>CM070514.1:40343617-40943617 GCA_036346375.1 Guadua angustifolia
GCCCCGGCTGGGTAAAGCCTTATTCTGCGATTTTTTAGATGGAACTAATCAAAGCCTTGAGAAAGTTCTTTCCCCAACCCTCCCCCTTTCCCGCACGGGGCCTTAAAGGCAGGGGTAAGGGGTAGGTAAAAGGAGGCTCTTTGTCCTAACAACTACTCCTTCTGCGGTTCCTCCGGCCTCATTAAAGTTTTCCGTGCCTTTGGTCGGGATACCCTTCGGCGTGGTGAGGGTGAAAGGGCTTTTAAAACCCTTGGTTAAGCTTTCTAAGCGATTTCCGACATATCGCAGAGTGGAAGGAGCCTTTGAACCACCCTCCCCTCTTTGCCGGGCGGGCGTCTTGGGCCCGTGGTGGGGGCCGGGGGGGGCTGTTCGCCCTTTTCGCCGGGGGGGGAAGGTGAAAGGGCGGTCCCCGCCTGCCGCCGCCGGTTGGGCGAAGGCGGCGAGCGTCTTCGCCCTTTCGGGGCGCCCGTGAAGCCGCGGCCGGCCGTGATCGCCGGTTGACCGCCCTGGTGGGCGGCGGGCCTCTTCCCCACTCGCCCGGGGCCCGTGGCCGGCCGGCCGTGGCCGGTCGCCCGCCGTCGCGGCCGGCGAAGCGTGCTCGCCCACGCCGCCGGCGCCCACGTGGTTTCAACGCTGGCGGCCTGATCGCCGCCCGTTACCCGACCGCCCGTAAATGGCGGCGGCAGTGCTCGCCCACTTTACGTAGCTGGCGCCCGCGCAGCAGCGCGTGTTTCGCCACTGTTCGCCAGCGCCACGTGGACCGGCGCTGGCGGCGGGCGTGATCGCCGTCTGATTGCTGCCGCCACGTAGGCCGGGCGCCGGCGGCGGCGTGTTCGCCACCGCCGCCGGCGCCACGGGACCGATCGCCGGCGGGCCGTGATCGCCGCGACGATTGCTAAGCCGCCACGCCGATTGTACTTTATGCGTGGAGAGAGTACCCTAGCGTATAGTACGCTGACAATAGTGGAATCACACAGTTTATTCTCTTTAACACTCCTTAATTTGGCATGTGACTCTCATTCTCACATGGGTTTTGATGTGTACCTTGGATTTTTCTTTCCACTTTAACAGCATATGTCACAAGGTTTTCGTTGAAAATCGCTCAAAAACCGTTTCCGAAGAACATTCAATTGGTTGGGTCGGTTTTTTGCGGTACGGTTTTGTTAACCCTGGGCTTCAA
Organism: Guadua angustifolia; assembly: GCA_036346375.1. Lineage (NCBI taxonomy): Eukaryota > Viridiplantae > Streptophyta > Magnoliopsida > Poales > Poaceae > Guadua > Guadua angustifolia. The sequence goes on from CM070514.1 coordinate 40,344,798, forward strand.
TTCCGCATCTCCTTTTCTTTTTCAAAATTGCTAGGAGCCGAATGTCTGATTTTTTCGGACGCTGTAATATTTTTTTCTATTTATGAAATATTTTTTTCTACACGTGAAACATTTTTCTTCGATAACAGTAGAAATGTTGATTCGGATCGCTGCAACATTCTTTCTCTACATGTGAAATATTCTTTCCTACGTGTGAAACATCCTTCAATAACAGTAGAAATATGCGTGTGAAAAAAAATATTACAGACGTTAAAAAATTATTGCATCGAGTATCTGATATAACATGTTAAGATCGAATGTCTGGACGCTAGGTCTCGCCTTTTTTTTTTTATTTCTTTTCTAAAGCTGCTCTCTTAGCAATTAATGTGCTATACTCTGACCTTTTCTCCCTGTTGACCCATGGGTAAAAGCAACGCAGCTTTGTAGGGCTAAAAAAACAAAAAAAAAATGCAGCAACGTAACTTTACGTGGGGCCAGGAGGCCTCTTTGTCCTCTGTTGCTTTCTTGCTATTGCTTTTGTCGGGAGTCGGGACCGAATATTAGCCATCGCACGTCTAATTACTGTTCAGTTTGTTAGACGTTTCTTACAATATTTTTTCAATATGTGTAATATTTTTTTAATGTGTATAATATTTTTTTCACATATGCAGCATTCTTTTTTACCCCATTTCTATTATTGTCAAAGAAAAATATTGAGGCAATATATTATATGCACATTGTGCTTCTCACAGATACATATGCAGACACAACTAATAAAAGTCATGAAAAATTTTAAAAAAAATTGTTGATGTACTTCTTAGATTACTCTATCTATGTGTGAAGTTACAAAATCAACTTCATTATATATATTGTCAGAATTTTCTATTTTTTTTGTAACTCTCCATATATAATGAATTTGAACTTACAATTTTATATATAGGTAGAGTAATCTATGAAGTACGTCTACAAATTTTTTCAGAAATTTTTATGACTTTTATTAGTTGGTGTGCACGATGTGTACACATAAAGCTCTGTGTGTATAGGATATTGACGAATACTCATACCAGGAGTACCCCACAGCAAAATATACATCTATTTCAAGATCGTTTTTCTCTCGGTCGTACGGACGTGGCGGCAGGATTGGCAGCGATGCAGAGTGCTAGAGGGGGTACTGCCAAAGTCTTCGTCCCTCACAGATGGGATTATCACTAAATATTGGCTAGAGCACCAAATGATCCGTCTTGGGCCCAGCCCTGGGCCTCGTGGGGCCACGAAGGATCCTCGACCTCGTTTAGGCCTACCAGGGGCGGTCCGATCTGGCTTCAGGTCGGACGCTCCCGTAGGCTCCGACCTGGCCGCGGGTCGGACGCTCCCGCAGGTTCCGACCTGGCCTCAGGTCGAATCCTTAACGAGCTCCGACTCGGTAACCTCCGCCACGCAACCAGTCGACTTCAGGTAGGGCACGTGCCCTGTGGACACGACGGCCATGCTGGGGCAAGTGGCTCCTTCCCAAGATGGCCAGGAGGCCGCCTAAGTCAAGCGCCTGTCCCCTTCACCCAGAAGACACAAAGCTGGAGAGACGCCCCTCCCGAGGTGACATCGAGCACAAAGATAGACGACGTTAGCATCCGACAAAGCACAGAGAGGCGTGTGCGCCTTTCCGACAGAAAGCCATTGTGGTCTACCAACCCAAAGCGTGGATGAGCAGAACTCCGTCACCGCCAATACCAGATCAAGACCGAGGACTCCCGGGCGTAACATACCCCTACCTTTTTTCTCCAAACTCCCGTGTAACCTACTCCCCCCGCCTATATAAAGGAGGACAGGACCCCCTCCCAGACGAACACTTCTAGCACTCGCGGCTTGAACTTTCCTACAACTTTTGAGTCCGTAGCCCCTCCGAACTCCCAAGCTCTCCCACTCGGACGAAGCGCCAAGGCCGCCCTAGCCTCGCTTGTAACACTCAGAATCCAAGACGCCTGAGCAATACAAAACCACCACCACGAATCGGACGAGGGATATTCGCCCTAACCAAGATACATCTTGGACTCCTTCGCTTCAACCATTCAAGGAGAGGGAACGTGTTCAACACTTATCATTTCGGCCCTCTATACTTACAAATTTACTTGCCGGTTTACGAAACACCAACAGATATGTTACCAAATATTGAACACGTAAAAAACAAATATTACACATATAGTAAAAAATATTTCAACATATCGAAAGAATCGGATGTTCGAACACTTATCATTTCGATCCTATTTAGAAGCATAATTTTTCAAAAATATGATTTTGATATACTATGGTTTACAATTATTTTGTCATGAATACTATAGTTTTACCAAACCTCTTTGAAACCATGGTATTCCTTGAACTACCAACTGTTTGGATGCAACATTACAAACTATGGTATTTAAATGAAAATAGGTAAGAAGATAGTCAAAAGTTAAAACCATAGAAACTTTAGGTTATAGTGGAGTTTTAAATGCTCCAAAAATACTACGCGGAGCCGACAATGAATTTTCCCATGTTTAGGGTGTGTTTGGTAGAGTTTCAGATCACAATTTTACCTAAGATCTGAAACTTGTAGACTAAAATAAAGTTTATATTCTTAGTCTAAAATGTAAACAAAAGAATCCATCGAAACACTCATAATGTACTTATAGCTCCAGCTCCACGGATCTGGTGAAACTAGAAATACTCAACTCTACTAGATCCACAGATCTGGTGGAGCTGGAGCTCTACCAAACACGCTCTTAATCCGTCCCAACATTTGAACATGGAGGTAATAATAGAAACTAGGAAGTTTTCGCGGTGTGATATGCCGCGTGCGTTGTTTTTTCGCAGAAACAATTTCTTTTTTTAGCGGTGTTTTTTCTTAAAATCATCGAGAAAACGCGTAAAACGGTTGAAATGATACAAACACAATCATGTATTTTTTTTGCATCTATCTGGGGTTCTCTCTCGAAGTACTTGTGATTGCGCTAAATCGAAAAGACCCTTTTCGTGAAAAATAGCTAGAATAATCCAAACGTAATTACGTTTTTCGGAATTTATTTAGGGTCCTTCTACGAAAGATCCGCGATTTTTCTGAACCAGAAGATCCTTTTTATAAAAAACCATGAGAAAGATCTACACGTAAATACGTATTTTTTGGGTATTTATTTAGGATCCTTTCACGAAAGATCTGCGATTTTTCTAAACTAGAAGGTCCTTTTCGCAAAAAATCGTGGAAAGGATCTACAAGTAATTATGCATTTTTAGAGGGACCTATTGACGAATACCCATACCAGGGGTACCCCACAGCAAAGTATACATCTATTTCAAGATCGTATTTCTCCGAGTTATCTAGCCTCGGAGTCCGGCCGACAACAAGCGGCAGAACCCCGAAGGTGAAACCGACCTGCCCTCGCCCTCAATCAAAGGGGGAAATCGCCGACATTGAATGTGATACCAAATGGGCCACACTGACCACATCCTCATCAAAGGCCTCCCTAGACCCCAAAGGGTCACCCGCCGATTGTTCGGCCGAACCTCGGTCGGACGCTAGCGCCGCCCCGACCGACTTTGACCGACGCTTTCGCAGCACCCATCCGACCCGACCTCAAGATCAAGTACCACTACAGTTCCAACCAGACCCGCCGAAGTCCCAAGAAGCCTCGGCCCCAGCCTCGCCACGCCGCCAGCTTCACGCCGAAGGGTCACCTGGTACGCACGATTAATTCAGTAACATTGGGGCGATGGTTCCTTCCCAAGGCAACCAGAGGGCGGCTCAATAAAGCGCCTGTCTTTTCAAGACGCCAAGATCTCGACAGCGCCGAGAAGGTGTGTCGCCCGAAAGGGCGCCGCCACAGACTACCCACCCCAGATGGGATGTGTTGAGATCGCTACCATCATGATCAAGACTGTGTCGCCTTGACGAAGAGCCTGCCTCATCATCATGACCAAGACCAGGACGTCCGACCTAGCCTTCCCTACCTCTTTTTCAAATCTCGTAACCCGCCTCGGCCTATATAAAGGGAGGCAGGCCCTTGGAGGAGGGGATAGATTTTCTTTCCTTTACACGCACCCACGTGAGTTCGCTAACCGCACCTCCTCACTCGCCAGGTTCCCGACCTGTGTCGGCGCCAGTTTAGGAAAGCCCTCCGATTTCTTCTCCTCGAGTGAGCGCTAAGGGCATGTCCTTAGCCTCCGCTTGTAACCTCAATTTGCTCCCTGAGCTCAGGGCAATTCAAATCGCCACCACGAACTGGAAGTAGGGACGTTCAGCCCGAACCAGTATAAATCTGAGACTTCTCAGCCCGATCCAGTATTCATCCGAGGCTTCTTTAGCCTAACCATTCGAGGAGAGGGGGCGCGTGATCCCCTATACTTACAGATTTACTTGCTGGTTTTACGAAACACCGGCTAGCTATGCCATGTAGGGGGCTCAAGGCCATCTTCGCGATCTCCGATTCCCATTTTCCTCCTCGATGGCTTTCTTCATCGACGACGACGATTCGCTAAGGGGCTGGATTCGCCGTTCCTCGACTTCATCGCCATTCCATGGGAGAGTTCAGACTCATCCCCGCCACTTTCCAGCATCGCACCTACCTCGAGTCCGACTCACACCCACACTCTTGACCTTCTGGCTTGGGGACCTCGCGGACCCCAAGGTGGAGTCCGTCTCACCGCCACTCTACCTCTAGTAGCGGTCCTTGTGAGCTCAAGACGATGACGACATCATCCTCGCAGCTCGCACCTCGTGGCTATGGTCGGCCATTTGCCGACCTCCGCTCACGATCCGCCGGAGAGCCCTCCACCGACTCCGGCCAGACGCTGAGCACACCTCCAAATACAGGTACCCTGCGAGTGCAACATGGTGGGGACGGACGCCCGCCACCACCTCCATCACCGGAACCGCCGCCGGCCGAGACGCTGGAGGCGGAACCAACATGAAGACCGAGGCTCTCAAGCCCGCCAGACGGAGCTCCAACAGCAACGCGAGCAATTGGAGGCTCAAGAGGTCGAGCTTGTCAAACTCTGCATCGATCCGAGCAAGGCAAGCCCGGCTCAGATGCACTGCCTGACACGCTGCAAGACGGGTTCAACAAAGAATGGCCGAGGGATCGCACGACCCATCAGATTCCTCGCGCCACCTGTAATATCGCCAGGCAATGTTATTTCACAGATCCCCGAGCCAGAGGACCCGGCTAAGGCCACCTACCAGAACCTCCGGGTCAGAACGTGGTCATGATCCAAAGATGTACAACCTTCCATCTCTTCCGCCGGGCTTCTTCCAACACCCTAGTCCATTGCCGCTTCGGCGGCTCGGGGCTCACACACAAACGCCGAAAGCATCCCTGTGCCTCGCACTGCGGCGCGAATACCCAGCGAAGTCAAGAACGTCATGCAGCACCGTGGGGGCCCGAAGAAGACGGACGACGAGGCGCTTCAGCCTCCTGTCATGGACAATGGCCGCCACCGCCATCGCGAGTTCGAGCCCCGACGGTGCGGGGTCATGGGCGTTGGCCGGAAATCCGCCGCGAACTTCCCCGCCAGATTGCCCCCACCAATATAATTCAAGTACATCGGGGCCATTTAACCCCGTTGTCCGTTAGAAGACTTTCGCTCACATGCAGGGCGGAGGCGCCACGGATGATCTCTTTGTCATCCAAGATTTTCCCATCTACCTCGCGGATTCTCGCCTTAGCATGGCTCGGTATTTGCCCGCGAACACCATCAGAGTCAGCCGACCTAAGGAGCGCTGTCGTTTAGAATTCCAGTGCGCTTATAAACGCCTCGAACTCTCGATCTCAAAGCTGCAGCAAATGGGAATCTCCGGGATTACATCCGCGATTCTCCCAACAATGTAACGAGCTCCCGACATCGCGACGCCGATGTCATCGGGCGTTTCATCTACGCACACTCGTCGAAAGCTCGTGCATAAGCTGGATCAGCGCCAAGCCTAGGACCACCAAGGAGCTCCTCGACATTGCCACTCAACCACGCCACCGGCGAGGAGGCTGTTGGAGCTATCTTCGATAAGGGGAAGGCTAAGCGAGAGGACGCCCCCGACACCGGTGCTACCTCTGACCGCTACGACAAGAAGAAGCGAAGAAGCAGGTCATGAGGGCCTCGTGGTCGCGGCGATCGACCGCCACCAAGCAAAGAAAGCGCCAGATCCCGACCACTTTGAAAAAGCGATGGCGGATGCCCATGTCCAAGATCATGGGTACCCCACAAACACAAGTATGTGGATTGCAAAACCCCGGCGCTTCATCTCCGAACCTCCGCGACGGGTAAAGGGAAGAAGCGCGACTTCGGCACCAGATGTCGAGCCCAAGGAGGCACCAAGAGTTCCTTAACCCGATGGTCGCCTCATGATCTTTGGCGGACCGACAAGCTATGCCGACAAACGCCGCCAGTAAACTTATGCTCATGAAGTCCACACAGCCGCTCCCACAGGCCTAAGTACCTTCGTGGTCGGAGTCACCGATCACCTTCGACCGAATGATCACCCCGATCACGCCCCGCACCCGGAGATACCTTCGGTCGTGGCCCCATTGTGGGGACGGCGCCTCCAAGGTGCTCATGGATGGCGGCAGTAGCCTCAACATCCTCAGATGTTGAGACCTCACGATGTTCTGGGATCCTCGCTCAAGTCTCCGACCGAGCAAGGCGCCTTTCCACGGCATCGCCCCGTCTGCAAGCCTGATCCGCCGGGCGGATCGATCCGCCCAGAACTTTTGGGAACCAGCCAACTTCCGCACCGAGACCCTCACCTTTGAGGTCGGGGTTTCGCTCCTATCACGCCAAAATGGGGAGGCCATGTTACGCCAAGTTCATGGTGATCCCCAATTACACTTACCTCAAGCTAAAGATGTCAGGGCCGCGGAGTCATCACACGCGGCCGCATCCTTTCAGCTTCGCTTATAACCGCGAGAAAAGTTGTGAGTTGGCGCTGGCGATCATTGCGGTCCGCCGAGCTCGAGAATCTCCTAAGGAGACCTCGAGTCCGCCCCGACTCCAAAGAAGTCGGGTCCAGATCCTTCAAGTCCACCGAGGACACGAAGGAGGTCGTGGTCGATCCCGAAGATCCGACCAAGACCGTGCGCATCGGAGCCACGCTCCCCGCCAAATAGGAAGACGCGCTCGTCGACTTCCTCCGCGCCAATAGGGACGCCTTTGCATAGAAACCCTCTGACATGCTAGGCATCCCGCGGGAAGTCGCCGAGCACTCCTTGAATATTCGGCCTGGCTCAAGGCCGGTCATCCAGCGCTTGCACCGCTTTGACGAAGAAAGGCGCAAGATCATCGGCGAGCAGATCGCCAAGCTTTTGGCTGCAGGGTTCATAAAGGAGGTCCGCCACCCCGAGTGGCTGGCCAACCCTGTGCTTGTAAAAAAGAAGTCGGGGCAATGGAGAATGTGCGTTGATTACACGAGCCTCAACAAGGCATATCCCAAGGACCCTTTCCCATTGCCCCGCATCGACCAAGTTGTCGATTCCACCGCAGGGTGCGAATCCCTGTCTTTCCTAGACGCCTACTCAGGCTACCACCAGATAGCGATGAAGGAGTCCGATCAACTCGCGACCTCATTCATCACTCCGTTCGGCTCGTTCTGTTATGTGACGATGCCGTTCGGTCTGAAAAACGCGGGTGCTACATACCAGCGATGTATGCAAACGTGTTTTGACGACCAGATCGGGCGTAACATCGAGGCGTACGTTGATGATATTATCGTCAAGACTAAGAAGGTTGACAACCTTGTCGCCGACTTAGAGGAGACTTTTGTGAACCTCCGGTTTCAGATCGCTCAACACCGAGAAGTGCGCTGGGTCCCCAAAGAAAAATCGCCGGCTTCATCGCTCGAGCGCAGCATCGGTTAATCGAGAAGATCGCCGCGATCATGAAGATGGGTCTGATCAAGAACTCGAAGGGGTCCGAAGCCGACGGATGCCCGCGGCCTTGAGCCGCTTTTGTCTCCCGCCTCGGTGAGCACGAATGCCGCTTATAAGCTGCCAAGAAGTCCGACCACTTCATCTCGACGCAGAAGCCCTCAATCGATTGAAGGCATTCTTAATCGCGCGCCGTGTTGGTCGCCTAACGCTAAAGAATCGCCTCCTCTACATCGCCGCCACAACTCAAGTTGTTAGCGCGGCGCTTCGCTGAGGAGCGAATCAAGAAGGCCGCAGACTCAAGGTGTACCAAAGGTACTTCATCGGTACTTTTCGAGTCCAAGGGCCGTATCCTCAAGTGCGTCGCTTCTACGCGGTGCTCATCGCCAAAAGGAAGTTAGTCCACTACTCGACCGCATCCGATCTCCGTGGTAACTTCCATGTCGCTTGGCGAGATCGTTCGATCCGCGACGCCCGAAAGAATAGCCAAATGGGCTCTCGAGCTCAACGCCCACGACATATCAGATGTCCCTGGACGCCATCAAGTCGCAGTTCTCGCCGACTTCGCCGCAGAGTGGACCTCCAGCGCCACCCGCTACCAAGACCCCGAGTATCGGCGATGTACTTCGACGGGTCCTACACCAAAACGAGCAGGCGCTGAATCGCCCTCATCTCCACTTGGAAACAAGCTTCAAGACGCGATTCGGTTGCACTTCGACGCCACCAACAATGTCGCCGAAAGTACTAAACACTCGCTAACGCTCTTCGATTGTTTGCCGACCTCGCGCCGCGTCTACGCACACGGCGACTCCAAGCTTATCGTCGACCAAGTCATGAAGGCTTCGAGCCTCGTGGCGATCGGGGATGGCATAACGCCGAGAGGTACGTAAATTGGAGGAGAGGTTCAAGGGTTTCAACTTCACCATAGCTACCGCGCCACAATGGGGAGGCCGACACTGTACTAACTGCTTCCAATGGGGACCAGCCCTGCTCGGGATCTTCGCTCCGACCTCTACAAGCCCTCGCTTTGGCGGATCCTCCTCCGAAGCGCTCGATCGACCTCAAGATGCGCCCACTCCGATCGCCGAGCGCTCAAAGTCGGAGCCTTCGAATCGAGCCACGGGCAGATTGCTCGCCGACCAATCGAGGAAACCCTTCATCAACCGACTAACCGACGGATCGCTCCCGCCGATCCCATCGAGGTCCGACGCTTCGCTCGTGGCGAAATCTTTGTAATCGCTCTGAGGAGACCTCTACAAGAGAAGTTCTCCGGTCCTCCGGCGCATCCCGCGAACCAAGGAGGCAATACACATCGACATCCACGCCGAGTCCGCGGACATCACGCCGCCCCACGATCCTCGTGGCCAAAGCCTTCCGCCAAGGTTTTATCGCTAACGGCGATGGTCGATGCCGAGCGATTGTTCGCGACCGCGAAGGGTGCCAATTCTTCGCCGACAGACGATCTTCCCGCGCAAGCCCCGCAGACGATCCCTATTACATGGCCGCTCGCCGCTTGGGGACTTGATCTCGCTTCCTTTAAGAAGGCGCCGGGGCTTGACGACTCGCCGTCGCGGGGACAAGTTCACCAAGTGGATAGAAGCTAAGCGGTCGCCACCATCACTTCGCCTCAGGCGGCCAACTTCTTCCGCGACATCGCTTATCGGTTTGAGTTCGAACTCCATCATCACCGATAATGGGACGTAGTTCACGTGAAAAGAATTCCTCGAGTTCTCGTGGACGATTTCAACATCCGCTGCGATTAGGCAATTGCCGCCCATCCGCGACTAACGGCCAAGTCGAAGGCGCCAATGGCATGATCCTCCAAGGGCTAAAACCACGGATCTTCGATCGACCGAGAAATTGGGACGGACGATGGGCACCGAGCCGCCATCCGTCCTTTGAGCTCGCGGACCACACCGACCCGATCGACCAGGTTCACACCATTCTTTCTGGTGTTCGGCGCGGAAGCCGTTTTGCCTAACGACCTGGACTACGGCGCACCGCGACTGCAAGCTTTCGACGAGGTGCGGGGGCTCGACGCGCAACAAGACGCCATCGATCAGCTTGACGAGGCGCGCGATGTGGCCGTTTTGCGATCGGCCAAGTATCAGCAGACGCTGCGGCGCTACCATGATCGACAGGTCCGCGGACGGTCCTTCAACGTTGGCGACCTGGTCTTGCGCCAGGTCCAGTCCAACGTTGGCAGGCACAAGCTGTCCCCTCCATGGGAAGGACCCTTCACCATCATGGAAATCCTCCGACCCGGTACCTTCCGACTCAAGACGCCGACGGCAACGTTGTACCCAACGCATGGAATATTGAAAAGTTAAGGCGATTTTATCCCTAAAAACTTCATCCTTATTCCTGCGACTTTGGCAAAGGCTCCAGTCCGGCGCAACGCATCGATCACACCGATCGTCGTGGCGTCACGAGGATCGCTTACCCAAATGGCTATCTCGAGATCGCGACCAACCAAGATCGCGACCAATCTTGATGGTAACTCGCTTTGCCAAGAGCGCTTATGGCCCGCCCACGGCCACGGTCTCAAGTAGCGCTTTCACGGTGAAAAGAGATAACCGTGACGGGCGGTCCTTTATCGGTTTGAAGCACGCCTCTGGGCCGGCGGCTTCATCGCGATTTTCGCGTTTCCTTCAAAGTATAAGCGCCCTGGCCCTATGCCCGCATGACCCTGGAGGATTCCTAATGGCTACGATGCGTTCAATGAAGCACACGCCACGGCGAGAAAAACGCGCAATATAAGGCAAAATCCCCAAAAGCCGCAGATGCGCAGCGATATTACAAAAAAGAGGAAAGAAGAAAAGGGCGGAGGAGCTCGAGCCGCCTCTAGGCTACGATCAGCATCGCCCTCGGTGGTGTCGTCGCCGAGCCGCCGCCGCTCAAGACGCCACCCACGGCCACCTTCTACGCCGCGGCCGCACTCGACCAGCCGCTGGTCCCCTCAATCCCGCAACGGTTGCAATCGATTTGAAGGACGCCCCTACCGGGCGCAAGAAAGCCAAGACGTATTCCGCCGTGGGCATGAGGTAGCCCGACCGCGAGCGAACGCCACGCAGGCGCGGGCAAGTCGGAAGGGAGTCCGCCGCCGGTTAAGGCGAAGGCGACTCACGGAGTAAGCTCCAGAGGCTCCGGCACCTCACCCCTAGAGACCTGTGCTCTTGCCCATGTTCTCGAAGGTCAAGGAGCAGGAGAGGAGGCCCTTCCATGAGGCTAGTCGCTCGCGTACATCGAGCCGAGGTCCTCCACGGCGGCCTCAGCCCGGGCCCGCTGCGACGACGCGTCTTCGCGGGCCGTGGCGAGCTCCTCCTTGAGGGCGGTGACCCGAGCCTGCTCGCCGCCACCTCCTGCGCTTGGCGCCAGCCTTCTCGGCGGATCGATCCGCGGCTTGCCGAGCAAGCACTTCGCTCTAAGCGGCGATTATGGCAACTGCGACGCTAAGGAAGGCCCACCGCATCAACGCGGGCGTCATATCATCGCCGCGCTACCGTCGTAGAACGATGGCATCCACCTCCCACCGAGGTGGCCGCGCAGTACGCAGCTTGGTTCGCAAGAACCCGAGGAAACAAAACAGTAAACAGTTCAACATTCGCGACAAGAGGAAAACCGAAGCCATCGCCAGGACAAACAAAGAAGACTCACTCCGAACGAGGGTTCCGGATACGGAAGATCGACGAGGGCAATACGAGCCCTCCCTTCGCGACGATCAACGACGGATCGGCAAAGACGGATCTCTTGGGGCTCGACCCAGAGGGTCCGCCACGCTTCCGCTTGCCGACCCTATGATCATCGCCGCCACTCGCCATCAACGCCTCGCTTTCGATCCTTCTCCTCTTCTCTTGACAAAGGGCAAAGCAGCAGAAGGCAGAGGGGCGAATCGCGATAGTGGCTCTTTTCCTCCGCACCATATTTATAGGGCCGGGCGAGCGGCCGGCGGAATCATCCGGGAGACGCTGCGACGCAGATTAATCGCGACGCCCCGCGCGACGGATGCGTTTCGCCCACACCTCGCCGCATTAAAATACGACGTGACGGTTAGGGCGAAGGACGCCAGGCCGACTCAGGAAGCACAGCAGACCTTCGATTGCTCCGGCCAGTCGATCATTGGCGGCCGGCGCCAAGCAACGTCTGGACGGGCCACGGTGGCCCCGAGTGGAGGGCTCGGCCGCCGCAACACCTCCCGCATCCAAATCTATGACTTTTTAAGGAATGGAAGTCGCAAAAAGCAAGGGAGCGGCGATGGCGAAAGACAAGAAGACGCTCCTGCACTCATCGCACCAAGTCTGCAGGTACTTACCGAAGCGCGTGCTAGCCGGACACACATCGACCGATCGCTCGCCAATCCGATAAGACGTGTCGCCCCCGATCATTTCGTTTTGCATTTAAATTCCCGCAAGACAAGAATGCTTGCGTGGACGCTGGTATCGCTCAGGCTAAACGCCTGCGACCCTAAATCTCCGCCTCCGGGCCGGTTCAAACCGACCCGAAGCAGGTACGAAAAGCCCACCAAGCCGTAATGGCCTCGGGGTGGCGAGAAAGGCTCGAATGCCTCACGAATAAGACCTGGTTATGGGCTCCAAAGGCAAAGGATCCACCAAGTGGATCTCTAGCCGACCCCGACAGGCAAACGAGCGAGGGGCGAATTCAAGGCGAACCCTCGGTGGGTCTTTAGTTGGGTCGGCGGACGACCCAATCGCCTTAGCTCGTGTCCGAGACCATACTTCAAACTCTCCCACGGAGCCCCCCGAAAGGGCAGCAGCCAGCTGCGCCCCGAGTTACGAACGGCTCGGGGTCCGGTACGGGATTGAGTAAAGAAAGGTTTTTTATGGGTCGCCCCCAGCGGGTCGGACACCCGACGCAGGGATCGTCCGCTCGGAGGTCGCCTGACCTCCAGGGCCCACTCGGATAACCCGTTTGCAGCTCCACGAGCATGGTGTTCGGCCGACGTAGGCAAACACGCGTCTGCTCACCCCCTCCAGGTCCCACACCTACGGACGGGGCGTACACGTGGGACCGACAGCGGCCTCTCCTCTCGCAGATCGCCTCGCTCGACGAGAACTCGAGATGGATGCCCCTCGCCCAGCTACGGCACAAAAATAGCACTAACGCGTCTAGCTACGACGTTAAAGAAGCAGTCGGGAACCGGAACCTCTCGCGAAGGCATCCGGACCTCCCAGCCGATCACGGCCGTGTCTAGCCATGACGTTAAAGAAGCAGTCGGGAACCGGAACCTCTCGCGAAGGCATCCGGACCTCCCAGCCGATCACGGCCGCGTCTAGTTACGACGTTAAAGAAGCAGTCGGGAACCGGAACCTCTCGCGAAGGCATCCGGACCTCCCTGCTGATCACGGCCGCGTCTAGCTACGACGTTAAAAAAGCATTCGGGAACCGAAACCTCTCGCAAAGGCATCCGGACCTCCCTGCCGATCACGGCCGCGTCTAGCTACAACGTTAAAAAAGCACTCGGGAACCGGAACCTCTCGCGAAGGCATCCGGGCCTCCCTGCCGGTCACGACTGTGTCTAGCTTCGACGAGAAGCAAGCAACCTGCGTAAGGCACCCATGCCGACCGACATGGTCACGCATTAAGGCCCTCCGACCGAGTCGGACGGATTCATTTTGGCCTGTGTAACCCCCCGACCAGCTCTCCGACCTGCTCGGGGCTCGGGTTACACTCCACCGGCAAGGCCAGATGCACCCAGTCAAAACCAACCGACCAGGGTGGTCGGACTCAGCCGAGCAGGGCGTCCTTCTCAGAAGACTCATTGCCTCTTCGCACAGATCACACTGCTGAGAAGACCGCATGCATTTAAAACGGAAGGTCCCTCCAGAACGCTATGCTTTCAGACTACCACGGGGCTACCGACGAATACCCATACCAGGGTACCCACAAAGAAAGTATACATCTATTTCAAGATCGATTCGAAAGTTATCTAGCCTCGAGTCCGGCCGACAACAACAAGCAGAACCTCAAGGTGAAACCGACCTGGCCCTCGTCTTTCACTGAAAGGGGGTAATCGCCGACATTGAATGTGATACCAAATGGGCCACACTGGACCACATCCTCATCAAAGGCCTCCCTAGACCCCAAAGGGTCACCCGCCTCGATTGCCCAGGTCGGCGTCAGGTTTAGGAAAGCCCTCCCGATTTCTTCTCCCCGAGTGAGCGCTAAGGGCATGTCCTTAGCCTCCGTTTGTAACCTCAATTTGCTCCCTGAGCTCAGGGCAATTCAAATCGCCACCATGAACTGGAAGTAGGGACGTTCACCAACCAAGATAATCGAGACTCTCACCCGATCCAGTATTCATCCGAGGCTTCGTTAGCCTAAACATTCGAGGAGAGGGGGCGCGTGATCCCCTATACTTACAGATTTACTTGCCGGTTATACGAAACACGGACACCTATACAAGAAAAAAAATACGAGTTGGCTCATGCGCAGCTCGCTCGACGACATGGCACCGCTCTCAAGCCGTGAAACTTGTAAGGTTTAATAAAGGTATTATTTTATCTCTTGCAGGAAAAAAAGACTAAATTGGTTGCCCTGTCATCTTACATACTCCATCCGTCAAAGTATATTGAACGTATTTTTTTGCACATAAACCAAATATATATTGATAATAAATAGATTATTCTTAATTATTATTTCTAAGCATTATATTCAATACATCCATATAGAAAATATAAAGTAAAGTTAAATATTCAGTATCACACTAATTTTACATTAAAATATAAAATATGTCATATATTTATGCATAGGATCAATTAAAATGTACGTCTTACAAACTTCAATGGAATGAGTATATCAAAGAGTATCTTCAAAGAGAAGAAGATAAGAAAAGAAATTGCCTACTATGTAACAACAATTAATCATGTTCCTAGCTGTCCCCCGGTCAAATGGAATTAATTAACTGGATAGGAATGGAGTGGCGTTGGGCCGTAAGAACTCCACTGTTAAGCATGTCAAGTAGAAATGCTTAGAAGTATGGAGTGGTGTTTGGAGACGCTTTTGAGCTATTTAAAATATAGAATATAAAATCTAAAAAAATAGAAGTATTTTTAGTAGCAATATTTGTTCAAGCATGTCAAATAGCAATATTTACTTCAATATATTTTAGTAACAATATTTGTTCAGGTATGCTAAGTAACAATATTTACTTAAATATATTTTAGTAACAATACTTATTTAATTATATTTAGTACCAATATTTGTTCAAGTATGTCAAGTAGCAATATTTGTTGAAGTATGTTAGGTAGTAATATTTATTCAATTATGTCAAGTAGCAATATATTTGTTGAAGTATATTTAGTACCAATACTTGTTTAATTATATTTGGTAGCAATATTTGTTGAAGTATATTTTGTAGCAATAGAAGGTGTTGAAATATAAATAGTGTGAAGGTGTTGAAATACAAATAGTGTTGATATGTGAATGGTATTGATATGTGAAAATCATTATGTGAATGCCTATTTTGTAGTTGTTGGATTGATATGTGAGCAATATTGAAACGAAAGATTATTTGTTGATATATTATTGCTAAATGTCTACTTTACAACTTACAATTGTCTAAAATATAACAAAGGTCATATAAAAAAATCATATTTAGAAAAGTCCATGCTAGAATTTTTTCATATTTTTCATACTTATTTATATATTTCTTACATTTTTCCAATTTTGGGAGCCTCCAAAGGCTTTTTATAAATTTTACAATATTTTTTTAGCAATTTCACCTTTTTCAAATTTTCTCATTTTTTCCAACTCATCGGTTTTTGGCGGTTTTCGCCAAAAAACCGCTCAAAATTCGAGCTTTTTTTGAGCGGTTTTTGTTCATTTGTTTGAAATTCGCTCAGTGATTTGATTAGATTTCAAATTCGTTTGACTTTCCAAACAGTTCAGTTTTGAGCAAATTTTAAGTGGTTTTTTGCGGTTTTTGATACTACTGGGTCGTCAAAATCTGAGTTCGAAATGGTATTGTTAACCTTGCTAGAGAGTATAGACTCCTCACTCCTTGCCTGAAATCTTGACACCTTTAAACGCATCCTCCTTTGCTTATATTTGTACTAGATGCGTGGGCACGGCGCACGCCAGGCCACCCGTCACGTGTTCAACAGATGAAAATCGCGTGGCTCACAAAAAAAAGTTCTAGATTTTTTCAGGAGTCTCCTTGGGAAAAAAGGGTTTGGATATAATCCTCGAATTTTTTGGGACATGCTACTTGAAAAAAGTGAATCTAGATGGAATTTTAAAATTTTGTAGGGCCTCATCTTGGCGTGGCATCAATTCATGATTTTGTGGAACACAATGACCTGAATGAAATATCGGATTAGGTAAAAATGTATTTTTTTAACAACATGCTCATTGTCAAATAGTCGTTAGTCAATATAAGCAATAGAATTCTTCAATCGATTGCAGAGCCAATACCTTTGTGGGATTGTTTCCAGAACCACTCTGAAATAGCAAAATCATAAGAAGCAACATGCTGAAAAGCTTTCCATGCCAACATCTTCCGGAACTGCTGATCATCTTGATTTCCTTGAAGATATTCCAGTAGAGCAGGATAATCATTATGATCCACCACAGCAAGAACATCCTTATGGCTGTGTTAAACATAGACCAACAAAGTGAACAGAAATTGTCGTTGCTAAAAAACACTGACCATTTCAAATGGCAATATCAGCACCATATATTGCACTGATATATGTTTCATAAATTTCAATCCTCCAATAAACTTTGCTCAGTAAATTGTTTGGAAGGACCAGGATAGTTAGTTACCTTGGCTGCAGCTCTGATCAATCTAGGTCCACCAATATCAATATTTTCATTGCCATCCTCAAAAGAAATGGCACCAGAGGTGATTTTGTCATAGAAAGGATACAAATTCACCACAACCACATCAAATGTCCCTTTGCCCCTCCAAAAAGAGTTTTAATTGAAAAAGAGTGTGTGTTAGTATTTCACATATAGTACAATGGGGGAACCAAGTGAGTAGCAAGATTGTGACCTCATCATGCAACATTTGAAAGGCGTATTCAATGTTGAAATGAGATAATACGGAATGAATAATTTAATAAAACTTACCAATTCCATGCTCCTTTAATGACTTCAAATGATTCTCCTGGTCTCTTTGAGCAAAAATACCACTATGTATACTTGGGTACAATGTTTTCACTCTTCCATCAAGCTGAAATAGCCAAATGATAAATGAACATGAACAAAGAATTATACTCATTACAGCTAACAACATTTTTTCAAGGAATCAGCTAACAACATTTCATATTCCTCTTTATATAAAGTCAATAGTCAATACTCAACAGAACACTAAAAGCACTAGTTACTAACAACACTTTATACCATTTCATAAAAATGTGTAATTTCTTCAACTTTTGTTACGCTAACTCCTGCTGTTTCCAGGCTAGATGTTGTTCCACCAGTGGAAACAATAGAGTACCTATAAAAGCAAAATGTTGATAAGATGTTTCAATTTGAAAATCTTCGGTTGAGTTTGTTTCCTCCTGTTTACCATCATCTATTGGCAATTTGGTAGGATGTCTATTCAAGCCAGGTCCAAACACTAACAATAGGCTCAACGAAAAACATCATAAAACATTATCGCCGATAATTGTTCTGCACTTTTTGAGAAAGGACAAACTGAGAATATCAGTTAACAAGCACTGCACGGGGAAAGCAGAAACCCTGGTGACAATGACACAAATTTTATAGTGTAATAGGATTTGAATCAACAAGAAAAAACAGTATGAATTTCAATCAAAAAATTCTGGAGACAAATGTTAAAAGACTAGGTAGTTACCCTAGACCCTGAAGGCTGTTTCCAAGATAAGTCAGGCCTGTTTTATCCGAGAGTGATATCAATACTTGTTTCCTTCCTGTCACTACAGGTGTTTTCCATCAGTTAATAAACAAAATCTAATCCTAAGCTACGAATTAGGAAAAGGGTAATGAAAGAACATGTGCAATCTTATATATATATATATATATATATATATATATATATACATACATATAGCATATCCATTGGTTGAGACTATTGAACAATGAAAATGTTGTCAATCTCTAATAAACAATGACCCAATTAGATATCCAGTGATCCAAACATGTCAGAGGCCAGTATAGCACTATGGAAGGAAACAGTTCTAGAATTTAAGCATGATTTTGGTGAGGATTTTTCAAATCAGACAAATTGAAGGATTACATGTGGAATGCTTGATCAAGAAAAACACAATTTACCAATACATTAACAGAGAAACTGACATAAGCATCGAATCTAAAAGTTTAACGAACCTATTAGTGGTGACCACCGCACGAACCAGTCCAAAAATATCACCTTTCTTCAGACGCCCACCGCTGCCATGGCGGTCCCCACGGACAGCGTTGCCGCCGCCGAAAACAGCGGCGACACCATGGACACGCGATCCTACAAGGAAACCAAGCACCACGTTCACTAAGCATACAGCAAATCGGGGTGAAGAAAGGAGACGGACGCGAGCCACCCAGGCGCCGGCACGTTCGACGCCGAGGCCATGCCGTTGTTGGTCGAGACGGTCACTGCTGCCATGTGCCGGTGCGAGATTTGGTGCAATGGTGGGAATTTGGTTTGGGGTGAGGAATATGCCTGGCGACGTAAGCGGGGCTACGGGCGAAGGGGAGTGAGAGGCGCAACCACGGCAAAAAAAGCGCTCACCAGGATTCGATCGCGCGACCTCTCGATGCGAAGCGAGTGCTCTTACCAGCCATGCTGCGTCGTCTTACTATTAGAAATATGAATATGTTTGTATGTTTGTACAATGAGTTAGTTGAGTTAGCTTAGCCCAGCTCCTTCCCTACCTAAGGAGCCAACGTCTCCTTGGATATGTGGACGACACCATCACCCGTCCCAATCTGTCAATCACCAAGATCAGCGAAGGAGGCAGTGTGCAAGTCACTCCAAATCCGGAGTACACTCTCTGGTATCAGCAGGACCAGATCGTCTTGAGTGCTATCCTTTCCTCTCTCACCGAGGAGGTACTCTCGCATGTGGTCTTCCTCCCAACAGCTCGGGAGGTATGGCACGCTCTGGAGAAGATGTTCGCATCAAGCTCGCGGGCACGCATCATGCAGATCCGTATGCAACTCGCGACCATCCAGAAGAAGGACATCAATGTCACCAACTACTTCCGTAAGATCAAGGGCCTCGCCGATACCCTCTTTGTCATTGGCAAGCCACTTGATGAAGATGAGCTAATCTCATACTTGCTGTGGGGTCTTGGCCTTGAATACGATGCACTGGTGACAAACATCACCACTCGCATGAATGCCATCTCCATCAGCAACGTATACGCCCACATGCTAAGCTTCGAGATGAGGATTGAGCAGAACAACACTGAGGTCCAGGTATCATCTGCTAATCATGTAAGTAGGAAATAAGACCGCGGAGGAGGCCGCTTTCGAGGGCATGGACGCGGATGAGGAGGTGGCTGATCTCCTAGCGTGGCGGTCGCTCGCCCCAAGGTGGTCCTCCAAACCAGAGTGCATAAGGAGGACAGAGAGAACTCTGTCGGGTTTGCCACAAGGTTGGCCATGATGCACTTCGCTGCTGGCATCGCTTCGACCACAACTACCAGTCTGATGACACCAGCAAGGTTGTCGCGGCTGTCACCAATCACAACTATGCAGTGGATCCAAATTGGTATCTGGACACCGGCTCAACGGACCACATCACCCACAGCCTTGAGCATATGACGACCAAGGACTACTACACTGGAGGGGATCAAGTTCAAGTCACAAATGGGGCAGGTTTGTCTATTACTCATATTGGGAATTCATCTATTGCTAGTCTTTCTCGCCCACTCTATCTAAACAGTATTCTTCATGCTCCTCATATCAATAGACACCTTCTCTCAGTTAGTAAACTTGCCTCAGATAATAATGCATTTGTAGAATTTCACCCAAATTCATTCTTTGTTAAGGACCAAGCCACAAAGGCCATAATTCTCAGCGGCGGATGTAAGAATGGCCTCTATGTTCTACAAAATAAATGCCCAAGTCAAGCCTTACTGTCAGCCAAGGTCGCCCAAGAACTGTGGCATCAACGGCTTGGACACCTGGCGATTCCTGTCATTGATCAAATCCTGAAACAAAATAAACTTGTTGTAATAAGGGATTCCAATTATGTAGTTTCTGATGCTTGTCAGCAAGCGAAGTCACACCAGCTTCCTTCCAATTCTTCTCTGCATGTTTCTTCACATCCTTTAGAAATAATTCACACTGATGTTTGGGGGCCAGTTCTCCCATCAGTTAACAATGCCAAGTACCATGTATCTTTCCTTGATGATTACAACAAATTTGTTTGGATATATTTTCTGAGATACAAATCTGATGTTGAGAATGTATTTCTTCAGTTTCAAAAACATGTAGAATGCCTTCTTAACACAAAAATTAGAACTGTCCATTCAGACTGGGGTGGTGAATAACGACGCCTACATGAACATTTCATTCGCACAGAATCACACATCACGTTTCATGTCCTCATACCCATCAACAAAATGGCGGCATTGAAAGAAAACATCGACACATTGTAGAAACAGGTCTCTCTCTCTTAGCTCAATCACATATGCCATTAAGATTTTGGGATGAAGCTTTTAATACAACTTGTTATCTAATAAATCGTATGCCAAGTCGAACTATCAACCAAGATACTCCCATTCATAAACTATTTAGAACTAATCCTGACTACTCTTTCCTTCGTGTTTTTGGTTTAGCTTGCTGGCCTAATTTGCGTGCTTATAACACCAGGAAATTGAATTTCAGAAGTAGGCAATGCATCTTCTTAGGATATAGTTCCTCACATAAGGGATACAAATGTTTCAATCGTGCTACAGGAGAATTTATATATCTCGGGATGTGATATTCGATGAAAATGTCTTTCGTTTTGCTAACTCAGTCATCTCTGAAACTCAAACAATAAAAACGTCAAATCATCCCACCATTTTGCCCTTTGTTTCTAAACCGATCCAATACACAGAATTATCTCTCATAGGAAATCAGTCTGAAAATTCTCCTCAAATCAGTTGTCGGGACCCGAATATGCAAATCCGGACCCTCTGTGTATTCTGCACTAGTCCAGGATCACGCTAGTGCACACAGTTTCAACGTCGGTACATATCACAGTCATACACAACAGAATAATAAAAGTAATACAATTACATAATATAAAACTGTTGAACGACCTTAAGGTCGACCTTACATTTGAGAGGCCTTGAAGACTTTAACTCCAAATAGGTAAAAAGCAGCGGAACGAAGAGCGTTGGTGAATCCCATCAATATACCACAAGCAACTGACAAGGTTCAACTCCTAGATATTCGCCTCCTTGTGGAACTTCTCCTCCATCGAAGTTGTAGTCATCTTCTCATCTGATGATTTTGGTTGTTTGCAAGGGGGTGAGTACACACAGTACTCAGCAAGTCATGCACAGAATGCAATTCTAATATTCTACATGCATGGCTTATTACGAAGGATAGGCTAAAGTTCATTTGCAGTACAGCATTCTTTGATAAATACAATAGTAGATTGCAAAGTAGTAAAACAATAATAGAGGTAATGACTTTCACAATTATTTCACAAGTAAAGCATTTCACCGCTAAAGTCAAGTTCATCCATTCCATCCCAAGTATTCTCCAAAAACCAAGTTATTTTCATGAAAGTCTAATTCTTGACTGTAATCCCCGAGCAATGCTCAATACCGTGAGCACGGCTATTCGAATAGGTTGTACATTCTGCAGAGGTTATACACTTTACCCACAAGATATAATCAACTCACCACGTCAACCGTGAATCGCCATACAAGAGTATGCGAATGAGCGATCATAACAAAGCCTTTCCAAAGATCCGTCTAAACCCAGTACTGCCCGCTAAGGTTTCAACACTGGAAGGACTGGTTACCACACCCAGGGCCCCCCTCTTGCGTCATGTGAATTTTCACCCGCTCCTCCGGACTCACACCACCACGACAGTACCAAAGAATAGATTTCACAGTTTACTCAGCTAGGTCCGTCCCATTCCGGAACTTGTGGTTGTATGAAAGACTCAGGTCAAAGGCTCGCAAGGTTAAGTCCTTAGGGTTGATCAGAGCAAGACTTGCACATACCCCTCCGCCCCTCGGGCCCACCCAGGCACACTTGCTCTTGCCACTTGCTCTGATCTAAATCATTTTCCCAACCCAGTTCTTTACCATGCACCACGTGCCATCATCAACTCAATAACACATGCCACATTCTCAAAACACGTTCCATATCTCATTAAGTCAATATTAACTTTAATCTTCCAAAATCATGAAATATCTACGTGGCGGGGCTAAGCATACTATTTACGGTCTAATCACCCATGTTGGCAAATTATTAATGTCCAACTATTAAACCACAACCTAGGGTGACAAAGGATTCATGGCCTACAATTATATACGACAAGGTGGCATACAGCAACTAGGCATTTAACTAATCCCAGAATTTATTCAAAACCAATTCTACTAAATTAGCATGCAATACTTTAAATCAAAATAATTTGCTATGATAGGTTCAACATGATCAAACACATCTTGCCTGGCCCTTGCAATTTTTATTATTCTTTACTCTTTATCGTCGATCCTTGATCCTCGATCTTCAATCTCCGCTTGTTTGATCCTCAGCTCCTTCGAGCGGCTTCCAGCAACGCGTCTAATGATAAACAAACACAAATACAACAAAACTCAAAAAGCAAATCAACTAAACTCTAAATTAAGAACGAATAACATTGGGCACAACGGCTTAGATGAAATTAGGAACTTGAATGGATTAGGTCGATGATTAGACAAAAGAGAACGGCTTTCGGAAAATACATCGAAGAGAAAGATTAATAACTGGGAAAGAAAGATTAATATTCTAAAGAATATTTCCTTTGAAGTTGTTATCTTGATTAGACAGACAATGACATATGGGCTCTCGATCCATAGACCGGGTCCATAAATATATGTTGGTTCACGATGAACTAAGCTGATGCAAAAAGTTGACTTTTGTTGACTGAACAGATACATAATCAATCAAAAGAAAGGTAGACTGATGGATTAGATATGGGCACAAGGATATGACACATGGCCAATGGTCTAGCGACCAAGTCCACGAATGAATTCTGGGGTAATGGCGGATTAGATTTTCAGGGATAAGACAAGGACGGATGGAATCGACATTCAGTGCGATCCGATCTGGGGTTCAGTCATACATCAATGAAGAGACTTGACGATAACAGGGCAATGACAATATGTAGTAAGACAGCACAAATATCTTACTACGGTGGACACAACGAGGGAAACCGCAATACCGGCAACGCGGCTCACGATGAACTCAGTCCATCGAACCGGTCTTAAGTTAGGTTTTGGTCCGGCTTTGTAGATGATAGAAAGATAAAGCCAGACTCATAAGGAGGTTAGATCACGATACATCAGCCCAGCAATGATTAATTCTCAAGTGAGTGATGGCTCAAACAATTCCCTAACTTGTTCGGAAGCTTCCAGTTCTAGTGCTTCTCCTGCAAGAGTCACATACAACAACATGACAGGTTCAGATTCAGAACCAGAGTCTGTCTTAGCTGCAGATCAGGTCGCTGCGGATGAAGTTAAATCACCCAATGTAGCTCAAAGGCATCCAATGCGCACCAGACTTCAAGACAACACGTGGAAGCCAAAAGCCTACACAGATGGCACTATCCAATATTCAGAGAAGGTTCAGAACTTCGCAAGTTCAGTTACTGTAGCTTGTTAGACAAGGGCACTGACTGCTGTTGTTGCTAATTCTGACGAAACTTTAGAACCTGAGAATCTTCAACAGGCCATGGAACATCCCAAATGGAGGGAAGCTATGGATTCAGAGTACTCAGCTATTCTCAAGAACCAGACTTGGGACTTGGTGCCACCGAAGCAAGGAGTAAATCTCATTGACAGCTGGTGGGTGTTCAAAGTGAAAAAGAAAGCTGATGGATCAGTTGAAAGATTCAAAGCACGTCTTGTGGCCAAAGGATTCAAACAAAGATATGGTGTAGATTACTTGGATACCTATTGTCCAGTGATCAAGCCTACAACCGTGCGTGTCATTCTTTCACTTGCAATCTCACGGGGTTGGACACTGCATCAGATTGACATTCAGAATGCATTCCTTCATGGAGAACTTGAAGAAGAAGTGTACATGTGTCAGCCACCAGGTTACACTGATCCAAGGAAGCCTTCCAATTATATTTGTCGGCTTAAGAAGGTTCTATATGGCCTTAAACAGGCCCCTAGAGCTTGGCACTCTCGGCTGACAGGCAGATTACAAGAGCTAGGTTTCAATTCTTCTAAAGCTGACACCTCTCTATTTGTGTTCAATCAAGGTGGAATAACTATTTATATGCTCATCTATGTAGATGATATTATTATAGTTAGTTCATCCACAACAGCAATGCAGAGACTTATACAGAAGTTGATGACAGATTTTGCTGTCAAGGATCTTGGCAAACTGGAATATTTCTTGGGTGTTGAAGTCAGTCCAGAGAAGAATGGTGCCCTTTTGTCTCAGAAAAGATATGCACTTGATCTGTTAAAACGAGCTAAGATGGAAAACTGCAAGGCAATATCAACCCCAATGTTATCCAATGAGAAACTCATGAGAAATCAAGGTATCTTATTGGCAGAGGCAAATCAGTTTCAATATAGAAGCATAGTTGGGGGGTTACAGTATCTGACAATCACTCAACCAGATCTTTCCTTTGCAGTAAATCGAGTTTGTTAGGACATCCAAGCTCCAACTGATGATCATTGGACTGCTGTAAAACGGATACTTCGTTATATCAAGGGGACACTCGATTATGGGTTGAACATCCAGAGATCAGCAACCAACACCATCAGCGCATTCTCTAACGCAGATTGGGCTGGTTGCCCGACGATCGACGGTCGACAAATGGATTTGCTGTGTTCCTTGGATCAAAACTTGTATCTTGGAGTTCTCGCAAGCAATCATCGGTCTCAAGATCAAGTATAGAGGCAAAATACAAGGCAATTGCCAATGTTACAGCAGAGATAATTTGGATAGTCATTATTGAAGGAGTCATTATTGAAGGAGTTGGGTATATCTCAATACAAGCGACCTTTGCTTTGGTGTGACAATCTTGGGGCGACCTATCTCACTGCTAATCCAATTTTTCATGCACGTACTAAGCACATAGAAATAGACTTTCATTTTGTCCAGAGAACAGGTGGCACGCAAGGCAATGGAGGTTCGATTCATCTCGTCTAGTGACCAAATTGCAGACATATTCACCAAGCCACTATCTAAGGCTCCGTTCAGTGCAATATGTTACAATCTCAACCTAAGAAGACGAGGTTGTGCTTGAGGGGGAATATTAGAAATATGAATATGTTTGTATGTTTGTACAATGAGTTAGTTGAGTTAGCTTAGCCCTGACTGGTTCTTCAGGGTTAGCAGGACAGCATCATCAATCTGTTAGCTTCAGTGAAATCGATCCGAATACTTAGGATCATACTCTTACATACGTTCGGATGTAACCATTATAAATAGATGAACAGGTCCAGTTTGGACTGGTGTGTTCGGCCAATACAATTAGACTCAACATCTTTTACTTACGGTCGAGCGACCTGGACAGAATATTTGAGGTAGGTAAACAACTGAGCCACACGGCAGACGTGGCTCAACGCTGAGCGAGCTGTACGCACGGCAGCCCGCTCCACTGCTCGCACGGGTAACGCGGCGCGCGACCGCACGTCCACACCACGCCGAACACGACGTGAACTCCAGACTTTATGTACGGTAGAATTCGATCCAATCCTTCGCCTAGATATACACGTACGCGCGCCATTCATGCGCTTAGGACAAGTAGTCAACCTTGTTCGCATCGATCATACACATGCCACGCACGTACGACGTCTAGCTTGCTCAAGACGTGTGCGCGCAGCTAGCTAGCTAGCTCGGTATACGTAGTAGTGGCGCGCCTTCTCGTCGGCGAGGATGGAGTACAGGGAGGAGCAGCCGCCGGCGGTGGCGACGGCGCTCACCGGTGAAGAAGGCGCCGCGGCGACGTCGGAGAGGAGGTTGCCGCCGCCGCTCACCCACGGCGACAACCGCGGCTTCCTCCAGATGCTCCGCGACAAGGAGGAAAGGTTTGCGTGCATATATATGCAGCACATGACATGTATATATGTATGGCTAGAGACTAGCTAGTGCAGGGTTGTGCTTGCTAACTGTGATGGTGCTTGCGTGCATGGTGTACGTACGAACGCATGGATGCGCGGTGAATCCTCTTCTCAGGCTGGGAGTTCGAGCGGCGAAGGTGGAGGTGCGGTTCGAGAAGCTGACCGTGGCGGCGGACGTGCGCGTCGGCCGCCGCACCGTGCCGACGCTGCTCAACTGCGCCATCAACACGCCGCCCAGGTACATGCGATCCACAAAATTTTTTTGTTTTGGATTCGATCTACTGCCGTTGATTATTTCCGAATAATGCTTTGCCGCGTGTTTTTTTTCCCTGTCCGAATTGAAAGTTCCTTCGCTTTCTCCATTCTTGGATGCATGGCTGGCATTGCAACTGTTTCGTTTACCGTGGTTTTCAAGCGTACCGAGCCCGCTCGGTTTGTAAAACCACTTGGTTTACATGTGGAATTCAAATTTAAATTCAAAAAATTGAAAAAATTATAAAAATTCTCTAAAATCAGTATTAATTGTTTTATGACCTCTTGTGTGAATTTGTTTTTGAAAAAACGAAGTTTGGAGACTTTTTGAGCCATTCAAAATCTTGAAAATAGAAAAGGCAAAAAAAAATCAGAAGTATTTTAAGTAGTAATATTTGTTCAAATATGTCAAGTAGCAATAATTTACTTCAACATATTTTAGTAACAATATTTTGTTCAGTTATATTTAGTAGCAATATTTATTCAAGTATACCGAGTAGCAATATTTACTTTACACATATTTTAGTAACAATATTTGTTCAATTATATTTAGTAGCAATATTTGTTTAAGTATATCAAGTAGTAATATTTTTGAAATATATCAAGTGGCAATATTTGTTCAATTATGTCAAGTAGTAATATTTGTTGAATTATATTTAGTAGCGATATTTGTTGAAGTATATTTAGTAGCAATATTTGTTGACATATTATTAAACTTGTTGGATTGATATGTGAGTAGTATTGAAATCTAGAAAATAGTTAAGGAGGTTCGGCTCGATAGTGGCTCGTTAGCTCGAATTTGAAATAACCATTTAAATGGTAAATAAAATGATTTTATGCGAATTATATCAATTTCAAAAGTAGCTCAATAATAGCTCATTAAGCTCGATAGCCAACCCTAATCAGGCATGATTTGTTTGTGGTAAAAGTGCAGTCAAACTTCTCTAATTTTGACCACCTATGAAAAAGTCTATGTAGATTGATCATGTGCCAATAGATTTTCCATGAAAAATAATGTTATGGAGTAAGAACATCAGGTCATGCAGTCATGCTTGCAAGCTATTTTTCTCTTTCAAATTTGAAAACCGCACAAGCAATACTAACCTTGGCTCATCCTACAATTTACTATCTTACTAGTGAGGTCAAGAAGTTTACCAGCACAAACAGGATTGTTTATAGCATATACACTACAACACGGGAGCAAGAAAATACTGGCAAATTACTTAAGAACTGGAATTCATTTTCCTTTACTAGAGACATGTTTGCACAACTTAAAGATGAAAGCCTTACCACACAAATGAGCCAAAGAACCAACCTTTCGAATTGCAAAGCATAAACCTTTCTTTTCCACAGGGAAGCACTAAATCGTGTCAACTACAAATTCATGTTATCTCTAGATCAATTCGTCATATTCATCCGTCCATATTAACACACACACTCATACGGTTATACCGCACATAGCCTAGACTGGATTTTTACATACTTTTTTATACATTTATTATATTTTCCTATTTTTTGGTCTTCACTGGATTTTTCCAAATTTTACAATATTTTATGTGCAATTTTCCCATTTTTCCCCATTTACCGAGCAGTTTTTGAGCAAAACCACTGTTTTCATTCACCAATTTGACTAGATTTCAAAATGGTTTAAATTTTCATACCGTTTGTTTTTTTTCGTGGTTTTCACTACCACCGGGGTCACGAATTTCAGCTCCAAAATGGTTTTGTAAACGCTGTAACAGAGTGCGTGCTTGAGGGAAGGTCGAAAAGCGCGAATCAATTGCCCTAGCTCTCTTGGGGTTGTTTGTTCACTAAAAAAACCAGTACTCCCTTCGGTAGTTATCGTTTTTAATGTAGGTACAGTCAAAATTTCAACTGTTAATATTTTTTAAATATTTAAATTGAATGAATGCATAAAAATCATATAGCTAGATTTGTCTCGAAAAGTACTTTCATAATATTATAATTTTGTTAGGTTTTATAAATATATTATAATAGAAATTAATGTTAAAGCTATGTTTTAGAGGCTATGTCAACTTCTAAAACAATAACTATTTATGACTAGAGTGAATAGTTGGTTAATTAGTAGATATGCTACTACTAATTAGCTCTAGTTAATTAGATATACTATGTTTGGATCGACTAAGATGGTGACCTCCGGAGTGAATAATCGGTTAATAATTAGTAGATATGCTACTAATTGTTAGCTCTAGTTAATAGATATACTATGTTTGGATCGACTGAGATGGTGACCGAAGTGAGTAGTTGGTTAGTAGATATATTACTACTTATTAGCTCTTGTTAATGGGATATACTTTGTTTGGATCGACTGAGATAGTGACTAGCTAGTACTGTAACTCAAATAATTAGTATGGCGGCTATGCATGCAACACATAGGTTTCCTTTTTTTATTGAGGATAACAATGCAACACAGAGAGATCAAATAACCTTTTCTACAGTCATCTACCCGGCCTACTACTGGTAAATCACTAGCTAGCTGGTTGACATGTGCAGGGGTGAATCTACCTATGGGGCTGGTTGGGGCGCCAGCCCTACCTCCGGTCGGCCGAATCTTCCCTAGTATCCCTAACGTCGAAAAAGCAGAGACATGGCGCCATGGCAGCAAATTAGCAGGCAACTAAGAGTAAGATTGAAGAAGAAAAGTAGAAAATAATACTGTTACGCAAGTGAACCATCAAAATTAGTCATGGACTCCCTTACTCTCATGGACTTTCACCTGGTACAGTAGTCAGCATCCTTTACTGTAGCGCAGCACTAGGAGTCCGAGAGACGAATAGTATCGGTGTCGTCTCGCAGCGGCAAACCGAGCACGGGTGATTGCGGGCGGTAGACGCACGGGCAGGCGTGACCAAGCGGCAAGTGGCCGATTCGCGAGAACTCGCTGCGTCACGCTAGCACCAACGGGCGTCGAAGACTCGGAGTCGAGGGCGCTAGGCGTGCAACAGGGCCAGGGCAGGCTGGTAGCCGATAGACGGTAGAGGCCCGAAAAGAGTTATTGGCCGCTCAGAGCGTCGGGCAGAATGCACATCGCTAGAGGAGCGCCGGGCGGAACGCGCATCGCCAGCCGGAACATCAGGCGCTGGGCGGAACACGCATTGTCAGGAGTTGGGCGGAACGCGCATCACTAGAGGAGAGGAATCGGCCACTCAGAGCGCTGTCTAGCCGACGGCCGAACACGCATCTCCAGAGCCCAGAGAGGAAACGAGGCTCCTCCGTCGACCAATGGCGAATCATCGATCGCCAGAGCCGAGATATCGAGCCTCGTATAAAAATTTGCCCCAAGCCCCAATGCAATGCCTCATGACTGAATGCCTTTTGTTGTGATAACTGATGTCTGATTTTTGTATTCTATTGCCCTAAGTCTATATTCTATTGACTGATTGATATTTATGTCTCTCTAATTTAATATGTATGAATTTGGAATTTAGTTGGTAATAGATCGGTAGATGTATCATTAGTATACTTATGTTGAGTTAGAACATAGAAGCTCCACCTCTATTTTCATCTTGGATTCACCGCAGGACGTATGCAAATCCCAGTACGTGATCTTGTAATTATTTCACTCTTGACGATTTACTGTACAAGTACGGCGGTAGTGCAGTGTCCAAGGATCTCTCTCTGTGCTGTACATAAGCCATTTTTAATGCTAGATTAGATTAGAATGAAGTGGGCGATGATTTTTACGTCTTATCTTATCACGTAAGAAAAGGATCGGTCAACTTTTTTAAAAAGATTGATAAGGGCTCTGCCTTTCATTCAAGAGATGGTCAAAATAAAATTTAATAGTTTGAAACAGAATTGAAGAGTAACATTGAGAAACCTAAACCAGCAACAGCGCTGATTAATGAAAAGATGACCAGATGCAAAGGACTAAAGCATGAGATGGCTATGAAATGAGAAGACTTGTCAACTTTAGCGGGCCACTGTCATATATGCTAGTATCAACTATCAAGCTTATAGCCAGAGAATAAGATAGGATATAAATAGGAGCATATATATCTTGATATAAATAGGGTTGCCCCTACCATCGTCTACCTTGAACTGAGCAATGTCGTTGCCGGGGCTCTTTGAGCCAATTTGCAAGAGATCATCGGGAAGTTTTTCACGGTGTGGTACACTTTATGTGTTGTTTTTTTAAAAGAAATATTTTTTTTCGGCGATGTTTTTTTTTAAATCGTCGAGAAAATGTGTGAAACGGTTGAAATGATACAAACGCAATCACGTTTTTTTTCACATCTATCTAGGGCCTCTCACGAAAGATCCGCGATTACGCTAAATCGAAATGTCCTTTTCATGAAAAATAGCTGGAACGATGCAAACGTAACTAGCTCTTTTTCGGTATTTATCTAGGATCCTTTCACGGAAGACTAGCGATTTTTCTGAACTAGAAGATCCTTTTTGTAAAAATCGTAGAAAGGACCTACATATATGTACATATTTTTTGAGAAACCTACACACGAGAAAAAAAAAAGAGTCAAACCACGGCTCCCACGCGGCTCGGCGCGACGTGATCGGTCCCAGGCGAAGAAGTCTGTAAAGTTTAATATAGGTATGATTCCAAGCCCTGACAATATTTTCGAAGATCTAAGACACAGCTGGGCAGGTCAACATACGGTAAGTCATATTTCAGAGGCGGCAACAGCGGCAGCAGCAGTTCCGAGTTGAGCAGTTGGCATCGACGACGACAGCAGCGATCGATGACGATACGTGCATTAATGCGAGCTTGTCCCCAGGCCCGACTGTTGCTTGTTCCTTTCCCCAGTGAGAACAGATCTCAGATGAGATCATTCATAATTATCAAACACATCAAATTCTCATGGTACTGAAAGTCATTTAATTGGTAAACCTAGTCTTTAAGGATATGCATAATGGACATTAATTACTGGCTCAAAAATTACCACATACGCAGAAAAGCTGAGGTGAAAGGGAGAGATGAGAAGAAGAGAGAAACAACGTTGTTTCGTGAAACAACGACTCACGACTCTTAATGCGGAGATAAAAAAAAAATGACGCTAGAGCCATCTATTGGAGAACTAGCCGGCCCTAGCGTCTCCTACCGTAAAAAAGGCGCATGCAGAAAATTAATTATTAGGCATTTAATGAAGAAACAGCCTTTTATATACAAACTGACTCTTATTGACGTGAACTGTCTAGAAGATTAAGTCGGACTCAAGCTTTGTACATACCCTAAGAAAAGCTCATATATAAGCCTTTCAGCAGGTAGTTGAGTGAACCTTGAGCACTGCTAACCTGCTTCAACGGAACTTTTTTTAACAGATGGCAGAACTCTGACCATACATTATTTTAAGGATAATTTATAATATATCACTCCAAAAGTTAGCACTTTAAAAACAAACACTTGTTGTCTGGATGACATGTGGCCTAACATTTTCTGAAGTATGAATTATCCCTACGTTTCAGGGAGACAAAGTTAATTACAATCAAAATACCTACTTCCCTTCTGTCATAAATAGTTATTGTTTTGGATATCGCATGGTATTTAAAACACAATTTTGATCACTAATTTCTATTATAATATATTTATAAAACCTAATAAAATTAAAAGTACTTATCGAGTCCCATTCTCGATTCCCGATAAACAAAATTTCCTCGTCCCGTACACGGACTTAATTCCTGCCCGCCCGTCCCCGATCCCCGACGGGTTTGCGGGCCCGACGGAGACTAATCCCCGAAAATGCTAATAAAAGATTATATGCTACATGAATTAATCACTAAAGTAATGATGCATATGTGATTGAAGTGTGAATGAATCACTAGAGTAATTCGTATTTAACATGTTTATTAATAATGACCTCATATGTATTATTTTTTCTTTTGAGAATGATCATTTAATCCTACCTATTATTGATAACACGAGGATAGGGACGGGATCGGGGACGGAAAACGGTGGAACGCCCCGTCCTCACGATCCACGAATGGGACAATATTTTCCCGATAAATCCTTCAAAGGGAAAGATTTCCTCCATTACCCCTTCTAATAGAGAAATTTCCCACGGAAAATCAAGGATAGGGGCCATTGCCATCCCTAAGCGGAGAGCACCTCCGTACTCACCAAACAACACATAAAAACACCATCGAGACATCACGAAACCAATATCTCCCTGCCTAGCCGGAATTCATCCCGAAGCAATCGTAGGAAGGTCCCACTGCACCACGCAGTTATTGGAAGTGGTTAGAATATACAAATAAATACAAAGAAAAAGATATTAGACTCTTGGAGGCAATAATATTGATTACACACTGACACTGTCAGTATTGTTTAATCATGTTTTTGGAGATTCTGACAAGCCTGCTAACACTGCCTTTAGCCAAGATTCGCTTTGACCGCAACTGCTAACGTAGGCAGATCCGATATAACTATGTTTTTACCTTCTCTCCCATTCTCTATCTCAAATTTTAGGTACATTTCAAAACTTACTTAGCAGTTGATTTATGAGGAGATAAGTGATCATTTGGCTGCTCAATTATACATCCCTTTTGCTGAAAGATAGGACACACTTCCTACACAGTAGAGTACGCGCGCCTAACACAGCCAAATAATCCAAGACATAAGGTTCAGAAGTTTGGAAATTGTAGTGTAAAGCGACAAACACATGGATTACGTGCAAGTCACAGCACTCTGAAAAAATGAAAGAAAGAAAAAGACAAAAAAAGATTGCATATGCTTAACATTTGTATGAGCACAAATGCACACGAAGAATGCAGCACAACTTCTGGGGTTAGAACGTGCGGCTTAACAAAATATAAAGCAAGTTGAGACAGCGAGTCTGTATCTACCCAGTTAATTTGAACAAATGCATTTACGTCTGTTTCCAGAACCAAAGTGAAAAATGCGTGTTCTTCTGCTGTTATGCACTTCAACAAGTTCTAAGTATATATTTACGTTCAAATGCAAATGTTTCCTTTGCTATGCATATTATTTGGGAAGTTACGTTCAAAACAATATTTCTAAAAGAACAATTTATTTTCTTATGCAGGAATTGGCAGCATCTTGGCACACGTGTACTACAAGGAAAAGACCCATCAACATTATAAATGAAGCAAGCGGGATAATTCGACCATCAAAGTAAGTGTGTCTCTACTTTTTACTAACTCAAGAGTGAAGATAGACTCCATTCTATCTCAAGATTAAGTGCTATATTGAATTTAACAGAGGAGTAAATAAGAAACACATGTAACTTCGTAAAGTACCACAATAGAAAGTTTATCAATCATAACAGACAAAAAGAAGTATGATCTGTCCTTTTATTTCAATAATTTCCTCACCTAAGATACTGAAATTTTGTGATGCCATTCTGTAATCAGGATGACACTTCTTCTAGGAGCACCTGGTTCAGGGAAGACCACTTTTTTAAAAGCATTGGCCGGAAAGTCAGATTCTTCTTTGAAGGTAGACTGGGTCACTACATGCCATCAAAAGTACCTATCAACAGGAAAATGCAAAAAAAAATAAAAATAAAATAATGTGTAGCACTAACTAATAAAAATGCATTTTCTTGATCATTTAACATTTCTCAATAGCTCAAAGGAAAGGTTATGTACAATGGAGAAGAAGTGAATTCCTCGACACCTCAATATTTGCATGCTTACATTAGCCAGTATGATCTTCACCATGCGGAGATGACCGTAAGAGAGACTATCGACTTCTCATCCAAGATGTTGGGAACCAATAATGAATTTGGTAAGACATCCCCTTGTGTGTGGTGTACTATTCATTTTACAGAGCAGGTACAACTTTAGTGTTACGTATATGTGCTAATTTATAACAAAATTAGAC
The DNA here is from genome assembly GCA_036346375.1 of Guadua angustifolia. NCBI lineage: Eukaryota > Viridiplantae > Streptophyta > Magnoliopsida > Poales > Poaceae > Guadua > Guadua angustifolia. The sequence goes on from CM070514.1 coordinate 40,378,946, forward strand.
ACTGTAACTCAAGAAGTAATCATAGAAATATGGTGGAAGACCCTTTTTTGAGCTCAGCTCATATAAAGGTGAAAAGACATGCATGATGAAAGGTGTATTAATCTTTGCACGACAAATACTAACACAAAGTTCCTGTTTGGCATGACCACCTCAGAGATGCTGGGAGAAGCAATAAGAAGAAAAAATGGTGTCATCAATAAAGTTGACCAAGATATTGACTCATTTATTAAGGTGGTTAATTTTGTTTCCCTCTATTTTTAGCTAAAACTGGACTTTTTTTTAGTTATGTAAACTTCTGTTTCGCACAGGCAACCACATTTGGAGAAGGAAGCAACCTTACAACAAACTATATAATCAAGGTAAGTTTGTTAATTTATTATTTCTCTTAACAACATAATTATCAAATTTGTGTATATGCAGATACTTGGTTTGTCCGAGTGTGCTGATACCCTAGTGGGAGACGAGATAAGAGGCATATCAGGAGGGCAAAAGAAAAGAGCCACAATCGGTAAGCATTTTATCTTTGCTACTATGTATTTGTTCCTCCACCCTCTATAATCACTTCCTACAGTGCACCACCTCCAACTTCCCAATCAGACTTTATGTAATACCACCTCTGTTTCAGTGTTTCACAATATTATTTAAATTTTATGCCTCTTAAATATGTGTGCTGGACAAATATTGTGAAACAACGGTGTAATACATATAAAGCTACCAGTCATGTGTAGCTTTACCGGCAGCATGTCTTCCCTATCAGGAAGAAAGCACAACTAAAATTTTACCACCTCAAGAACTTATTGTATGAAAGAAAAATAAGGTTTTTATCAGGACAGAAATGTTCACGGTAAAAAAAATGCTTGTAGCTATCACGTCAGATGGAAGAAACTGTCCATAAAAAGGAGAATGAGGACCTGAGTAAAGAGATATTTAATTGGCGACTGATCATACATCACAATGAATTCCTTAATGCAGGAGAGATGCTAGTTGGTCTAGCAAGATGCTTCTTTATGGATGATATATCAACAGGTCTAGATAGCTCCACCACGTTCGAGATCATGATGTTTCTCCAACAAATGGTTCATTTGATGGATCTCACAATGGTTATTTCCTTGCTGCAACCACCTCCTGAGACATTGGAATTATTTGACGATATAATCCTTTTATGCGAGGGGCAAATTGTATACCATGGTCCTCGAGAAAATGCTACTGATTTCTTTGAAACTATGGGATTCAAATGCCCCTGCAGGAAGAATGTAGCGGATTTCCTTCAAGAGGTATTCCATTATTAATTATAGTAATAAGGAACTGATGAATAAGACGATATTGCTAACAGTTGATCCTCCTTACCAAATTACTGTATAGAATAATTTTGGGATAATCAATACATAAAGGTCACAAGGTAAAACAGGCAGTAGATGACCCGCAATTCCATGAAGTTCCACGATCAATTATTTTGTAATATGTACTTGTGAAAAACAGCGGAGCAAGCTAACATTAATTTTTCTGCAATTGGTCAGGTGACCTCGAAGATGGACCAAAAGCAATACTGGGTCGGTGAAGAAAATAAGTACCAATGCCATCCAATTGAAAATTTTGCAGAATCCTTCCGTGCCTCCTATCTCCCTCGACTTGAAGACAAACACTGCCGGCCAAACAATACTGGAAAGAGTAAGGAGGTAAAAACCAACGCAAGTCACAGAATCTCCAGATGGAATATTTTCAAGGCATGCTTTTCAAGGGAAGTGCTGCTTCTAAAAAGAAACTCTCCAGTGCATATATTCAAGACCATACAGATAACTGTTCTAGCTTTTGTGATCTCAACACTTTTCCTTCGAACAAATATGAGCCACAGTTCTGTACTTGATGCCAATAAGTACATGGGAGCACTCTTTATGGCTGTTGCGATAGTAAACTTCAATGGCATGACTGAAATTGCAATGACAATAAAGCGGCTCCCCATCTTCTACAAGCAAAGAGAGTTACTAGCATTGCCAGGATGGGCACTCCTTTCTTCAGTTTTCCTCATTAGTCTACCATTGTCACTTCTAGAGACTGGTCTTTGGACCGGCTTAACCTACTATGCGATTGGCTACGCACCTTCCCTTATCAGGTACTCTTTTATATGTAAGGTATAAGGATCTTGGTTACTTGAATAGACATAAGTAACAGAAAGAAGTTCCCTTGCTTATGGCAGGTTCATCCAACACTTCGTGGTACTTTTTGCCATGCATCAAATGTCAATGGGACTGTATCGCTTCTTAGCAGCCATAGGAAGGACACAAGTAATGGCCAACACGCTAGCGACTGCAGCTCTAATAGCAATCTACATACTTGGAGGCTTCATCATATCAAAAGGTTAGAAGATTTAGCTCAGAATACCTCGGGAAGCATGGCAACTCTGTAACGCAGGACAAGCTTTAAGGCAACTAAGATGCTCACCAATTTTACACACTGAACAGATGATCTCCAACCATGGTTGCACTGGGGGTGTTGGACATCCCCATTCACCTATGCACAGAATGCAGTCGCCCTGAATGAGTTCCTCGACAAAAGATGGGCTACAGTAAGCACTCATTTCGACACTTGGAACTGTTAACCCCATGCCAGTATATCCTTCCCAAAGTACACTAACATTATTGATCAAAGGCGTAAATTCTATATCAATTAGTTATGACCTAACGATGATGGTCTTGGACTCTGATAGGAATTTCATTACGCAAATGCAAATACCGTCGGTGAAGCTATCCTCAAGATCAGGGGGCTGCTTACAGAGTGGCACTGGTACTGGATTTGCGTCAGCATTTTATTTGGATTCTCGCTGGTCTTCAACATCCTCAGTATATTCGCATTAGAGTTCATGAACTGTATGTATACCAAGCAATCAGAACCTCATCAATGTTGAACTAGGAATACGAATGACACTCATCCTTCTTGTTTATCATTTGCAGCTCCACACAAGCATCAAGTTAACATCAATGCCACCAAAGTGAAGGTAGATTACAACAAACAGACAGGTGTAAATGGCGATGCGTCAACTGATCAAGTCATCCTCCCATTTCGGCCTCTCTCCCTTGTATTTGATCATATCAACTATTTTGTTGACATGCCTAAGGTAAACTCTTGATCATATCAGACCGTATCAAATAGTTACATCTATTCCAGTCACCTGTTGACCAAAACTACGCAAATCTTCCACCAGGAGATGGCAAAATATGGAGTAACAGATAAAAAGCTTCAGCTGCTACAAGATGTCAGTGGTGCTTTCAGGCCAGGGGTGCTAACAGCTCTGATGGGGATCACTGGTGCTGGAAAGACAACACTGCTTGATGTTTTGGTTGGAAGAAAAACTGGAGGATATATTGAAGGCATTATTAAGATAGCAGGCTACCCAAAGAAGCAGGAGACGTTCTCAAGGATCTCAGGCTACTGCGAACAGAGTGACATACACTCCCCTAATCTCACTGTGCATGAGTCATTGCAGTTCTCTGCATGGCTTCGCCTTCCTTCAAATGTTAAATCTCGCCAAAGAGATGTACGTGTGTTTACATCTTACACTCTTTTATCATCGTTAGAAGCAAATATATGACACAAGATCTCACAAGATTTCTCCTCAAAATATATTTCAGATGTTTATAGACGAAGTCATGCACCTAGTTGAGTTAACTGAATTAAAGAATGCCATAGTGGGTATGGCTGGAGCAACTGGTCTGTCATCTGAACAGCGAAAAAGGCTAACAATAGCCGTCGAGCTTGTAGCTAGTCCTTCCATTATATTTATGGATGAACCAACTACCGGTTTGGATGCTCGTGCTGCAGCAATTGTCATGAGAACAGTAAGAAAGACTGTAGACACTGGACGAACTGTTGTCTGCACAATTCATCAGCCAAACATTGAGATATTTGAATCTTTTGATGAGGTATGACTAAGTCGGTAAATAGGTCAAAATGAACTTCTACTGACACTAGTAAATAAGAATAGTCCAGTGGTGTCAAGATGAAAAAGACTGAAACAGAATCAATTATGCTTATTTACACAGCACAAAAACTAGGATGTATTTTAACCAAAATTAAACAGCAAATTGCCCTTCAGATTTTACTTTTCTTTTTTCAATAGTAGCACTCATAAAGAGTTAAAGACAGTTATGGCTCAAAGTAGAAAAAATGAGGAACCACAGGACAATTGGCCTTTTATATGAGTAAGTACAAAATTACCTTCTGAATTTGAGTTTAATTTGACTAATTGCAGCTTCTACTTATGAAAAGAGGAGGCCAGCTCATATACAGTGGTTCACTAGGTCCGCTGTCTAGCAACATGATAAAGTATTTCGAGGTAAGATTGCCAGAGACTGGATGCTTATTCATAAGATGGAGAGGAAAATATTAAAATTGCTTTGTCACAGGCTATACCTGGTGTTCCTAGAATAAAAGAGGGACAAAACCCAGCAGCATGGATGTTAGATATCAGTTCGCAAACAACAGAATATGATATTGGAGTGGACTATGCAGAAATATATCGGAGCTCCTCCCTACACAGGTAAGCCCAATACAATCGTAAAACTACAATAAGGAAAAAGATACACACAATGAAATTGTACCTGGTTTCTGCAGGGAGAACATGCTTCTAATTGATGAGCTGGGAAAGCCAGAACCAAACACAGAGGATCTACAATTTCCTCCCAGATATTGGCAGAATTTTAAGGCGCAATGCATGGCTTGTCTGTGGAAGCAAAGTTGTGCATATTGGAAGAACTCAGAACACAATGTTGTTCGGTTCCTAAACACATTTGCTGTATCAATTATGTTCGGAATTGTATTCTGGAAAATTGGATCAACCATGTAAGTAGGAGCGGGAGCTAACCTAAAGATTTTTCTTTCATGAAAACTTGTCATGCCTCAATTGGATCATAACTTGGTTTTCCTGTGCAACAGCAAGGAGCAGCAAGATGTATTCAACATACTAGGAATTGTATATGGATTAGCACTGTTTCTGGGCTTCATGAATTGCAGCATCTTACAGCCGGTTGTGGCAATGGAGAGAGTAGTGTTTTACCGAGAAAAAGCGGCAGGGATGTACTGTACCATGGCCAACACCATTGCTCTGGTACAGTTACTTCTGTTCAGAAAAATCAATGGTTCTGAACTTAGAGGGCGTGGATTCTGAACTAACGTTCGATTTCTGTGTGCAGGTGGCAGTTGAATTGCCTTACATGTTTGTCCAAGTGTTGATCTTCTCGGCGATTGTATACCCAATGATTGGCTTCCAGCTGACCGCCAGCAAGTTCTTTTGGTTTGTTCTCTACATGGTGCTAAGCATTATGTACTTCACACTCTATGGGATGATGACGGTGGCACTAACACCTAACGCTGAGATAGCTGCCGGACTGTCTTTCCTCATATTCATCTTTTGGAATGTCTTCTCCGGCATAATCATCGCAAGAGAGGTACTAACTCCCTAATTCTTGTCACCTTAATATACAATGGCGACTAGAGAGAACAGAACTGAATTAGAGGCCTCATGGAATTCTTAAACCCCTCATAGGTTACATATTTGATTTTCGATTTGGACTTTTTTTATTTGAAAAAGAATCAACAAAAAAGAGAGGAGAGAATGGGCCTGGCTGACTGACCTGATGTGCAACGTGTGAATGTGGCAATGCGGATGCAGCTGATCCCGGTGTGGTGGAGGTGGGTGTACTGGGCGGACCCGGCAGCGTGGACGGTGTACGGGCTCATGTTCTCGCAGCTGGGCGACCAGACGGAGCTGATCCGCGTGCCGGGGCAGCCGGACCAGACGGTGCGGGAGTTCCTCGAGGGCTACCTCGGCCTCCAGGGCCGCTACTTCAACCTCGTCACCTGCCTGCACTTCGCCGTCATCGCCCTCTTCGCCTTCCTCTTCTTCGTCTCCATCAAGCACCTCAAGTTCCAGAGGAGGTAGCGGTAGCACAAATCAAAATTGATGTGTGCAAGCTGCAAAGCAAACTGCAAATAAACTTACTGATCAGTAATCACTTAACTGTACAAAAGGGAAGATTGGAAGAGAAACACCCAAATAATAAGCATAAGATGTACATTAAGGCTTACTTGCAAGAGAGAGATTGTAAGTAACCACAGAATCTGCATGACGATTTGCAAATGTGATACTAGTACAGAATTGTTGTTATATCGACCTTGATATGTCATTAGAATTTGATCGTCTATAAAAGCATTAGAATTTGATATGTCATTCGAATTTGATCATCTATAAAAGCTTTAGAATTTGATCATCTATAAAAGCTTTAGAATTTGATCATCTATAAAAGCATACTATACTACATGTGACAGATATAGCGGCTTGCAATGCAAAATCGAAATGGTAATGTAGAATATAGAATTGATGAGCCATTGCTTACCGAGATGTTCTTCGCCTTCCGTTAATGTTATGTATAACTGGATTCGATTCTAACCCTTGATCACCGTTCAGAAAATTCGAATGAACTTTTTTTTTCAGAGCTGCAGACACGTTTGTGGCTAAAAGGATATTACACAGTCCAGTTTACATTAACAGCCGTACTACTAGTAGTACTTCTCACGCAAAGTGACCAAGCTAGCTCAAATCAGTTTTCTACTGGCGTAGTGCATTCCAGTCATGCCTTAAGAAGAAACCAATAATACACGAGGGATTAATATTTATAGAGGATCGAGAAGATGTGACGAATATCAAAATGTACTAGTTCTTGCGCAAATCCTGCACCATCAGATTGTCAGGTTTAACTAATCCTAAGAGCAGAATCCATGGAAGATTATATATATGTCTAAAGTTAGTGCATTGGTTTCCTTGTTAAAATCACAAGTATTACATATTTCCATTAGTTACTGCATCTTATGATTGTGAAACAGAGCACCAACACAACTAAGGCAATGCCGTGATTTTTCTTGCATACGTTTATTGTTTTATGTGCAAATCGCAACAAACAGTGGATAATGGTGTTTACTTTCACCAGGTATTTACAGTACAAGGATCAGAGTGAACTCAAACAGGTCAGTAAAACATGATTAAAAATGATGAGATCATCATCAAACAGGAAAAGGGAAAGTAATAATCAGCAATGCGCAATTCAGAAATAATGAATTCAAAGAGAAGCGAAGCAAGCTCTTTTTATTCACAGATCACAGCAAAAGGTCTCCGAGAGAAAATGATCCTCGTCAGCATGTATGTTACATTCGACTCCATTAATTTCATGCCTACTATCTTGGATTACAAAAACTTGAGAAAACTCGAACTATAGTTATCCATAAGCAGTGTTATACAAACAAAATGACACAACCGTTGCTACAAGATGAGACTCTTCTTTTAAAAAGAAATAACAGGAAAGCTGAGAAATTCCTGACTGTGCAGTAAGTTGGTTATTTGCTCCTCAATCACCATTGTGTGAATAAAATAATTCCTCAATCTCAAGTGTGCGAATAAAATAAGCCCCCAATCACAAGTGTATCAATAAAATAATTAGTAATAGGAAATTATGTGAGGAAAAGGATCAGTCGAAACTGAATTAGTAGTAATAGGAAATTATGTGAGGAAAAGGATCAGTCGAAACTGAATTAGTAGTAATAGAAAATTGTGTGTGTGCAGATGAGCAAGCGCGTGCATGTGTGTGCAGGTCAGCAAATGCGTGCATGTGTATGCAGGAGAGCGAGCGAGCGCGTGTGCATGTGCCCATCAATGATACAAATTGAACATTAAAAATGTTAGCTCATCCGCTCAACCTAGGTTATTAAGGAAAATGATCTTAGGGAAAGTCTTACAGTTAAGTCACAAGTAATAGCAGGAACACTTTCCCCCTGAGGTTTCGGAATGTTCTCCAGACAATGGAGGATTTGCTGGAACAGGCCCTTCAATGTCGCATCTAGGTCAAGAGCAACCATGCCTGGGGTACCATGTAAGAACCGTATTCTTCCAGCAGAAGATGATAAGTATGACAATGCATAACCTTTTATTGCTACAAACAGAACATAGTAAAGAATGTGATAAGAATCATTGTCTTATATCATCAAGTTGCGGTATTCCCCATCTTTATATAGTATCATTTATGGTCCGAAAGTGAATGGATGTACATCACACACACGCACGCACGCGCGCGCACGCGCACGCACACAAAAGAGCAACCTCCAAACTTGACGTTAAAATTCATAACCATAGCTATTGTGTACTGACAAAGGTTTAATTTGTATAACTCAACCCCTCAAATTGCATTACAAATAATAGCCATTAGAAGCATAATTTATACACAAACAGCCCTGAAAATTTCATTTCTACATAAACTGCTCCTTAGATATCTTTATATGAAATAACAGTTCGCAGCAAGATTTCTCATCCTTTGCTTTACTGAATAACAATAACAATAGAGAAATCTAGGTATAACTTGCTGCAAAATACTTATGGGAAATCCATGTCAATATTAGGATTTAGGAAAGAACAATAGAAACATACAAAGGGGGAAAATAAAGCAGATTATGACAAATCATTTTCTCCTAACAAAATATGACAGATAGAATGTTCTAAGAACATAGAGCTTACAATAAGACCCCAAGCAAACGTTATTTAGCCCAGAATGAACCACCTACTCACCTAGACTCCTAGTGTTGCCATACCAGTTTATACCAAGTATGTTAAATATATTAAGCAGAAAGACGATGCACAAATGTTGGTTTCATCTGACATAACATTAACAAGATAAATGTTACATCATAATTGCCATATAAGGCATGGCATAGAACAAGACAAGAAAAAATAAAGGGAAAAACTCAAAAAGCAAAAGGTCTGGAAGAAGTGAAGAACCTGCTATATATTTACGGACCAAGCAGCAAAGTTTGTCCATTCCATCTAATAGGAAACCAATAGTTGGGTCTGTTGCATACTGAAAGTTTTTATGATGGAGTTAGAACAGAAGGGAACAAGGATTAAAGGACTCCAAGACAAAATGAGCGAAGTTACTAATAATTTCAACAGTTCTCCCTCGAGTAGATTTTGAAGATGCAATACCCACATGTTGGAAGTACCAAACCACCTCACATTGAGCCAAAGCAAGAGCAGAAAATTCCATCTGCAAGAATTTACCAATGCCATATATACATTACGATTTTAGAATCACAAGACCTTAGGTGCTGATAACTGGCTTGCATTTAGCTGAAATTTTATGCAGACCCTTTATCGATAGACTAATTACTATTGCAATGGGCTGAGGATGTCAGGATAACGCGGATGAAATGGGCTGAGGAACCCTTCATTTCTTAACTTTTTTGTATCAGTTGAAAGAAATATAATTGGGCTAACAGCCTCCAAGACCTGAGGGACAAGATATTACTAGTCAAAGCACATAAATGAGTCAAAACAAAGTAAGGCAGATGCAATAAAGGTGCAATAGCAGAGAGATGAACCAAACACAAAGAAAACATGTGAAACAGTAAGAATGACAGCTAACATGAATGCATCATCCAAATAACCCAAGCAAGCAAAAAAGATATATATCAGAACAATTGTCATTACAAATATATTCCAGGCTAACCTGCCTGTGACTCTAAGAACAATATCTGCAACCCCTTTCACAATTGTAGAATCGTAGCATTGAGTGATAAGAGCGAGTAGACTTGCATGGTTACAAAGTGTGAACAGTTTATAACAATAGCTCATGAAAGTTCAATTCGAAGTTATTACTATTGCAATGTAGAAGGAGATGGGCATCACCGCACGGCCGGCTCAGCTCAAACGCATGGGAGGGCCAGAACTCTTCGAAGTATAGTATAGGTATGATGTAATGTAATTCCCACCAATCCTAGGGCTGAGTTTGGATATCAAATTAAATTAGCATCTTGCCTAGGCAGGCTGCATCCACAGTCCGCTCTAAGCATCTTAGTATCATCAAACACTTAGGTGATACTACGTATTAACGGCGGCAATGGATCTACACAATGCATACCATTGCATTGCAGTCCCATACAGATGAAACAGTTACCAAAATGATCAGTCATAAAATAGGGCACTGTGCTACAGTATTTCATTCAGGAATCAAATCAAGCCCTAACTAGAAACGATGCATCCAAATTCTAAACATGTAAATTAACCTTTCATAATGACAACAAATTAACGTATAATAGTTCTGTTGTTACGAGATACGAACCTGACGAACAGCAACAATGTGAACCTGGCGTTGTGGACGCAGATGATCCCGTGTGGTGGAGGTGGCTGTACTCCGTGGACCCGGCGGCGTGGACGGTGTACGGGCTGATGTTCTCGCATCCGGGCGACCGGGCGGAGGTGATCGGCGTGCCGGGGCGGGCGGAGAGGACGGTGCGGGAGTACCTGGAGTGGAACCTGGGCCTCCGCGATGGGCACCTCCCGCTGGTGACGGCGCTCCACCTCGCCGCCGCCGTCGCCCTCTTCGCGGCGCTCTTCTGCGTCTGCGTCAAGCACCTCAACTTCCAGCGGAATAGCAGCAGTAATTTTTTGAATCTAATCGCTGCGTGCGGTGCCGATTTGTGCGGATAAATGAATACTCCACTCGCCGAACTGGAACATGGAAATGAACACCGTTTGATCTGCGATGCTGTGTTACTAGTAATATTCCACCACACAATTCCGTCCGCCGCGCGGCCGGCGGCTCGTCGGTGCATGCCGCTGTGCTGCGGGAGGAGTGAGAGGAGGATCTGCCTCTCCGCGCGGATAGAAATAGGCGGCGTTTGATGGATGTGGGGCTTGCCGGCTCTGTGGAAGAAGAGGACCGCGCACAGCTGGAGGGTTCGTGCGAACACGGGCTTGGAGGTGGGCTCGCGGCCTGCTCTGAAGTTTCGGCCTTGTTGGAGTAGCGGATGATGAATTTTTTTATTTAATATTTATTTTAATTTTTTTTCAAAAATAATCGATGGAAAAAAATAACAAAAATGACCTCCCGTCGCCCCATATTGAGGAGGCCGAAACGGGGTGGCACTAACGGGCAATAACGGCAAAATTTGAACGGTGGGACCGCTCGCCCAAGACAGAGACGATAGGTGCCTTTTTAAGGCCGTGGCGCCGCCCCTCTCTCTCATCCTCGGCTCATTTCTCTGGAGCCAGCGACCGAGCAGCGAGAGCCGGAAGGAAAAGAAGAGGAGAGGAAAAAAGGAGGAAAAAAAGAGAAAAAAAGTAGATTTGTCGTTTTTATGAGGTAACTCTCAAATTTTATATGCAATATTTAGAAATTTAATGTAGTAGGATTGTCTAGTATTTAGAAATTTTAGGATTGTGTAGTATTTAATATTTAGAAATGTAGAAATTTAATGTAATAGTTTCTATTAGGCAATATTTAGAAATTTAATGTAGCATTTAGTATTTAGAAATATTAGGATTGTGTAGTATTTAGTATTTAGAAATGTTGAGATTCAATGTAGTAGAAATATTAGGCAATATTTAGAAATTTAATTTAGTAGGATTGTGTAGTAAAAATTTTGTTATGCAAATAATGTATTAGGCAATATTTAGAAATGTCATGTGGTAGAAATTTAATATTATGATGAAACATGGTAGGCTAGCCATATGTTGCGCAGGTAATGTTTTGAAAATTACGACGTAGAAATTAAAAGAAATATGATATATCACGTACATATGCAGTTTTTAAGATTAGAAAAAATTAATAATATATAGTAGTACTTCCGTAATGAAAAAAAATGGATAGTCGAATTACTTATTTATAGTCGAATGACTTATTTATAGTCGAATTTTTAGTATGATCACTATATGTTTTATATACTATATTTTAGAGTAGTATTTAAAAACATGGTAGGCTAGCTACATATCGCACGTTGTCAGGCACCGTGTTACATTAGAAATTAGTAGAGTAAAAAAAGTTGGAAATGTCAGACACCGTTAGAAATTAATAGAGAAAAAAAATTGAAAAATATAATGTAACATTTATATGGTAATGCATGATGCGGTTAGATGGACAACTGATGAATTTTTCGGTCCGACATTGTAGGCTGCATGTCGGAGAAATTGTATTTGCAAATATTTTATGAAGATGGGGAGATAGCGCATGGGCGGATGGAGTGGATTTGTCAGCATTTTCAAGAGTCATATGGGCATATCTAGGCCGAGATATAGGAAAAACATAGCTTTGTTAGAGTGGATGTTTCAGATGTTCAATTTGGATGCCCAGACTGTTCGGTTGCGGGTTAGAGCAGTAGTAAGCCATGCGCAACACTGTTTTTATAGAGAGTTGATTCCTATTAATGCAACATCATCATGGAGGAGTTATGTTGGGTTTGCAGTAGAGCGGGGCTGGCCGCTCATGTTGCTGGTACAGTGATACCAGGTACCTCCATCGGTGTCGGAGGTTTGTGATGTCGGGGTAGATATTATGGAGGAAGGGAAGACAAATATGCAAGAATGCGATGATGAAGGTAGCGAGGAGCCCGGAGACGGGGGACACGAGATTGGCGGTGGCGAGGGGATCAGGGGGGCGAGGAGACAGTCGTGGAGGCGCGGGGGATGGCCGACGAGGGGGAGAAGGTAGAGGACATAGTTGACTTGATGGAGGAGGAGGACCGTGCGGATGAGGAAGTCCCTAATGGTGAACACTCGGACAAGAAGGATAACACTCCTGAGGTGCCTGTCCCTAGTGCGTGAACTAATTATAATTTCGAAGACCTAACAATGAATGAAGGGAACAGTGATGCATGGGAGTATCATAAGAACAAGGTCGCGCAGGGGGCCATATATAAAGACAAGGAGGCTGTGATGGATGCGGTGATGTACTGGTCAATGTCTCTTCAACGGCAATTCAGGGTAGTGAAGTCCAGTAAAAAAGAGTACGACGTGAAGTGCGTAGTTAATTCGTGCCCATGGCGGGTGCAAGCATACAAGGGGAAGTGGAAGGACTACTGGAAATGTTCCATAGTAATGGAGCGTAACTGCGAATGAAGGAAGCTGAGCAGGAACACCGCAATCTGTCGTCCACTTGGGTGGCAAATGTGTTTTATGGTCAAATCGTGAACAATCCGCACCTGCAGCCTCAATCTATTATCAGAGCCGTGGAGGAGAGGTTTCAGTACAAGATTAGCTACGGAAAGGCATGGAGAGCAAAAAGGACAGCTTTACAAATATGGTTCGGGACGTACGAGGCTTCGTACGAGAATATTCCACACTTGCTCAGGGTAATATCACATAGGAATCTGATGCACGTTCATTGACCTTACGGAATTTCCGTGGATGGTGTGTCGCGGGTAAGTGGGTCTTGCGGGCCTTCTTCGCCAAGCGCATGCATAAATGCGTTCGACATCGCCGCCGGTCATTTGCATGGACGGCACATTCCTCACAGAAAATACAAGGGCTAGATTCTAATCAGCATCGCGGTGGGCGCCAACAACCGTGTTCTACCGGGTTGCATTGGCCTTCATGGAGGGGGAAACACGGAGAGTCGGTATCGGTTTCTTGAAAGAGTCAAGTCGGCGGTTGTTCAGATCATCTCGATGTATGTGTCATCCATGACCGACATGAAAGGTTGCTTAGGGCGATCGTGGATATGCTACAAGGGTCCAACGTCGTGGGAGCAACAAAGTGGCCAAACCTGAAGAGCAGGTGGTGCATGAGGCACATGGGTGCTAATTTTTTCATCAGTTCAGGAACAAGGAGCTTATGAACATGTTCAAAAGGCTGTGCAAATAGAACCAGCGGAGAAAGTTTGACGCACTGTGAAGGACGTTGGATGAACTAACCAAGAAGCAATCACTGAATCCAAGGGATGCCGCTAGTTCATCAAGAAACCCTATGTTCTACCATGAGCAAGGAGATGAGCCCACAACCTTATGTGCGCTCCCGACCGATGTACCAAACATTTGGCGTAGGTCAGGGACAAGCATAAAGAGTTTCATGGACTAGATACGACATGAGCCGTTGGAGAAATGGTCCCTTCTGCATGGCGAAGGCAATTCCCGTTATGGAATAATGACAACGAACCTGGCGGAGATTTACAACTGGGTAATGAAAGGCACGAGATGCCTTTCATTGGTGGGCATTGTTGAAGGTGTGTTACTAGGCACCCAAAGATATTTCATTGAAAGATATGCAAACTTCGCTGCATGTATGTCGGACAACGCCTGTTGTACTCAACAATTGTATCTACGTACATGGCCAACAAGACACAAGAGACAAACATATCGCTTAACACCGGAGAGTGACGTGGAACGGAGGTACCACGTGCACTACGGTGACCGAAGTTGCAGAGGTGCCCACCAGGAGAGGACTTCCCATCTGTGCATACTCCAAGCTGCTGACTGCGAATGCTCCTGCCAGAAACCATGCATGCTGCACTTGCTGTGCTCGCACGTGATATCGGCTACTGCGAACCCTTGTGGCCTCCCGCACATAGCAGTGGGGACAGTGGGGTCACGAGGGGCAATCTTCGTCTCACGCCCCACCAGGACCCCAGGGTGGTTTCGGCGACGCGGATTACGACAACCAAGAGGAGGCACCATTCGACGTGGACCAGTACCTGTCCACCGACTACCTCAGCCCCTCTCAGCGCTCGGGAGTACCGCACCAGGACACACCCGAGTCGCCGACAGACTACACTACCCCTGCGCCGCAGGGCCGGTCTAGGAGGGTCATCTGTCCTTTGTCGCCACTCACGTACCCCACGGACCAACTCAGGAGACGTGATCGTGACCGACTTGTTGTACAACTGTACTTTTGTAATGTCTTTACCTTTAGAACCATGTTGTATAACTGTCTGAACTCAGTGCTTGCAATTTTTTAGCTTCTCCTTCTCAATTAGTAACACGTGTGCATTTTCTGATTTTCGCAACTTCGTGCCGGGGCAACGTCCGGCTAGCTCGCCATAGATGAGTGATAGCCCGTGTTGCGTAGATCGCTCGTGATTTTTTTCGTATTTTATGGGCCTTATCCGGTGAGCCCCACGAGGTTACAAAAATCCCTAAGTGGCCACGATTTTTGCGGTTTCTTGGCCGCGTGTGCATTTTCGATTTTGCAACCGTGCGAGGCAACGTCCGCCAAAACCCATAGATGAGTGGTAGTCCGCGTTGCGTAGGTTGCCCGTGATTTTTCCCGTATTTTCTGGGCCTTATCCGGTGGGCCCCGCAAGGCTACGAAAACCCCTAAGTGGCCACGATTTTCGCGGTTTCATGGCCGCGTGTGCCTATTCCAATTTTCGCAACTTTGTGCCAGGGCAACGTCCGGCCAGCTCGCCCATAGATGAGTGGTAGCCTGTGTTATGTAGGTCGTCCGTAATTTTTCTTGTATTTTCTAGGCCTTATTTGATGGGTCCCGTGAGGCTGCCAAAACCCCTAAGTGGCCACGATTTTCGCGGTTTCGTGGCTGCGTGTGCCTTTTCCGATTTTCGTAACTTCATGCCGGGGCAACGTCCGGCCAGCTCGCCCATAGATGAGTGGTAGCTTGTGTTACGTAGGTCGCCCGTAATTTTTTCCGTATTTTCTGGGCCTTATCCGGTGGCTCCACGAGGCTACAAAAACCCCTAATTAACCATGATTTTCGCGATTTTGTGGACGCGTGTGCCTTTTTCGATTTTCGCAACTTCGTTCCGGGGCAACATCCGGTCAGCTCGCCCATAAATGAGTGGTAGCACGCGTTACATAGGTCATCCGTAATTTTTTCCGTATTTTCTGGGCCTTATCCAGTGGGTCCCATGTGGCTACGAAAACTCCTAAGTGGCCATATTTCTCGAGTTAAGTTACTGCGAAAAATAAGGTAGGCTACACTCTTTATTACGACATAAAACTAGGATGCACATTACAAACAAGGAAAATAATGGTTACAACTTCACATTTACTGAGTGAATCGAGACTACTTCCCTTTCGCCTATGCCTCCGGTGGGGCTTCTCTAGCATGACATGCCCTCTCTCGGCCTCCTTCTCCTCTGCTTCCTTCGACGTGCCTCCTCTCTGTATGGCGTCACGCTGCTCTTGAAGTTGCCGCCTGAACTCCTCGTCTCGGATGGCTTGATCAAGGAACCTTTGGTCTTCGGGGTTTATCTCCATATCAAACTACTCCTCAAATTCACACAATGGCGAAGGCGACTGCATGAAACATAAATTAGCAAAGTTTTATGTACAAATGTTACGAAACACGTATAATTGTTACCATCTGGCGATTCTTCAGACTCTTCTTCGGCGGGTTGAAAGCGTAGTTGCGGCACTTCCAATACTCCTCTTCCAAGTTGAAATTTTCCAAGAGCGGACAAGCCTGCAAGAATTTCTGCATATACACATCGATGGGACAACCCCGTGAGGTAGGAAGAGATCCTGGTATGCGACGTTGTGCAGCTAGTCCGAGGCGCTTTTCTCCTCCTTTGCTTTCCCCTTTCTCTTTCCACTTGCACGCCTCGACATTTTGAATTGATTCTCAACTTCTTATTTTTTTTTCTCCCTCTCCTTCCCTTCTCTCTTCTATTCTTTCTTCCTCTTTCACTGTTGGTTTTGAGGTCGGGCTGCTAACTTTCTGCGAGACATGAGCGAAACGAAGGTTATAAAAGGTAGATGTCGCCTGGATATGGGGCAATCGCCCCATATTAGGGCAATATTTACCTCAGGCAGTGTGCCTCCTGACATTTTTACAGCAGGTTATTTTTTCCGTTGATTATCTCATAACAAGATTTAAAACAAATATTAAAAAAAAATTGTTGGGCCTTCCTATCGCCCCTACATCGGGCAACCAGTGGCACAATTCAAAATTTTCAAATTTTGCCATTAGGAGCCGTCGGTGTAGCCTCCTATCGCTCCATACTGGGGCAACGGGAAACCATTTTTATTATTTTTTCCATCGATTATTTTCGAAAAAGATTTAAAACAAATATTAAATAAAACAATTCAGCGGATGATGTCCACCACTCTATTTATTTCCATGGGCCATGACGTGATTGCGGATGATGTCCGCCACCCTGTTTTCGAGCAGATCGCCGTCGCGACGTGAGAAATAAGGAACTTTCTGTGGATTCTTTCAAATAGTTTAGATTTTAAACGGTTTTTATATAAACTAGAAGTCATATATAATTAGTAAAGATCAAATGATGAAAATAAGGTTGGATGTGTTTTTACAATTTATTGCTAAGAGAAATTCGCTATTTATCAAACGAACTTTTATAAAAGTTGCCATTACTTTTCAGTCTAAAAGATCAAAATAACAGCTTTCCAGAAAAGTTACAACTTCCTCGAATAGACACTAAATGCGTCGCGTTTGATAGCTAGCTGAGGTGCGCAAGCGACGCAGATTTCACAGCATATGGATCTGCATGGCGTCGGTCGAGGAATCCTTACCTTTTTTATCACTCTAACACATTTTTTTGATCTAACCAATAAAGTTATAAAAAAGTAACTTTCTTCTTAACCGTGGCAGAAGCAGCAGCACGTGACATGTGTTATTTGTCGTGTCCATGTGAATACGGCAAAAGGACCGGTGAAGTTGTCGTGGCGCCATCTCGAGTTCGAACACATGCATGTTACTAAATTTGAATTTTTTGAGTTGCATGTTTTAAAATTTGAAATATTTTGATTTAATTTTTTTGAGTTGAAACTTTCCGACTTGAAATTTTTTATTGATTTTTTTGATTTGAATTTTAAATCAGAAATTTTCCGAACTAAAAGTTTTTGAATCAAAATTTTTGAATCGAAAGTTTTTGAATCGAAAGTTTTATGAGTTGATTGTATACGGGAACCCAAAAAATAATTATCTGTACTATTGTAGTATAAGGTTATCTATAGGTGACATGGTAATTTACTATAAGCAGTCAAGGGCGTGTCATTTTTGGAGTGCTTAATTATCACTTGGTTAATTCGATCCTTACCAGTCAAATATGTTTCGATCCGAACTAAACTCGGGCAGTTCGTTCACGTTAATTCATGCTAGGGCTCTAGCTCCTGTATCAGTCGGTGGTCTGCCATGACTTTGCCTCTTGCCAGTCAAATATTGTCTTGGTACATATCAGTAATTAATTAAGAAGCTAAAATTAATTTCAACGCACAACTACATAATCTTTGGCCCGCAGTAATTTAACGAGTTAATTAATTACTAGCTAGTCTGTTGCCAGCTGCTGCCTGCTAGCTTCTCGTTTCATTGTTGCCCACCCGTTGTATGATTTGTATATGTACTAGCTAGCTTACTAACTACTAATTGATCTGACGTCCGATTCTGAAGAGTCAACTTCTAATATTAATGAGAGCTAACATATGCAGGATACATTGCATATGTACTAAGTTAATGTCGTTCCTAATTAAGCCCTAATTCCAATCCTAACATGCGTAGCCAGCCCTAATTATTACTTACACATGTTTACAAACAATTAATAAAAACCATCTGTGAGAACTTTTTGAACCATCTCGATAAGTTGATAGTTTTGGACTCTTGATTTAAGGTGCAGGCTAGACCGGCTAAGGTCATCAAAGTCATGAGGACAAAGAGGTGGAAGCTCAAAGAGACACATGCGGGTATAAAGACACTTGATGGTGGAACAAAAAGTGCAAAAGGCTATCGAGAAAAAAAGACATGCTACAAGCATATGTAGAATAATAGGGCGACAACAACATACATAAGTACAGTAGCCAAAAAGGTGCAAAAAAGCGGTGAGTGAGGCATAGGGAGAGGTTTATATGGATCTTTATCAGAAGCTAAGTACTCCCTCCGTCCAGCAAAGATCTACGTATTGCGTTTTTCCATTTTTCCAGAATTAATCTACGATAAGGAAGCATTAGCTGTTTCTCTGTTTGCATTGTTTTAGATTCTTGAGGTTCAATGGAACACAGCGGCACATCCGTCTCTTGTATGCAAGCATGCAACCGTCAATCTCTCGACTCTCTACATGTAGCGCATTCCTTATATGCAAAGTCTATCTCCGCTATTCTTCCTAAGCAAGCTGCGAGATTGAGCAAGCATGATCTCCCATGCATTAGTGTCTTTGATGATGACGATGGGCTCATCCGTTTCTGAGCGGGCACCGGACTCCAGCGGCAAGCGGTTGACGATGAAAGGCAGCGGTGAGATCGAACAGCGGTGGTGAAAGAAAGGCGGCGGTGAGCAAGCAGAGATGGCGATCAAGCGAGCGGCGATGAAGCGCTTCATGTGTAATGACAATGAGCTAGAGGCGGTGAAGAAGACATCTTGGACTCGGACGATGTCGATGCGTGCACTCAACACCTTCTTTGGCGAGGCAAGTATAGGATTCCAGGCGGCGAGACTAATGTTATAGCCCGCTGCCGAGCTCGTGAATTCTCGTTGGCATGGGCGGGACCTTCCCAATCATCAATAACATTCCAATCAATGGGCTCGTTTAAGTCCCAATTGGGTGGCTCAAGATTGAGGTCCCAATCGAAAATGACCATGGATCGATAAAGAGGGGAAGAAGAAAGCGATGACAAGCTATCTGGGTTCAAGGCGATATAGTGCCATGCACCGCCGCTCAAGTTCAAATTACCGGCAAGGTTGGCATAATAGTTTTGATGAATTTGGAGATCGTTTTCAATCTTGTTTGGCGTAATAGTTTGACAAGGTTGTCGGCTTGTTTGGCGGCGAATTTTGCGATCAATCGCATGCTTCGATTTCACCTGTGTATGTGGCGGCGGTTGCTATCACGATCAATCTGCATGCATCTTGATCTCCATAAGCGGCGAGTATCACACAAGTCGGGGCAAACAAGCCGGGATCGCGGATTGGGTGTCGCATGCCAGCGGGTGCTCATGCAAATCAACTCCATAGCAGTGTGCGGCTACTGCGCGGATGGCGGCAGCGAGGCGTCTGCTGCGGCATTTCGATCTTGATTAAATGGTTCTGTGCGATTACATCATGGTCTCAATCTAAAGCCAAAATACCTCGATCTTTCTTTGGATGGAGGAGTACAAAGGAGCATGAAAAAGACATCTACAATATGACTAAATTCTAAGAAAGAAAGACAAGATATTCAACCAAGTTAAATACATCGAAGATGACACTAATAGACTTCTAGTGAAAGGCGATGAAATCAAGAATAGGTGGAAAGACTACTTTGACAAGTTGTACAACAGAGACATAATTGAAATAGTTGATTTTTTATGATACTAATAGGTAGTTAGTTCAAAAATTTAAGAGTATGAAGAAACAAAGACATTATAAAGGATGAAAGTAGTAAGTATAAGATCGAGGATCCGAAATAGAGGGGGTGAATAGGTAGCTTTAAAATTCTTCTTCTAATTAATATCTCTCCTAATACCCTTATGTCAAAACCTAAACAATAATCAATGCGAAGTGATAAACTTAGGTTTTAACAATTAAAGCCTAAGTAAACTAGGCTCACTAAGTAAACTAGCTAATTATGTCTCTACTCAAGAATATATAATCCTAAAGACAAACAAGCAATTTAATTCTAGGAATGTAAATTGCAATAATGTAAATAGATAATTACAACCAAACATAAAGAGACACACCAATATTTTACTGAGTGGTATTAGGAGATTCTTGGTCTCCCTAATCACGTTGAGGCAAGCCCAAACCGCTTTGGCTGGCTCCACCAATTGAGCACTCGCCTCAATTCCACTAGTAGTAGCTCTTTCCCTCTCCGGGTAGGTGAGCTTCGACCTTCACAATTTTGTCAAACCTTTTCATAATCTCTTTGAGAAGATCACCATGCGATGCCTCCACCGCTTAGTCTAGATGTCGGCAAACACTAAGAGTAATAGGTTAAGCCTCTTGCTTGATCCTAACCAAGTGCAACACATGCAATTAGATGCTTCTCTCCTTATTCACAAAGTGCAACATGTGCACAATGTAGAAGAGTGACTCACACTAGCTCGAGAATGCAAATCAATATCAAAGAGATTTTACATAAGAAACTCTAAATCAATTTCTTCTCAAATCACTCAAATATGGCTCTATGAGTTCTTGGGGTTTTGCTCTCACAAAAATACCACAAATAGGTGCTAGAAACAGCAAAAAACCTTCCTCATTTGGCCTTTTATAAAGCTCTTCAAAAGAAACTAGCCGTTTGGGGCAAATAAAAAAATATGCAATTTATGGTACTCGCCATGTAAATCTCAGTAGTACCGGTCTCGATGTAACGGATAGTTCAAGGCATTAAATGCACCAAAAATAGCTATTTATTACGATTATCCGATCCATTGAATTTTGGTTATTATCTTGCCTATAAATTAATGAAAATTTTCAACTTGATTCTTTATGGTTTATTTACTAAATTATTACATTAGTATTTTAGATTTTCAACTTTTTGTTTTTGAAATTTTATAATTACCAAATATAATGATTATTTTTGATATTTGTATTGTTGATAGACCAATCTGGATTGAAGATAATATAAAAATTTTCATCAAATTTATGATGATTCTTTTATGAATTTCGACATATTTCTTGTTTATAGTCAAGACCTATTAACTTATCTTTCTTTTCATATTTTAATGCATTTATATGACTTTTAAATTAAAATTTTAGGGTTTTGGATACCTACACGGGTTTTAAAGGAATTTTTCTTATTTTTGTTTTACAAATCTTTTCTTATCGCTTATCACGATGCGAAGTGCTCGATCTTCACAATGTGAGAGCAAAAAGAGACAATTGCATCACTGAAGGAGATGATGATGAACACTAATTCTAACCAACAACGCTCTCGGATAACTAGCTGCAAGTAGCCAAGATAACTTGATTAACTTAAGACGTGCTTGAAACCAATCCTTTGTCTCAATACAACAACTTGAATCAAGTCATTCACCCAACTACACTCGGAGTTGTCAAGCGGCCAAGGGTGGATAAGGATCTCTCCATATAGCCATTCCATGGTGGAGAAAGACGCCATGATGGCTCATTCTAAAATTGCTCGTAATATTTTCTTTTTCACTACTTACAATGGAGAAGTACATGAGGTATTTATACTAGGAACAACCCTCCTATATGGGTATGAATGCAAATACTAATAGAGGTATGTGGAAAGTCATATTAGTAGAGCATTTGAGGAGGCTTCTTTGATTCTCGTGCACCCATAAAACAGTCTGTATAACTTTCACTTAAATGGTCATAACTTTTACTTCGAAAATCGAAACAATGCATAGTTTGAAGTGCTGAAACTAGACTTCTAGATCTTTCTAGTGATATAGCATATGCACACTAAAATCATCAAGATTTACTCTGGTGTAGCTTCTCGTATCCATATCATATCCAATGGTTAAATGATTAACAAAGGGATTATTTTCTTAAAGCAATAATCAAAGAATGTCAAGAAAAACTAGAAAAATACAAATTAAAACTTATTCAGATATCTTATTTAATTTCTTATTTTTATTAAATTTTAGGATGTTACATATATCTTGAATCTAAGGAATGCATCTAGAAATAATAGAGTTGTATTTGATGCATATCTTTGAAATTTCCATTTTCAATGAAATAAAACTAAACATAAGTATACTCAATAAAAGAGTTAGTCTCATATTTAATATGACCATGAATATTATATCCATGGAATGCAACAAGATATGGTAATATGAACTCGAATGCATACTTTTGATATTTACATCTTTTCATCTAAAAGAGATTAATGAGAGTTAAGCTCAACAAAATAATTAGCTTTATAAAAGATTTGTCGTTAATTAACAATTGAGACTAATCAATATTATGATTATCAAAGAGTTAGTCTCAATATTAGATTTATCATTAACATCAAGAACAATTTAATGGAGCTTGAACTTTTAGTAAGGTGTTGGGACACGATGACATTAAATATCGAGGTGTGAAAATGCCTTAGAGATTTGGCGATCATTTGGCACTAAATTATTTAATAGTATTTTTTAGGTCGAACAAGATGCTTGATGAGAAAGAACTTCATGATGCCAATTTTAAAAATAAAGGAGACATCTAAAGTTGTACTAACTACTGGATGAATTAAGCTCATGAGCCACACAATGGCGCTTTGGGAGCGAGTAATTGAGCATCATTTAATAAGAGCAACTAGCGTGAAGAAAAGCCAATTTGGTTTTATGCCTTTGAGGGTGACCCTAGATGTGATCTTCTTGACATGATAGTTGATGGATAGGTATAGGGAGAAAAACAATGATCTACACATAGTGTTTATCAACTTGGAGAAAGTTTATGATAAAGTGTCAAGAAAGATTTTATGATGGGCGATTGAGAAGAAAAAACTCCCAATAAAGTATGTCACCTTAATCAAAGATATATATACAAAGATGTGGTGGTGATGTCGAGAACAAGTGATAGCTATATCGGTGACTTTTAGTATTAAGATAGGACTACAACAAGGGTCAGACATTGAGCCCTATATTTTTGCCCTAGTGATGGATCAAGTCACACGGTACATGCAAGGAGATTCCTTGGTGTATGCTTTTGGTCGATGATGTGGTACTAAGCGATGAGAGAGGGTAGGTGTCGATAGAAAACTTGAGTTGTGGAGGAAGACTTTAGAATCAAAGGGTTTTGGACTAGCGGGACTAAAACTTGATATATAAGGTGTGTTTTCGGTGATGCTATGGCAAGTAATAGAGATGTTAGTCAGGATAGAAAATTAGTGCCCATGACAAAAGCTTTTCAATATTTTGGATCAATGCTATAGAGTGGCAATGAGATTGATGAAGATAAGATTCATAGGATACAAGCGAAGTGGTTGAAATTGTGCCAAGCATCAGGTGTCCTATGTGATAGAAAAGTCCCAAAATTTTAAAAAGTTCTATAGGGCGGCAATTAGACCTACAATATTGTATAGAGCGGAGTGTTAGGCGATAAAAAATAGCATGTATAAAGGATGAGCATAGCAAAGAATCTGAATGCTACGGTGGATATATGGTCATACAAGGCGAAATTGAATCATAATAATGATAATTGTGATAGGGTTAGGATAGCACCAATCTTTGAGCAGAGGTTCCTTCCACAAAATAATTGTCTCATTGGGAATACCCTCTTATGGAGAAGAAAAGCTTGTTCAAATTAACTGAGATGGTCTAGACATCTCCAACAAAGGCCCTCTAAGGCACGGTGTGTAGTGGAATTTTAAGTCACCGTGAAAACATAAGAAGAGGCAGAGGTCGACTAAGACCGATGTGGAAAAAGCTATTAAAAAAACTTGCGGGATTAGAATGTTCTCAAAGATTTGGGGTTGGATAGGAGTGCATGTTAGTTAGCGATCTCGTGATCGAATCATGACCCAAGATTGAAAGTTTAGGGATTTTATTGATTTTAATTGTTTTTTAGTCTACCACGATATGTTTAGGACAAAAGTCTTTATGGTTGTTGTCTTCGTCGTAGATCGTTATTAAGAGGGCTCAGATACTACTGTTCCTAGTTTGACCTGCAAACACAAGCTACAGATTCTTCTAGATCGGTGTTACAATTCGATAATATATACGGCATACATCCGATCGTGGCCAGTGCAGCATGCAGTTATCAGAAACATCCCATGATCGTCCATACTACTTGGCTTGATCGATCGACCGTGCTCTATTTATTTATGTATATAGCTACAAGTTGCTAGCTAGTACTGTAGTACATGCATGTGAGGATTTTTGACGAAACATGGGAGTATATATGAAATGCCCCAAAATTTCAAAAAGTGGTTTTATCTAAATTTATTGGATTTATTTGAATTTTGCGAATTTCCTCGAATTTTCTTGAGCCATTTTGAACCCTTTCCATTTTGGCAACTCCTCCAAAATCCGCCTTTCCTATTTTGAAACCGCCTCTCCTTCCTTTCTTCGGCCTTGGCCCACTTCTTCCCTCACCACTCGGCCCAACACCTTCCGCCTCGGCCCGCTCTTCTCGCGTGGCCCACCCTTCGGCACAGCGAGCCTCACGCCCTTCGGCCCAGTTCTTCCGCTCGCTGGCGTCTCCTCTGCGTCCTTTGGCCACTTAGCTCGCTTCTGGCCTTCTCCTTCGCCAGCCCAACCAGCGTCGCTAGCAGTGTTGCCGTCTTCATCCGTCTCGTCGCCGTTACTCGCCTCGCCGCCCATGCTCTGACACTCGAGCACTGCTTGTAGCCATCCGTCGCCTCACACCCCATCATGTCGCCACTTTGTCTCCGCTCCGTCTCGTCGCGCTCTTGATCAACTCACCGCCTCACCTCGAGCTCTCCTCTCTCCCTCCAGGGTCACAGTTGCCATGATGTCAAGCAGCGTCGTTTTCTTCCTCCTCTCGGCTATAAATAGTGCTCCCAGTAGCCCTTTGCCTCGCCCCAGGATTCGAGGTCGGCTCCACCTCCCCCGCTATTTCTTTCCCCGTTCGAGCCTCGAATCGCTGGTTCCACCTTCATCTTCTCCATCTCCGCCGGTCTTCCGCCGCCACCCGCTCGCCTCGCCTCTCCCTCTCTCTGCCATCCAGGGCCCCCCCAGTCAATCTCATGCATGTGACCAAACCGGACTCTCGCCCATGGACTCGGCTGTCGATCGCCCCCGGTAGCGCAGCGGCCTGGTAGGCGCGTCGCTGAATGGGCCATGCGCCTTGGTGCAGCTGCTTGCATATGGCGGCAGAACCGCATGGGCCGGTGGGCGGAGCAACCTGTCTGACCAAATCCGGTTTGGATTTTATTTTCTTCGGATCTAATTTGATTTAAAATCCGAAAATTAATTAAAAATTCAGAAAATTTCCAAAAGTCCCCAAAAATCCAAAAATATCCAAAAACATATATTCTTGACCGGTTCAAGCGGCGAGTCCAAAATGATCTCTGTTCCGCAAACTAAGTCCAGAAAATTTTCAAAATACCCCTAAACCCTATTCTGGCCATTTTTCTCTCTGATTTCCTTTTTTCGTTTCTCTTTCTTTATTTGTTTTTATTCGTTTATTTATTTGTTGTGTTTTCTCGCTAGATCCGACTTCAAAGCAACGTTTGGCACAAATCCGGAGAGAGCGATTTTGGAGCCGTACTTGGAGTAGGAGGCATCTGGAACCGAACCACGACATCGACCACTACTCTTTAAGCGAACCTTCGACTCCACAAGGCAAGCCACACTCCTTGAACATCTTGAACCCGGTTCCATTACGAGTAATATGTATTTTTTTACATCTTGTATTATTTTACGGTATTTTAAAAAACTAGAAAAGGAGATAGTTTGAATGGCATGATTAGATACAACACAATACTAAACTGTTGATATGCCTTAATCCTTTTAACCTTAGGCTATAAAATATTGCACCAAGTAGAATAGCAATAAATATAATTTCACCTTTAGCTAAATTTGCTTAAAATCTTGAGATGACTCGGGTGATTTTCAAAATTATTACAGTTAGAGGGACGGTGTTAGGCGGACCACATGAGGTGGATCTTGGCCCAACCCCCAGCGGATGATGGCTTGGTGTGGTGTGGTGTGGTGGTAATGCAGTGAGTACCAATGGTTTGTGATATGTCATTGGTGAGTCTTTGGCATTTAAGGACCGATGTCTTGGACAAAGTAAATAACTTCAGTTCAGCTCAACTACAAGTTAGGCCGGCCGATCATGATGACTGTTCCAACATAGCTCGATTACATTGTACTCCCTTTGGAATGCCTATAGGGTGTAGCTACCATGCAGGAGGAGAATGATCTGCAAGCAAGCTGGGGTGGAGCAGGAATGGGGTGGCCATTCGCGATTCTCTACATGAGGTATCCTCAGTTGACCAGGACCTTGCCCTGCCTTGGCAAGTGGGTCACAGAAGCTAGGGTCCACGTAACCTCTTGGATAGGAGCTAAAGAAGGAAGTCCAACGAAATGCTATAATCATCGGCCCGACCTCATGCATTTAAGTTGCATGTAATTGCGTGGCACTAACGACCAGATAATATCTTGTGGGTAAAGTTGAGCACCTCTGTGAGTGATATCAATGGTATTCTAATCTGTAGAGCTTACGGTTAATGAAGAGAGTTAATCTAGGGTGATACACGTAGCTGCGCATACAGCTTTCATAAATAGAATTTGTGGTAAATTTGAACTTTGCAAATAAACCCCATGGTATGATCTTATTTATGGTTTGTGTTTCAAATGTAAAATAAAAGCGATGTTTACAACTTGCATCCACAACACTTAAAACCTATGCCTACCTTTGTTTATTCTTACATGTAATATTGAGAATTTAGGTGTGGTTTGTTGAGTACGGTTGTGTACTCACCCTTGCTCCTAACCCCTCCCCCTTAGATTTCCAAGAAGGCGATGGATTCTAGGAGACCGTAGATGGCGATGATATTTGGTTTTGAAGGTCTTGATCTATCTGCTTAAGTCTTTCCTGTGGGTGTTCTGTAATGTATCTGATGCCAGCCGCACCTTTTGTAAAACTCTGGTCGTTATGCCCTTATTTCATCTATAAAATATCCGCATTTGCTTTTATGCTTAGCAATGTACACTTGATTACCTACAACAAAAATTCTAGGTAGTTGTGAAGGTATTTATCGCACATTTTATAAAGGCGATCCGTTACTATATATATATATATATATATATATATATATATATATATATATATATATATATATATATGCGCGTGCAGGTTGCAGCAGCTGGTGCATGCATGCCGGCCGGATAAATACACGACTAGATCGATATATGTACTGAATGAGACAAATTACATGGCCCTACAATTCCGTTCGATCGATCAGCAGTTCAAAACTATAGCTCGATCGATACCAAATTGGCCAGCTATTGCTAGCAAACCGAGACTCAGAGAGAGAGCTCTGAGAGAGAGACACACAGAGAGCGCCCTAATAAGGAGAGCATACACGGCGGCCGCGGCAGCCTGAGTTACAGCTAGCTAGCTGCTGGGACAGATAGAGAGCATACATGGATCCATATATATGGATATATAAATAGATAGCTTTGTCGTAATAAATACTCTGCCTACCTTTTAAAGTGTATTTTTCTTATAATATAAGTACTCAATAAGATATTAAAAATAACTAGAACCTCTAATTACTATTCTTAAGCACTATTCAATATATACATATAAAAGGTACTTAAGTAAATCTAAATATTTATTAGGACTATAAATTGAACATCATATTATTAATTTTATATTGAAATATGAAATATACTCTATACTTATCAATAAAATGATTAAAAAAAATACGTTCTACGAATTTAGACGGAGAATGTGTAGTGACTAACGTACACGTGTATGCACGCACGATCGAGTACATCCAAACGCACAAGTCACAACCGATGCAACTGCACGTGTCTTTTATGAGCTGCATGCCTAGCTACCACCCCCTGCGTGACGCACGGTGTTAATATAGGTATACCTGCTGCTACGATACTACGTATATATACGGCCGGTATACGTACGTATATGCGCTAATGCGCATGTTATGTATACTACACAGTAGACGAAATCGTCTCGTCGTTCTTCAAGTATGTAGATCGCGAGCGTATATTGTGTTTTGTTGCTATATCGCCGTTACTTGATCTATCTTTTACTTCTCTCTTTTCTTATGATGTATCTCTCACTCTCGGCATTTAGAAGTAATGTATTTCAAAATTATGGTTTTGATATACTATAGTTTACAATTGTTTTGTCATGAATACTATGATTTTATCAAACTCCTTTAAAATCATGGTATATCTTGAAACTACCAACTGTTTGGATGCAATATCACAAACTATGGTATTTGAGTGAAAATAGACAAGAAGCTAGCCAAAACTATGAAAACTTTGGGTTGGAGTGGAGTTTCAAACTCTCAAAAATACCATGGTATCTACCAAACCATGGTTTTTAATCTGAGCTTTTGACATAGTAACCAAACACCTCATGGTATAAAATACCATGATATTCTTAGAAACTATGATATTGCCTAGAAACTATGAAAATACATTGCTTCCAAACAGGACCTCTCTCAACCTCACATATAGTGAAATTACACAGCTTATTCTCTTTAACACTCACTCAATTTGGCTATGTGGCTCTCATTCTCATATGGTTTTTGATGCATATCCTGAATTTCCCTTTCCACTTCAACTGCATATGTCACAAGGTCATACAAACTACTAAAATATTTATATAGAAGTACAAGTTTAATCTTAGAAGTTAAACCTTTCTCCAAGTATACCTTCTTGTCATATTTACAATTAAAACTAGCTCGACTAAGTGCACAACTCAACTCATTAAAGTAATCATGGATAGATTTGGATCCTTGTATAATGCTATCCAAGCGAAGTAACTCTTACTTATAATACGGTGGTACAAACACTCTCCTCATGAAAAGCTTTAAATCTTTCCATATTTTGATGAGGTGTTTTCCTTACAATTGTTGCCACCAATCATATGCACAATCGTCAAATTCTCTAGTGACTCTTATCACCTCGTTAGCTTTTGCAATCATTTAGATTTTAAATACAAGTTCTATTTGTTCTTCCCATGCAAGATATTCTTTCAGATCATTTTTTCCATTGAAGGAAAAATATCAATACTCTATCCTGCCATGGTTAGTAAAATAACAGAACAAGTATACAAATATGCAATAAGCAATGAATGCAAATGTATATGCAATCACTCAAATGTCAATACTCGTATCCTGCCATGGTTAGTAAAATAACAGAACAAATATACAAGTATGCAATGAGCGCAAATGTATATGCAATCACTCAATTTCACCCTTCTTACCAAATCAAGTTCTCACCCCTCCTCGGTGAATTAGGGTCAAAACTTACACTTTGGTAGTCGTAGTAGTCAACAATCATGATGATCAAGCGAATAAAGAGTCAGCCCAAAGCTGAATAGCGATGGTTTAGTGGAGCTTGGTATTGATATATTTAGCAAGGAGTAATAGATATGTAACTCAGTTAATGCAAAATCAAATAATAACCCAAAAGTTAACAGTATCCTAAGTTGCTGTCACAGGATATGAGATAAAGCTAGGAAAATAGGGTGCATAACAAATTAGATATAAGCACCACGCACTAACTAAGAAACATATGCCAAACATAGAAAATATTGCACCAAAATCTGAATTTTTTCTTCCTTCAAAATTTAGCAAAACCGAGAGCCTTCTGTTTTCTTCTGATTTTTTTTTCACTTTATCGGTTCTCTATCTTCTTTTTAAGACCAGTTTTTTTCTTTCTTTTGTTTACTAACTGATTCACTGCTCCTTTTTGGGTCTATTTGGGGTTGTGCTTCAGTTTTGGACTAAAAGCTTCTTCAAACAGCATAATGCAAAGCAGGTAGGAAGCTAAGCCACAATGACACCCTCAAAAGCTTCATTTGGGGAGAATTTTTCAGCTGTGGCTTTGTTTGACCGCCTCTCATCTCGCTCACTCCACCTCCCCAACCTCCGCCGTCCTGTCTCACTGCCTCCCGTCACCTCCTTACTCGTCCACCATTGTGTTTAGCTAGGTTCTGCCTCTCCTTTTGGTTACCCCTAAAATTACAGCTAATGACAAATTTACCAAACAACATAACAAGAAAAACCACACCCCAACTTCTACAGTGCTACGGTCTATTAAACTAAATCTGACTTTTCAGTATACCGCAGACTCCCCAAACAGACCCTTACAGACCCTTAATACTCTCGGGATGTGCACTCTTGAAAACTTGGTGCAACAGCAATGATCTCAAGTTATACGAGCTGCTGCTGATGGCTTTTGTTGCAGTAATGTAGCAGTATGCTTTGTACTGTGCACTGCCAGGGAAGGGCTTCAACACCTCACCTCCTTTTCTTTTTTGAAATTGCTGGAAGCGGATGTCCTATTTTTTTGATACTGCAACATTTTATTTTATTTATGAAATATTTTTCTATCGTAAAATATTTTTCTTCGATAACGGTAGAAATGTCGATCCGAATCCTTTAACATTTTTTCCTACGTGTGTGAAGCGTTTTTTCCTACATGTAAAATATTTTTCTTCGATAACAGTAGAAATGTGCATCTGAAAAAATATTATAGACACTAAAAAACATTACACGGTATCTAATAAAACATATTAAGATGGAACGTTCGGACGCTAGTTTTCATCTTTCTTTTTTCACTTTTTTAAGCTGCTCTCTTAGCAATTAATGCGCTATACTCTGACCTTTTCTCCCGGTTGACCCATGGGTAAAAGCAAAGCAGCTTTGCAGGGCTAAAAAACAAAAAAATGCAGCAACGTAACTTTACGTGGAGCCAGGAGGCCTCTTGTCCTCTGTTGCTTTGTTGCTATTGCTTTCTGCCGAGCGAATATTAGCCATCGCACTTAGGATTACTGTTTAATTTGTTGGATGCTTCTTACAATATTTTTAACACGTGTAATATTTTTTAATGCGTGCAAATTTTTTCTGGCGTGCAATGTTTTTCATACCCTATTTCTACTTTTGTCAAAGAAAAATATTAAACACGTAGGAAACAAATATTACATATAAAAAAAATATTTCAATATATCCAAAGAATTGGACGTCCGAACATGTATCATTTTGTTTCTATCGCCATGTAGGATTGAAAATGGTTCGAATATTTTCGATCGATCCGGATATTTTTGGATCGGATTTTATCGGATTGGATATTTGTCGGATAGTATCGGATCGGATCACGGATCACAGTTTTTTACGGATCACGGATCACAGTTGATAGCTCATTATCCATCGAATCACGGATTGATAGCTCATTATCCATCGATACGGATCGATTCGGATAATCCGGATAATGGTAGGTCGGATATCCGGATAGACATATAAATTTGGGCCAAGACTACTCTTTTGGTCCAAAAGGTTTCTTAATTTCAGAATTATTTTCTAATTTAATTAATCTCTAAAGCAAGTTTCAATTATTAAAATTAGCAAACCAACTCCAAAATTATGATTTTTTTGAAAGTTCAGTAACAATATAAAATTTAAAAAATTATTTTAAGTTTTTATCAGATTTTAATTTTTCTCAAAATTCAAAAACTCCTATCTTGATAGGAAAATATATTAAATAAGTAACTAAAAATGCATAAAAATCGTAAATACATAATTTATTATTTTAAACATAATTCAACTAAGAATATAAATCTTAAGTTATTACATGTAAGTGTTATATACTTTTAAATGAAGATATGATATCTAAGTATTATCAAACTTTTAGTGTGTTATGTGTTTGTTTCTATTTGTATCTCTGAGCAAGGATTACCTTTATTTGTGTTTTTAATCTATGTATGATTAACTAATCGTATGTGTGTGATAAACTAGACCTTATATAATTTTGTTTGCAACATGATATCTAACTATTGTCTAAGTGAATGAAAATATTTACATTTGTTCAATTTTAATAATATTTTGATCAAATCAATTAGTTATGTGATTACATTGATTTTTATGTACAATTTAAGGGTTATCATGTTCGATAAATATTGAAAGCATGTCCGATTCGATTAAGTATTCGATCCATATCCGTATTCGATACTATCGTATCCATATTAAGTATCCGGACTATCCGTATCCGTATCCGAGAAAAAAATATGAAAACAAATATGGCAGAGCTATTATACATCCGTATCCGATCCGTTTTCACCCCTACCGCCATGCACTCGAAGTCTCCTCTTTGTACAAACTGAGCCCGAGTGATTCTACACCTGGCGCTATGTACTTGAAATTTCTTTGTTTGTCGGTGTTTCCTTTTGTTCACGAACTGGGAAGCCTAGCAAACGTGCGTGGGATCTATGCGGCAATGACCCAACGGCAACGATACTCTGCCATTACGATAGAGGATCTCCAATTGTCTCCAACAGAGGCTGCCCACGTCGGCTACGATCTGCTTGTCGCGCACGCGCTTCGGCTATCTGAATTCTTTTTTTTTTAATGCAAGGCAACTAAGAACAATCTACCACATGGATTAAAACTTGTTAATGCAAAATTAAGAACAGACCTATGCACAAAGGTCCAGTAGATAATGATGATTTTTGTGAGGTAATTTTCTGGATTATAGAAATAAAAATAAATACGATAGCAGCTAGGGATAAAAATCCTTCCAAGTCAGCTAAACGTTCTAATAGCAAGATGATACACGTGTTTGCCCGAACTTCATGGTGTAGGATTTGAATACTCTTCTGCTTGTTGTCTGCTTAACTTTTCTGTTGTTCTAGGGCAACCTTTAGGTCCTTTTTAATGACTTTCACATGGGTTTCTGTATCACAAACACTCTGTGGCTCAGGGGCTGCCTTTCTCTTACCTTTGTCCAATTAGAAGGGGGTCTGTACTTTCTTCCATAAGGAGCTTCAAAAGGTGAGGTTTTCCAAACTGATCTGATAACTGTTAGGGTAGGAGAATTTTGCAATTAGTAGGTAGGTGGCCCAAGAGGCCTTGTAGGTCAAAGCACATGCCCTTAGCATGTTTTCTAGAATCCGATTGATCCTTTCTGTCTGTCTGTCAGTCTACAGGTGGTAGGCTGTACTAACTGTCAATTCTATCCCCCATTCCTTCATGTAGACTTTCCAAAATTTGGGTGTGATTGGGGTTTCTTGATTTGACACAATTTTCCTTAGAATTCTATACAACCTCACTATCTGTGTCAAATATATTCCTGCTAATTTATTCCGACTGAAAGCTTGCTTGATTGGAATGAAGTAGGCTATCTTGGTCAATCTGTTTGTTGTCATCCAAATAGCATTAAATCCTTATTGAGTCCGGATGCTGGTTCTCGCCTTTCTTTTTTCACTTCTTTTTTAAAGCTGCTCTCTTAGCAATTAATGTGCTAACGTCTGATTACTGTTTAATTTGTTGGATGTTTCTTAGCAATTCGTCGCGTGCACGCGCCCGCGCTCCGGCTGTCTGATTTCTTTTTTTTAATGCAAGGCAACTAAGAACAATCTACCACATGGATTAAAACTTATTAATGCAAAATTAAGAACAGACCTAAGCACAAAGGTCCAGTAGATAATGATGATTTTTGTAAGGTAATTTTCTGGATTATAGAAATAAAAATAAATACCATAGCAGCTAGGGATAAAAATCCTTCCATGTCAACTAAACGTTCTAATAGCAAGATGATGCACGTGTTTACCTGAACTTCATAGTGTAGGATTTGGATACTTATGTATTCTTTTGATTAACACTAATTGATTCTGCCACTGCTAGATACAGTGGACTTGCAAGTCACACAAATTGAACTTCACAGACACGAAGTGAAGCATATTGATCTCCTAATTCTCAGTGGAAAGACGGAATAATCTTCGAAACAAATCGTCTAATTTCTCCTCTCTATACATGTGAAATAAGGAAGAACAAACAAGTAACCATTAACAAACGCAAAATAAACATCTCATGAAAACGGTGTCTGTCCGAGGTTTACAATTTCGAATACGGGAATCTGTACTGCAGCACGGGGATGAGTACTGTATCACCGTGCTTGCACTGTGTCGTAATAAACCCGGTCACTGTAGCTCGTGGACTGTATCGTAATGAATCCGGTACTGTGGCACGCGCCGGCCGCCATGACCGGAATATGTTGTGTGGCGCTGGGTCTCGGTCATTAATTTTTGCTTAGCCGTTACTAAAAGATATGGTTAAGATATCATATTTTTTCTAACGTACGCGGAGCCGACAATGATTTTTTCCCCACATTTAATCCGTCCCAACATTTGAACATGGAGGTAATAATAGAAATTTTATCTCTTGCAGGAAAAAAAGAGAGACTAAAATGGTTGCCCTGTCATCTTACATACTCCATCCGTCAAAGTTTATTGAACGTATTTTTTTTCACATAAACCAAATATATATTGATAATGAATAAATTGTTCTTAATTATTATTTCTAAGCACTATATTCAATACATTCATATAAAAAACATAAAGTAAAGTTAAATATTAATACCACACTAATTTTACATTAGAATATAAAATATGTCATATATTTATGCATAGGATCAATTAAAATGTACGTCTTATAAACTTGGACGGAATGAGTATATCGAAACTTCGTCAAAGAGAAGAAGATAAGAGACGAAATTACCTACTATGTAACAACAATTAATCAAGTACCTAGCTGTCCCCGGTACGTCAAATGGAATTAATTAACTGGATAGGAATGGAGTGGCGTTGGGCCGTAAGAACTCCACTGTCAAGCATGTCAAGTAGAAATGCTTAGAAGTATGGAGTGGTGTTTGGAGACGTTTTTGAGCTATTTAAAATATAGAATAGAAAATCTAAAAAAAATAGAAGTATTTTTAGTAGCAATATTTGTTCAAGCATGTTAAATAGCAATGTTTACTTTAATATATTTTAGTAACAATATTTGTTCAAGTATGCTAAGTAACAATATTTACTTAAACATATTTTAGTAACAATATTTATTTAATTATATTTAGTACCGATATTTGTTCAAGTATTTAAAGTAGTAATATTTGTTGAAGTATGTCGGTAGTAATATTTGTTCAATTATGTCAAGTAGCAATATATTTATTGAAGTTTATTTAGTACCAATATTTATTCAATTATATTTAGTAGCAATATTTG
Organism: Guadua angustifolia; assembly: GCA_036346375.1. Classification (NCBI taxonomy): domain Eukaryota; kingdom Viridiplantae; phylum Streptophyta; class Magnoliopsida; order Poales; family Poaceae; genus Guadua; species Guadua angustifolia. The sequence goes on from CM070514.1 coordinate 40,414,311, forward strand.
TTGAAGTGTATTTAGTAGTAATAGAAGGTGTTGAAATATAAATAGTGTTGATATGTAAATGGTATTGATATGTGAATATCATTATGTGAATGCCTATTTTGTAGTTGTTGAATTGATATGTGAGCAATATTGAAATGAAAGATTATTTGTTGATATATTATTGCTAAATGTCTACTTTACAACTTGCAATTGTCTAAAATATAGTAAAGGTCATGTTGAAATTTTTCCATACTAGCTATGTGCCTATGCGTTGCAACAAAAACTTAATTTGTGATAAAAAATATTTGCAAAGAGCACTAACTTTATCTGAATAATAATGTTCACTCTGAATGTGCAATGGTTAAATATTTAAATCAATTCATCGAAGCATACAAATTCCAAGCACTTGTTTACAAACTCGAGTTTAAAATTATCTTTAATTTCACAAACTTAAATAATAATATCACAGTACTTAGGATTGTAAATTTGTAACGCCATAATTCGAGATCGATCGATCGACCGAGAGAGGTATCACCTGCTGCCCCATGGGCACGAAGGTATTGAAGAGGTAGACGTCATCCGTACGTGGCTGCCACCATCAGCGGCGTGCGTGACTTGTAAGTCTTGCTCTGGCCATACCATAGCCCCACTCTATGAATCATCTCCACCGCCTCTTCGCATCCCCCCGCAAGCGTCTCCCTTAACCTATTAACATCATCCACTATGGCGAGCTCCAGCAACGCTACTAACCTATCTCACCGCCTACCACGGACGATCTATCCCTACGCCGCATCGACGAGATTAGAAAGGTCGATCATTACCTCCGCTCAACGGATAAGATCAACACATTTGTAGGAGAGACAAGAAGCGATGGGGTTATATAGATTCAACAACCGATGAGATATCTATGGAATTTAGATTAAGAAATCATCGAATAAGGAAAGCAATAAAAGAGAAAGAGGCGAGAAGAGACCCAACTCCATGAATCAGAGCTCTACTTCCTTTGGAAGGGAATCAATCAATCCAATTTGAAAAGCACTGGGAACAATCGCCGCCAATTCGAATGCCAGATTAATGGGAGAAAGGAATGCATTAAATGAGTCATGTATATTCATTTACCTTCCGTGACGGGATGATCCAATCCAATCTACTGGGGTGACCACTACCCACTTCCCACTCAGCCACACGGGTGCACACACACGTCGGGGTGAGGGTGGAGAATGGATGTACTACCACCAACTCCTAAAGATAGAGATAACAAACTTATCTAGTCACGTTATTTATGGCCGTCACGTATCTTTATTTGGCGGCGAAATTAAGTCCATACGTGATTAGATAAAAAAGAAAAGATGATCTTATCTACACATGCAAGTAAATATTTAATGGAAAGGATGTATATGGCAACTCAAAGGTATATGGTAACTTTCGAAGCGTATCGTGTAGTATATGGAAAAAGAATTAGGCGTGGATATTTGGAAATAGAATTGCTCATTGAAATAAGAGTCTGATACGTCGTCATGAGATCACGCATGCATGCATATCTGACCAAATTAAAATTTTCTCCTGTGACGACCCGTATAATTAGCCTAGGATAGCAACAGTAAAACTGTCACCATCTTAAGATAATTACACAAATCTCAGCCCAGCCACTGGCAAAAGATCGGACTATCCGATGGTTTCTGGGTTACCATCAAATATTCGAGTGTTCTGAGAACAATAATTAGAGGCGCATGAAAAATATATTCATTGCTTTGCCACGCAGGGTTATATGTCCATTACATATGATTACCATAATTCCCTATACAACAAAAGAGATACTACTACCTATATACACTAGAGACCTCCTAGTAGTAGTCGAGATAGTGCAGACCCTCGGAGAATCCTCCAGATAGCCTTGATATTGATCTGCTGAAAAGGCCTCCTCACGGCCCCAAAAGTGGTCCATCAAACTTTCCTTCTAGAAAAGGGAGGGTACAAGAGTGAGTCTGAGTACTCGGCAAGCGATATATAACGAATGCATTATGATGGTTTTCTCTCCTTCATCCAATTCCTTTCCTCCAAATATGAGTTTAACAAAGTTAAGTTTTTAGTTTTCTCTAAGGGTTGGAAGTTTTACTTATTGAAATTTTGCTACTACTTTTGGTATATAAAACAGACTTAACCAGTAGCCTCCAATCCGAGAGGCAGGCTTGAATTCAAGATTTTGACCTACTGCAGTTTGTGTCACTTTACCCATGCGGCCTCCACCACAGAGGCTCTAGAAGCGTTTATCATTGCTTGGTATTAGATCTCTAACCTGTGCTTTCGGCGAGGGACTCCTGAGCCATCCCACACTTGCGAGATACAATTGTACCACAGCTAACCCGGTGGGTACCCCATGGGCTTCAAATATACTGCCCTTCTCACATTTCATCATCACATTTCATCATCACATTTCACATCACACTCTCATCTCCGTCCCCACAGGTCATCACAAGCATTTCAACCCGACCATAATTACTTACCCAATGTGGAGATCATAATACTTTCATAGGACAACCTTTTACGGACGATTTATCTGCTATGGTTGACACTGAAATCTGACTCATTACTGAAGTATAGGTGTTTGACCTATATGCTAGCCATGTAGAGGCCCCAGAATACCCCTTCTCGCCAGTAGCCCCTCTACCCACCATAATTATTTCTAATAAACAGTCCACGACTCCATTCATGGACTCTAAACTCCATCACATCATTTTCAAACTGCAACTTGGTTCAAAATCATCATTTCTCAAAACCACCACACCATTCTCCATTTTCAAATTAGATTTTCTCTATCGTAAATTAGATTTGCCATGCAGTGAGGATATGAAATAATATAAGAAAACTTGAAACTCATTTCAGAATAGATGATCGAGGAATCTTGCTTGGTATAATATTGATCGATTCGGCCTGCTTAGTAGATTGATTCGGATTAGCGGGGACGGTTAAGGTCGAGACACGAAAGCGAAGAATACGCTAAGGCATTTGAGTTTTATTTATTTAACTCGGCGTCCAACTAATTATGATCTGTCGTTCAAGTTTTATATTGGCACTAATTAAACGAATTCGCTTTGACAATTTTTACGCGATTCGCTGATTGATCAACAGAATCAACGCGGTTCACGACGTGGATTATTTTTCTACCTTTCTACATTTTTCTCTTCTTTCTTTTTCTCCTCTTTTCTCTTATTTTTCTATTTCTTCTCTCTTTTCTTTACATAAACGATCGGGATCGTCAACATGAAAAATAAAAAGGGTTAGTGAACTTAGGACGGCGAGCTTAGCTCAACGAAGGAAAAAACGCGCGTGCCAAAGGTCGGAGCTAGCGACAACGGCGTGACACGAGGGTTTATAGGTTCGAGCCCTGTGAAGGTAATAGCTCTACTCCGGTTGCCTTGCGGCGATGAACTTTGTTACTCTCGATGCTGAAGGTGTTATTCTGAGCTCAAGCTCAACAATGCAGTGTCTAGCGCTCGAGCTCGATGTCTCATCCCTCGGTAGTGCACCCTTAGCCTTATATCCTCCACACTGTAATGGATGGGAGGTATTCTGAGTAATGGTCTTCATGCGCTTTGAAATTTGGCGATAGCAGATTAGGACTTGTCGCATGCACCTTCCTCCCCACGATCCCGTCTTGGTAGCGCCTAGGAAGCGCTGCGTTACGGAATCAAGGGACTCGACGCGAGCAATCCGACCGAGCTCAAGGTCGTGCGGCCGTGCACAGGTTATTCGCGCTCTAGGTCGGCGCCTTAGCATCGCCAGTCGTGGTCGGGGCCTCCAGCTCGAGGCCTTGACCGATGCCTTGTGGGTCAGCAGACGCCCGACCCTCGTCGGCTAGCCCGAGGCTTAAGGTCGTGGCTGGAACACGGGCGATCTTGAGCCTCCACGAGGCGAGGTTGATTTCCGGAACCGTGCTTGAGGTCGAGGTCGGACGAAAACATAACGCCGAGCCGTGATGAAAGCGACATCTGGCGCCTCTTGATCTCCGAAACTCGATGCAATGCCGAGCAATGAGCCGTCCTTAGCGCCTCGATCTGTAGTATAGCCTTAAATTGCTCACAGTCGCATCACGGCCGTGGCGCCCTCAGAGATGCCCTTAGTCCACGACCCATAGCACCTCGGTCTTATAAAGCTTCGACCGCGCCACTTCTCCAGACTTCCGCTTCTTCGTAGTCCTTTGACCCCTTGTTTGAACTCTCTTTCTTCCTCCGGCCAACTCTCCTCTCAGCCGCCATGACCAAGCTCGAAAAAGCTCTCGGCGGTGGCGAGGATGAAAAACTCGAGAACTGAAATTGCTAGACCCATGGTCATGGCGTATGTCAGACGGGGAAGCCGGCCATGACCTCGGGACGGCGAGCTTGTCGGCCAGAGCGATTACATGCTTTTGACCTCTGACGCCGGAGAGCTAGTTTCTCGCGAGCGTTCTCCTTGTATGCGATATCGAGTTGATCAATCTGGTACCCAACTCCATCATACGCTTTCCATCTTCTCTCACATGCGGGGGTTCCTTGGAATCCTTCCCACCCCCTCATTGTTTCTCAGCTTCTTCTTGCTTTTCATGCAGGGAAGGACCACATGGTCGGTGCCTCTACTTCCGTCGTGAGGCAGAATTCCGTCAGTCCTTCCCCAAGCAGCGCCGTGACTCCCTTGGCCCGTGGTCGGCGATGGTTCTACACAGGCGGGCGGGGCAGTGTGTGAGCCAGTTCGAGTACCCCCTCGGTGGGAAGAAGAGACCCCAGTCAGGCGACTGGAAGGCGACCAAGAGGCCATCATGACCATCCATATCTGCGCCCACGAGAACCTCATGGAGCCGGCCATCATGCGACTTCTTGAAAATCGGGTGTTCCCCCTGCGGAGGAGCACCCTTCTACAAGATCCAAGGTCATGTGACTGACTCGCGATGGGTCAATCGGTAAGTTGCATTGCCTCAAGATTATTTGTGGATTGCTCCTGGTTTCTCTTGATGATTTGGCTTTTATCGTGACCACAGAAAGAATCTGGATCATGCCGCTTGAATGAGCGAAATGTTAGGAAGGCGCGACGACTACACCCTCGGCGAGCCGTCTTGAGAGAGCGTGCTACGCCCATAAAAGCCGAGGTAAGCCACCAGGCCAAGTACTCAATTCAGTGTCCATGAGGCCCTTCTTGAACCTCGCATGCTCGCGGAGATCGTCAAGAACTAGCAAGAGCGACCAGGAGAATGCTACCATTGCCGGTGGGGACAAAACAGAAGGGAAGAAGAGCCTCCCCAGGAGGCAGAACCGCCAGGAGGCAAAGAAACCTCCCGTCAGTGGGGGCGGCCGTGCCACAGTAAGGATTCTCATGGCCGAGCCCCTGGGTCCTTTGCTCGCGTCCTTTGATGCCTGATATGTTCTCCTCTTTTCAGCCGAGGCGTGGCGGCCTTGCGGAGACCTCGACCCCAGTAGGCCCAGGCGCCCAAACTCGGGCCCCTAGGCCCCCACCGGATGGCGTGGACGGCCTGAGCTCCAGGTCCCGGGCCGATGGAAGTAGGCAAAGTGCCTGTAGTCTTTGGGGCAACAAGACCTCGCCGACCCTCGTCAAAGCGAGCCGACGACCCATGTAAGTTCTTTGGCTTTTGATTCGCTCTGCCCTTCATGTTTTTGGGCTTAGCGTCTGTTCTTAATCCACAGACCTTGGCGCCACGCTCGAGACTTGCCCGTTTGAGCGATGCATTTGTTGTCGAAGCGAGTCAGGTCAGGAGGAGGACTCCTTCGTCTTGGCTCCATGCCGCCCTCGGTAGGGTCGCGCTCTGAGCCCAGTGGGTCCCGTCGGCGGAGGTTCGACCAAGGGCTCGGCGACTCAGCAGGAGATCCAGCCCACGATCGTGAGGACTCGACACCGGTGAGGCCTCTGACTCGGCCCGGCTACTGCCGATCGCCAGAGGTCGGCGGGGTGGGCACCAGAGCACTGCGGTGCATAGCCGTGGCGATGCCGAGCTCTCCCAACCTCGGTCACTCCCGGCCCGGGAATCGTGGCACTCCAAAACCATGGGAATGGCCGCCTATAAGCAGCATTGAACTGCACTTACCCCTTGCACGCTCAGGCGTTGTGGTGGCTTCCCGAGCCACGGAGGTCGGCGTCGCAGGGAGATCGCCTGGCGGATCCGGCTATCTCGCTCCCGTCTGGGAGGCGGCGAAAGCCACGACCACGGAGGTCGGGACCCCAGCTTGTTCACCTTCCCTCCTGCGTGAGTTGAACGCCAAAGGCGTCGGACACGGTCGCTTCTCGAGAGGCGAGGCGAGGTCTTGGCCCAAGCTGCGTCGGGGGTGCTTGTGATCGGCTCCGACCGACCTAGAAGCCTTGGTCGGCGAGGAGATTTCATGGCCGCGTGTGGCCTTGAAAAATTCACCGCACAAGCCTTGAGACCCGTCTTCATGAGGTAAGGACCCCCAAGCGCACCTTCTTTGCATGTCGGTTCAAGTTCCTTGTTTCTACTCTCACTTTGCCCTCTTTTACATCTGATGAAGCGATTAGCAACATCTCCCAAGTGAAAGGCCTTGAAACAGCGTCGTCGAGGGGCCTCATGGGCGTGGTGGGCGCGGGAAGCCAAGCGCTCAAGTTCATCGTGACCATCCCGAGGGGAGCTCGGCGAAGACCAAAGACTCGGCGACTGCGGGGCGATGAGGCGCGGGAGGTGGCCCTGCAGCCGAGCTCGAGCGGGCCGGGACTTGGCGAGTTCGGCTACAAGGCCGTGGAGCAGCGGTGATCAGCGCTTCGAGGCCAAGGGCCAAGGTCGGCCAGCCGAGAAGCCTTTGTGGAGCGAGCGCCTTCCTTGGGCGTCTCGAGCTTGAGGCCAAGATCACGGGGCTCGAGGAGAGCTTGGGCGCGCCCGTGGCGCTCAAGATCGGCGGGCCAAGGTGAGGCGCTGGAGAAGGCTTGCGGCAGGCGTCCTCCACAGCGAAGGTGTCCCGAGCTCGAGGCCAAAATCTTGGAGCTTGAAGAGAAACTTGGGCGTGCACAAAGCGGCGAAAGCGCCTTGGCCCAACTCAAAGATGAGCAGGCGCCAAGGCTGTGGATGCCTCCAGAAGCCCTCAATACAGGGCGAGCTATCGATCTTGAAAGCCAAGGTAGGCCAGAGCTCGGCGGGAGCTCACCATGAGATGGCCGGTTGTAGATGAACTTCGCGATCGACACGTAAAAAAACACTTAAAACAAAATGTTCTATGAGCTAGATTCCTTTTGGAGAACAAAGAGATCTTGTCTTGATTTAGATTCATAAGAGGATATTTGGAGTTAGCCCTTTTAAGCTCTTAGTCATGCCCTTTAGGTGCGTGCTGTAGATGGATATCCTCATCCGGCCCGTTGGGTCCAAGGTCGAACAGCGCGCCTTGGGCACAAATGTAAACGTGGCAAGCGGCCCACGACACTGTAGAGTTGAGGAAAGGTCTGCGGGAAAGAATGTGACAAAAGCGAGCTCGACAAGAGATGGTCTCACCGCGAACATTGAATTCGACCCGACCGAGCGTATTGCTCAATGGTCAAAAGCTGCGAGGCTTTTGGCTCGAGCGAACGCGAGGGGCCGGGTTGCGAAGAGATTGACTACGTTTAGCTCGACCCTTTGAGGCGAGCGTTAAGCTCGACCTCGAGACCAAGGGCGATCTGCGATGCACAAAGGTCATGCTCGAAAAAGTCTCGGGCGATAATTACGATGCATGGTCAACAAAGCGAAAAGTAAGATCGAGAATAAAAAACGACTTTATTGAAAAGTAAGGTATAGAAATTACATAAAACTTTGAAGCGATCTATGTTCCACGAGCTAGAGCTCTCGCCATCGGGCATCGCTAGCCAGTAAGCCCGTGCGATCTGTTGAAGCGACTCTATAGGAGCCCTCCCCATGAGGATAGCTTGTTGGTGTTGGGCGAGCCTGAATCCGTCTCGGAGGCTAGGTCCCAACAAAAAGCTTCTAGGTCGTCCAGCCAAGACGCATGTCTGCGAAGAGCTTGCGGGTAGTCGTTGATCGTAGCGATTGCGCATCTTACTTCTTCTGCGAAGGTAAGGTCGAGGCGTTCGTGCTCGAAATCGACACAGTCGACCAAAGTGACCTGGCGAGCCAGGTAACCTCGGGGAGGCGGGGCGACCGGTGCAAACCACAGTGGAAGGAGTGGACCACGTAGCTCGGTAGGCGTGAATGCGAATAGACCATAAGGCGGTGGGAAGTTCTTCGCCGAGTCTTGCGTAGCGTTCGAGCTCATCCAACTTTCGTTTCTTGGCTAGGGCGATTTGTCCGTTGCGCGTTCCGCCGCTCCATTGCTCGAGGTGAGCCAGGCGAAGCATACCTTGATCTTGAGGTCCTCGCAAAACTCACGGAACAACTCCTTTGTGGCCGAGTACCATTGTCGGTGATAATTTTGCATGGGACCCGTGCACGGTGACCACGAACAAGCGGAAGAAGCGACGCGCCCGGCGGTGATGGTGAGACAGGCTCGGCTTCAATCCACTTGGTAAAGGTGTCACTTGACACGACGAACTTCTTGCCCCGCCTTTGAGGAAAGAGGCGAGGATATCGGCCCCATGTCGAGAAGGGCCAAGCAAGCGAGATAGTCGAGCGTGTATGCGGGTTGATGCAACTTCGGGCGTGAGCGGCATGCTCGGCAGTGCGGACAATATCACGGGCATCTGAAGCGGCAGAAGGTAATAATACCCATACGGAATGCCTTGCCGACCATAGTCTGTCGAAGAATGTGCTCCAGAGGCCGAATGGATGTCATTTAATAGGTACTTACCCTCCTCGTGAGATGCAGTGTCGAATGCGAAACATTCCGCTCTAGGGCGTCCCTCGGCGTGTATAAACTTCGCCCGGCGCTTGATCTGCTCCTCTCGGCGGTCGGGCGATATCGCCCTTGCAAAGAAATTATAAATGGACTCGGCCGAGGATACCTTCCACTCGGCGAGCAAGACCTCTTGGTCGGAGATCGAGAGCGCAGCGTCTCGAGGATGACATCGGGCGGGATCCGTCGTCGGAAGACCGAGCTTGGAAGGAAATCGGCCTTTGGAGTTGTCCTTCTGGGTATGTCTTTGGAGCTCGAGTTGGAACTATTTCTCTATCTTGTGCGCTGATAGTACTTTGACATCGAGTCTCCGAACCTTGGTACTCCTTGTTATCTTGATTCTGACAGTGGAGTCGCCCTTGATGACCAACGCGTCGCCCAATGCTTTCAAGCCGCTTGAGCCCTGCCAAAGGCTTCATACTACGCCACATTGTTGGTGGCGGAAACCCAAAGCGGACCCGTACCTCGGTGATCGCGCGTGGGGTGAAATAAGATTCGACCCGGCGCTTGAAGGACCTTGGCCGTCGAAGAACATGGTCCAAGGCATTTCCTCCTCGACCTCGGGCTCGGTGCGGGTTGCGACATCGCTTTCGACCCGAAGTCGGTAAGCACTTGCGATTTGATGGCCGTTCGAGCTCGACACGGACATCGAATGCCGCCCGACTCCATAGCCCACTAGCGTCGCCGCCGCCCTCTGGGTTCATAAGATGTCCCCAGTGGAAAATTGCTCGGGACAACCACGTCGCTGAAAATAATGTCGAAGCTTGCGTGAAGCCATGAGGAGCGTCTGGCGCTTTTGTACTGCGGGTAGCACTCCTTGAGCGTGCAAGACTTGACATAATAGATCGGTCTTCTTTGGGATCCTTTCGCCACGAGCAGCACCGGCGACAGGTGGTGGTGCAAGGTAAGCGACAACCTCTCGCGGATTCTTGAGGTCGTAGCGGAGTAGGGTTAGCGGTATACCTTGACTTCGTCGAAAAGATCGTTGTGCCTCAGAAGTCCTCGAAGCTCCCTTGCTTGCTAAAGCCACTGAAGCGGAAGCCACGCTCATGCGAGCCTCGAGATGAATCTGTGAGGCGGCCATGCGGTCGGTGAGGCTCACTGCTTGGCCAGGTCGGGCGCCATCTTCTCGATCGCCTCGATCTTTTACGGGTTAAGACCAACCCGAGCCCCGATCATGTAATCGAGCACCTTCCCGATCTGGCGCGAACCGCACTTCTCGGGATTGAGCTTGATCTTGTGCTGTTCGAGGTTGTTGAAGGTTTCTTGAGGTCTCGAGCGTGAGTGCCCGGAGGGCTTTTGGCGATGATGTCATCCATGTAGACCTCAAGGTTGCGGCCGTCGAGGTCGAGCGTCTTGGTCATCGAGCTGTTGGAGCGTGGCCCCGCATTCGCGGACCAAAGCGACATAGTCGTGTAGCGATGAGTGCGAGCGGGGTGATGAGCGGCGTCTTGCTCTCGTCGTTAACCGCCCGACTTGATCTGGTGATACCGAAGAGGCATCAAAGCTCGACATCTTGGTGTTAGCGGTGGAGTCGACGATCTGAGTCGATCTTGGCGAGGCGGAAGAAGTTGTCGCCGAACAAGCGAGTTCACCCGTGTGGTCCGCACATTCTCCACTTTCGCCCTTCTTACGGACAATGGCCGGGTTGGCCACCTTTCGAGTAGTCGATTTCCGAATGAAACCGGCCTTCAATAGCTTGTCGAGATTCTCCTTGATGCCGCGACTTTCTCGGGGAAAGCAGCGCAACCGGCATCTGGTCGAGTCGGGTCTCACGCAATTTGTGCTCGATCACTTCCCTCGGGGCGCGGGCATATCGCGGGCTCCCAGCGAATATGCCCTTATTAGCGGAAGAAAGTGGCGAGCTCGAGTTCTATTGGAACCGCATTCGGTGAAACATGGATGCATCTGGTGGTCGCTCTCCTCGGCGCCTGACCTTTGTCCCGCTGGGCTAGATCGCCTTCGCGGCGCTCTTCATTGTCGCCTCACGGGCCTCATTGGGCGACATCTTGAAGCAAGGCCAAGGCCTTGGCCTCGCGATGCGTCTGCGCCGCTGTAGTCACCCCCTGCAGTTATGGCGCCCGTTTGGACGGCGACTTCATACACCGATGGCCATAGTGGTTGGCCGCCATGAACTTGACCAAGGCGGCCGCCCAGGATGGCGTTATGCAGGAGGCCCCTCGACCACCTCGAAGGTGATCATTTCGATCACGGAAGTTGGTCGAGTCGCGAAGGTGACAAGCAAGACCACCCCCAAAGGAATGGGCGAGCTTCGGGGGCGATCGAAGAAGGGGCGCAATGTTCTTGACCTTGCGAGAATTTGCATCCGGTCAAAGCGCTCGGCTGTAGCAAGTTAAAGGAACTACCGTCGCCGACCATGGGAGCGGCCAAACCCGGTGTTGGCGATGGTCGAGTCACGACCAAAGCGGTCTTGAGATCTCGTGCCATACCTTGGAGTCGTCCTCCGGAGAGAAGATGATGGTGGCTGACCCTTGCAATGCTACTCGATGGGCTTCCGGTGACACAGTAGATGGCCATGGCGACTGAGCTCGCCGGGTAGTGGTGACGAACCCGAAGATGACATTGATCTGGCTTCGCCTCTTTGGAACTCAAGTCGAGGTCGTCGAGGTCCGCCCGGTTCACCTATCCATTTGGCGTCTTCTTTCGATATACGGGCATTTCCCCGACCATCGTAGAAGGCTTCTAGCTTGCTTTGCCAAGCCATGCAAGTTCGGTCGTGGCGGTGCCATATAAACAGCGAAATTCGATTCATCGTAGCACAGGCGCCCTCGGCCCCCTGCGGTAGGGCATCGGCCCAAGACCGAACGACCCTCTCTTTGGGCCTGCGCTTAGCGAGTCGGGACCCTTCTGAGCTGAACCGGACCTCAAGGACCTCATGGCGCCATCTCAAAGCGATCACTCGTGGCGATCGCTTGCGCTCCTGTCGATCGCTTAAGCTTCTTGGTTGCGGCGCCATGGTGGCGCTCTTGGAGTTAGATGGGCGACCTCTGTGGGGTTGAGACCAAGCTTACCTTGGTCATAATCGCATTTCAGTGACGACCGTCGCATCGCATATCGCTCCGCCATACGGAAAAGCTTGTTGTGGCAGCCTCGAGGTGATCTCTAGGTCCTCGATGAAAGGCGCCGTCGCGACGCTGAACAAGCTTTATAATGGCTTCATCGGAGATGTTGAGGATCGAGTTCCTTATGCGGATAAGCGCATAAGAAGTCTGAAGCCTTTCGTTCTTACTGGATAGCCGGTTGAGTCTTTCTCCTCCTGGCGCTCATAGCAACTCTGGAAGTTGGGCGGGCGCTCTGGATTTGGCGCCCGACGAAGGAGCCGAACTTCGGTTGAAAATCGGTCCGTGTGGCACCGTCCGATCTGGTCGGGAGGTAATTTGCCATCACGAGCTCGCCGCCTCCGGCCGCCGGGATGGCGGTCGAGTAGATAGAATAGGAACTTCGTCGGGGTTCTTGGTCCGTCGAGCGCTCTATCAAGCCGGCTGATCGGCCGGCGGTATATGACGAAGGTTGTCGAGTCGCCATGCGCGTAGTAGGCCAAAGAGCGGACTGCGCTGGGTGGTCATCACCGAGCGAGGTCCTCGCTTGCGGACTCGGTCGAGGCTGCCTCGGCGACCCGACCTTGATGAGGCGGCCATGGCGTTGCGCCGAGAGTCACACAGGAGGTAGCGCGAGCAATCTGGACCTGCGGTGCACAGGCGGAATATCTGGGAGAGACCCCGATTCCTGCTGGCGTCGCGGAGCTCGTAAAGCTTCGGTTCGCGCTGACCTGCTTTCGGGTTGGTGCCTCTGAGCGGTGGCGTGGCGGCGTCAAAGCCACATCCGAGATCGGCTGCTGGCGGGGCGCCCGTGCGGGAGGTGGCCAGCGGTCTTTTGGCGGCGGCGAGATGAGTTGTCATCACTTCTCGAGTGGGTCACGAGTGGCGACTTCGTCTTTGCGGAGGTATGACCTCGTCCGCGCCGATCGAACTCTTCGGCGGGCTTAGCCAAAGTTCCTACCTCGCCCTATCGGGATCAACCATGATCCGGCGATAGCGAGCGCTCTCTGAAGGAGAAGCTTTGGGATGCCGGAAGATGTCTGGTCTTCTCGGTCCTCCGCTGAAGAAGCGGTTATAAGCAGTTGATGGCGACATGCACCATCCGGCGAGCTTCCTCGGTCTGCGGGTCACGGTCGTCCATGGCGCGTCCGCCATATTGTCGCCATCAAAACATGCGGCTCGCGTGGCGGTGGCGAGTAACGAGGCGTGGAGTCGGAGTTAGCGCCCGAACCACGCTTCGAGAATGTCCGTCAATGAAGCGCGCCATGCTCCCAAGATCTCGGTGCTTTTCTGCGAATGGCGAAGCTATTGGGCCCCACGGTGGCGCCCGGTTGTCGGCGATCGGGATCGTCAACGCGAAAAATAAGCAGGGGTTAGTGAGACTTAGGACCAGCGAGTTTAGCTCAACGAAGGAAAAAACGCGGCGTGCGAAGGTCGAACTAAGCGAAGAGCGTGACACGAGGGTTTATCGGTTCGAGCCTGTGAAGGTAATAGCTCTACTCCGGTTGCCTTGCGGCGATGAACTTTGTTACTCTCGATGCTGAGGTGTGTTCTGACTCAAGCTCAACAATGGCGATGTCTAGCGCTCGAGCTCGATGTCTCATCCCTCGGGCCTTGCACCCTTAGCCTTATATCCTCCATGCACTTAGCAGACGGGAGGTATTCGAGTAATGGTCTTCATGCGCATTGAAATTTGGCGGTAACCGATTCGAACTTATCGCATGCACCTTCCTCCCCATGATCCCGTCTTGGTACCGCCTAGGAGATGCACTTTCCGGAATCAAGGGACTCGGCCGAGCGAGATCGACCCGAGCTCAAGGTCGTGCGAAGCCATGCCGGGTTATTGCGCTCTAGGTCGGCGCCTCGGCATACGCCAGTCGTGGTCGGGGCCTCCCGAGCTCGGGGCCCGCCGACCGTCTTGTTGCCGGTCAAGGGGCGCCCGCCCTCGTCACTTTCTTTCTCTCTTCTTTCTCTTCCCCTTTAATTTCTCTCGGCCCACTCTCTTTTTCTTTTTGGCCTTGGTAGAGCCTCTGCTCTGGCGATTTGGCAGCCCCCCTTTTTGCCTCGGCGCATCCCCAGCTTCACTTCCCTCGCTCGGCCTCCTCTCCTCTCGGCGCGCTCCCCTAGCATTCTCCTCCGGCGCACCTCTCCCTCGACGCCTCCTCCTTCCTCACCTCCTCTGCCGCAGCTCCTCCTGGCTGCTCTCCCCTCGGCTTCATCTCCCCTTCCTGGCGCAGGCTCGGCCGGCGCTTCAGCTGCTGCAGCCGCAACCCGCGTTAGCGCCTGGCCGCCTCGGACTGCTCTACCTCCTCCCCTCTGGCTGACGGCAAATCAGGTGTCGCCGCTCCATTTCTCCCTCCTCTATGCTACCGAAGCTAGGGTTCTACCCACATTTTGTTTTCTTGCATTTTTTTTACTTGTTGATGCTTGCTTATTGATTTGGATGGGGGCTCTATGATGAGGTTGGGGAAGGGTTTGAGCTAAGCAAAAAGAACATATACTACACTTAACCCTAATGGCTACCTCAACCACTGAGAACCCACGGGAACAACCTGATCTAACCTTCCCCCTACCCCATTGCTTGGTGGAACCCCAATCTGCCCTACCCTTGAAACCCGTCTTTGTAGCTCGGATTTAGGTAATCGAATGGAATAGAGGTCGGTGAGGTGGTCAGTCTTTGAGGAAGACAAGGATCTTGATGGTCTGCTCCTGGGTTGGCGCCTTGGTCACCTCTTGTGTCTTGGTGTCTCCTCCTTCTATACGGATCGACCTCCTCCTTCTCTTACGGATGCTACCTCCCTGACCTTTTCCCCTGTTTTCCATACTTATTTATATATTTCTTACATTTTTTTCTATTTTGGGAGCCTTCAAAGGCTTTTTACAAAATTTACAATTTTTTTAACAATTTCCCCTTTTTCAATTTTTCTTATTTTTTCCAACTTTCGTTGGGTTTTGGCGGTTTTCGCCAAAAAACCTCTCAAAATTCGAGCTTTTTGTTCATTTTGTTCGAAATTCGCTCAGCGATTTGATTATATTTCAAATTCGTTTGATTTTTCAAACGTCAAATTTTAAATGCTTTTTTTGCTGTTTTACACTATTAGGTCGTCGAAATCTGAGTTCGAAATAGTATTGTTAACCTGCTATGAGAGTATCTTGACACCCTTAAACGCATCCTAATTTGCTTATATCTGCATTCGATCCAATCCTTCGCGTAGATATACACGTACGCGCGCCTTTCATGCGCTTAGGACAAGTAGTCAACCTTGTTCGCATCGATCATACACATGCCACGCACGTACGACGTCTAGCTTGCCCAAGACGTGTGCGCGCAGCTAGCTAGCTAGCTCGGTATACGTAGGGGCGCGCCTTCTCGTCGGCGAGGATGGAGTACAGGGAGGAGCGGCCGCCGGCGGTGGCGACGGCGCTCAGCAGTGAAGAAGGCGCCGCGGCGACGTCGGAGAGGAGGTTGCCGCCGCCGCTCACCCACGACGACAACCGCGGCTTCCTCCAGATGCTCCGCGACAAGGAGGAAAGGTTTGCGTGCATATATATGCAGCACATGACATGTATACTAACCCATCGATCTATATATATATGTATGGTTAGAGACTAGTGCAGGTTTTTTTTTTTTTGAAAGACGAGACTAGTGCAGGGTTGTGCTTTGCTAACTGTGTGATGGTGCTTGCGTGCATGGTGTACGTACGAACGCATGGATGCGCGGTGAATCCTCTTCTCAGGCTGGGAGTTCGAGCGGCGAAGGTGGAGGTGCGGTTCGAGAAGCTGACCGTGGCGGCGGACGTGCGCGTCGGCCGCCGCACCGTGCCGACGCTGCTCAACTGCGCCATCAACACCGCCCAGGTACATGCGATCCACAAATTTTTTTGTTTTGGATTCGATCTACTGCCGTTGATTGTTTCCGAATAATGCTTTGCCGCGTGTTTTTTTCCCTGCCCGAATTGAAAGTGATTTCGCTTTCTCTCTTCTTGGATGCATGGCTGTCATTGCAACTGTTTCATTTACCGTGGTTTTCAAGCGTACCAGGCCCGCTCGGTTTGTAAAACCGCTCAGTTTACATGTGGAATTCAAATTCAAATTCAAAAAATTTAAAAAAAATTATCAAAAATTCCCTAAAATTAGTATTAG
The DNA here is from genome assembly GCA_036346375.1 of Guadua angustifolia. Taxonomy (NCBI): domain Eukaryota; kingdom Viridiplantae; phylum Streptophyta; class Magnoliopsida; order Poales; family Poaceae; genus Guadua; species Guadua angustifolia. The sequence goes on from CM070514.1 coordinate 40,430,302, forward strand.
TTGCTTTATGACCTCTTATGTGATTTTTTTTTGAAAAAATGAAGTTTGGAGACTTTTTGAGCCATTCAAAATCTTGCAAATAGAAAAAGCAAAAAAAAAAGGAAAGAAATTAGAAGTATTTTTAGTAGCAATATTTGTTCAAATATGTCAAGTAGCAATAATTTACTTCAACATATTTTAGTAACAATATTTTGTTCAATTATATTTAGTAGCAATATTTATTCAAGTATACCAAGTAGCAATATTTACTTAACACATATTTTAGTAACAATATTTGTTCAATTATATTTTGTAGCAATATTTGTTCAATTATATTTTGTACCAATATTTGTTTAAGTATGTCAAGTAGCAATATTTGTTAAAATATATCAGGTAGCAATATTTGTTCAATTATGTCAAGTAATAATATTTGTTGAAGTATGTCAAGTAGCAAATATTTGTTGACATATTATTAAACTTGTTGGATTGATATGTGAGTAGTATTGAAATCTAGAAAATAGTTAAGGAGGCTCGGCCCAATAGTGGCTCGTTAGCTCGAATTTGAAATAACCACTTAAATGGTAAATAAAATGATTTTATGTTGAATTATATCAATTTCAAAAGTAGCTCAATAATAGATGTTAAACTCGATAGCCAACCCTAATCAGGCATGATTTGTTTGTGGTAAAAGTGCAGTCAAACTTCTCTAATTTTGACCACCTTTGTAAAAAAGTCTATTTAGATTGTTCATGTGCCAACAGATTTTCCATGAAAAATAATGCTATGGAGTAAGAACATAAGGTCAAGCAGTCATGCTTGCAAGCTATTTTTCGCTTTCATATTTGAAAACCGCACAAGCAATACTAACCTTGGCTTATCCTACAATTTACTATCTTAATTACTAGTGAGGTCAAGAAGTTTACCAGCACAAACAGGATTGTTTAGAGCATACACACTACAACACGGGAGCAAGAAAATACTGGCAAATTACTTAAGAACTCGATCGAATTCATTTTCCTTTACTAGAGACATGTTTGCACAACTTAAAGATGAAAGCTTTACCACACAAATGAGCCAAAGAACCAACCTTTCGAATTGCAAAGCATAAACCTTTCTTTTCCACAGGGAAGCACTAAATCGTGTCAACTACAAATTCATGTTATCTCTAGATCAATTCGTCAGATTCATCCAATCCATATTAACACACACTGGATTTTTACATACCTTTTTATATATTTATTATATTTTCCCTATTTTTTGGTCTTCACTGGATTTTTCAAAATTGACAATATTTTTTGTGCAATTTTCCCATTTTTTCCCATTTACCGAGCGGTTTTTGAGCGAAATTGTTGTTTTTGTTAGCAATTTTGACTAGATTTCAAAATAATTTAAATTTCCATACCATTTGTTTTTTTTTTTTTTTTCGATTTTCACTATCACCAGGGTCACGAATTTCAGCTTTGTAAACGCTGTTATGGAGTGCGTGCATGAGGGAAGGTCGAAAAGCTTGAATCAAGTGCTAGGACGATGCCTAGCTCTCTTGGGGTTGTTTGTTCACTAAAAAAAACCGGTACCGTTTTTAATGTAGGTATAGTCGAAATTTTGACTGTTAATATTTTTAAATATTAAAATTGAATATATGCATAAAATCATATAGCTAGATTTGTCTTGAAAAATACTTTCGTAATATTATAATTTTGTTAGGTTTTACAAATATATTATAATAGAAATTAATGTCGTCAAAGCTATGTTTTAGAGACTATGCCAACTTCTAAAACAATAGCTATTTGTGACAAAGAGTAAATAGTTGGTTAATTAGTAGATATGCTACTACTAATTAGCTCTAATTAATTAGATATACTATGTTTGGATCGACTGACATGGTGACCGGAGTGAATAGTCGGTTAATAATTAGTAGATGTGCTACTAATTGTTAGCTCTAGTTAATAGATATACTATGTTTGGATCGACTGAGATGGTGACCGGAGTGAGTAGTTGGTTAGTAGATATATTACTACTTATTAGCTCTAGTTAATGGATATACTTTGTTTGGATCGACTGAGATAGTGACTGGCTAGTACTGTAACTCAAATAATTATGCTCTGTTTGGGAGAGCTCCAGATTCAACTCCAGCTCAGAACTGAAACTTATAGGCTAAAATAAAATGAATTAAGTTTATATTTTTAATCTAAAATATAAACAAGATGATCTACCTAAACACTTTTAATGTTCCCACAGCTCCAGCTCCATAAATTTTTGGAGCTAGAGATACCCTGCTCCACCAACTCCGCAAATTTTGGTGGAGCTGGAGCTATCCCAAACACTATCTTAGTATGGCTATGCATGCAACATATATGTTTCCTTTTTTTATTTATTGAGGGTAACAATGCAACACAGAGAGATCAAATAACCTTTTCTACAGTCATCTACCCGGCCTACTACCGGTAAATCACTAGCTAGCTAGTTGACGTGCAAATCGCAGTACGTGATCTTGTAATTATTTTACTGTTGACGTTTTACTGTACAAGTACAGTCGGTAGTGCAGTTTCCAAGGATCTCTCTCTGTGCTGTACATAAGCAATTTTTAATGCTAGATTAGATTAGACTGAAGTGGGCGACGATTTTTACGTCTTATTTCATCACATAAGAAAAGGATCGGTCAACTTTTTTTAAAAAATTAGCAGGGCTCTGTCTTTCATTTAAGAGAGGGTCAAAATAACATTTAGTAGTTTGAAATAGAATCAAAGAGCAACATTGAAAAAATCTAAACCAGCCACAACGCTGATTAATGAAAAGAAGACCTAATTGATATAAAGGACTAAAGCACGAGATAGCTATAAAGCGAGAAGACCTGTCAACTTTACCGGGCCACTGTCATATATGCTAGTATCAACTATCAAGCTTATTGCCAGAGAATAAGATAGGATATAAATAGGAGCATATATATCTTGATATAAATAGGGTTGCCCCCACCATTGTCTACCTTGAACTGAGCAATGTCATGGCCGGGGCTCTTTGAGCTAACTTGCAAGAGATCACGGAAAGGTTTTCACGGCGTGATACATCGCGTCGTTGTTTTTCTTGTAGAAATAATTTTGTTTTTCTTTCGGCGGTGTTTTTTTAGATCATCGAGAAATGCATGACACAGTTGAAAGGGTATAAACGCAATCATGTTTTTTTTCGCATCTATCTGGGGGTCTCTCACGAAGGATCCGCGATTGCACTAAATCAAAAAGTCCTTTTTGTGAAAAATAGCTGGAACGATCCAAACGTAACTACGCTTTTTTTTTAGTATTTATTTAGGATCCTTTCACAAAAGACTCACGATTTTTTTGAATTAATAGGTTTTTTTCGTAAAAAAACTCCTAAAAAAACATATACGTAATTACATATTTTTTAAAGAACCTACCCACAGGAGAAAAAAAAAAAGCGAGCTGGCTTCCGCGCGGCTCTGCGCGACGTGACCGGCCTGCGGCGAGGAAGCAGTCTGCGGAGCTTAGTTTAATATAGGTAGGATTCCCGAGGTTTTAAGTATTGTTGATGCAAGTTGTAAATATCACTTTTCATTTACATTTGAAACACAAACCATAAATAGCAATATAACATGGGGAGGATTATACGCAAAGTTCACATTCACGATAGGTTTTAATTATAAAAGCTACTGGTATGATCACGAGGAATCACCCTACATGCTTCGGCTTCATTAGGAAGCCTGGCGTGCCGAATACTATTGATATCACTCTGCGAAACGCCGACTTTACCCACAAGACATCATGACCGTTAGTGCCATGCGCAAACAACATGCAACTTTAATGCATGCGGCAGACCGGGATATTCATAGCATTTCATTGAACTTCCCTTCTTTGCTCCTGATGAAACTTATCCGATCCATAATATTGGAATTGCCTTGCGTGGGGAAGCGCGATCTGATAGTGGATACCATTAATGAACGGTGAATAGTCTCTCATTCCCATTCCGCCCAGTAGCTCTGCGATCCATTGCATCACCGACACATGGTAGCTACTTCTAGGTATTAAAGTCTGATATCTTGAATATGTTGGACCAAGTCAGCGAGTTGGCGGTCCTTGTGGTTAGCGAGGATCGAAGTTATTTACCTTGCCCAAGACGCCGGTCTTAAATACCCAAGACATTTATGGAAGAAATGCGAAATTTTCAACAGCGTCTCTGGGTCTATGGACGTGGTCTTATCTTTAATTCAATAGGATGTTCAGAACAGGAAGTTCGCTTTCCGCATCGGTCTCCAGTAGATCTTGCCGTCTAGTCTAGGCTAGCGGATGAGTGTTGGTGGTTTCTCTCTCCCTCCAGTCTAATTTTCGATTCGTGTAATTTTCGCCTTTTGTCGGGCTCGGTTGTGGTCTATTTGATTTCTTGTATGACTTTATCTGTTGGTTATCCTCTTCTTTAATGCATGGCAGAGCTCCTGCCGCTTTTTCGAGAAAAAAATACCAAAGACTCAGCCAAATGACATACCACAAACCATTGGTACCATCTGTACCACCACTCTATGACCTAAACCCGTCATCGGTTGGGGTTGGGCAGCATCCACCTTCCGTGGTCCGCCTAACGCGTCCCCCAAACGTAGCAATTTTGAAAATCAACCGAGCCATCTCTCGGGGATTTTAAGCAAGTTTACTAAAAGTGAAATTATATTATCTGCTAATCTACGATGGTTTAATATTTTATAGCCTAAGGTTACAAAGGAATTTAAGACATAACGACAGGTTAATCATTGGGTTGTATCTAATCATGACATTTGAAACTACCACATTTTCTAGTTTCTCGAAATACCCAAATAATGCGGTACAAAAATATATATACATATAAACGGAACTGGGTTCAACATGTTTAAGGAGTGTGGCTTGCCTTGCGGAGTTGAAAGTTCGCCTAAAGAGAAAGTGTCGGCATCATGTCTGGCCCCGAACAGCTCTTGCTCGATGCGACTCAACGTCTGCTCTCGCTCGAGATTTGTGCCATGCGTACCGACATTGGATCTAGCGCGATAAAATGCAAATAATAATTAAACGAATAAAACAAAGAAAGAAAAACGAAACAGGAATCAGAGAGAAAATGGCCGGATTAGGGTTCAGGGGCATATCAGGAAATTTCTGGATTTAGTTTGGCGGAACAGAGATCATTTTTGGACTCAACAGCTCGAACTGGTCAAGAATATGTATTTTTGGGAATTTTTGGATTTTTGGGGATTTTTGGGATTTTTGTGGATTTTTCTAGGTTTTAAAACAATTTTCGGATTTTTAAATCGAGTTTAAATCCGAAAAGAAAAGAAAAGAAAAGAAAAACCCGGAATGGATTTGTGGTCTGATAGTGGCAGATCAGGCTCACTGTGCGGTCGATATCGACTTGAAGACGGAGCGGCCCATGGCATCTTTGGATTTCTAGGCTACGGATGACTCCTACGACACGGTTGACCGGGAGGCAAGGAAGGATGGTGGGCCTCGGCGAAGAGCGAGACGGCGCACGACAGATGGGTCGATGCCGCAGACGACGAGGACGCTGACCAGATGGGTCCGTTGTCGAGGGAGGAGGGTGACGCTGGGACCACGGCGAGAGAGAAGAAGGCGCAGGCGTGGCGAGGAGTCGCGGACTCGAGAAGACGCAAATTAAATGGCGAAAAGAAGGCTCGCGTTGAAGACTTAGCGGAAATGAGAGAGGGGTTGCACGGACTCAGGGGAGAAAATGAGCTCGGGAGGGAGCGGAAAGGCACTGAAAGAACGAAGCAACGAAGTGGAGAAGAAGCTCGGCTGAAGATGGGGAGGCGAGAAGGAATGGGTAGGTGGGGAGAAGGAGGACCTTGGCTCGGTGGTGCAAAAATGGCGGGAGGGCGGGTTTATAATGTGCGCTGAGGAGAGAAAGAGAGCGCGAGGGAGAAGAACAGCCTGGCTGCGGCGAGGGGAGAATGGGGGAGCGAAGCGGAGGCTAAGGCGCTGTGGCCTGTCCCATGAGCATGGAAGTGAGAGGGGGCGTGTGTGGCAGTGTGCAATGACGCCTTGAGCAGTGTGAAAGGCGACAATGAACTCTTGAGGTGGGATGGTAGTGGAAGCGGTAGGAGGCGGCGAGTGCAGAATATGTTGGCGTGTCTGTGAAAGGAAAATATTAGACGGCGGAATTGAGAGCGAAATCTTGGGCGGTGTGTGAGGAAAGATGGGCAGTGAGCAGACGAAGCGGAAGAAAAAAAGGTGGGAGACCATAATTGGAAGGAAGCAGGAAGCGAAAGAAAAGCGGATTTTTCGAGGTTTCCTAAAAAGCGGAAAAGAACAGAATGGCTCTAATAAAATTAGAAAAAATTCGGCAAAAATTCAAATAAAACCAATAAAATTCGAGTAAATTCATTTTTGAAAATTTTGGGTTAAGCCCTGACAGTGTTTTCGAAGATCTAAGACACAGCTGGGCAGGTCAACGTACAATAAGTCATATTTCAGAGGCAGCAACAGCGGCGACAGCGGTCTAACCTGGCTTTTCCTGAGCAACAGCTCCGAGTTGAGCAGTTGGCATCGACGACGACAGCACGATCGATGACGATATGTGCTTTAATGCGAGCTTGTCCCCAGGCCCGGACTGTTGCTTGTTCATAATTACGGTCAAACACATCAAATTCTCATGGTACTGCAAGTCATTTAATCGGTAGTTGAGTGAACATTGAGCACTGCTAACCTGATTTAACCGAACTCTTCTTAGGGCCGTCTCAATGCATATAGTTTCTATAACTTTCATGCCATCTAGATACTACATGTAGAAACTATGTTTCTAATGAATAGTTTCTTCAAAATAAACTCTCATCCAATCTCCTCTTTTCTCTTATTTTCTCACCTAATCCCCTTTTTTCCCTTTCTTGGTACTTGTGTAGAAATGGTTTCCTGTATGAGAAATAGTTTCCTTTTCTTTCATCATTAACTCTACCTCCACATCACCATTTTGCTTACATGGCAACCTAATTAATGCTATAGAAATTATCCTAGTCATCCCATTGGGATTGCCCTTAACAGATGGCAGAACTCTGCCCATACATTATTTTAAGAATAATTTATACTATACCACTCTAAAAATTAATACTTTAAAAACTAACACTCGTTGTCTCGGTGATATGTGACCTCTGCTATTTTCTGAAGTATAAATTATCTCATCATTTCAGGGAGATAAAATTAATTACAATCAAAATACCTACTTCCCTTCTGTCATAAATAGTTGTTTTAGATATCATATGGTTTTTAAAACACAATTTTGATCACTAATTTCTATTATAATATATTTATAAAACCTAATAAAATTATAAATACTTTTCATGATAAATCTACACATATGATTTTTTATATATCTAATTTAAATATTTAAAAGATATTAATAATTAAAGTTTCAAAAATTTGAGAGTATTCTGGTAGGTCGCGGAGAGCACCTCAGTACTCACCAAACAACACATAAAAAGACCATCGAGACATCACGAAACCAATATCTCCCCTGCTTAGCCGGAATTCATCCCGAAGCAATCGTAGGAAGGCCCCACTGCATGCAGTCATTGGAAGTGGTTAGAATCTCTACTAATATAAATTTACAGTTAGTGGTACTGGTCCATTTTTCTTAGCCTCTTTCTCTCTGCCATATCTTCAATAATGACTGTTCATTATAGCTAATTATTCTTTTCTGATTTACAGGCAGCCATATCTTTCTAAATATGACCGATTATTATAGCAAAATCCCTGATTATTGCTGGTAATTAATAGCCGGCCAATCATTCCTTTTGTACTCTATATATGCTGTATAGTTTCCACAGAATCAATCAAGAGAATTCATTCAAGATCTCCTATGTCATGCCGCTGCGGCGAATGAACTCGACGAACTGATCAATAAGTGATGCACCGGCGATACATGCGTAAGGCGCAGAAGGTCGAGCGCGGTGGTCGATAGTAATCGCGCTAGAAGGACAACAAGGCGACGTACCGGTGTCCGTGACCCAGCGCCGGCCAGTTGGACGTGAACAAAGCGTACGACGCTTCGGCGCGGTTGCCTGGCGACACCGGTGGGACGTCGTTGGCGGTGAGAGAGTCATTGGCATACCCCTTGGAGATAAACGGATTGATCCAGCTGAACGTCGTGAGAAAGAGGAACGACACGGCGGCGCACGTCATGGCGGACGCCATTACCGGTGTTTTTCGATTTACCTTCATGGGCTCGGCGGCATGGCGGAAACCAAAGGATTCAGGCTAGGTACACCAGAGGCATGGAGACGAGTAGGCTGGCAAAGGCGAGAGGGTCATCTGGGAAGAGCAGCGAATGGTCGGCGTAGCGAACCATCACCGAAGCGGAGAAGAGCACGGCGCCGAGGGCGGTGACGATCTAGAAGACGCGGAGGTGCAAAGGCTAGGTGACGGCGGTGGCCCCTTTCTCCAAGGCGACTGAGCGACGAAGTGGGCGGTGAGGAAGGCGGACTCCACAGCGCGCCATGGCGTGCTCGGCAGGAGGAAGAACATGAGCACACAGAGGATGGTGGATGCCGCGGCGAAGATGGCGGGCGCCGAGCGCAGCGACAGAGCGCCTGCTGGGTCCTAATGGCGATAGCTTTCTAAAGAGGCGCCTGCGTTTCCTGGAAGCCCCGTGTCACCCCCGTGAAGGCGGTGGATGACAAGGACGAAGCGAGGCGACGAGGAAGACGAGGTCGACGGCGCCGAGGAGCACCAAGGGCATGGCATAGAGGAAGAGGAACGCGAGTTGGTAATATAAATTGCAAAAGGGATAAAATGATTGATTGATTTTTGAGATTGGTAATATATATTGTTACTACGTACAATATATTTGGTTTTAATTCATACCAGAGAAGAAAACCATAAAAACTTTTGTAATCGGGGGAAATAGATATTTGATCTTGTAGCATAAATTTTTTTATTGCTTGACCTTTATGTTTCATTACCAATTTTATTTTTCGTAGCAATGCACGGGCATTGATCTAGTATACAAATAAATACAAAGAAAAAGATATTAGGCTCTTGGAGGCAAGAATATTGATTACTGCAGGATCGATATATACTAAACTAGCAATCAGAGGGGGGGGTGTCGAAGGTTAGTGATTGACAACACACTTATGCTCGGATACCTTCGAGATATGCAGGATCAAGCACGCAATCAAGAACACACGATGTAGACAGGTTCGGCCTTGTCGTCGAGTAATACCCTACTCTTATGTCGGCGATGATGGAGATCAATCTGTCGGGGATTAGATAATTTCCATAAGAATTGTTATACCCCGGCAGCCAGTTTTGGCCGACCATGCATGCCCTTGGATGGTGTTCCCAAGGAGGACCCTTCGATAGTCTAGCTAGCGGGTCTGCTCGACCGGAGTAGGCCCGATGCTCGTTTACGAGCACCCAAGCTCGTCCCCAAGCATGCAAGTTCGGGGACGTGCAAGAATCGGTCAGAGCCAAGGGAATCCTTGGGCATGATCAGAAGATCGTGTTCACCCCACAACGTGTATGTGGCGATAATTACGCCACAATCTAGGGCCATTATGCCCTCGATGGGAATGTGGCAAGAATCAAGGCTACGGTTACGGCCACGGTTAATGCAGTAAATGGCGCATTATTCGGCTGTGGTTATTTCAATTATAAGCTATAAGAAACCCCCGGTAGATCGTAAAGGGGGCATATGAACGAACAAGAACACAGATACACACGAGCCTTTCTGTAAGAGTTTCACAGTAATAGTGAGATCACTGGAGTAGAGTTATTATCTCCACCGTGATAGACCCGAACCAGTATAAACCTCCGTCGGGGATTGGATAATTTCCATAAGGACTGTTATACCCCGACAGCCAGTTTCGGCCGACCATGCATGCCCTTGGATGGTGTTCCCAATGAGGACTCTCGGATAGTCTAGCTGGCGGGTCTGCCCGACCAAAGAATGCCCGATGGTCGTCTCCGAGCATTGAAGCTCATCCCCGAGAATGCAAGCTCGAGAGCCCGCAGGATCGGTCAAGCTGGGGAGATCCTCGAGCATGATCGGAAGATCGTGTTCACCCCACAACGTATACGTGGCGATAATTACGCTACGATCCAGAACCGTTATGCCCACGACGAGAACGTGGCAAGAATTAAGGCTATGGTTATGGCCGCGGTTAATGCAGTAAATGACGCATTATTCGGCTGCGGTTATTTCAATTGAAAGCTATAAAACCCCTCGATAGATCGGTAAAGGGGGCAAGAAAAGCCGGCAGAGAAAAAAGACACACACGCAGTCAAACACGCAGAACACAGACATTCACAAGCCTTTCTGTAAGAAATTCCACAAGCAATAGTGAGATCACTGGAGTAGGGTTATTATCTCCACAGTGAGAGGCCCGAATCAGTATAAACCTCTTTGTCTACTTTTCGAGTATCCCCTCCTAATAGCATTCTCCAGACGCAAACCCTTCACCAAAAAGGGGCCGTGTTGATCCCTAATTCAACAAGTAAGCCCAATGGGGAACCTGTTTCCCAAACGTCGACAGATGGCGCCATCCGTGGGGATCGTCACTAGTAGATCTTTTCGTGAAGAATCCCTGAAGATGCCCAATTCCTAGGATACTCAAGACCTCTGCGTCTTCGATGACGCCGAGGATGATGACATGTATTATGCCGATGAAGGCATAGCCGGTGTCGCGGACCCGGAGGGTCACACTGAGCCCGGGAGTCTTTCCCCGGTGGCTGTAGCCCAAGAGCGATACCTTCGTTCTCAGCGTGATACCCTCACAGATAATGAGGAGTGTAATGGACTCTATGATGGCCTAGACATTCCCGACCATTTTTAGCCCGATCACGAGACTGCCTCGCGAGGAGACACCATGATGTCACCTTCGCGATCCTCGCATTCCCACGATGTCAACATGGCGGGAGGAGAAAAAGACCCTGAGGTTGAATCCTCGAGGGTTGCCCGTCATGGCCGTTATGAAGCGGCCAAAAACCACCTGAAAGCGTCACTGAACAGGACCTTGGCGAGCATCCGCTGTCAAGCTCGTGAAAAAACCGAGCACTAGGGCTGAAACCTCAACTCGCGAGATTTCCCACGAGTGTCGCACACCGGAGCACATGCGCGATCGTCGACCCAACTCGCCTCCTCTTGTTCCCCAGAGCAGAAGCATCGCAAGCTCGGGCAATGGCCAGCGTGACCTTCTGAATTTTCGGGAGACGTGGATCTAGAAGCAATGGGCACGGTCGTAGCAGAAGATTTGGAGAAGCTCACCGCTGACATGAAGCTTTCAGAGTCACCTCATGACAAAGAGGCCTAGAGTGTTTCCCAGAAAAACTGACATCGCACCCTTGTTCGCTCCCGTCACGGTGATTCCTGAAGCCTTGTTAGGGAATGTCGTGGGAAGTATGATCGGTACCGCGAGGACTTTCGGAGCGATTCCCGAGCAACCTCGTGGGGCCAGAGGTATGCTTGTCGTGATCACGGGCATACCGAGCATTCTACCTCAGATCGATCCCCATCGCGTCGAAGTCGAGAAGTTTTCTCTTGTCTTGGTCCGCGTGTCGAAAGTCAGCGAAGCGATGATCGACTGTGATCACCGTGGCCGAAGAGACCACTATGATGCCTTGGCTTTCGGATGTCAGGCTTTCTCGGATCTCTTCGTAATGTCTCATGGCCGAGCAAGTTCAAGCCTGGCCACATCGAGAGATTCAACGAGACTCAGAATCCGAGATGAGTTCCTCTCCATTTATACCACTACGATCTTAGCAGCTAGGAGGTGACGAGAGAGTTATGGCTAACTTCCTGCCTACCATGCTTGATGGAGCTACTCGGACTTGGCTCTTCAATTAGAAGGAGAGGTCAATTCGCTCCTGGAGGCAGCTCAACAGTGCGCTCAAAGAAAATTTCTAGAGCTGCTATACTCGTCCAGGGAAAGAGCGCGACCTCGAGCGCTTAATCCAAATGGAAGGTGAGTCTTTGCGACAGTTTGTCCAAAGGTTCATTCAGATGAGGAATTCGATTCCGAATGTCTCGGATGAGGCAGTCGTCCGTGCCTTCAAGTTTGGGGTCCGAGACATCCGCTTCACGCAGGATCTAGAGATCCATCCTGATCTTACGGCCAGCGAGCTGTTCCGCATGGTCGATCGGTACGCGAATGCCGATGAAGCAGTCCAGTGGAAGAAGATGCTGGACGAAGGCAAACTGCCACCTCAGCCTGGCTTAGAAGGCTCCACGAGCAAGAAGAATGCAAGCTCCGTGGAGAAGAAGATCAAGAAAAAGAAGAAGATGTTGTCTGTGCCGGGCATAGTCGCAATTTATCGAAAGCGAAGATCACCGCGAAGCCTACAACGCATAAAGATGAATGCGAATTTTAGCGAGAAAAGGCGGGGTTGACCACCCCAACAAGAACGACCAAGGCCGCAATGACCAAGGTGCTCCGTTGAATGATCATTTCTGCCAGCTCCATCAGGTGTACGGGCACGACCTCCGCAATTGCCAGACCTAGGTGTTCCGTTTGGAATAATTCTACAACAGCAAAGGCCCTATGCCTACGCTCCCATAGAAAGGTGAGAGCAGTAAGGGCAAAAAGCCTGCTGACGATGAATATGACATAGACTATCAGGAACCCCGCAATCATATTGTGGAAATCTGCAAGTCCCATCAGGACTTAAAGGAGGCGGCACGAGAGGTGCACCATGTCGCTCAAGGCAAGCCCCCTGTGCAACAGCTCAGGTGGTCCGAGCTGCCCATTACCTTCTCAAAGGAGGACTGTCCCCTTAGATTATCCAAGCCTCAAAAGCTTCCTATGGTCATGAATCCAACCATCAGCAACACCACGGTGGGTCGAGTGCTTATCAACGGTCGAAGTTCCTTGGATCTTATATCCGCCAAAGTTTTGGACAAGATGCAAATCCCTTGGTTCAAGACCAAGAGCATAGCAGTCCCCTTTTACGGGATCATTCCAGGCATCTCGACCAAATCCCTCGGCCAGGTCATTTTGCCTGTCACATTCGGGAGTCTGAACAATTTTCGAATAGAGATGATCACCTTTGAGGCGGTTGATTTCGAGTCGGCCTACAATGCCATCCTCGGTAGGCCGGCTCTTGCCAAGTTTATGGCCGCTACGCATCATGCGTACCAGTGCTTGAAGATTCCCGGTCCAAGCGGAGTAATCACCGTAAGAGGGAACCAAAAGGCAGGCCTAAGCTGTGACGAGAAGTCGCTTGACATGGTCGGGCAATTGCCTCATCGTGGTCCCGACCAAGAGCTGAAAAATTCTTGGCCAAAAGTTACCCTCCAGCCCGGAGGAGAGACCAAGGCAGTTCCGCTAAGCGGCATGGAGCCGACCAAGGTCATGCGTTTAGGATTTTCCTTAGATCCGAAATAGGAACTTGAGCTCATTACTTTCCTCCGAAAAAATACCGATGTGTTCGCTTGGGAACCATCTGACATGCCTGGAGTCCCAAGGGAAGTAATTGAGCACAGACTAGTGGTTCGGCCTGACAAGAAACCAGTGCGGCAAAAGCTCAGGCGCTTCTCCCGAAAAAGTAAGCTATCATCCGGGAAGAACTTGACAAGCTCCTCAAGGCTAGCTTCATTTGAGAAGTCGAGTATTCGGAATGGCTAGCGAATCCGGTCATTGTCAAGAAAAGGGGGGGGGGCAAATGGCGTATGTGTGTCGATCATACGAACTTGAATGCCACCTGTCCCAATGATAATTTCCCATCGCCCAAGATAGACCGGTTAAGTCGACGTAATAAATGAGTCCGTGTGATGAGCTTCTTGGATGCCTACTTTGGGCTACCACCAGATCAGCATATCACTTGAAGATGAAGAGAAGACTTCCTTCATTACCCCGCTCGGCACGTTCTGCTACACGAAGTCTTAGGAACGCTGGAGCGACCTTCCAGCGTCTCATGTAGAAAACTTTCCTAGACCAAATTGGTCGCAATCTGGAGTTCTATGTGGACAACATAGTGGTCAAAAGTAAGCTCGCCTCAAGTCATATCTCCAACCTTGAGGAAACCTTTTGTAACCTCGAACAAGCATCGAATAAAGCTTAATCCAGAAAAATGTGTCTACGGTGTAAGGGCGAGTAAGGTTCTTAGCTACGTGGTTGGTCCACAGGTATTGGGGCAAACCCAGAAAAGATTGAAGCCATCGAAAGCATGCGACCACCTAGCTATGTAAAAGAGGTCCAAGTCTTGACCGGACGAATGGTGGCTCTAAGTCGCTTTATTTCCCGGTTAGGCGAGCGTGGATTGTCTTTCTTCAAGGCACTCCACAAGCATGATGGTTTTGCTGGACGGAAGAAGCGAACCGCTCTTTCGAAGAGCTGAAGCAATACCTGTCCAGACCGCCCATTCTAACCACACCCAAGTCGGGGAGACCTTGCTGTTATATTTGGCAACGACCCCGCAGACAATAAGCGCAGTCTTAACAGTGGAAAGGGATGGAGTGCAGCGACCAATCTACTATGTCAGCGAAGTCTTGCATAGACCAAAGGAGCATTACCCCGAGATCCAGAAGCTCTTGTACTCGCTGTTCATGGCCTCCAAGAAGCTACGACATTACTTTCAAGCCCACAAGATCATGGTCCCAACCAGCTTTCCGCTTAAGGAGATCTTAAGAAATCAAGATGCATGTGGTCGGATAGCAAAGTAGGCTATGGAGCTCACCGAGTTCGAGATCCAATTCTCAGCTCGCACAGTGATCAAGTCCCAGGTCTTGGCAGACTTTGTAGCAGAGTAAACGAATCCAGCACCACCTGCTACCGAGCTCGATAGATCTAAAGAAGATCGTTGGATCATGTACTTCGATGGGTCTCATGCCTATGAACGCTCAGGGGCTGGAGTTGTGCTAGAATCCCCCTAGGGAGAGCAACTCCAGTATGTCATTCAATTGCACTTTGCCACGACCAACAATGCGGCAGAGTATGAAGGCCTCTTGGCAAGGCTACGAGCATGCAAAGCGCTCGGAGTCCAGTGACTGAATGTGAAAGGAGATTCACAGTTGGTCGTCAATCAGGTCTGATAACTCAATGGCGCTTTACCTGGTTGAAGTGAGGAAGATGGAGAGGTACTCCAAGAATTTCAAGGTGCTCTTCATCCCCAGGAAGGATAATTCTCTGGCCGACCAACTCTTAAAGCTCAGTTCCTCTCAAGTTTTCACTTCGGCAGGAGTGCTCGTCGAGTACTTATACAAGCCCTCCCTTCCCTCTGTAGAGGAGGCATCAGAGGCGTGTGGTAACGTCTCTCTTCTCGAGCATGGGGCGAATTGGATGACGTCATTCATTCAATATCTTGTACATAGGATACTACCCAAGGAAGAAGCTGAGCGTTTCTGGCTTATAAGGCGATCCTCTCCTTACAAATTGGTCGAAGGCGCCTTGTATCGCAAAGGAGCACTAGGGGTTAGGGCTAGAAAATAAGCTCGTGGCTCGGCTCGCATAGGCTCGTGGCTCGGACCGAGCCCGAGCCGAGCCTATTTTTCAGGCTCGCGAAAACACCGAGCCGGCTCAGCTCAACCACCGAGCTAGCTCGCGAGCCAAACTGGCTGAGCGGCACAGCCCACGGGCCCATCTATTTAGCAGCGGAGTAGCCCGCCAGCCCAATAGCCCATCTCCTATTCTCCTGATCGGCTGATCTCCACTTCATAGCCCACTAGCTTTGTTACTAACTAGTACATTTTTTATGTACCTTGTCAGGATTGCACTATTGGATGGATCATTGGTTGGTGATAAAGAGATGTTT
The DNA here is from genome assembly GCA_036346375.1 of Guadua angustifolia. Classification (NCBI taxonomy): domain Eukaryota; kingdom Viridiplantae; phylum Streptophyta; class Magnoliopsida; order Poales; family Poaceae; genus Guadua; species Guadua angustifolia. The sequence continues at coordinate 40,446,003 of CM070514.1, forward strand.
AATATGTTGTGCCTTTTTTCAAAATACCTTGACTCGTGCCTTTAGGGAAAAAATTGTGGCACTTTGTAGTTAAATATCTACACTGCTAGTATGAAATACTGGTACCTTTCTGTGCCTTGCTATAGTATTATTTCATTTGCTGCCATTTTCCCTTGCAAACTTCTTTTGAATTTTGTTGGAGAAAGATAACACTAACCCCGTTCTAGTGCGGTTAGTGGTCCAATGCTCTAAATATTCAATTCATCATTGCTCTATGTGCTACTACCATCTTACTTATTACTGAAGCAACTGAACGGGATCTAGACAAAACATTAGCGATGGTTGCTACTCCTTTTTGTAACTTCTAAAAGTTCAGCTATTAATCTATATCTATTACTATGGCCGCTTAGTGAATTAAAGCTACTATATGGCTTTTATCATGGAGGCATGTGTTAGCAAAATAGTGGCGCTCAGTGGAGTGAAAAGCAGAGCTACTGGAAAAGTTGCATGCCCTGGCTCGACAAGCCGACCTCGAGCCGAGCCGAAATGGTTTTGGGCTCGCCTCGGGATGCAGCCAAGCTACCTGCCTGCCGGCTCGCTTCCGATCCTACTAGGGGTCCTCTCCAAATGCATCTCTCAAGAAGAGGGCGAATACCTTCTTAGGGATATCCATGAAGGAATGTGTGGGGCTCACTCGTCTTTCATAACGCTAGTGAGTAAGGCCTTCCGGTTGGGTTACTATTGGCCAACGGCATTAGCCGACGCTCGCTCGATCGTGATAACTTGCAAAGCGTGCCAGTTTCATGTTCGTAAGGTCCATCAGCCAGCATATGAGCTTCAAACCATTGCTCTATCATGACCATTTTCGACTTGGAGAGTCGATATACTCGGACCTTTCCCCCGAAGTTAGAAAGGCTGCAAGTACTTACTCGTGGCTATCGACACTTTCACTAAGTGGATCAAAGCTGAACCCGTGTCAACCATTTCGGCTCAGCAGCTAGGAAGTTCTTTCACAGCAACGTGGTGACGCGTTTTGGCGTTCCCAACCGCCTCATCATAAACAATGGCACTTTCGTTCGCTAGTGAGTCAAGTTTCTGTGCCTATTATGGCGAGACATCGACAAAGGTTCCGTCACTCAGAAGCGCATCTGCAGAGCAATGGAGCGGCTGAGCGAGCAAATGGGCAAATAATCCAAAGAATCAAAAAGAGAGTTTTCAAAAACCTCAATCAGCATGGTCAAGCACGGATGGACGAGCTTCCTTCCATCCTTTGGTCGGTTAGTACTACGGCAAGCCAAGCTACAATGAAACCCCTTTTCAGCTCGTCTACGGTGCAAATGCCATTTTGCCCGCTGAGATCATGTTGGGTTCTCCAAGAGTGCACCTGGTCAACAGCATCGACCAGGAGGATGAGCGTCTCCTAGACCTAGATCTCGCCGAGGCAACACGCGAATGGGCTTTGCTGTGATCCGTGGTTTACTTACATGCTCTTCGTAGGCACACGGCCAAATCAGTTCTACCAAGGACCTTACAAGTTGGCGATCTAGTCCTACATCGAGTCCAGGATTTGTTGAAAGCTAACAAGCTGACCCCAGTGGGAAGCTCCGTTCACGGTCATCTCAGCAACTCGCCTGGGGGCTATTCGCCTAGTGATGGAGGATGGTCGGGTGCTCGCCAGTACCTGGAACGTTAATCAACTACGTAAGTTCTTTGTCTAGTTTTTTTCTTACTGCTTGTTCTACGCAAGTTCAATGGATTTTTCTATAAAATTCGGTTCTTTCGCCCCCATGATTTTCATTCTTCCCAAGATTTTGTGAATATCTTTGAAGTCCCCGTCGCTGGTGCTTCGACTACTTTGTGGGTACACTCTCCTCCTCACGATCTTGATGATGGGATAAGCGCGTGTGGGTAGGACCATTCGCTCCAATCGCATTATCCTAAGATTTGGCTAGTGTGCAAGAGAACGACCAAAGTGCCAAGACCAACACTGGACCACTAAACTCTCTACCAGAGGCCTCAGTCTACATAAGCCGATTATTATTCACAGTAGTACTTCGCTGTAAGTTTACAATCGCATACGACACCCCTCTCGATTGGTCCAGAGTTCTAGTTTGATTCACACGTGCTCAGTCGTTGTGTGCTTTGTCAAGCAATCGCATGTTTTCCTCGTCCTCGTTGAAACCATGCTCGCAACTTAGGGGCATGGGTCAAGACGCCCGAGGGGGATAAGGCCGTGCACGTATTTCTTTCTCCGACCTAACCCATGCTCGTAACTCGGAGAAGTGGTGTTGGATCATTAAGGAAAAAGTATACGCGATTGTTTCTAACTCTCCTGTGAACAAGCTCGTGCTCGTAACTTAGATGCACGAACTTCATTCACAGCGGGGGCTTAGTAGGGACGAACTACCGTGTTTTCCTAACAAACACGTGCTCGTATCTTTGTCCTTTACTATTTAAGCATTCTATCTTATGCATTCGCTTACGCTTTCATGCACATTGTTGCAGGCATTCATCCGAAGAATCTGCAAGAAATAATCCAAGAGAAACAAGCAGAGTGACAAATAATTTCAGAAAAGGCTTTCTTTATTCAAGATGATTACATATGAAGTATTTTATAAAGGTGTGCTAAGGAGCTATGCTCTGCCGAAGTTTCGCCTCTTGGATGGTCGAGAGTTGTTCCCTCGCCTCATCAAGCTGAGTCTCAAGCTCAAGGATCCACCACCGGGCATTGCGCCCTTCGCGAGCTTCTTGGCGGAGCCGCTTCGCTTCTTCTCTGCACTGGTTAGCCAACTTGGTGGCCTCCCATGCAGATTTTGTCAGCTCCCCCACCTTCTCCTCCAAGGCCACAGAGCGTTGCCGTTCTTGCTCGAGCTCCATCTTGGCCTGGAAGATTTGCTCTCTACACTCCATTGTGTAATCTTTGGACTGGCGCTGCATCTCCTCGTTTGAAGCTTTTAGCTCGGTCAGCGCTTGCTCGAGTTTCGCTATCCTAACGTCTTGCTTGGCACCGTGCTTGGCCACGACCTCAGGAGGTATGGTCACTGCCTCGAAGTCCACCATGGTTGCATCGAGCACTTATAAGGTAGAAAACTTTAGCTTTTGCTCGTTGAAAAAGAGAAAGACTTAGAAAATAAGCAACCTTACCCAGTGGAGACGATCATGCAAGTTTTCCCGAACTTGCTTGATGATGTCCTCCGACCGAAGGTCAGCGAGTCCTTCTACAGTGACCTCCGGTCGGGAGAACTCACCTTCTCCCCGAGCAGGTGATCCGCTCGGGGGCTCCTTGTTTTCTTCCTTAACATGCGTTTCGCTCGGGGGAGTGTTGTTTTCCTCTTGACCCCGAGCATCATACTATCATCTTTCGGGCTCAAGGAATTACCCCTTACAGAGTTGGTTCTACTCAGTATGGATCCTCCAGGATGTCCTTCCCTCGGGGCATTAGGGCCCGGCTTGCAAGCTGTCTCCATGCTCGGAGACCGACCCTGGTCTTCAGCCATGCTCGGCTTCAAAGCCTCGAGCTGTTGGCCTTCCTGGGGAGTTTGTTCCTCCAAGGTATGAGGCTCCGCGACTTGTTGGTCGTAGAGAGCCTCGCCGATGTCTCCGGCCATCACGAGGTCGGCGAGGAGGGCAAGCTCCTTTTCTACTACAGAGTTCAGGATTTCGTCAGCCATCCCCTCTAAGTCTGGAGCTCCCGTATTAGCTATTACGCCCACGTCAGTAGAGTGGAGTTAGCTCGGACACTCAAAACAAAGCAAAAGGACAAAAAAAAGTCTGCCCCAGGTGCTTCGACATTGCGCCCGGCGACTTCCGGTGCCTCAGGACAAAGGGCACCAGATCTTCCTCCTCCTCCTCAGACCCTTCTGCCGTAGGCCCCGAAGATACCTGCGCCAGCTTGGCCTGGAGGGCAGCGATCTTCTCCTCCAGCCGCTCCTTGTGCGCGGAGCCCTCCGCCGTCGCCTTCGCCCACTTCATCTTTTTCGCGAGCTGGTATAGACGAGCCATCAAGTCCGGATTTTTCTTGGTGTACTCCTTCAACCACAACTTCAACTCCCTTACCTCCACTCTGTCGGCATATTATAAATGCCGTCGGGGACTATCGCTTTTGCCTCTTAGGGCCAGAAGGGACGACGGGTGGTGGTGCTCGCCGCTTGTGCATCGCCTTCTTGGTTTTGGCGACGGGGACGACCTTCACTTGGTCGCGCGTCAGTGGCTTGATCTCGGCCACTGTGGCTGCAAGGGCAGTCTTCTCCTAACCAAAGTAACATGGAATATCAGAGATGTTCGGGATGTCTTTCCTCGAGCATGGTTCATGGATTCACTTACCACTTCGCCCCGCTCGAGCACGTTGCTTGGAACTTGTCACCCGGTCTCAAGCTCCTTGCCCTTTGGGGTGCCGAACATTTCGGCAACCCGCTTTTCGACCCAGGTCTTGCTCGGGGCTGCAACCCGACCAACACAAGAATTAGTACAAGCGAGCTAATCTTAAAGAATGGAAAATTACTTGCGAAGTTTTCGGAGTCTTACCCGAATCAGCATCACGGGTGAAGTCCTGCCACCCCGTGATTTCGAAGAAGGGATGCTCTCCTTCTTAGTGGAGTCATCCGGTTCCTGAGGAAGTCCTAGGCGATGTCCCGACCAGTGAGCCCCGTATTTGTGAGCTCGCTGATCGTCATCAACCCCCGCTTCTCCTCGGCTTGCAGGGTGTCGGGACCCGAATCTGCAAATTCAGACCCTCTGTGTATTCTGCACTAGTCCACGATCACGCTAGTGCACACAGGCTAAACAGGGTTAAAGTACCACAATCATACACAATGGAATAATAATAAAGTACTTCTAACATGAATATAAACGAGTTGTACGACCTTATGGTCTCCTTATAATAGTTTGCCACGCAAAGCTTACATTAATCAGAGTGTTAAGAAAGCAACAGCGGAAAATAAAACATCTTAGTGATCCATCTCTTTGCCACAGGCACCTTGACGAGGCTTGCTCCCTAGTTCTCTGGCTCCTCAGCAAACTCCTCTCCCCAAGTAGGCGTAGACTCCTCCTCTGGTAAATTGTTGTCCGCAAGGGTGAGTACACACCGTACTCAACAAGTCATGCACAGAATGCCGTTCTATTACTAAATGCATGGCTTGTTACAAAGGAATGGCTCAATTGGTTATTTTGCATTGCATCAATATTTTAACTTACTATTTATTTAGATGGAAAGCAGCAAAACCATAATAATATAATAAGTTTCTCTAATTGTTTTCCACATAGTTTTGGACACACAGTCCTTAATCAAATTTCACCATCATCCCTGGCACACAGCCTTTCATCCCACTTTATTTTCAAAGATCTAACCCTTAACTGTATCCCCGAGCTTTGTCCAATTCCACGGACTCGGCTATTCGAATAGTTTCGACATACTCTGCAGAGGTTGTACACTTTACCCACAAGATACAGTCGCTCACCACACAGGTGACTGATTGTAACAAAGTCTTTCAGAAACTAACATCTAAACCTATGAACCTCCCTAGTATGGCCTTCGTAACACTTCCCTCACACAGGGCCGAAGTTTAGAACAAGCGAATACTGTTGGATGGGTACCAAGCCGTATGGTATGTGTATGCCCACACAGTTACACCCTTGTGTAACTGCCACCTCGAGGTGTCAAAGGAAAGATATAAGAACCCTACTAAACTAGGCCTATCCCATACCAGACATGTGGTTGTACGAGTAACTCAGTTCAAAGGCTCACAAGGTAAAGTCCTTAACTGACCAAGGCAAGTCTTCCTTCCAAAAGTTTGGCACACAGCCATCTCATTTGCCACACAAGCCCTTCCCGGCACAAAGCCTCGGTCCACTTGCCCCAGTCTAAATCCTTGCCCACCCCAGGTTGATTTACAGTACAACACATGCCAGTATTCAACCTTCATGTAGAACCACATAGGTCTCCACATTTTAAAGTCATTACCAACCATATAGAACCATTTACCAAAATACATTCACTATTCTTTTATTCAATGTTGCTTTTGTATTCAAAATGATTATTCACGATATATGCAAGGCTAAGCAACTATTCACAGTCTAGCCTCCCGTGTTGGCATATCATTACATCCAACTAATATTATCAACTTAGGGCAACAAATGAATCATGGCATACAAATATTAGTGGCAAGGTGGCAATAACAAATAGGTTGATTAACTAATTCACCCAAATTAATCAAATCCATTTTTAATCAATTTAGCATGCATAATTTGAATCAAAATACATTTTTAAAACTTAGGAGCAAATGATCAAAGCACAACTTGCCTTTAAACAGTGACTGATCCTGATCTGGAGCTTGGTCTTGTGCTGGAAATTCTCCCTCGAAGCTCCCCGGCAAATCAACGTCTACTCGAAATAAATATACACACAATAAACACAATTTATAGAGAGCAAAATCAACTCTAAAAATTATATAAAATTCACCAATAAATAGATCTTGATTTTAAAAATTTTTAGAAATTGGAATCACTCAAATCGGAGTTAAAACGCAAAAGTTATAGTCATTTAAAGTTTAAAAATCAATTAAAAAGAATAAATCGAATTTCTTTATTTATTTCTATACGGGAAATTCAGAAATATGACGTCAGCATGACGTCATCACTGAATTGAATTTCCACCGAATTATTTTTCTAAAAGAAAATCAAATTATTGCGCAAGCATGACGTCAGCCGGTCCATAGACTTGGTCTACCGTTCGGGTTTAGTCTACCATGAACTTCGGTCTCTGAATCAGTACCTCTCTTGACATGAGCCCCATTGATGACGTCACGGATGACGCCGGCATCCTGCATTCACGATCGACATGTGGGTCCCATCGATGACGTCATTTCGACATCGGCATGACACGTGGCACGATCCGAATCGACACACTGCCGCTAAACTATCAACCGAATCTTGATTCAATCTCGTCCGTCTGCTTTGAAACGAGCGGTAGAGATCGATCTGACGATTCGCTCGGTTTACCGGAGTCGACACGTGGGCTTCACCACGACCATTGGATCGGTCGGACGGCTCTGATTAATCGGGTGGCGTCGGCGAGACAACAAGGCCGACTCCTCGGTTTCCGCGACACAGCGTCAACTCGGGATCGGCCAAATACAAGCGGAAAATCAGATCCGTTTATTCAAACTTCAACAGCCCAGATTAAATCTATCTTGCGCATAGTGATCCTCTACGTGGCTAATTCCAACACCCGACGTGTGGACACATCAGAGTCGCACAAGTTCAATCGAACGTTCAAGATTGATTCAATCCTACGCACTGGCTACCCCTACGTGGCAACACCTAAACCATTTGATCTAAATCCAACGGTTACAGAGTGAAGATGGCGCTTACTGTTACCATGACGACGTGGCGGAATCCAGAGCGTTCGGTGGCGATCGGACGGTGGACGAAGCTCGGCTGACGGTGATGGCACGGTGGCGCGGTTCTTGCGAGAGAGGAAGAAGATGGAGACGACGGCGTTTGGGGCTTCCTCCGGTGACACGAGATGGCTCTTAGGACGCGGCTCGACGCAAGCAACTCGACGGTGACCTCGAAGATGGCGGAGATGTACCAACGACGCTAGAGGCGGGTGGCGCGAAGAGGCCGAACTACAACGAGCAGCTGCGAACACTCTGGCGATTCTCGGCTAACCACGAGCTGCTCATGAGCCAACGAGCGCTAGAGCCACAGAAGGGCTTTAACTACAACTGGAGCAATTCGCCACCCCAATAGCCCATCTCCTATTCTCCGACCGGGTGATCTCCACTCATAGCCCACTAGCTTTGTTAGTAACTAGTACATTTTTAAGCACCTTTTGTCGATTGCGGATGGAATTGGTTGGTGATAAAGGATGTTTAATATGTTGTGCCTTTTTCTCAATACCTTGACTCGTGCCTTTAGGGAAAAAAATTGTGGCACTTTGTAGTTAAATATCTACACCGCTAGTACGAAATATCTGGTACCTTTATGTGCCTTGCTATAGTATTATTTCATTTGTCGCCATTTGCCCTTGCAAACTTCTTTTTGAATTTTGTTGGAGAAAGATAACACTAACCTGGTTCTAGTGCTTAGTGGTCCAATGCTCTCAAATGTTCAATTCATCATTGCTCTATGCTATTGCCATCTTACTAATTACCGGCAACCGAATGGGATCTAGACAAAACATTAGCGATGGCGCTTACTCCTTTTGTAACTTCTCAAAGTTCATCTATTAATCTATATCTATTACTATGGCTCGCTTAGTGAATTGAAGCTACTATATGGCTTTTATCATGGAGGCGTGAAAAGGCGCAAATGAAGCGGAAGAGAGTGCTCTACGAGATGCGCCAGCTAATGAAGTCAAGGAGTGGACACGGCGGCGTTAATGGCGCGCGGAACCTCCGGTGCTAATGTGCTCGTGGCGGCGGCAAGCGAAGACGAGACGACGTGGCGCAATCTCCAGCGTACAAGTGGCGACGAATCAACGGTCTCCGAGACATACGCGACGTGGCCACATCCGAACCATCCGATGAAAAATCAACGGCGGATTTCTAGCGCCGATTAGGGTTCTCGGTTTTGGGCTGGCGACGAGCATAGTAATGGGCTCGTCCCAACACTGTTCATCGGTTTTCCCGGGTTTTTGAATAAAAATAATTCCAAAAATTCAAATAAATCATTTGGGGCTTGTAAAATATCAGAAAAATTCCAAAAAATATTTTGGAATATTTTGGACTCAAATAAAATAATTTCATTTATATTTTGCAAAAACTTATTCATTATTTAATTAATTTTCAAAGAAAAGTTAATTTCGAAAATTCAACTAAATCCAAATAAATTCCAAAAATTCTCAAAATTCAAAATAACTTATTAAATTCAAATATCCAAATTTTGGGATGTTACAGTTGCGCCTTGCTCGGCAAGACTGCTTGGCCCACGACCTCGGGAGGTATGGTCATTTGCCTCGAAGTCCACCATGGTGGTGTCGAGCACTTGTAAGGTAGAAAACTTTAGCTTTTGCTCGTTGAAAAGAGAAAGACTTAGAAAATAAGCAACATTACCTGAGGAGGCGATCATGCAAGTTTTCCCGAACTTGTTGATGATGTCCTTCGATCAAGGTGGCGAGTCCTTCTGCAGCGACCTCCCACGAAGAACTCACCTTCTCCCGCGAAAGGGTGATCCGCTCAGGGCTCCTTGTTTTCTCCCGAGCATGCGCTTTAGCTCGGGAAGTGTTGTTTCCTCTTGACCCCGAGATTCATTCATGTTTGGTGGCTCAGTGAATTACTCCCGGCAGAGTTGGTTCTAATGGGCGGGATCCTCCCGGATGTCCTTCCCTCGGGCATCGTGGCTCAAGGCTTGCGAGTAGTCGCTCCATGTCTCGAGACCGACCCCCTCGTCTTCGACCATGCTCAACTTCAAAGCCTCGAGCCTTGCCTTCTCGGGAGTTTGTTCCTCCAAGGTATGAGGATCCATGACTTGTTGGTCGAGAGAGCCTTTGCCGGCGTCTTTGGCCATCACGAGGTCGGCGAGGAGGGCAAGCTCCTTTTCTGCCACAGAGTTCAGATTTCGGCTACCATCCCTCTAAGTCCGGAGTCTCCCTATTAGCTATTACGCCCACGCCGCCAGAGCGGGGTTAGCTTTAACACTCAAAACAAAAGCAAAAGGACAGACAAGATTCATCGTCCTTGACATTGCACACAGCAGTGACACAGGCGCCTCAAGACAAAAGGCACCGGATCATCCTCATCCTCAGACCCACATACGTGGTGAGCCCACACAGAAGATACTGCGCCAGCACGGAGGCGGCGATCTTCTCCTCGGCCACTCCTTGTGCCGGGCCCTCCATGGTCGCCTTCGCCCATCTCTTTTAGGTGATGTGAGACGAGCCATCAAGTCCTGACATTTTCTTGGTGTACTCCTTCAACCACAACTTCAACTCCTTACCTCCCTCTCTCGCAGCATATTCTAAATGCCGTCAGGGGACTGCTCAGTCGCTGCCTCTTAGGATGCAGGCGGGGGCGATGGTGGTGGTGGTGCTCATCGCAGTGTCACCTTCTTGGTTTTGGCAACGGGGATGACCTTCACTTGGTCGCGTGTCAGTGGCTTGATCTCGGCCACCCCGGCTACAAGGGCAGTCTTCTCCTGACCAAAGTAACATGGAATATCAAAGATGCTCGGGATATCTTTCCTCGAGCATGGTTCGCGGATTCACTTACCACTTCACCCCACTCGAGCACGTTGCTCGGAACTTGTCGCCCGATCTCAAGCTCCTTGCCCTTTGGGGTGCCGAACATTTCGGCAACCCGCTTTTCGACCCAGGTCTTGCTCGGGGCTGCAACCCGACCAACACAAGAATTAGTACAAGCGAGCTAATCTTAAAGAATGGAAAATTACTTGCGATGTTTTGAGTCTTGGTGGGCGAGGTCTCAATCTCCGAGTCAGCCTTGATGTAGCGAAGAGTGCTTCCCTCCATCTTCAAGTAGAACCAATGGTCGGCCTAGTCTGACATTGAGTTATTGAGCGTGAAGCTCGGATACTCGTATGGTCGGTTGGATCAAAGACAAAATAGATGCAACCGACGGGGAAGTCTCTCCGGTGCGGAACAAGGAATAAAAATGAAAAAAAAGGCTTACCGTGGGCATGATGTCCACGTATCCCTTGCAAAGATGCAAGAAGATCGCCAAGACAAGAATGGAATTAGGATTGAGGTTGGAGATCTCGCACTCGCACTGGGTGAGTACAGATTCAAGAAACTCACTTTCGGACGTTCGCAGCCCATTGATGGCGTAAAGTTCGTAGGAGACAATCTCTCCTTCCCGCGGCATCGGAGTTTCCTCGCCGTCGGGTGCGCGCCATGATTCCTCGTCAAGATAGCCAAGCTCCACGAGCATTCGGAGCCTCTCCTTGCTAATCTTGCTCACTCCGAACTTCGCCATGGATTTGGTGGAGGAGAAGGATGCAAGCGCAGGAAAAGAACAAGACTTGAGAATTCCTAAGGGCTCAGATGCGCAATGTAGGTGAAGGGTTTCTCACCACCGCTGCTGCCCTATTTAAAGAGGCGGAGGAGCTGAACGGACGCGACCGTCCAAAGTCTGAAACCGCTCCCGCCCATTCGCAAACCGGCGCGACTTTCGAAACCGTCTGATAAAGGAGTGGTTCCCAAAAAACTGTCCAAACCATTACCTCGAGGCTTCGCGGAGAAAGAACTGGCACGACCTTTTGATCTTCTCTTGCCTGAGCTTTTCTTGGTCGAAGACCGAGCTGGTAGCTCAGCTCCAATCAACCATGCTCGTCCGCGAGCAGGACCTGCTCAGATGCTGCAGTAGTACTTCGTTGCAAGATTCCAATCCCTCCATTGATTCTGTAGGCTCAAGGGGAAGGCCTCACCAAGTAGTATTACACTTGAGCCTCGGGGCTAGCCGTCGAGGATTGGATAATTTCCATAAGAATTGTTATACCCCGGCAGCCAGTTTTGGCCGACCATGCATGCCCTTGGATGGTGTTCCCAAGGAGGACCCTCGGATAATCTAGGTGGGGGGTCTGCCCAATCAAAGTAGGCCCGATGCTCGTCTACGAGCACCCAAGCTCATCTTCGAGCATGCCAACTCGTCCCCGAGCATGCAAGCTCGGGGACGTGCAAGAATCGGTTAGAGCCAGGGGAATCCTCGGGCATGATCGGAAGATCGTGTTCACCCCACAACGTGTACGTGGTGATAATTACGCCACGATCTAGGGCCATTATGCCCATGATGGGAACGTGGCAAGAATCAAGGCTACGGTTACGGTAACGGTTAATGCAGTAAATAACGCATTATTCGGCTGTGGTTATTTCAATTGTAAGCTATAAGAACCCCCGTTAGATCGGTAAAGGGGGCACATCAACGAAGAACACAGATACACACGAGCCTTTCTGTAAGAGTTTCACAACAATAGTGAGATCACTGAAGTATGGTTATTATCTCCGCCATGAGAGGCCCGAACCAATATAAATCTCTTTGCCTACTTTCCGAGTATCCCATCCTAAGAGTATTCTCCGGACGCAAACTCTTCACCAAAAAGGGGTCGTGTTGATCCCTCATTCAACAAGTATGCTCGATGGGGGATCTGTTTCCCAAACGTCGACACAATCAAAGGATTACAGGTCAATGGTGGTATCCTTGATTACAAGGAAGAGCTACGAATCTGGGAGATGACTAGACTACGGCTTGTAGATGATCTCGGCTGGAAGCTTGCGCTCTATGCTAGTTTGCTCTGGCTTGTTCTCGCTTCCAATTGGATTGTACTAGACGACGTCCTCCCTGGTCCTTATATAGCGGGCTGGAGTACCGAATCATAGTTGATGAGGAGTCTTTCTGCCCTTATGATCCCCATATCGTGCATGAATTCCCAAAACCGTCGGGTGTATTCGAGTAGGCCTCCTCGTATTAGGAGTATGATCGAGTTTTCCCTGCATGGGGATATCCTTTCCTCGTATACCTTATCCCGCTGGTTTGGGTTAGGATATACAAAATATTCTGGTACTGATGAAGATGTATATGGTGAGATTTTTGACTTTACGACGCATGTCCATATCCCATATTTATATATTTGAAAGGGTGAATGATTGCGCCAAAGTTAAAATAAATTTTTGATGATTTTTGAAACACTAAAATTCGGACTTAAATTGCCTAATTCGGATTTGACAAAACAAAATGATATATGTTCACTAAAACAGTAATTTCTGAATATCTCATCGTTGGAATGACGTGAAATTTTAACTGTAGAAACTTAGATTCAATTTCAAAACTTACACAACAAGAATCAGCTCGATCGGATCTACGGATCTAGAGTTATGACCTTCGCAAGATGATTGTATCAATAATAACAAAAATTGATCTAACCCTAATTATGAGATTAATCAGGATTTATGAGGAATTAACCAATCAATCTTTTCAGATCAATCACTTGATATCATTTGAATAGATCAAATCAAAATTATCATAATGAAACAATGAATCAATATGAAAACAAAATAGTCATGCAAACGAAGAATGAAAATGAAAAACGAGACTACAACACGTCAACTGAAAAAACTTAATTTTTATTGCTAAGATATGCTCACAAGAAAATTTGCCGTCGTTCCTGCTCAACGCAAGAAACAATGCTCCTGCACAGCCACCGGCCGCTAGAAACTGCAGGCGCAAGGAACCTCGCGGCGCTACGAAGTCTGGCCAGAGGCACGCTCGTCGCACGGGCACTTGAGTTTCTAGTCGCCAGGGAGTAGTAGGTCGTTTCTAGTCGCAAGAAAACAGTCTCCAAGCTTGGCACTAGGACCCTCCAGACTTGCGCAAGGAAAAAGGATTCTCTGGCTGCGAAGACCATCAGCCGCCAGGAGCACACCAGGACGCCACGAAAGCCAGCCATAAAAATCAAAACCCTAATCTCTTATAAAATAGACGTATGTATATCCACTTAACCTAATAACACATGGTCTAATATATACATACAACCCAAAATTTACATATACACGCGTACGGCCCACCTGCCGTACTCACGTGACTAACCAGTCTCCATAAACAGCGTTCTCTAGCCCGAATATCGATTCCTCCTTAAATCTAGTCCCGAACCTCAGTTCCTCCATGAACCTAGTTTCGGTCCTGTCATCGACCACGTTCGTTCTCGAGCAACACCTGCATATGAACAAACACGAAAACCGTGTACGAGCACAAGTTCAGGATTTGACTCAAGATCAGTCCATGCAACCACTCACACGAGCGTATTGCATCAAGCAAAACCATTATTATGCTATCACAAGCATATCAAATAATCATCTGAAACAGTACATACACAAGCATCACATATACCATCATCACAACTATACAATGCCAATTTCATCGTTAAATTAATTTTTCAGCACATGATTTCACAATTAAACACTGACACTGTCAATATTGTTTAGTCATGTTTTTTGGAGATTCTGACAAGTCTGCCAACACTGCCTTTAGCCAAGATTCGCTTTGACCGCAGCTGCTAACGTAGGCAGATCCGACATAACTATGTTTTTACCTTCTCTCGGTACATTTCAAAACTTCTTAGCAGTTGATTTATGAGGAGATAAGTGATCCTTTGGCAGCTCAATTATCCATCCCTTTTGCTGAAAGATAGGAAACACTTCTTACACAGTAGAGTACGCGCGCCTAACACAGCCAAATAATCCAAGATTACCTGGACATAAGGTTCAGAAGTTTGGAAATTGTAGTGTCAAGCGACAAACACATGGACTACGTGCAAGTCACAGCACTCTGAAAAAAAGGAAAGAAAGAAAAAGACAAAAAAAGATTGCATATGCTTAACATTTGTATGAGCACAAATGCACACGAAAAATGCAGCACAACTTCTGGGGTTAGAACGTGCGGTTTAACAAAATATAAAGCAAGTTGAGACAGCGAGTCTGTATCTACCCAGTTAATTTGAACAAATGCATTTACGTCTGTTTCCAGAACCAAAGTGAAAAATGCGTGTTCTTCTGCTGTTATGCACTTCAACAAGTTCTAAGTATATATTTACGTTCAAATGCAAATGTTTCCTTTGCTATGCATATTATTTGGGAAGTTACGTTCAAAACAATATTTCTAAAAGAACAATTTATTTTCTTATGCAGGAATTGGCAGCATCTTGTCACATGTGTACTACAAGGAAAAGACCCATCAACATTATAAATGAAGCAAGCGGGATAATTCGACCATCAAGGTAAGTGTGTCTCTACTTTTTACTAACTCAAGAGTGAAGATAGACTCCATTCTATCTCAAGATTAAGTGCTATATTGAATTTAACAGAGGAGTAATTAAGAAACACATGTAACTTCGTAAAGTACCACAATAGAAAGTTTATCAATCATAACAGACAAAAAGAAGTATGATCTGTCCTTTTATTTCAATAATTTCCTCACCTAAGATACTGAAATTTTGTGATGCCATTCTGTAATCAGGATGACACTTCTTCTAGGAGCACCTGGTTCAGGGAAAAGCACTTTTTTAAAAGCATTGGCGGGAAAGTCAGATTCTTCTTTGAAGGTAGACTGGGTCACTACATGCCATCAAAAGTACCTATCAACAGGAAAATGCAAAAAAAAAATAAAAAAAAATAATGTGTAGCACTAACTAATAAAAATGTATTTTCTTGATCATTTAACATTTCTCAATAGCTCAAAGGAAAGGTTATGTACAATGGAGAAGAGGTGAATTCCTCGACAGCTCAATATTTGCATGCTTACATTAGCCAGTATGATCTTCACCATGCGGAGATGACCGTAAGAGAGACTATCGACTTCACATCCAAGATGTTGGGAACCGATAATGAATTTGGTAAGACATCCCCTTGTGTATGGTGTACTATTCATTTTACAGAGCAGGTACAACTTTAGTGTTACGTATATGTGCTAATTTATAACAAAATCAGACACTGTAACTCAAGAAGTATTCATAGAAATATGCGGGAAGTCCCTTTTTTGAGCTCAGCTCATACAAAGGTGAAAAGACATGCATGATGAAAGGTGTATTAATCTTTGCACGACAAATACTAACACAAAGTTCCTGTTTGGCATGACCACCTCAGAGTTGCTGGGAGAAGCAATAAGAAGAAAAAAGGGTGTCATCAATAAAGTTGACCAAGATATTGACTCATTTATTAAGGTGGTTAATTTTGTTTTCCTCTATTTTTAGCCAAAACTGGACTTTTTTTTAGTTATTTAAACATCTGTTTCGCACAGGCAACCACATTTGGAGAAGGAAGCAACCTTACAACAAACTATATAATCAAGGTAAGTTTGTTAATTTATTATTTCTCTTAACAACATAATTATCAAATTTGTGTATATGCAGATACTTGGTTTGTCCGAGTGTGCTGATACCCTAGTGGGAGACGAGATGAGAAGGGGCATATCAGGAGGGCAAAAGAAAAGAACCACAATCGGTAAGCATTTTATCTTTGCTACTATGTATCACTTCCTACAGTGCACCACCTCCAACTTCCCAATCAGACTTTATGTTATACCACCTCTGTTTCAGTGTTTCACAATATTTGTCCGGCACGCATAAGCATGGTCCAATTCTATTTAATATTATTTAAATTTTATGCCTCTTAAATATGTGTGCTGCACAAGTATTGTGAAACGAATGGAGTAATACATATATAGCTACCAGTCATGTGTAGCTTTACCGGCAGCATTTCTTCCCTATCAGGAAGAAAGCACAACTAAAATTTTACCACCTCAACAACTTATTGTATAAAAGAAAAATAAGGTTTTTATCAGGACAGAAATATTCACGGTAAAACAAATGCTTGTAGCTATCACGTCAGATGGAAGCAACTGTCCATAAAAAGGAGAATGAGGACCTGAGTAAACAGAAATTTAATTGGCAACTGATCATACCTCACAATGAATTCCTTACTGCAGGAGAGATGCTAGTTGGTCTAGCAAGATGCTTCTTTATGGATGATATATCAACAGGTCTAGATAGCTCCACCACGTTCGAGATCATGATGTTTCTCCAACAAATGGTTCATTTGATGGATCTCACAATGGTTATTTCCTTGCTGCAACCACCTCCTGAGACATTGGAATTATTTGACGATATAATCCTTTTATGCGAGGGGCAAATTGTATACCATGGTCCTCGAGAAAATGCTACTGATTTCTTTGAAACTATGGGATTCAAATGCCCCTGCAGGAAGAATGTAGCGGACTTCTTTCAAGAGGTATTCCATTATTGATTATAGTAATAAGGAACTGATGAATAAGACGATATTGCTAACAATTGATCCTGCTTACCAAATTACTGTATAGAATAATTTTGGGATAATCAATACATAAAAGTCACAAGGTAAAACAGGCAGTAGATGACCCACAATTCCATGAAGTTTCACAATTCCATGAAGTTCCACAACAGCGGAGCAATCTAACAGTAATTTTTCTGCAATTGGTCAGGTGACCTCGAAGATGGACCAAAAGCAATACTGGGTCGGTGAAGAAAATAAGTACCAATGCCATCCAATTGAAAAATTTGCAGAATCCTTCCGTGCCTCCTATCTCCCTCGACTTGAAGACAAACTCTGCCGGCCAAACAATACTGGAAAGAGCAAGGAGGTAAAAACCAACGCAAGTCACAGAATCTCCAGATGGAATATTTTCAAGGCATGCTTTTCAAGGGAAGTACTGCTTCTAAAAAGAAACTCTCCAGTGCATATATTCAAGACCATACAGATAACTGTTCTAGCTTTTGTGATCTCAACACTTTTCCTTCGAACAAATATGAGCCACAGTTCTGTACTTGAAGCCAATAAGTACATGGGAGCACTCTTTATGGCTGTTGTGATAGTAAACTTCAATGGCATGACTGAAATTGCAATGACAATAAAGCGGCTCCCCATCTTCTACAAGCAAAGAGAGTTACTAGCATTGCCAGGATGGGCACTCCTTTCTTCAGTTTTCCTCATTAGTCTACCAATGTCACTTCTAGAGACAGGTCTTTGGACCGGCTTAACCTACTATGTGATTGGCTACGCACCTTCCCTTATCAGGTACTCTTCTATTCGTAAGGTATAAGGATCTTAGTTACTTGAATAGACATAAGTAACAGAAAGAAGTTCCCTTGCTTATGGCAGGTTCATCCAACACTTCGTGGCACTTTTTGCCATGCATCAAATGTCAATGGGACTGTATCGCTTCTTAGCAGCCATAGGAAGGACACAAGTAATGGCCAACACGCTAGGGGCTGCAGCTCTAATAGCAATCTGCATACTTGGAGGCTTCCTCATATCAAAAGGTTAGATGATTTAGCTCAGCATACCTCGGGAAGTATGGCAACTAAGATGCTCACCAATTTTGCACACTGAACAGATGATCTCCAACCATGGTTGCGCTGGGGATATTGGACATCCCCATTCACCTATGCACAGAATGCAGTCGCCCTGAATGAGTTCCTCGACAAAAGATGGGCTACAGTAAGCACTCATTTCGACACTTCGAACTGTTAACCCCATGCCAGTATATCCTTCCCAAAGTACACTAACATTATTGATCAAAGGCGTAAATTCTATATCAATTAGTTATCACCTAACGATGATGGTCTTGGACTCTGATAGGAATTTCATTACGCAAATGCAAACACCGTCGGTGAAGCTATCCTCAAGATCAGGGGTCTGCTTACAGAGTGGCACTGGTACTGGATTTGCGTCAGCATTTTATTTGGATTCTCGCTGGTCTTCAACATCCTCAGCATATTCGCATTAGAGTTCATGAACTGTATGTATACCAAGCAATCAGAACCTCATAAATGTTGAACTAGGAATACGAATGACACTCATCCTTCTTGTTTATCATTTGCAGCTCCACACAAGCATCAGGTTAACATCAATGCCACCAAGGTGAAGGTAGATTACAACAAACAGACAGGTGTAAATGGCAATGCGTCAACTAATCAAGTCATCCTCCCATTCCGGCCTCTCTCCCTTGTATTTGATCATATCAACTATTTCGTTGACATGCCTAAGGTAAACTCTTTACCACATCAGACCGTATCAAATAGTTACATCCATTCCAGTCACCTGTTGACCAAACTACGCAAATCTTCCACCAGGAGATGGCAAAATATGGAGTAACAGATAAAAAGCTTCAGCTGCTACAAGATGTCAGCGGTGCTTTCAGGCCAGGGGTGCTAACAGCTCTGATGGGGATCACTGGTGCTGGAAAGACAACACTGCTTGACGTTTTGGTTGGAAGAAAAACTGGAGGATATATTGAAGGCACTATTAAGATAGCAGGCTACCCAAAGAAGCAGGAGACGTTCTCAAGGATCTCAGGCTACTGTGAACAGAGTGACATACACTCTCCTAATCTCACTGTGCATGAGTCACTGCAGTTCTCTGCATGGCTTCGCCTTCCTTCAAATGTTAAATCTCGCCAAAGAGATGTACGTGCGTTTACATCTTACCCTCTTTTATCATCGTTAGAAGCTAATATCTGACACAAGATCTCACAAGATTTCTCCTCAAACATATTTCAGATGTTTATAGACGAAGTCATGCACCTAGTTGAGTTAACTGGATTAAAGAATGCCATAGTGGGTATGGCTGGAGCAACTGGCCTGTCATCTGAGCAACGAAAAAGGCTAACAATAGCCGTCGAGCTTGTAGCTAGTCCTTCCATTATATTTATGGATGAGCCAACTACTGGTTTGGATGCTCGTGCCGCAGCAATTGTCATGAGAACAGTAAGAAAGACTGTAGACACTGGACGAACTGTTGTCTGCACAATTCATCAGCCAAACATTGAGATATTTGAATCTTTTGATGAGGTATGACTAAGTCAGTAAATAGGTCGAAAAGAATTTCTACTGATACTAGTAAATAAGAATAGTCCAGTGGTGTCAAGATGGAAGACTGAAACAGAATCAATTACAATTACGCTTATTTACACAGCACCAAAACTAGGATGTTTTTTTACCAAAATTAAACGGCAAATTTCCCTTCAGATTTTACTTTTCTTTTTTCAATAGTAGCACTCAAAGTGTTAAAGATAGTTATGGCTCAAAGTAGAAAAACTGAGGAACCACAGGACAATTGGCCTTTTATATGAGTAAGTACAAAATTACCTTCTGAATTTGAGTTTAATTTGACTAATTGCAGCTTCTACTTATGAAAAGAGGAGGCCAGCTCATATACAGTGGTTCACTAGGTCCGCTGTCTAGCAACATGATAAAGTATTTTGAGGTAAGATTGCCAGAGACTGGATGCTTATTCATAAGATGGAGAGGAAAATATTAAAATTGCTTTGTCACAGGCCATACCTGGTGTTCCTAGAATAAAAGAGGGACAAAATCCAGCAGCATGGATGTTAGATATCAGTTCGCAAACAACAGAATATGAGATTGGAGTGGACTATGCAGAAATATATCGGAGCTCCTCCCTACACAGGTAAGCCCAATACAATCGTAAAACTACAATAAGGAAAAAGATACACACAATGAAATTGTACCTGGTTTCTGCAGGGAGAACATGCTTCTAATTGATGAGCTGGGAAAACCAGAACCAAACACAGAGGATCTACAATTTCCTCCCAGATATTGGCAAAACTTTAAGGCGCAATGCATGGCTTGTCTGTGGAAGCAAAGTTGTGCATATTGGAAAAACTCAGAACACAATGTTGTTCGGTTCCTAAACACGTTTGCTGTATCAATTATGTTCGGAATTGTATTCTGGAAAATTGGATCAACCATGTAAGTAGGAGCGGGAGCTAACCTAAAGATTTTTCTTTCATGAAAACTTATCATGCCTCAACTGGATCATAACTTGGTTTTCCTGTGCAACAGCAAGGAGCAGCAAGATGTATTCAACATACTAGGAATTGTACATGGATTAGCACTGTTTCTGGGCTTCATGAATTGCAGCATCTTACAGCCGGTTGTGGCAATGGAGAGAGTAGTGTTTTACCGAGAAAAAGCGGCAGGGATGTACTGTACCATGGCCAACACCATTGCTCTGGTACTGTTACTTCTGTTCAGAAAATTCAATGGTTCTGAACTTAAGAGGGCGTGGTTTCTAAACTAACGTTGGATTTTTGTGTGCAGGTGGCAGTTGAATTGCCTTACATGTTTGTCCAAGTGTTGATCTTGTCGGCGATTGTATACCCAATGATTGGGTTCCAGCTGACCGCCAGCAAGTTCTTTTGGTTTGTTCTCTACATGGTGCTAAGCATCATGTACTTCACACTCTATGGGATGATGACGGTGGCACTAACACCTAACACTGAGATAGCTGCCGGACTGTCTTTCCTCATATTCATCTTTTGGAATGTCTTCTCCGGCATGATCATCGCAAGAGAGGTACTAACTCCCTAATTCCTGTCACCTTAATATACAATGGCTACTAGAGAGAACAGAATTGAATTAGAGGCCTCATGGAATTCTTAAACCCTTATTTGATTTTCGATTTGCACTTTTTTTTATTTGAAAAAGAATCAACAAAAAAGAGAGGAGAGATTGGGCCTGGCTGACTGACCTGATGTGCAACGTGTGAATGTGGCAATGCGGATGCAGCTGATCCCGGTGTGGTGGAGGTGGGTGTACTGGGCGGACCCGGCGGCGTGGACGGTGTACGGGCTCATGTTCTCGCAGCTGGGCGACCGGACGGAGCTGATCCGCGTGCCGGGGCAGCCGGACCAGACGGTGCGGGAGTTCCTCGAGGGCAGAGGCGGAGCCAGAAAGTTCCATAGAGGGGGGCTTAAAAAAGAGACATCCAAAATCAATTAATATGACTATCGACATATTGTAAAATGTTGAAATTTAAATTGTATACAATATATTAGTGCCTCACGCCGCCTCGCCTCTGTGTTACGCCTACAGAGACTTTGCTAATTGTTGGGCTAATGGACTGGCGGGGGCGGGGTGGGCTCCAGCCCCACCCAGCCCCACGGAGGCCTCCGCCACTGCTCGAGGGCTACCTCGGCCTCCAGGGCCGCTACTTCAACCTCGTCACCTGCCTGCACTTCGCCGTCATCGCCCTCTTCGCCTTCCTCTTCTTCGTCTCCATCAAGCACCTCAAGTTCCAGAGGAGGTAGCGGTAGCACAAATCAAAATTGATGCGTGCAAGCTGCAAAGCAAACTGCAAATAAACTTACTGATCAGTAATCACTTAACTGTACAAAAGGGAAGATTGGAAGAGAAACACCCAAATAATAAGCATAAGACGTACATTAAGGCTTACTTGCAAGAGAGAGATTGTAAGTAACACCACAGAATCTGCATGAGGATTTGCAAATGTGATAGTAGTACAGAATTGTTGTTATATCAGGGTCGACTAACAAATTAAAAGGGTGAGTGTATATGTCATTAGAATTTGATCATCTATAAAAGCATACTATACTACATGTGACAGATATAGCGGCTTGCAATGCAAAATCGAAATGGTAATGTAGAATATAGAATTGATGAGCCATTGCTTACCGAGATGTTCTTCACCTTCCGTTAATGTTATGAATAACCGGATTCGATTCTAACCCTAGATGACCGTTCAGAAAATTCGAATGAACTTTTTTTTTCAGAGCTGCAGACACGTTTGTGGCTAAAAGGATATTACACAGTCCAGTTTACATTAACAGCCGTACTACTAGTAGTACTTCTCACGCAAAGTGACTAAGCTAGCTCAAATCAGTTTTCTACTGACGTAGTGACATTCCAGTCATGACTTAAGTAGCAACCAATAATACATGAGGATTAATTACAAGAACACTAGGTACATACAACTAGATACATCTTCTGATCTTTGCTGATAAAGCGCTCAACAAAGAATGGGCATTTGCTGACGCAGACTCCATCAGTTGATCCTGCTGTCCAGTGAAAAATAGAAAGCTACATATTCATACACGCATTCCATGAAGACAAGCACATTGGTCTTGTACTCGTCATGGAAAATCCTATTTGTAGGATAGAGGGCCAGATCTTGACACGGCAAATCTTTGCAGTGAGCCAGCCCCATGGCTCGCAGAACTAGAACCCTCGACAAACTTGACTTTCCTGCTTGCACTGTAGTCGAGTGGGCCGGAACGCCTCATGCTTCGCAGTTGCTTCTCACCGGTTCTTCTATCCACTTCATAACCTTCTTCATGCTGGGAACCAGATGAACTGTAGTAACCCGGCTCGAAAGTATAGGACCTGGGTGTTGTGTCTGCTCGATTTTGCCTTGCTGATGGGGATGCATGTGCCAGAGAGATTAGAGGTGACTGCCTTGGGGATGGCTCCATTGGTTCGGAGGACAATAGTGAAGCTCCATACGACTGATGATAGATTGAACGCAGAATGGTGTAAGGTATGTGAACTTCTAAGGTGCTCCTTGGGAGATATGGGGACAATTCACAGAGTTGATCAAGAAATATTAGCTTTGGAACAATGCGTGTCCTGCATTTAGGTCATATAAAACTCTTCAAAAATCAATAACGACCAGTAGTAAGCAAATTGCAACCAACACAACACTACAAAACCATTAGCACATCAATGTTTTCATTTGTAGTCAATAAATAGCATTTGAAATGAGGAAATCGAGAACTTCCCGGCCTACAAAGCAAACTAGAAGCATCCAATCTCACCTATCTAGCTAGATGGCATGTAACATATCACATAGCAGGTCATCTGATTTTAGTTTTTTGCATGAATGTTTGTAATGAGGATTAGGACATGCAACTATGCAAGAATTAAGTGTATCGCCGGCATGATGAGCAGCATACCAGCACCACACAGTAAGCAATATATGGTGTTACACCTAGTATAGGTGCCACATCCAGTACACTGTTCAACATGACCAGCAATCCAACCATGCAAGTGGGATAGGATCCAGTGGTAAAAGGAAAAACCTAGCCAACCATAACGCTGTGTGCACCTAGTGAGTGATGCAGGAACAGGAAACACTTAATGCATGTCCCTTTTACCTAGGAACAACTTAGAAGCAAATAAGCAGAACCAAGTACATTACCTGCTAGTGTCATTCCATGAATCCAGGACTATCCCTGCGGACAATTTGACATACAGTTGCATAGCAGATTTAATATTTGCTTCAGCTGAGACACGGCTCAGTAATTCAGGCTCTTGGAGCTCATCTGTATGCCCATTTGAAAGAGAATTTCTGCGCTGTTCCCTATCCATCCTGGTGTATTCACTTCCTCCTACCACAGCACTTACACACCTGTACAAACACGAGTGGATAATCACATGCAATGTCCAATAGTAGCACTTATACCCTCTGCTGTGTTATAATATTGTATGACGTAACCAGAAGCTTTAGGAAATTAAGGCTGTGTTTAGTACAGCTCCAGCTCCACCAGATCCATCTGGGTATTTCTAGTTTTACCAGATCCATGGAGCTGGAGCTATGGGTATATTTGTTTAGGTGGGTCATCTTATTTACATTTTAGACTAAAAATATAAACTTAATTCACTTTATTTTAGCCTACAAGTTTCAAATCTGAGGTGAAGTTAGGATCTGGAGTTCTACCAAACAGAGCTTAACTATTCAGAATAGCTATATACACAGGGATACAGTATTACCATGACAATGTTTCCAGTTAGATTTTCATCAAGTGAAATTTTCACCATCCACAATGAGGAAAAAACTAACCCTTCCATATTTCTAGCTTTTAGATCGATGATCATGAAACATGTTCAATGTTTTAAATCTTAACAGTTCAAACATGCTTATAAAAGTATCAACAGAAGGGGGAAAATTGCATGTATCACTTCAAAAATTCCCAACAAATTTAATAAGTATTGTGAAAATAGTGTAATTGAAGGCTAAAAACATGCTTGTGTGGGAACCATGGGATTTCTATAAATGCTAATGTTGATAGAAGGGATATATTCTGCACCAGTCAAACATAACCAATAGAAAGCGAGTTTTCTTACCTTGCTAGGCAGTGCAAATTGTTACTGAATCCACCTGTATTTGCGTCATAAACAGTATTACTCCACCTACTGGACACCATAAATGCAGCACAAAGATATGGAAGTAAGATCCAAGAATTATCATTAGCAGAACCAGACTCTGCCAGAATAGAATGCACCCACTCGGCGTCATGTTTGTCACCAACACCAACACTGCTGGCAACCCTTCTCAATCTAATGATCTCATTTTTATCAGGTACCTCATCTGGCAACTGCGTAGCTAATCCCTTAAGCAGAGAATATATGAGAGGTACTTTCTCTTCAAGGACTGCTCCAACAGCTTCTACCAATAGCCGACGAAAAGTTATTGCCTGCCCTGCCTGGACACAAAAGTCGGCCAATGTTTCAATATCAATTATCTGCTTTAGATTTGCATCTCTTTCAATCCTATCACCAGAATTTACACTTCCAGCCAGGCCCTCTAAGGCATCACGATTTGACCTCAGTGCTGAGTCGATGCAATTTAATAGAGCAGAAGTATGTTCTCGTAGCATCTTATCCATTCTATCTATTCCATAACCACCGAAAAGGCGAACAAGCGCTTTAAGTTCTCTTTTATCTGTAAATGATTCTGCTAAATATCCAACGCCAATAGGCTGTGAGCTCCTGAAGCAATTCTGGGTAACATCAAAAATAACTCCAGTGCGAGGTGCGTCCTTTATTATGTTCTCAATGTACCAATTACATACTATCTCTATGGCAGATCCTCCTCCATGTGTCTCTGCTGGTCTCTCAAATACTTGCAGGTTGGGAAACGGCCCAGTAAAACTCTCTGCTAGGAGCACTTCCCGTATACCTTCAGTAAGGTCCATACTGATATGCTGCTCTGCTAGATGGATGATGCTCAGGTGTCTTCTTAGAAGAGATTCTATGATTGATGGTCGCTGAAGGCAGTTATCAGTTCTAATCATGCTATTAAATCGTCTCCTGAAATTCCCTATGATGCAGTCTCTCATGTACTGTGAAATATAAAATATCTAAATTAAGTCAAACAAGGATATTTCATTCCTAGTTTCAGAAATAAATAATATATGCAAGAATTTTATTCTGAAAATAAAGACAGTTCATTAAGATGAAAAGGAACTGATCTTTCCAGAACAAGGTACCTTCATGAACAAGATATTTCTTATTTGTGAGATCAGTTCATTTTCATCTTAAGATTATTATGCTAGAGGATAATAGCCACTAGCTTAACACTCATGAACAACCATCAATCTTATCATTACCACATAGCCTAGCACATCTACAGTTCCAATTTATGATAAAGTAAACATAGACTGTCCCATCAAATTCCTGGAAGACATTCCTTCAAGTTAACAACAACAACCAAGCCTTTTGTCCCAAGCAAGATGGGATAGGCTACAAATGAAACCCAAGTCAATAAAACCCCTAAACCTTCAATCTTATACCATAGTTTTAGTACGTGAATCGCTAACTTCTATACACTCCTATCCAACGCCAAATCTTTAGGCGGAGTGAGTTCCCGAGAGCAACGCCCACCAATAGCATGCAGAGCTCAGCGGGATCAGTGCCACACCGGCTACGGTTGTCCGCCGATCAGCTAGCCGAGAGGAGAGCCAAGGGCCTTTGTTACAATTGTGATGAGGTTTATACTCGCGGCCATAAGTGCAAGAGATTGTTTCACCTGGAAGTGGAAGAGGAGGAAGACACAGAGGATGTAGGGGATGAGCTGGAGGCTGAAGTAGCGGTGGAGGCGGCGTTGTCCATGATTGCTGCGGTTGGGCCAAAACAGGGCGACACAATGCAGGTGGAGATTGAAATGGCGGGCAAGAAGTGGTTGGGGCTGATCGACAGTGGAAGCACGCACAATTTCATCAGTGCTTACGCTGTCCGACAGTTGGGAAAGGAAGATGAAGCGCAAGCTGGAGAACAGAGAAGCCAACGAGTCAAGGTAGCGGATGGATGGCATTTACCTTGCTTGGGTAGTTTGGAAGCTGAGTTCTTCATCCAAAGCCGAAGGTTTATGGCTCCATTCACAGTGCTGCCCATTGATTCATTTGACTTAATTTTGGGGGTGCAGTGGCTGAAGACATTAGGTCGTTTATAGTGGGATTTCGGAGAACTCACCATGGAGTTTGAGGAGAATGGAGAGGCAGTGCAGTTACAGGGCCTGCGCAAAAGGAACAGAGCTGGGGTGATGTTGGTCAGTATGAAGGAACAGCACAGATTTGAAGCACTCTTGGAATCATATGTGGACGTCTTTGAGGAAACGCAAGGGCTACCACCAGTGAGGGCTTGCGACCACAGAATTCCGTTGGAGACAGGGACCGATCCAGTGGTGGTTCGTCCTTATCGATACCCATATCGACAAAAGGATGAGATCGAACGGCAGTGCGACCAAATGCTGCAGCAAGGCATCATAAGACCAAGTCATTCACCTTTTTCCTCACCTGTGTTGCTGGTGAAGAAGTCTAATGGGACTTGGAGATTTTGTGTGGATTATCGCAGGTTGAATGAGAGGACCATTAAGGATAAGTTTCCGATTCCAGTAATAGAAGAACTGTTGGATGAACTATGAGGGGCCCGATATTTCACTAAACTGGACCTGCGGTCGGGCTATCACCAGGTCCGGATGAAAGAGAAGGACATTATGAAGACTGCGTTCAGGACGCATCATGGTCACTATGAGTTCTTAGTGATGCCCTTCGGACTGCCAATGCGCCGTCCACTTTCCAAGTGTTAATGAATGAAGTGCTTCAGGAATTCTTGCGTAAGTTTGTGTTGGTTTTCTTTGATGACATATTAATTTACAGCTCGACAGAGGTGGAGCACAGGGAACATGTGGGAGCGGTATTGAACCAATTGAGGGAACACCACTTGTACTTGAAGAAGTCAAAATGTGCCTTTGCTCAAAAGAAGATTGGATACTTGGGCCACATAATATCACATCAGGGGGTAGAGGCCGATCCCTTAAAGATCAAGGCGGTGGATGAATGGCCCCGACCTATGTCAGTCACGGAGTTGAGGGGATTCTTGGGTTTGGCTGGTTATTACAGGCGCTTCATTAGGAATTATGCCAGTATCGCTGACCCTCTCACTGCATTGTTGAAGAAGAATGGATTTGAATGGAATACCGCCGCGGAAGAAGCTTTCATACACCTAAAAAGGGCATTAACCTCCGCTCCAAGTTACGTGATACCGATTTCTCCCTGCCTTTTGAAGTGGAATGTGATGCTTCGGGAACGGGGATAGGTGCTGTCCTTCACCAACAAGGGCATCCAATTGCATACTTCACCAGAATTGGCAGTAGCGCCATCTAAGTCAAGGCGATGAACGGAATTGATCGGCTTTGTCCAAACCAAGGATCATGGCGGCCTTATTTTGGGACAACGGTTCATCGTTTTGACGGATTGGTAGCCTCAAATTCCTCCTTGAACAAGCTCTGATCACTCCATCAAGCAATGGACGACCGCCCGTAACTCGGAGGAAGAAGGGCAGTGTACAGCCATATCGGTGGTGCAGGATGTCACCGCGACCAATGGTTGGCGATACTGAAGAATAACCCGGAGGTGCAGCAGAAGGTGTCGACGGCTAGCCGAGTGGATGTGACACAGCCCAACATCCAATGGGAGGTTAAGGAGGGATTGGTTTTTCGGAATGGTAAGCTGTGGGTTCCTAGGACGTCTCCTTTGGTGGAACCAATGATTGCAGCAGTGCATGACTTAACACACGAGGGCAGTCAGAAGACTCTTCATCGCCTTCGAGCATTGTATTGGTGGGATCATCAGAAGGAGACGGTCAGTGAGTTCATTGGGAAATGTGCTATATGTCAACAACATAAAGCAAGCACTCGTTCCACGTCACAGCTTTAATATTCCTCACCATATGGGTCTCGATGGACTTCATCACCTACCTTCCAAGTCACAAGGTAAAATCGCACTCTTCCGTGTTCCCGGCACTTTTTGGCAAGGGTCATTTTAAGAGGAGCGGGACTGTTTTCGATGTCCACTACTACCACCCACAGACGGATGGCCAAACAGATGTTTTCAAGTCGACTTAAAATTCCACTACGTACTTGTGCCTCAGTAGGCCTCCGTTAGAGATGTCCAAACCAAACGATTTTAGACAATCTTTTCTTTGATTGGTGCTACCCCAACCCTATCATGTATATCATTGCAAATTCGATCTTACCTTGTATGACCACAAATCCACCGTAGCATCCGCATTTCTACTACGCTCATCTTTTGTACATGTTGTCTTTTGGTCACCCAACATTCCACTCTACACAACATCGCAGGTCTCATTGCCATCGTATAGAACTTACCCTTTAACTATTGAGGGGCTTTTCTAACACATAGGACACTAGATGCTTGGCAACATTTTCGTCCCATAGGACATTCCTTCAAGTCAACAATATAAAAATAATTCAAATGACTTCTTGATATAAAAAGGAAGTGGTGATTGATCTATGTATTAAGGCATAGCAAATCCCCTCAGTTTCATTCCATGAAAGGCAAGATCAAATCCGCAACGATGATGTATGTGATAGGGTTGGGGTAGCATTGATTGAAGGGAAGCTTGTCCAACACCATTTGAGATGGTTTGGATATCTTGAATGGAAGCATCTTGAGGCACCAGTGTGTAGTAGAATCATCTTGACAATATACGAGATAGGGGTCAACCGAGACTGATGTAAGAAGAAGCAATTAAAAGAGACTTGAGGATTGGAATGTATCCAAAAGTTGTGTTGGATAAGATTGCATGGAAATTAGTGATCCATGTACCAAAACCATGACCTACGATTGAAGGTTTAGGGGGTTTTTTGACTTTGATTGGGTTTCACTCCTAGCCTACCCCAACTTGTTTAGGACACAAAGTTTGGTTGTTGTTGTTGTTGTTGTTGTTGTTGTTGTTGTGGGATAGCAAAGGAAGACCCAGCAATAAAAGTAACATCAATTGCGCATACCTCCCGGAGAACAAAAACATGGTTGAGAACACCAATAGGCTCCATATCATTTAGAACAGAACATAGACTTGTCAGTCTTTGCATAGCAGCTTCAAGCCTGTTTTTCATACATCCACAATTAAAGTCATGTAACTCCAACAGTATTTAAACAGTGGTACAAAGTAGCAAATTGACTGACATCTTAACCGAAGAACTGCTATCAGGATAGCTCTCGTGCCCTGGAGTAAAAAAGCCTGGAACATTTTTGGCTCTTGTTGTGTTATTCAATCGAAGAGCTGCTTGCTCCGGCGAAAGCTGAAGAGTTCGGAAGTGAGGCCATTAAGATTATAACCAATGTATAGACGAAACCATAAATATGAGCTCAGAAATTCTCTACCTGCAACTCTAATAAGCCAAATCCACCTTCTGAATCTAGAATATTTATCAGACCTTCCAATCCACCCATGATAGACTCAATAAGGGACTCGACGTATGAGATAGAATCTCTGCCAATCTTGTTAACCTACATTTTAAACAAAGGAGCATTCACTAATCAATATTTTAAACGAGGAAAAGAGATGTGGTACATGTAGTGGAGGAATCTTAACATATTTGAGGACTGGGAACATCACAGATGAGTTGTGTTTGCAAAAAAGAGTTCAAGTAGAATATAGAATGTTCATGTTCATGATGGACCAAAGTCTTCATGTTTCAGTGGCATAGGCAAAGTCGCTTGCTTTTGGATCAACAACCAAAGCATTGTTAAAGGTCCATCAGTTCAAGCAAACATCAATACTGATGCATCGCCTTACCCTATTCACAGTTTGTTATAGCTAACCATTTTGCAGAAGCACATCTTCAGAGTTCAAACTGAATGACATAGTGACTACAAATACACACCTCTTCAGGAATGATTGCAGAAGCACATTCTGGAAAGCTGCAAGCTGCTCCAAGCCATGCACAACAATGTTGTGGGCGGCCTTCTGGACCAAACATTGTGTTTCTGAAGACCTGCAATTCCAGCAAAATTCAACTTGTTAACACTAAAAAGGGTCAGTTACTTGAAAGAAAAGAAAATACAAATATGAGAATGGCATAGAAAATATAAACAAAATATACACTTACAGTTGTAAGATGCTGATGATAAAAGTAAAGTATTTTAAGGCTTCCATGTTTGGAAAGTTGGCTCTCGAGTTCATCCACGCATCTGTGAAACATATTCACTCTAGTGAGATACACACGATTCTAGAAGAATTTAGATCATAGGATCTACATTTTTTGCTCAAGCAACTAGTAAATATTACCAAAAGATTAAAACCAGAGCAACATGAAGAGCAAGTTTAGAAAAACTTTAGCTAGCCCTGATCGTTAATGTATGAAATGAGGATCAAACTTTTTCAGTTGCTATCAGAAATTTTATTTCATTACAATTCCATAGGTATCATGCTTATCACAGAGTTCACAAGCTAAGAAATAGTGCTGCATCTGTGTCAGATTGAACTAATCAATTTAAACAGTAATTTTCCATCACCTAGACCAATTGTATGCAGCATTGCCTTCTGAGACCAGGCCCTCCTTCCCAGTAGACACAGTAGCCTTCTCCAGGTGCCTAATATTTATAGACGATCGAGAAGATGTGACGATCATCAAAATGGATAGCCAGTTCTTGCGCAAATCCTGCACCATCAGATTGTCAAGTTTAACAAATCCTAAGAGCAGAATCCATGGAAGATTTAGCATATATATGTCTAAAGCTAGTGCATTGGTTTCCTTGTTAAAATCACAAGTATTACATATTTCCATTAGTTACTGCATCTTATGATTGTGAAACAGAACACCAACACAACTAAGGCAATGCCGTGATTTTTCTTGCATACGTTTATTGTTTTATGTGCAAATCACAACAAACAGTGGATAATGGTGTTTACTTTCACCAGGTATTTACAGTACAAGGATCAGAATGAACTCAAACAGCTCAGTAAAACATGATTAAAAATGATGAGATCATCATCAAATAGAAAAAGGGAAAGTAATAATCAGCAATGCGCAATTCAGAAATAATGAATTCAAAGAGAAGCGAAGCAAGCTTTTTATTCACAGATCACAGCAAAAGGACTCTGAGAGAAAATGATCCTCGTCAGCATGTATGTTATACATTCGACTCCATTAATTTCATGCCTACTATCTTGGATTACAAAAACTTGAGAAAACTCGAACTATAGTTATCCATAAGCAGTGTTATACAAACAAAATGACACAACCGTTGCTACAAGATGAGACTCTTCTTTTAAAAAGAATTAACAGGAAAGCTGAGAAATTCCTGATTGTGCAGTAAGTTGGTTATTTGCTCCTCAATCACCAGTGTGTGAATAAAATAATTCCTCAATCTCAAGTGTGCGAATAAAATAAGTCCCCAATCACAAGTGTACAAATAAAATAAGTAGTAATAGAAAATTATGTGAGGAAAAGGATCAGTCGAAACTGAATTAGTAGTAATAGAAAATTGTGTGTGTGCAGATGAGCAAGCGCATGCATGTGTGTGCAGGTCAGCAAATGCGTGCATGTGTATGCAGGAGAGCAAGCGAGCGCGTGTGCACGTGCCCATCAATGATACAAATTGAACATTAATAATGTTAGATCATCCGCTCAACCTAGGTTACTAAAGAAAATGATCTTAGGGAAAGTCTTACAGTTAAGTCACAAGTAATAGCAGGAACGCTTTCCCCCTGAGGTTTCGGAATGTTCTCCAGACAATGGAGGACTTGCTGGAACAAGCCCTTCAATGTCGCATCTAGGTCAAGGGCAACCATGCCTGGGGTACCAAGTAAGAACCGTATTCTTCCAGCACAAGATGATAAGTATGACAATGCATAACCTTTTATTGCTGCAAACAGAACATAGTAAAGAACGTGATAAGAATCATTGTCTTATATCATCAAGTTGCGGTATTCCCCCATCTTTATATAGTATCATTTATGGTCCGAAAGCGAATGGATGTACATCACACGCGCGCGCGCGCGCGCACACGCACACACACACAAAAGAGCAACCTCCAAACTTGACGTTAAAATTCATAACCATAGCTAGTGTGTACTGACAAAGGTTTAATTTGTATAACTCAACCCCTCAAATTGCATTACAAATAATAGCCATTAGAAGCATAGTTTATACACAAACAGCCCTGAAAATTTCATTTCTACATAAACTGTTCCTTAGATATCTTTATATGAAATAACAGTTCGCAGCAAGTTTTCTCATCCTTTGCTTAACTGAATAACAATAACAATAGAGAAATCTAGGTATAACTTGCTGCAAAATACTTATGGGAAATCCATGTCAACATTTGGATTTAGGAAAGAACAATAGAAACGTACAAAGGGGGAAAATAAAGCAGATTATGACAAATCATTTTCTCCCAACAAAATATGACAGAAAGAATGTTCTAAGAACGTAGAGCTTACAATAAGACCCCAAGCAAACGTTATTTAGCCCAGAGTGAACCACCTACTCACTTAGACTCCTAGTATTGCCATACCAGTTTATACCAAGTATGTTAAATATATTAAGCAGAAAGAAGATGCGCAAATGTTGGTTTCATCTGACATAACATTAACAAGATAAATGTTACATCATAATTGCCATATAAGGCATGGCATAGAACAAGATAAGAGAAAATAAAGGGAAAAACTCAAAAAGCAAAAGGTCTGGAAGAAGTGAAGAACCTGCTATATATTTACGGACCAGGCAGCTAAGTTTGCCCATTCCATCTAATAGGAAACCAATAGTTGGGTCTGTTGCATCCTGAAAGTTTTATGACGGAGTTAGAACGGAAGGGAACAAGGATTAAAGGACTCCAAGACAAAATGAGCGAAGTTACTAACAATTTCAACAGTTCTCCCTCGAGTAGATTTTGAAGATGCAATACCCACATGTTGGAAGTACCAAACCACCTCACATTGAGCCAAAGCGAGAGCAGAAAATACCATCTGCAAGAATTTACCAATGCCATATATACATTACGATTTTAGAATCACAAGACCTTAGGTACTGATAACTGGCTTGCATTTAGCTGAAATTTTATGCAGACCCTTTATCGATAGACTAATTACTTATATAAGTCCAGACTCCAGACTATTCCTATATGCCCTTCATCCCTGAGTAAGTGATATTTTTTACTTCTCTCAGTCACTAAGACAGAGAAACGCTACTCCACAGAGACTAATAATGAAATTAGCATCAACATTCAAATGTTGGTATCAGAAATATGATATGTTGTTTTTGCAGTCTTATGACAATCCAACAAAAAGTATTAGTTCATAAAATGTGATATTTGGCACCAAACCTGAATATTGGGCGCTAGGAGGCTAGGTTGATCTGTGAAAAACAAAACCATCCTTCCAATTTCCTGCTTAAGAAGAATTCTTCTTTCGTGATGTATAGCATCACATGTCACCAATGCTTGCTCATGCACTTCCCTGCAGGAAGTCAATACAACACAAAAATAGGAGCGAGAAGGAAAGAAATGCTAGGCATGAGGGAATCTATTTTGGCGAATAAGTGAATAATTCTGTGTGTTGAGAGAAGGTCAAAACAACCCATCAAAGAAAAATTGCCTCCTATGCAAAGAGGGCCTCTGAATTTGTGCAGAACGAAAAATAGGAATATGATATGCAGAAAGATTTCGATAAATTATTGAAAGCAAAGGGTAAATGGCTCAAATTTCATTGGAGAAGGTCAAAATCCCTTTCCGTTTCAAGCTATCTCAGAGCAGAGGTTCAAGTAGAGGGGATGAGGTTGTGAACGACATACGTTAACATTTTCTCAACTTGCTTTGCAACATTGTATTCCAGATCAGCTTCCTTTTGCTTAGTACGCCCAGATTTAGCCATTTTCTTTGATTCTAAAACTTTTGGAAGGACATAAAGTTGATAATTCTCATGAAGTAAGATGTACTACATTAAAAAAATGAAGGCTCAAATTAGTATAGCAAACAACAAAAGCTAACAGTAGCCATCAATTGAGCTTTAATTTTACCTCATCTCTAAACAGAGGGAGTATCATGTTCTCTTTTAGAACAACCTGAAAAACACAAATAAAAAACGAATTACAGGATACCAACAGAATCGTTATTACAATAAAGTTGTCTCAGAAAACAATAGGGTGTATGTGCGGTGTGCGTGGGAAGCACACAACGTACCATCGCAACATCTATACTGGTCACCCGAAGTAGTTCATCAGGACAAACAAGATATCCTAGAAGAACCCATTCACGGTATGATGTGACATTAGCCAAGTCTTGCGCCCTCTGGGATGAAGTAGAATCATGATAAGATTCCGAATTTTAATGCCTCTTATATTATGGTATTTGGCAGAACAATGAAACTACATGTCAAGCTATGACTATGATTCGTCTCTAGTCAGTGAAAAAACTAACCAATGGATGAGCAGAGTTTGTAAGGATGTCAGGATAACGCGGATGAAATGGGCTGAGGAACCCTTCATTTCTTAACTTTTTTGTATCAGTTGAAAGAAATATAATTGGGCCAACAGCCTCCAAGACCTGAGGGACAAGGTATTACTAGTCAAAGCACATAAATGAGTCAAACCAAAGTAAGGCAGATGCAATAAAGGTACAATAGCAGAGAGATGAACCAAACACAAAGAAAACATGTGACACAGTAAGAATGACAGCTAACATGACTGCATCATCCAAATAACCCAAGCAAGCAAAAAAGATATATATCAGAACAATTGTCATTACAAATATATTCCAGGCTAGCCTGCCTGTGACTGAGAACAATATCTGCAACCTCTTTCACAATTGTAGACTCATAGCATTGAGTGATAAGAGCGAGTAGACTTGCATGGTTACAAAGTGTGAACAGTTTATAATAATAGCTCATGAAGGTTCAATTCCAAGTTATAATATTGCAATGTAGAAGGAGATGGGCATCACCTCGCCAATACGTGGGCTCACAAAATTTAGATCCTCGTGCAATCCCTTGACAGGTGGATCATAAGAATCCACAAATTGAACCAATCTGTATATATTAAAATTTAAAAAAATGAGTGAAGAAGCAACTAAAAAGGAGCTGCATGACAGAAATCTGACTGGTTAGTGGGATAGAATTTGTGGTGATCAATCACAACAATGAATATAGAAGGAATCCAGTTAAATAGCCAAGGTTCAAAAAAGCGCTAGGCGATAGGCGGGCGGAGGCCCACTGCCTAGCGCCTAGCCTGCCTAGGCGGCGCCTAGGCGGAAATCGCAAACAAGCACCAGCTATTAAATAAACTTAATTTTCCTGAATACTTTGTACTGCTTGGTGCCTTCTACAATCTACACTTTGAACCATAACTAATCTTCGAGCTAACAAAAGCCACATTTTAGTAGAACTATCCTCTATTTATTGATTTATACCCCATTCTTACATTGGAAGCTCTTATCACTGAGACTAAATGCAACAAATTAGTTTGCACAAATCACTGAGACTAAGCTCTTATCACTGAATAACCGAACACCGATTAGCACTTACGCAGACATAGTTAACAAATTCCCCAAGTCCGTGACTCCTAGCCCTCCCGATTCCGGCGGCTAAGGGCCTAAGGCTCCTCCCTCAGTGCCGCTTGCCCTCCCCGCCCTTCTCCTCGAGCTCCTCGACGGCCGACGCCTCCTCCGGTTCCTCGGCACCTTTGTCCTCCTCCTTGGCTCCCTCGAGCTCTCCTGAATGCCCACCCCTACTTAGAGCCCACCTACGCTCACCTTTTCGCCGCTCAGCGCCGCCTACACTCACCTGTGTGTCCGCCGAGCTCCCCTAAGGCGGCTCCTCCGCCTAGAGCACGATTTTGTGCCAAGGCGAGGCGGAGGGCCGCCGCCTAGCGCCTAGGCGGCGCCTTTTACCACCTTTTTGAACACTGTAAATAGCAAGTGCCTTATTTGGCTATTCCTACTAACAATTTTTTTACAGTGTTTTATTAACAATTATAAAAATAATAAATTAAAAACATGCGTCGATAATGGTGTTTACATTTCATAACAAGAGATTTGAAAGTGTACATTTATGGATAAGCTAGGGAGGTGTCAGCATTGAAAAGGCAGTGCATACTGGTTTCACATTTTGAATTTTATTGTTGCATTGACCCTTTTTTTCTTTGAAGAGTAATTAATTATAATAAACTGATACATTATTGGAGCAAATAAAGATGGTTTACATCTGGTCTCCATGTAATTTTACAACACATTAGCACCTGAACTACACAAATGTTAAGTCAATTAGGGAAAAAAATACATATCCAATGAAAATGTTTCAAAAGGTAGAGAGCACTTGTATTTTCTAAAACATAGCACCCTTACCACCTTACCGGTGATAAAACTCACAATCACGACCACCCTTTAGCATGATGTGCAAGATGTTGTAAACCTGGAGGATCATCTTTCGTGGTATCTGCAATCAGAAATTCAGGAAGAATCAAGTTAGCACAAAAGTAACAGGTATCGAGTATTCAGAGCGGTTACATATTTCAAAGAAGGATAGGATAAAGGAAATAATTACCTTGTCTGAGAACATGTTCACTCGTACAAATGAACAAAAGAGATCCATAAAAGCATGAAGAATTAAAGAGTTCTGATGTGGCTGTGAAAAATAGTGGAAATACCATTATTTACAGATGCAAAAATGATAGTAAGTTACTTTGGCCAAGACAGTGTTTCCTTACCAATAATGTTATGACTGTACTGCTCAGATCCAAAATAAGTCGCAGAGCTTG
This sequence comes from Guadua angustifolia, assembly GCA_036346375.1. Lineage (NCBI taxonomy): Eukaryota > Viridiplantae > Streptophyta > Magnoliopsida > Poales > Poaceae > Guadua > Guadua angustifolia. Next base: position 40,483,114 of record CM070514.1, read on the forward strand.
TTCACGAAATTCCAGCAAATCAAGAAGCAACTAACAATATGAAATTTAAAAGAAAATTAGCCAAATGTGAAAGGAAAATAGAGGCACGACTTTTCCTTAAGGTGCAAAGAATGTATATAAAGCATATTACCATACTAATGTTCAATTGTTTCCGGATACACAATACTAAAATAGAAAGGGTTAACAGCATGTACAGACCATTTTCAAGCTGACGCTAGCCTGTAGTTCAGTATAGTAATCCATTCCAGTTATGGTACCAAATACCAAAGTTTGGACAGTATTTTACATTTTGCAAGCCTTTTGGAAATCGCCAACATAACTTAATTCCTTTTCTGGTTCATATGCTAAATGATTGATAGTCAAGTAGATTTAGGGGCAAAATAGTTATGGTACCAAAAAAAAACTCTGGCAGGGCAACATGGATATCATCTCTGGCCAATACATGTTTGAAAATATTTCACATAGCCCACAATGTGAAATAAGAGGAGGTCGGATATTATATCATACAAGTATCAATGAGGATGCTCGATTACAGGATTGCAGAATACAGTAACAAACCCCTATGTCAATGTAATCCCATTATTCACAAGCCAGTGCAGCCTTAGAACATGTATAAGAGCAGAGTTTATCTAGTGGATTGCAACACATAATTGGTTAGCCAACAGAACTGAACTTTTTCCCCCGCAGATTAAGATTTATAGATGATCTTGGCAGTTGGCACATACCATGATCCATTGCTCAAGGTTTTGCATGTAACCTTCAGCGTTTTCATTCAAAGCATCAAGAGCAAACTTATCTACCTGCAAAGCAGGGTCACCATAAGTTCTAACAAATTCCAGGCGGAAATAAGACGTATGGATAACTCAACAAATTCGTACTTTTTCAAGCTGCAGCTTGTTCGGATGCTCAGGAAATTTCTTTGACAAAGTGATGCAAATTTTTGGAAAATTTGGCATAACACCAGCTTTCCAAAATGCATCCGAAAATGTGTGCGTGTTTGGATCTGGATAATCCAGGATGCTATTCAGCCTGTACATTTTGGTCAGCAACCCTTCTGCGACCTTTGACAGTTGAACCACTGGCTCCATCTGAAGATGTTTCTGACCACTCGCGGAACCTTGAGGCCCATCGACGCCCATAGTCCTCCAGCTTGCTGATGCTGAAGGAGACGATTCTTCCACACTTAGGTACTCCGACCATCGGGACATGCTGTCCACTTCCTTGGATCTGAAAAACACATGAGCCATGTCTTGAGTAGAGAACAATTGCCTGGGCATTGTCGCAGGTTCAAGCAGGGGCGGACCTAACTTGGGGCATGGGGGTTCAGTTGAACCCCAAAAATTTGGAAAATAAACTGCTACTAGCGTTCCACCACGCAGCAAACAAATCCGCAACAAACTCCATGGACTGGACTATCCATCCCAGAAAGAAAGATTTTGACGACATTGCTCACAGCAGGGGCGGGCCTAACGTGGAGCATCGGGGTTCAGTTGAACCCCCAAAAATTTTGAAAAATAAACTGCTATTAGTACTCCACCACGCAACAGACTGCATGGATTGGAGTATCCATCCCAGAAAGAAAGATGGGTAAGGTTGCTCAGAGGAAAGAATGATTCCCCACGAGGATGTTGAAGGGGGATCTCCGGCTGGAGCTCACTGCGCCGGCCGCCGGAGAAGGGGGAGGGGAAGATCTGGAGAACGGTGGAAACGAAGGAAGGGGAGGAGAGGAGCTCACCGCGCAGGCCGCCGGAGAAGGGGGACGCGAACGGTGGAAGGAGGGGGGAGATCTGGAGGACGGTGGAAACGAAGGAAGGGGAGGGAGAAGAACGTCGGTCCCGGTCGGTGTTTTTGGTGGGCAAAGCGATGTCGGAACTTGGCCTTTACTCAATCTACCGTCCGTTCCAATTCGTTGGTTGGAACCTCGTAAGAGCAGCTCCAACAGATTCTGTAAACCCATCCCCCATCTGAAAATTTGCAGAATCTGGGCGCTACAGTGTCAAAATCACTCCTCCAACAGATCCCCCATTCCGTTCCCATTTTTACAGAAGGGAGAGAGAATCCCGAGCCCTTCCCGAAATCTCAAGAATCTGTCTCCGTTCCTCATCCCATTCCCCATCGCGAAGAGCAACGAATCCCTCCTCCACGGCTTGGATCTTGGAGGAGGCGGCCTTGGGTCTATCGTGTCATCCCCGCTGCGTCGTCCGGTGGCCGCTCCGTCCCAAGTGCGAGGAGGCCGACGCGACGTCGCCGTCGACCCGGTCTGCATCACCGTCATCGAATCAAAGGCCGCGCTTCACCATCGAATCTCCCTTCACCGTCGCCAGAGGTATACCCGGTTACCCCATTCGTCCCCATCTCTCCTCCGTAGCTCCCTCTCCGATCTATGCCCCCCGTAGGTAGATTTGGGTGATCCGTAGCTCCCTGAATGGAATTTGGTTTTAGGGTTTGCAATCTTCAATGAGAGGAAGCCAGGAAGCCATTCTCCGATCTAGTATTTCAAAACATGCCTGGACTTGTAGTGTGTGTTAACGCGCCAGGAAGCCAGGAAACCAAGAACCAAGCCTGATTTTTTATGAATATAATGGTGTGTGTTAACATTATACAAGGCATCAGCATTAGCTAACAATTCGGAAGAGAACTTGTAGTGTGAAGTTGAATGAGCTTGCATGATATTATTAGGGACCGGATAATCCCATCATCCGAACTGTGTTTTTCAAAGATTGTTGATGTTCTTGTAAATTCGGTGTAAAATCTGGCTTCAATAGTCTCTTCTGTTTTCCACTTCTTGCAAAACAGAAAAGGAATTGGTTTAGTCAAATGTGTGAGGAAGAAAAATAAGAACATATACAAACTGTTAGGTTTAACAATTGGCATCATGAACACTTGAATGATCATTTATTGATGGTTTAAAAACCCAAATGAGCTCACATAAGCATAGCTCCTATGGTCTCATCATCAGAATTTGGGTCTTGCAAAGCATCTTGATATTGTGATGTACTCAGTGAAAATCCCACTGAGGGCAACCTCTTCTTTTTGGTCCTGCAATAAATAAAGGGAAACACTCAATATATCGAAAGAGAAAGGGAAAATAGCAGTAAAATAACTTCATCTATCTGTGACATTTGTTGATGCTCAGTTCTTATGAAGGGGGAATGTAACCAAGATCAGTTGCATTTGTCTTAAGCATCAAATTTTAGCCACTCCATTGTTAAAGTGGGAATTCTTGTTCATACCAGAGCATAGAAGTATTAGGGAGTTTACTGCTGGATGGACTGAAAATTCTGGAAGGACTGGATGGACTAGAAGTATCCGGTTCTTTTAAACTCTGCTGGTTCAGTTGTTCCAAGTTACTCCTCCATCCCATGAAGTGAAGTAAGGAAACCGGCATTCACTAGAATTATTTCCATGTAAATTATTGTTTGCTGATTCTTCACTGTATGATATTGATCGGTGAAAGACATGTAGTGATCCACCAAGAATTGCTGGTATTTTGGCACTTCCTTGGAAATTATTTATGATTTCCTCTTCTGATGATTAGTAGTACCTACATGACTACTAGAGACGCGCTTGAGATGAGGAATTGGTGTTTCTTTCATGGTTCATGGTACCTTGTTACAGTTATATTAATGTTGCATCTTTTGCCCTTAAGGTGTGCATGCATGATTGCATCAGGTCATCTGTTCTGGTTATTAGGTTGCAAGATGATTTTAAATTCCAATATTTGTAGCATTAGTGCCAAGAGTATGCTTGTTCTTTTTGTATCTACTTTGTTATCATTTTGCTGGTGTGTGCTTTGGTCCATGTCAACTATTGGATGACAAAGGAGTTGATAGCATTGGAGCTATCTGAATCTGCTTTCCAGAGGTGTCCTGAAGCTTGATGATTTGGTTCGAGGTGGTACAGTTTGGTTCAAGGTGGTATAGTCCGTTGCAATATAGCCGTTACGTTGACCGTTAGAATAAATTTCGAATTTTAAATTCCCGTAATTAAAAATAGCCGTTTGAATTTTTTCCGCTAAAAAATAAATGTGACTGGTATGGCGGTTATGAAATAGCATTATAATATAGGAGTGAGGATATAGGGAATGAGATTTGGAAAATGCTGTTGGAGAGGGAAGAGATATAGGTATGGGGATATAGGGAATAAGATTTGAGGAATGCTGTTGGAGATGGTCTAACTGCACAACGACATATGAATTCGTGGTAACTTGTGTTCTTCCCAGCCAGGGCTGTCTGCCTGCCTCTTCTCCCCCTCCTGTTGAGCGTCCGAGTTCCATAGCAGTTCAAAGCTTTAAACCATCGGCAGCCAAACGTAAAACAAAAAAAATATTGTTCTTCGAAGAAAAAGATAGCACAAGCAACGGATAGAAAATCCTCCAACTTCACTATATTACCCTGGACTAGAAGATTATGATTGAAGTATAGAACAAATATGATCACATCTTGAACCAAAACAATTGTGGAGAATCTGGTATAAAGAAGGCAAAACATACAATTAGTGAGTAATGTATCTTTTTCTGGAAGCGAACACAACAAAATTATCAATTCCCTAGCTACCTTTGGAAGCAAAAGAAATTAACAACTATAGAAACTATGTGCACAAACTACCGGTATATTGGAATCAATTATAAGCACATGTTATCTCCGAAGCTCCGATGGTGAAATTTAAATCTGATGGAGCAATCAAGCTTCTCCTCGCTTCGAGCCTCTTCAACATGGTGTGTGCAAGAAAAAAGCTAAGCGAAAGATCAATAACGAGGTGGTCAAGTTAAATAATAGAAGACGTATGACGATTGATGCCAAGCAGGAGATGAGAGAAAGCTTTTACCGACCATGAATGGAAAGGATATAAGGGGAAGGAGTGAAGGAAGAGGAATCATTTACTTAGTTATTTCCGTCATTTGTTAGTTCACCTACAAATCTAATTGCTCATATGAAACGAACGACATGGTTAGAGTAAAGACAAAGTTTGCCTTTAGACCACGAAAGAAGCTATGCACTTTCATAATATCCTGACCTAGGTGTGAGGAAACTAGGACTAGAAACATTAGAAAGGTAGAATATTTTATTTGTACAAAAAACTTCTCTACTTAAACAAAACAAACAAAATGACTAATTATCAGTTGTTCAAAATTCTATCACTAAATTTATATTAAACCATTTTGATTGCTCCTAGTTATTCTTATTATAACCACAAATCATAACAATCATAATCAACCACCACCTTTGCCTCCATCTCAGAAGACACCATCCCCACTCCTGCTAGCAGTGGCAGTGGGGTGCATAGTCCTAGGATAAGCTGCCACTCCCCCGCCTTGCCCTACACGAGGGTAGCCTCACCTACCCCTGCTAGCTAGGCCTATCGGGGGGAGACCACCATGTCCCTCATCCTCGGCGGCCTGACCTACAAGGATCCTATGTAGATCAAACAATAGTTAAATTATGTTTTTTTTTAAAAAAGTTTTATTTTAATTAATTTATAAGTATTTATTTTTAAAAAAATATAGCTACAAAAATTATATCCAAACTTATAGATCAAGCTTTTAGTCCTGACATATAAGAAAAATAATAGAATTTATAAATAAAATAATACATTTATAATTTTTACCAGGTCTCCATGGGACGTCGCTGGGGAAGGCAACCCCGTCCTCACCCCTAGTGTAGCGAAGTCAAACCCCATTCCACCGTCCAAGGAGATCAACCCCCATCCCTATAGGAATTTCCCCCACAAGGCCTTGCCCTACGAAGGAAATTACCATCCCTATTCTCCACCATTGAATCCATCATCTCCACCAGCCGCCACCTTCCCAAGACCTAACGTGCTACTCACGATTGTCTCCTTCTCTCTGACACCTTTTGTCATCCTCCTACGTATCGATAACTAGCGGCGCCATCGTCGCTTTACTGCTTAATACTAGTCCATTGCCTCCCTCCTCCCTCTATTGTTGGGGATTATAATTAATTCAAACCCTAAATCTGATAAATTTGAACCCTAACTCTATTATTGGATAAAGGGAATGTCTATAGAAAAGCTCGAGTTGGACATAATGCATACATAGGCTCTAGTAAGCACATAAGGAGTCACCGATGACGGCAGGGCACCACGGTTTTTCACGTGTCCTTGTGATGATGTCGACACGTCGTGCCGCAGCTAGCACCGATGCTAGTAGTATATCATACTACTGATATTCTAGCTAGTAGTATTTTCCTTCTCCTTTGGTATATACTAGTTAAGTATCCTTGCAATAGAAATATATTAATTTCTAACTAAATAATTAAATCGTGTCACATGTTTACAAAAAATAAAACTACACTTTTGAGTTGCCATGGGGAGGGAGGAGTGGTTAATGGCCCGAGAGAGCGAGTGTGAATGGAAAAGGCGAGGTGTGTCCAGCTATCTATATATCCGAGCGGTGCTTTTTTAGAGAGAAATAGAAAATAACGGACAACCGCCACCGGCTCATATTTATGTATCAATAAAGATAAAGATATTTTCATACGAAAATGGTGCACAGTAGTACACTACCGTTTATGCAACCAGTAGGTTCGATATTTATTTGGTTTTTACGTTGTAGTGGATTCAGGTTAAGGCAATTGAACCAACCCTGCAAATTAATACAGGCACCTATATTCCTCCCTCCACTATTATATAGCTAGCATGTATATCTACAGGTACTTCCAGTACTGTACTGCTCAACGGATTGCTGCAGGCTCAAGAGTCTCTCGTGGCAGTACCAAGTACGAACGCATGCACGCATGGCCGGAATGAACTATATATCATGGCCATGCATGCATGTCTCAGTCAGTACCATCAATCAAATAAATGGAAATCTCCTATCATCTTCACAAATGCGCGCGCGGATGTTGGCAGAATTACTCGTATTGCTTACTGCAATTACCTTCTTAATTTAGAACACCGCACAGATCTACAGATCTTATCATCAAACAGATCTTGTACAAGTTCATTAAAAAAAAACTCAGATCATTTTGTACGGTAGGATCACTCGAAATGGGGAATTCGCGGTATTATCGCAGAATACGGCAAATTTTAGAAAACAACATACAAACTATTATAAAATTATAGGTTTTAGCTCATATTTCATAATATTACAGATTTTAGAAAAATTTGTATTACAAAACTATTTAGAATTAATTGTTTTTAATAAGTTTGACAGTGTAAGTACACATTGCCACCCTCACACGCCATTATTTCCCGTTTCACTTGTAAGACTGTCATATAAATCTACACTGTCAAATATGTTACACAAAATGATAAATTCTAAAACTCGTAGTTTTATGATATAAGTTCTTCTAAAACCTATGGTTCTATAAAAATTGTAATTTTCTGATAATTTGTACAAGAAATTTACAGTTGTAGAAATTTTCTCAAAGTTAGAAGGATAAAGTTATCAAGTGGTAGGTAATTTAGCAGTATTTTGTAGTACCTTACAAAGATTATAAAAAAAAATCTCGTACCAAATAATGCATGTATACTGCACCACCACACTCAGCTTGTCATCATGAGCACATAACAAAAAAAAAGGAAGAAAAAAAAACAGCTCAACAGCCAGAGGTTGTAGCTAGCTGCTCAGACTAGTCGTCATGAGTCATGACTAACCTGCAGCCACAAACGCTGAAACGCCATTAGCGCAGACACCAAACGCAACGACAGAGGCGGCAGATGGGTGGAATGATTCGCCCGCAACCCGCAGCTCGCAAAACAGCCCGCTCGTTTCGATCGCAGTCGGCGCACACAAAGTAGGCTAAAATAGAGTACTACGAAATTAGGAAGCATCCGGGAATGGATGGCGCACGAGCATATCGAAGTCGACCTTTGCCTTTGCGCAAAGCGCGACCACCAACACCTCCTCCTCCTCCTCCTCGCCGGAGTCTCGCCTCCCACCGATCGATGCCGGACCGGACGCACGCACCATCACCGGAGTGCCAAGCTCGTGGCTGAACTATCAAAAGGTACTCGCACTGCTACTACTACTAGTCACTGCTACCACTTCTAGTAGCCTTTCAACGAACAGGAGGTGCAGTGGCACTAGCCAATAGAAAAAGCCAGCCACTTTCTGCACTAACCACCGAGTAGTTGCCTCCTTTGTTACACTGGCAGACTAAGGGTCTGCTTGTGTCAGTTTTAGGTATTCTTCGTTTCAGTTTAAATACAGTTTCTGTTTAAAATAAAAGCGAATTATATGCCGAACAGTAAGATTCTAGATAGTTTCTCTAAGAATCAGAATCTGATTTGTACACAGAATCAGAAACTGTCACCCACCTGATTCTGCGGATTCTGGCTCAGATTCTGTGAGTTCCGCCTCCCACGAGTCGTCGCAGACACAAGAGCTTCTGCCGTCGTCCCTAGACCCCTCCACCACTCTCATCCGTTCATCCGTCACCGATGCCGATCAATAATCAACACAGCCAATCAGATTGCTTTGAACGAATCAATTCTCCGGCCAAGAAAATTCTTCGACGGTAGCTTCTCTAAACAATGACTACAATCCAATCAGATAATCAAAAACTGTCCCGAAGGGGGCCTTAGATTCTATAAAAGTTGATTCTGGATTATAGTTATAGAGAAATTGATTCTTTAAAAGTTGGAATTCAAAATCAGATATGAAATAGATTGTGGATTCTAATGTATATGGGTGGACTGGATTGTGAGAATCGGATTCTAGAATCGGGTTATTTGTTTTTTATTCTGCTTTTGGGGTCAGAATTCAGAATCAAAAACTAAAACAAACAGGCTCTAATACCGTAGAGTTTACTTGACGCATTTGACTTTAACAATTACTTTTTAAGTACTATAAAAGTAAATAGCTCTAAATAATAATATTACTAAAGTAAATTTAATTACAAATCTAGCAATTTCAATTATATGCCACTTTCCCTGTTGATTTTTGTAAGGACTATTTGGTTTGCATTCTTCTCAAAAATTATGAGCCGTGCATTGAGATCAAATGTCACCTTTCTCTCTTTTGCTATTTTTATTTCCTTCTCTTTCTTAAGCATTATACATAATTTACCATACAAACTAACTCTCTCTCGTAATTCTAAAGCCCTTAATGAAAAGCTACTTTAGTCATTCTCTTTTGTGTCTTTCTCAATCTTAAAGCTTCCTTAAACAGTCATTCTATTTTACGTCTTTCTCAATCTCAAAGCTTCCTTAATCTATTTAGTCAAAATATGTCCTATAAAAATCAACAAATAGAGCATAGCGCATAACTAGATCTTGTAAAAATTATTTTCCATACAAGCTCGATCAGTCAAAATCAACAATGTCAAACAAACGGATAGGGTATTAGACTATTAGTACCACGTAATACTGGTCTTTTTTATTCTTTCTTCAGTTAGACACAGACACACGCCTAAAAGATGCAGAGTACTCTTTTAGGAGGTGCATTTACATAAGTCCAGCCTTTCTTCACAGATCCAACATGTCGGGTAAACGGGTACTGTCACTACTCTTGCTGGTAACGGGATTACGGTAGTCTTGTTGTAACGATAAGGTTAATACTTCATCCAGCCATAAATAGTTATTGTTTTCAATATATATATATATTCAAACTTTTCAAACTTTAAATATTAATATCTTTTAAAATATTTAAATTGAATATATAAAAATTATATATGGAGATACATCTTTAAAAATACTTTCAAAATATTATAATTTTATAATTACAATATAATAAAAATCAATGATCAAAATTATATTTTAGAATCACAAAACAACAACTATTTCTGACTGGATTCTAGCAGTGATATGTAACGGAAGAGCGATGCATAGTCAAGGATTCAAATTTCGTTTTTGATAAAATTTCGCCTTGGACCAAAATCCAAAATTTCACCGAGAATTCAGACAAATCTTGGTCAAAATTCAAAAACAAAAATTCAAATCCAGTTCGTTTTCTATCAAAAAAACAATTTTTTGGTGAAAAATGCTGAAATTTCGGTATATTTGCACCGACTAAAAAGTGTGTCAAACAACGATGAAAAATTTTGAAATTTTTTAGAGGTTCCTGACATATCAGTGATGTTCACATAAAAATTTTAGATGATTATCACATTTGAGGAATTTTTAAAAATTCAAACATTGGTACTATCCTGATAAAATACTGACCAACAAGTTTAATCCAAATGAAAAAGGATACAAACCATGTTAGAAAATTTTGAAATTTTTTTGCATGGTTATAATGCATCATTAATGTTCTCAAAAAATTTCAAATGATGATCAAGCTTCATGAATTTGTAAAAATTCAGAGAGTGCAATCGAAGGCTGACCGATAAATTTCAACTGAATAAAAAATGATTCAAACCATGTTAGAAAATTTTGAAAATTTTTATGAATAGTCTTGATGAATCACTAATGATACCGTAAAATTTTCAAATGATGAACAAACATAAAAAAATTATAAAATTCTGATACTATTACTACCTCGTTTATGCTAATTTTGCTTTTTATTTTTAAAAGATAATAAATGAAGTTAAAATATTTTAAAAAATTTCCTGTTTGATCCTAGATTTCTTAAGGTAGTACCATAATTTTTTCATAGCAGGTTAAAACTTATTCAACTGTCATGATATGTTGAGCTGTGTAGTTGGTTTTGTTAGTAGTTGGTTGATGGAAAAAGAGCTGTGAGTTTGTGGTTTCAGTTTTCTGGCAGTGTCGTGATGGTGTTAAGGGTGCTGTTTTGTGGTGGTTGGTTTTTACTTGGTATGGGCAGGTGTATGGCCCTTGTGTTTGCTACTGGTGATAACTCTTGGATACTTGGATACTTCTATGTGGTTTCTTAATAGAAACTGGGGCATCTGTTAGATGTCCTCTTACTCTAAAAAAAACTTATTCAACTTTATAAAATTCCAACAGTATTTCTGTCAAAATTTTAAAATACCCCCAAAAAATGTTTTGACAAATTATCGTCAAAGATCACTTTCTTATGGGTTATTAGTGTAATTGAAGTCAAATCCGGTCATAAAACAGTAAAATCTAGATTTTTTTTCATGAAATTTCGCCTATTTTGAGAGAATTTTCGCTGAAAAACGAAGCTACTATAGTAATTTAAATTTTTTTATCTGATCAATAGTTTAAATATTAGGAGAGCCTAAAATCTAAAATTTCGACGAAATTTGTAAACCCGCGTGTAGTGTTGATCCGGTTACTGGAGTTGGGATCCAGCGTCCGGATATTCGCGGGGTGCACGTCACCCGCACCCACGCGTCGGGCCCACCGGACCCGGTCCCCACCAAATGAGAGAGAGAGAGGAGGAGGTCAGGAGAGGGGCCATTCCTTCACCACCCGCCTTCCGACACGTGCGAGGCGGTGCCCACCAGACGGGGTGGGACCCCACCTACCGCCCCGGCCGCCGAGCGCGGCCCCACCACGCGGCGGCAACGAGAAGGCCCCGTCCCCACCGGGTGGGCCCCACTCCATCAGTCACGTGACGTCCAGCTGGTGGCGCCCGCCCATCCCCAACTCGCACCGCACGGTCCGCGAGGGCGCCCTTTGACCCACCACCACTTTGCGCACGGGCCCCACGCCCCCACCACCGCCGCGCTCCGGCCGTGTGCGTTAAATTTTGCCCCACGTACGCATGTGCCGGCGGCTGCTTAACCAAAACCACCACCACCACCACCCTCCTATCCCAAAAGCTTCCCATTTCCATTTCCAAACGCAAATCAAAGCACAGCACACCAGGAAAGACACACAGCAAGTTAAGCAGAGCGAGCAAGTAGATAGGAAAAACTTGCGTAAACTTATGATCATGGCTGGTTAACTTAAAAATCCGCAACTGCTCATTTGCATGCTACACTTGTTCTTCTTCTCTAACACTAATTCTGAGCTACTGAGGCGACAAGTGCCTAGACAACACAACACCAACACGGGGGAGTAATTACCAGTTCATCGTGATAAGGAGGTACTGCGAAAAGAAGGGAGGTAAAAAAAATAAATTAGCGCAAAAGGAGCGTAAGCTTTGGATTGGACTAATGGCGTGCAGTGGAGTCATGGAGTGGAGTGCTTTCTTTGCTTTGCTTCGTTACTCTTCTGGGCTGGAGTCGGAGACCGGCTCGTCGTCGTCATCTTCGTCCTCCTCGGGGTGATCCACCCCGCCAGTCTCCTTCCGGCCGCGGCGCTGCTGCTCGTGCGAGTCGGCGCCGGTGAGCTGCAGGTGGAGCTGGTGGTCCGGGTTGCTGTTCTGAACCGCGGCAGAGACCGGTTGCTGCTGCTGCTGGAAGTCGGAGACGTTAAGTGCCGTCGGGAACACAGCTCCCGCCGGGATGGTCTGCGCGCCGGCGAGGTTGATGAGCTGTGGTGCGGATTGGATGGCCCAGAACTGCGTGGGCTGGTTGGCCGCGCCCGCGGCGCCGGCGGGCTGTGGGACCATCCACACAGCGGTGGCTTGCGGGATCATGCGGTTGCCACCGCCGGCTGCGGGGCTGCCGGTAGCCGGGACGGCGAAGACAGGAACGAGGCCTTGGGGCGCGGCTGTGGCGGTGATGGGGGCGAGGCCGCTGGGCACAGAAATGGCCCCACCGCCGCTGCCTTGCAGGAGAGGGTCGGCGATGACGGGGTAGTAGGCAGCGGGCGCCGCCGTGGCCAGTGGGGCCGCGCTGGCAGCCGCGCGCGTGGGCTGTAGCTTGCGGCGGCGTTTGGCCGAGGACTCTTCGCCGTCGACCACGGCGGAGGACGCCGGGCCGGATGAGGACGAGGACTGGGTGGGGATGCGGAGCACGCCGTCGACGGTTGTTGCGATCGCCGGCACCGTGCCCGTGCCTGTGGCCGCGATGATGGCCGGCTCCGACTGCTGCAGCAGCCACCGGATGGTCTCGCCGTCGGACTTGTGCCCTAGCTCCCGCGTGAGCTGGAAGATCCTGGCCGCGCACGCTGCCGGCATGCGGATCCTCCGCCCGCGGCCCTCCACCTTGGTGTGCCGGTCGCGGTTCCTCGGCGGCGGCTTGCGGATCATGGCCATCCCGCCGAAGAACTCCACCGGCTCAGGCTTGGGCACGATGAAGCTGTGCATGGGGATTGCCCCCATGGCCATGGCCGCCGCACCGCCTCCCACCCTACCCGCCTGCACGTGGAGCCGCGCGCCCTCCTCCTCCTCCTCCGCCTTGTCCTGCGCCTGCGCCTCCATGGTGGGAATCGGAGAGACTGGATTGGTTCGGCTTCGGAGACGCTCGCGCTTGTTTCCCCTCGCCCCTCTCTCTGCGTTTTCGCGTGTTGGCCGGAACGGAAAGGGTGGGGTGTTTCGGTTTACTTGGCTCGCTCGGCGAGTTAGATTTATCGCGCTGTCTCACTGGCGGTGGGCTCCTCTCCTGCGATCGACGGCCTGGATGTTGCCCGGGACCACCGCCCAACCCAGTCGTGGCGGGGACCAGTCCGACCTGTACTGGGCCTCGCCGCATTAATCTGCGCGCCGGTGCGGATCCGACGGCCAGGGACGCGTTGTCGTTTCCTGACGCCCGGGCCCCCACGTGGCCCCACAAATACTGGTCAAATTCGCCACACATTAATCAATATATATACAATATAATTAACCGTGTCATGAGAGGCCATTTGGATTAGGTTAAGCATAATTAGCGTGGTCTTAAGATTCGCATCCGTGCGTGACTCGTGACTTCCCAGCTGCCCCCGAGCCTTTCAAAAGAAATGGGCCAGTAAAATAATAAGAATGGAACGTGGGTTCTTTAAATGACAGGTGGACCCTGGCGTGGGGTAGGTGGGGCTACGGTGTTGGCGAGCTGGTGGGACCGGCTCGGCTGGGACACGCGTCGGGTGATGAGGGGTTAACTTAAGCCCATGTGGCGTGCGATGGGCGTTGCTGGGGAGCGGGCGCAGAGGATCCGGATGTGGGCTGTTGGGCCCCGGATTGGCCCAGCTGGATCCAACGCGAAATGTGGGGACCACCTACCAGTTGCACAGATCTGGGCCCATGTCTCCAAAGATAATAAATATCTTGAGGGATCCACTGTGCATTGGGGAGGTGGCACCTTGCCCTTTTCCACGGGGACCCGATCCCGCGGGGCTTAAAACATCCCGCTGAAAATAAGTTTGAAAATAAATAATACGATTTTATTTATTAATATATAAGTAATTATAGCTTCAAAATATACGTCCTAACATATAAATTCAGCTTTTAGTCTAAACACACAACAAAAATGCATCTTACATGTTAAAATACTACTCGGTCCATTTATTTTTGTAAGGCGCAGTTTGATTTGGTGCTGTCTTTAAAATTGAATTTTGATGCTAATTTCTTTTATAATACTTTGTTTATAGCTACAAAATTATAACTATAGAAAATATTTTCAAATACGAATATAACGGTATAATTTTTGTGTTACATAATTTATATATTGTTAGGCTAACTGTTGATCAAAGTTTATAAACTTAGAATATCGAAGTACACGGATGTTTTATAAAAATCAACAGAAGTATAATATTTAAGAAAAAAGTTTAATTGTTACCGCCGTGAGAACGACAACGATCCCATCCTGTTTCCCATCCCTGCCCCAGTGAGGATTTTCGCCGCTGGAGAATTGTCATCCCTATTTCTGGTTGGCTTGGGGTGTCATTTGGTGCTAAGTTGCTATATCTATGGCGATCATTCGCTTCCTTTCTTTACTTTACCATTAGTGGTCATACACAAACAATGAGCTGTTCGCAGATATTTAATCTAGAACAAAATCGAGGTGATTGACCTGGAACGATTTATGATCGTGGAGTAATTTCTCTTTACTTATTTAGTTTTTCCGGGAGATATTTGTGGACGAGATTAAGAGAAAACATGGCTTGTTTTGTGTTTGTGCATTAAGAGAAACGAAAATCTTATGTGCTCTGGAATGGATCTGTAAGTTTAGGCCTAATGAGAACCAAGAATAATGGGCTTCTCCGGAATCGGGTTCCATGGTCCAACGGCAAGTCGCGGTAGTGAGATGGTAGGAATAGGTTCGGCCCGTGTTAGATGAGTAATGAATGTATTTACTTTCGGTGTTGCACGTCCATAAAAGTGAACGTGTCATTTTTCTAAGCAATCTGTCAAATCTACTCGAAGCCAACATGTACTAGTTGTGCACTTTATATGTACATGTCTTATACGATAATTACCATACAAATAATTCTAAAATACAAAACCATCAAAATCGAAATCAATACAACCAACAAATTTTCCTTTGATAACAGTAAAAATATCGATATGAATCGCTGCAACATTTTCTCCTCACACGTGAAATATTTTTTTCTTATGCGTGCAACATTTTCCTTCGACAACAGTAGAAATATACGCGTGAAAAAAATGTTATAAACATTACAAAAAATATTATACCGAACATCGGGCTACTAACAATCGCCATATGTGTATGCCTGATTTTATTAGCGGCGAGTGCATAGCCGAGTTGGCGGCCGGCACCGCGCTCAAAGCCTCGTCGTCAATTAGTTTGTAGTGTTGAAGTTGCTCACAAATACTATCTTTCCTATTGTTGGAAGGATTTCCGTGCTCTGGATCGTTTGAGCCGACAGCTCAAAAAATAATTTAGAAAATGTAGAATAAGGTAGAGACTTTGTGAATAAATCTTTTGGTCCTTTTTATAAATTATGAATAGGTCTTTCGTGATTTTTAGTGAGGGAAGATATTTTTCCCTAAAATCGCGTTTGGGTCCTCGTATGCCATTTATAGATAATGGTTGGAGATTCTAAAAAAACTCTTGTTAAATTCAAATCGCGAATAAACCCTTTTCTAATTTTTAAAGATAGCGTCATGTCTCGTCTAAAAACGAACAAATTGAGATGTTCTTGCTCCTTACGCCTAGGTCCTTTCTCCGTAATTGAGTAAATGCTTTTCCCAAACCTTTAAAAAATGTTTTGCCTAGCCGCAAGTGGGATGGTTAAGCAAAGATAAGGTATGCAATTTTGGTATATCTTCTATATTTGGTATTGCATTCCTTTTGGTTGAAATATTTGTGCAAATTTGTGCATATATATTCATTTGAGTTCATTATGTACTTTGCTTTTAATATGCATGTATCTCTAGACTTTTTTCCCACTTCGATTTCCCATCTTGTTCTTCGATATTTTTTAAAACATGTATTATTACTCGTAGAGAACGCTTATGTCAAGATTATGCTTCTTTATATGATATTTTTCAAACACTATTGAGCTTACTTCTCTCATGAACGCCAACAAGACTAAAAGTGTTAAGCTCGACAAAAGAAAGTTGTCATCTCTAATAATTTTTCACCCTTTCTCCTCTAGACTTTTTTCCCCACAGACGGGGGCGAAATTTTTTTCCCGTGGGGACCCGATTAGATCGAGTTTTCAAACATATTCTCCAAATTTCATCATATTCACATTTTCATAAGCGGACAACATTCTTCAATGGTCTTCAAGATTTTCCAAATAATTCGTCGAAAGAGATATTTCTACAACTCTATCTATATACTTTTTTATTAAGAGGATCCGTGCTTTTAGATGTGTCGCTCATTATTTCGACGATTTAAAAATTTATCCTTTGAGATTTGGGTAGTGAGACCTTGTTAGTTGTGTAAAATAGAGTCGCCATTATGATCGTTTTCGTCGGTTGCTCAAAAAATTCCTATTTAATCAATCCGAGTATCCGGGTTCCGAGTATCCGGTGTCCAGAGTATCCGGGGTTTAAGTCCGAGTATCCGGACTTTGTGATCAAACGGCTAACCTCTATTTAACGACACGTTCTTGAGCGATCTAAGTGATCCCCTTGTGTTTTGACGCCTTGATTTCAAGTCTCTAATATTTTTAAACATGTATTATTACTCTGCATTTGTGCAACACCGGGAGGAAGAGGGTTGAAAGAGACCCGGCTCAAGAAAGGAGTTGAAACCGTCGCGTCAAGTGTGAGAGTGTTAAACTCGATAAGAGAAGGTTGTCATCTCTAATAATTTTTCACCCTTTTCCTCTAGACGCTTTCCTGATCCCTCGGGATTGTTTTATTCATTGTGATTTAGTTTTAAATTTATTATTCGCCTATTCACCCTCTGAGCGACATCCTTTTTCAATTGGTATCGAGCTTGGTCTCTCATTTTATTAGACTTAACCGTCTAGAGAGTAAAGGATGTCGACTAGAGAATTAGTGCACTCAAGAAGTGCGTTAAGTGTTGACAAGCGTAGCTTTTCGGTAGCAATTTCAATATTTTTCAAATAATTCCGGGGTTATCCGATGTCCCAAGTTCAAGAATCAAGGAGATATTTCTACGACTTGAGTGGTTTTATATGGTACTATCTCCTATTTTTTCCCCATTTCACATTTTAAAAATATCCCCAAAGATGTTCTAAATACTTAATGCCCACATAGATCGAGATCGAAACACCGCAAAACTTACGCAAATGGGAAATACTTGGTGGATTCCCACATACTACGAAAAAAGGCAATGAGCAATTCATCAATAATGGACGTGCAATGAGTTTGATTCTTTTAATCAACGATTCAGCCAAACCATTCTGAGTATGGACATATGGAACAGAATGTTGTACCTGAATTCCTAAAGCCATGTAATAATCATTGAAAGCATGGGAGGAAAATTCAGCAGCATTGTCCATTCGGATCGATTGAATATTCAAGATAATGTGCATTCAACTTAATAATTTGAGACATTATTTTTCTGGCGTGGTTTCAGATGGACAATAAGCACACATGTTTTCTACATGAATACCATTCTTCTGAATATCTCTATAACTCAACAAGGTGTTACGTCATGCATCCTCAGTCTCTAATATTTTTAAAATCACATGTATTATTACTCGTCCACAAGACACGCTTCAAGAGATTGTTAAACTCCTACGTGCTTGACAAAAATGAAGGTTGAGTATGACATCTCTAATAATTTTTTCACCCATTTGAGGGAGAGATCCTCTAGATTTTTGTTTCATTCATGAACCAATCAATATATACATAGTGAGCGGGTTTTCGCAAATTTCCATGCTTGCCTCTAATATTTTTCAAATAATTCGTCGAAAGAGATATTTATACAACTCTATCTCTATATTTTTTTTCTCCGTTTCGCTTATTATTTTAACGATTTAAAAAATTAAACTCTGTCGAAAAAAAAAATTCGAAAAAACGCGCACGCGCCGCGAAAAATTTTCTAATTCCAACAAAGATTTTGTTGCCTTGGTCCAGGCCAGCGTGGCAGGCAGCCTCTGCCACAAATCACAAAGACCGGTTCCACGACCCCCGACGTGCTCCGCGTCCACGGCTGTGCCAATTCGTCAAGCACACCACCGCACCAACGCGCCGCCAGTTCCGCGCGAGCCACTGGGAGAGCCCGTGGAAGGCGAAGCGGAGGAGGGATTCCGAGATGGAGCGCAAGGATGTCGGGATCCTCGCCATGGACATCTACTTCCCTCCCACCTGCGTCCAGCAGGTGAGGTTCTCTGCCTAGTTGTTTTTCTTTTCCCGTTCGATTTGTTGTTTTTTTTCCTTCTGCGATGTGATGCTGCGTGTGGTCGTTGCTGCAAACGCGACTGATCCGAGGCTCCGAGCGTTCCAGTGTGGAGATCACGGATTATTTGCTTTTGCAATAAAAAGGTTTGACCTGTTTTTGTTAGACGTTGGGGAGTTACCGTGGGGGTTTTAGCTAGACGGGTGAAATTTTGGGTTTCGGAGGTAGTTGAGATCGCTGCGAGTGGAATTTTTGCAAAAAAAAAAAATCATACCTTGGTTCTTGGTGCTATCTCTGTAGATTTGTAGATCATTAGTGCTGAAGTGTTATTTTTAGAATATTTCAATCGATTCAGTTCCAATATAATGTGAGATGTTGCATATATCTGATATTTCGTCCTCCCGGAAACGAATAGAGTTTGACATTTGATGTGGCATTGGGGTGGAATTGGATGGGTTGTGTGTGTCTATTAAGAATGACAGGAATAATATGCTTTATTGGCTCAATATTGTTAGAGATGATTGTGCTTAAAAAAGTTTTTTAGACTCGGAGTTGAATGTTGACGCATTTGAGCAAATGGCTGCAGGAGGCGTTGGAGGCTCATGACGGAGCTAGCAAAGGGAAGTACACAATTGGTCTTGGGCAAGACTGCATGGCCTTTTGCAGCGAAGTGGAAGACGTAATCTCTATGAGGTATATATATCTCTTGTTGCCATTTTGAACAATTGCTCCCTTTTAATTACCTTCTTTCATTGGAATTAAACATCCTAACGCGTAGGATTTAAGAAGCTATTATCTCGAAGGCGTAATTTTCTTTTTTCATGCAATGCTCTATTTGGTATGCGAATGCTCAAGAACAAAAGTTGTTTCAGCTTGACAGTTGTCACATCCCTGCTGAAAAAGTACAACATTGATCCAAAGCTAATTGGCCGCCTGGAGGTTGGTAGTGAGACAGTGATAGACAAAAGCAAATCCATCAAAACGTGGCTGATGCAAATTTTCGAGGTTTGTCCCCTCCTGCCGTGTAAATTACAAAAGTAGCACCCCACCTACTACCCAATTGCGCAATATTTGTAATTTATTTATAAATTTGTTTATCTTTCACCTGTTCTTATTTTACTGAATCTCTTGATAAATTGGCAGTGCATTCAAATTTTATTTGTTTTGTTAGCTCTGTTTCAGTCTCACCTGATGTTTCGTTGTTTTCAACATTTGTTGCATACACAGGAAAGTAGCAATACTGACATTGAAGGAGTTGACTCAAGTAACGCTTGTTATGGTGGAACAGCTGCCCTGTTGAATTGTGTGAATTGGGTCGAAAGTAAATCCTGGGATGGGCGCTATGGTCTTGTTGTTTGCACTGATAGCGCGGTTTGTCACCCAACATCACCTTGTAGTTTTGGAATTAAGTTATTTTGGGTTTGTTTGGGGGAGTTGTAGCTTTTTGAAAAACTGTTTTTTGGCTTTATGGGTTGAAAATGGCTGTAACTTTTTATAAGAAACCATTTCACAAATAGCTAATTTACCTCAACAATAAGTTATAAAAGCAGGTTTTCAGCTTTTAGCTTTTGCTAGTTATATATGGCTTCTAGCTTATGCTAGAATCAGCTTAAAAGCTGAGCTATTTGGAGGAATTTACTAGCTTTTCAAAAACTGAAATTGGCTTAAATCCCCCCCCCCCCCCTCCCCACCCCAAACAGGGCCTTCAGTTTTTCTCCCTTTTGTCCCTGTGCAGCACTCATTCACTGGACTATCTTATGCAATTATTATGTTCAGGTTTATGCAGAAGGACCTGCTCGGCCTACCGGGGGTGCTGCTGCTATTGCAATGCTTATTGGTCCAAATGCTCCTATTTCTTTTGAAAATAAATGCAGAGCTTCTCACATGGCTCACGTCTATGATTTCTACAAGCCTGATCTTGCAAGTGAATATCCGGTTAGGATTCTATCATTTTCATTCTCATATTTAGTGCTTATCTTTTGGCATGTTAATGGAACTTTTCTAAATCACATGCCATGCTTTTGGATATCAATTTCAGAGTATTGTATCCTCACTACACTTTTGTTCCTGGATTATTGTAGGTTGTTGATGGAAAACTATCTCAAACATGCTATCTGATGGCTCTGGATTCATGCTATAGACAGTACTGTACCAAGTGAGCTCACTACCATTATTTAAGCCCTGAATTGTAGTATATTGGCATTCTCAAGCAATAACATTGTGCACTGTGACCATGGGATTAGGTATGAAAAACTAGCAGGAGAACAATTCTCAATTGCTATTGCAGATTATTGCGTGTTCCATTCTCCATATAATAAGGTTTGATGACTGCACACTTCCAGAAAGATGAATTACACTGTGCAGTTGGTTAATTATGCCCGTTCTGTTCTCTTAACTTCTGGAGGATGTTAACTCTTTCCTTTTTATTATCACAGCTTGTACAGAAGAGTTTCGCTCGACTTTATTTCAATGATTTCATGCGCAACTGCAGGTCTGTAATGTTCTCTTTATGGTTCTGTTCCTTTTCCTTCTTGAAATATAGCCTTTCAATCTGTAGACCAAATAATGTTCTGAAGTTCTTGATGACTTCCCCCTTTTGGGGGTTAAGCTGCCATTTTTATTTGGCTCGCTTGCTCCCTGGATGGAGTGTCTTATTTGTTTTCCTTTTCTTCAATATTAGCTCGGTTGATAATGATGCTAAAGAGAAGCTTCAGCCTTTTGCAAATTTGACTAGTGAAGAAAGCTACCAAAGTCGTGACTTGGAGAAGGTTCTTTCTCATTTGGTGGACAATAGTTCTTGAAGCGCTTAATTTCTTGACTGATGTAATCATTAAGTCAATTTTACTAAACTTTCAGGCCTCTCAACAAGTTGCAAAGCGTTTGTATGACATCAAAGTTCAGCCATCAACTTTGCTTCCAAAACAAATTGGTAACATGTATACTGCATCTCTTTATGCTGCACTGGCATCTGTAATCTACAACAAGCATGACAGTCTGGTGAGCCTTATGTCTTTACTGTATGCTTTTGTATATCTTGTTCATTCCTTGTAGCTAACTTCTGTTTTTTTTTACAGGGCGGCCAACAAATTGTCATGTTCTCTTATGGCAGTGGATTGACATCCACCATGTTTTCACTGAAACTACATGAGGGTCAGCATCCCTTTAGCTTAAAGAACATCGCTTCTGTGCTTGATGTGAAGGCAAAGCTTGAGTCAAGACATGTGGTATGGTCTTTCATTCTCAGAACCCTCAGCCAGTCCGCTATTGTTGATAGAAAATGAAGTGTCACATAATCTGTGACCATGCATCAGAGTATATTAGAACCATAAATTTGTCATATACATGAGGTATGATCATGCAGGGCTTCGGAATTTATTTCCAGAGCGGTTCCTGTTGGCATGTTAGTACTAGCTTCCAGCTGATTACTGCCAGGAACTGGTCAAACATTTATATGTTTGGGAGGTTTAAACCTTGGGGGATTTTATATTAAATGGTCACCAGTAGGTGAACCCCTGAAAATTGGATTTTTCGGAGTTGTAACTGGCCTGTTTGGAGTTTTATTTATAGGGCATTAAACAAAAGGAATCATAGCAAATGTGTAGTTTACCTATATCTCATCAACAGTCTCTGAACCTAGAAAATAAAAAAGACATTCTATCTGTGAACTGACCTACACCTGAACTGATATCTTTCAGAAAACTAGCCCAAGTCACTATGGCTCATCGTGTCCCAACATAAATATGCATACAAATTGTCACCTAGGAAATCGAGGTCTAAGGGCTGTGCCAAACATATCCTCAAGAAAATGGCGATTTGTTAAGTTTTTCATTATGGCATCCATCTGAAAAAAATGCGATTATTGGATTTATTATCACCGCACGTAGTGATTCAACTGTGGTTTGCATGAGATTATGTAATTCCTTGCTATTGTGACCCTAACATCCATTTTTGGGGAGCCCATTCCTCCCTGTAATTTCACTACAGCAGGCTGATTTGTTCCTTTACATGTTAATAGACCTCACCTGAGAAGTTCGTCGAGACACTGAAGCTGATGGAGCACCGCTATGGAGCAAAAGATTTTGAAACAAACAAAGACACGAACTTGTTGCCACCAGGGACGTTCTACCTAACAAAAGTTGATTCCATGTACAGGAGGTTCTACGACAAGAAAGCAGTCGACAGCATTGTTGACGGCAAAATCAAGTACAGCAACGGCTTCGCAAATGGTCACCAATAGCGTGCCAAAATTGATGTTAGGTCACCTGCAGTATTAGCCGTCGTTGTTGTTCAGCTTTGGTGTATCTATGCGTAGATTGCCCAATCTATAGCTCACTTTCAAATAATCCATTATTCCCTGAAGTCTGAAGCTGCTTCCTCCATATCCCTCGCCTTATTTTTGTATTGAGCTGAACTGGAACCTTTTTGTAGTACTACTAGTACCCTTATTTTTCTTTAGCTTATTTGTACCTTCCTTATTTGATTGTTTTTATTGTTTGTACAACTTCCAAGCTAATAATTTATTTGTCTGTGATGTTACCAGTGAAACTGTCTTGCAAGTGGCACTGCAAACTTCTATGTCTCGGCTCTCCCTTTACTTGATCAAAATTGTATTCTTTTTACACCAAAAATTGCAAAAAATGGGGCTATTGAGGTATAAAGCTCATCTTCGGTTTTGAGTACACCAATGTGGTTTCAGTATAGGAAACATGTAATCAATCAGCACAGTTTTGAAAGGAAGCAGGCTATATTTTACAGTGTACACTACACAGAAGCGGGAACTAGAATCTCTCCCACAAAGAATGGAAAAGGAGCAGCTCTGCACACGACAACACGGCCGAGCTGATCCCAAGAATGGTGAACTGTGACAGCGAACTGAACTGTACCGATTGTGCCAAGCTGGAGCTGACGACATGGCGTCCTACACCTCCACGGTCTTCTGGTTGAGCGCGGTGTACCTCCACCTCTCCTTCTCCACGAAGTCGGCGTCCAAGAACTTGGCCACGAACGCCCACAGCCTGTACGCGTCCTCGAAGTTGCTCAGGAACCCGAGCGACGCGTTCACCACGTAGATCCCCACCTCGCCGCCGCCGGTGTCCTTCTTCTTGCTGCTGCTTACGGAGCTGCCATCGTCTGCGGCGGCGATTCTGTGCTCCAGGACGGCGTTCCTGTCGGCCTCGTACTTGTCAGCGAACCAGATGTTGCGCAGGAAGCCGCAGGTGAGGGAGATGTTGTGGCGGTCGGCGAGCTTCTGCACGAGCGGCGGCGCCACCCTCTCGCCCTTCCAGTCGTACACGTTGAACGCCAGCGATGGCCCCCGCTCGAACTTGAGGCGCGGCCCGTACACGCGCACCAGCGGCTGGCTGTGATTCGGGTGCGGGTACCGCAGCTTCTGCATCGCCACCACCAGCCAGTTGCTGATGCACCGCAGCCGGTTGCCGATGGCGATCTGGCCCAGCGCGTCCGCATGGTCCAGCCCCGGCACTCCACCTCCACGCCCTCAGCGCTCCCCTGCTCCTTCTTCTTGGCGCGCTCCTCTGCTTCATTATTTTCTTCCACCGCTGTTGCTGGCGGCGGCGGAGTCCCTTCCTTTTTTGCGGGTGGCGTGTCGACCTCGCAAATCTCCGGCGTGTCACCGTTCTCGGCCACGTCGGTCTGCGGCGGGGTCCTACTAGCGATGGCGGTGGCAGCGGGTGGCGTGTCGACCTCGACCTCGCAAATCTCCGGCGTGTCACCGTTCTCGGCCACGTCGGTCTGCGGCGGGGTCCTACTAGCGATGGCGGTGGCAACGAGGGGGCCGGAAAAGGAGCTGGTGGTGTCGACGTCGTCCGCTGGTGGCGGCTCGGAGAGCTTGGGGAAGCTGAGCGAGTGCTCCAGCTCGGTGGAGTAGCCGTCGTGGAGCGACCACCGCCGTGCCGGGACGATGCTGACGATGCCGATGCTGCGCGCGATGACGGAGCGCTCGAGCGCATCGAGGCTGGCCTTCTTGACGAAGAGGCCGGCGAACCCCGAGGGGTTCTCGCCGAACACCTTGAAGAAGTTGCAGACGATGAAGTCGGGGCGGAGGAGGGAGAGGCCAAGGGTGTCGAGGTCCTTGGTGCCGAGAGCGCACGCGTCCAGCGCCACGTGCCACCCCTGCTCGTGCGCCGCGCTCATCCACAGGTACGGGTACCTCGCGCCAGTCATGCGCGACACCAGCGGGAACACGAAGAGCCCCCGGCGCTGCTGAGCCCCGCTCCGCCGCCCCCGGACCAGCTTCTTGCGGAGGTCGGCGGCGTGGACCCTCATGCTCGGCCACGCGAAGCTCGCGTGCATGACGTTCGCGCCGCGGCGGCGCGCGCTCTCGGCCATGGCGCCCACCGCCTCGCTCTCGTAGTCGTACACGGCGAGCAGCTTCCTGCCGGGCTGGAAGGAGTAGGACTCCGCCAGGAGCCGGAAGGCGGTCGTCCGGTTCGCCGTGCACACCATGCTGTACTCGTCCTCGGGGATCTTGAGCGACGCCATGATGCGCCTGGTCACGGCCCGGCCGATGCCCCCCACCGCGGAGCCGCCGTCCCCGCATTGCACCTGCGTCCGCAGGCTCGTCGACTTGTACGCGATGTCGAAGAAGGGCGGCTGCCATGCCGGCGGCGGCGCCGCGGACGTGGATGCCACGGACGAGTTCATCTGCGCGTGGGAGAAGAGGTTCATGCCGTTGTAGTCTAGGCACACCTGCCGGTCGAGGTGCTGGTACTCCTCGTCCCTGATCGCGTCCGCCTGGGCGAGCCCGCCGTACTGCGGGAACGCGGCGACGAACTCCGAGTACGCTTCCGGCAGGGCGGGGAGGGACTCGTGGTTGTTGAACTCCGCCCCCGGGAAAAGCCCCGACGCCGCGGAGTCGACGAAGTTGTGCCGCGACGTCCTTGCCGTCGTCGTGGTTGTAGTAACCGTCGCCGCGGCCCGCTTGGCGCGCACCGGCACGCAGCCGGGCATGCACGTGCTCTCACGCTCCCTATTCCCGTTCGACGCCGGCGGCATCTCGCGCTGCTGCTGCCGCCTCTCGTCGTCGCGGGCCGTTGCTGGGTTCTTGCTCCTGGATAGGTATTTGGTGATGAGCAAGAGCATGGTTGCCTCATGGGCAGGTCGTCTTCTTCTTCTTGTGCTCGGCGCGGTGCAGCTGATGCCGCTGCCCCGGAGCTGTCACGACGCGAACGAGTCGGACAGCGACCGGATAACCACCCAGTGGCCGCATGCGGCGCGCCTCCCGGATGGCAGGCCGGCCGGCGGCCTCTCTCTGGGCTTCTTCTCCTCCCTGTTTGCTTGTTAATCTGTTTCACTGGTGATCGACGACGATGTGCACGGCAGTGGCTCTCCTGCTGCTGGGGAAAAGCTTTGCTTTTGCTTCGGTCAGGATCAGCTAGCAGTAAGTTGCCCACAGGCTCACAGTGACACTGACAGCAACATACCAAGCAAAGCATCAGGCATCCCTCTCATCTGGATGTGTTATCCGGTCAATGACATCTTGCTGACCGACGAGATGATTTATACAGGATAGGTTTTCTTTTCTACTGTTTAGTGACCTCCTAATGTTATGCTAATAAAAATCACTTAGATTTTTAGCCTTTTGATCAAACCAAATATAGAAAGTGTATACATATCACCCGTGTATATACATCACTGGATGTTTTTGACTCAAAAAACATCCAAATCAGGGTTGAAGCAATGATCTCAAAGCAAATCTAATACCTAGGAATTTAGATGATTTTTATGGAGAAAACATCCGATGTAAGTTATCAAAACCCTATTATTATTACTGTTTTGATCTGGTGTGAATGCCTCCAACCTGCAGATATATTCTCTTCCTTTGATCATGGACTAGAAACCAAATGAAATTGCTTACTTCCCCCGGCATTCACGGCCCGTACCGTTGTGTTCCCCACCTATTGCGGTGCCGGCGCTGACCGGCCGGTCTGTTCTACTTTCAATTACACTCTCACAACTACTGTCTCGCTGCCGCGTACGTAAGACTACGGATTTACGGCTCATTGGTTTCATATTTAGATAGCAACTATTTAGGCGGGGACCTCTCGTTCCATGGCAACTTCGATTGAACGGTGCAACCTTTTCAACTCCTCCATCACTCGTCTATTCACCGGCACAGCTCCATCCTATATTGGATAGATTGGAGATTTTCTCTCTGATTATTTGTTTGTTTTGTTTTGTTTTTTTGTCTCAGCTACTAATTCGTGTTGATAGCCTTGTCCTTTCCTCGCTGTAGTCCACATGTTCTGGAATCGGGAGGCGTATGACTCTGGGCGGAGGGGACGAGGAAGTCGGCGACAACGAAGAATGTTTGCCGGGCTGCTGGCCGTGTCATAGCTTGGTTGTGTAGGTTGGCTGCTGGCCGAGTCATAGCTTGGTTGTGTAGGTTGGCGCAAAGTACGAACTGTAGGAGGACGATGACTGTAACATTCCATTTTAAGCATTTTTAAAATTTTTTTTGTGAATTTAATTTGAGCTCTCAAGTGCAAGCAAATCATTTGAATCAAAATTTCAAGTCTAAATGGGTTCAAAATAATTTATTTAGGTTCCAAATGTTTAAAAGTATTTTTGAGAATTTCCTAGTATTTTTCCTAAATTATTTGCTATTTAATTTGGCTTTTCTTATTTGAAGTATATTTTCACTCAAGCAGACCTCAACCTAAGACAAAGAAGATTATTAAAGTTAATTAAGAATTATGATGTGAGAATACATTACTATCCTGGCAAGGCTAATGTAGTTGCCGATGCTTTAAGCCGGAAAGGCTACTGCAATAATTTGATGATTCAAGAAGAAGAACCTACTCTTTTTGAGAAGTTTTAGTGTTTGAATTTGGAACTAGTGGAGGAAGATTCGTTGTTTGCTTTAGATATTCAATCAATCTTGGTGGATTTGATCAAAAAGATGCAAAAGTCAGATAAAGAAGCTGCTAGAATCAAGTATAGAATAAAGGAAGGTAGAGCCCCAGGATTCTCAGAGGATGAAGAAGGGACAATTTGGTTTAGAAAAAGTATTTATGTGCCGAATCAAAAAGAAATCAAGCAGTTGATATTAAAGGAGGCGCATAAGTCAGCGTACTCAATTCATCTAGGCAATACTAAGATACATCATGATCTTCGTGGTATATACCGGTGGTCAAGGATGAGAAATGAAATTGCAGAATACATAGTTATGCGTGATGTATGCCAGCGAATTAAATCTGAACATCAAAGACCTGCAAGATTGCTGCAACTGTTAAAGGTACCTGAATGGAAATGGAAAGAAATTGGAATAGATTTCATTACAGGACTTCTGTCGGTGTACTTTGCACCGGGGTACCCTCTCCGCCGTAGATTAGTGGGCCCAAAAAGCGGCCCAGCCCACATGCGCGGCCTGACGGGCAAGTGGGCGATCATGCTGCCCCCCGGGCGGGAAGCCCACGTGGCGGCCTGTCGAGCAGGTGGGCGATCATGCCTTGCTTGCCGGGCGAGAAGCCCACGTGGCGGCCTGGCTGGCAGGTGGGCGATCATGCCCTGCTCGTCGGGTGGTAAGCCCACGTGGCGGCCTGGCGAGCAGGTGGGCGATCATGCCCTGCTCGCCGGGCGAGAAGCCCACGTGGCGGCCTGGCGGGCAGGTGGATGATCATGCCCTGCCCGCCGGGCGGAAAGCCCATGTGGCGACCTGGTGAGCAGGTGAGCGATCGAGCCACGCTCGTCAGGCCACGAAGGCAACCAAAGGAATGAGGAGAAGGCTTCGCCTCGAAGTCTCCTTCCCCTGACATGCTGTGTCAGAGTCATTGATTGCGAAGCATTCTGCTATCGACACGACGACGGCTCATCCCTCTGACGCCTCTCACCAAACCCGTCGCAGGAGCGTCATATCCCGGGCTGACGGGCGAGGCCACTCAGCGGCATTAAATGCGGTTTGAAGGACAAGACTACAGTGATGAGTGTAATAAATGAGTCGTGGGTCGGTGTAAGGCTCGAATAATAGGTGTAATTAATGAGTTGTAGATCAGTATAGCGTCACCTTCTCACTTGCCCGAGCCAACCTCGTCTATATAAGGGCGCTCTGGTGCACGAGAAGGGGGGAGAGCCAAAATCGAGACTCGGATCCAGAGAACTCACCCAAGCTCAAGACCAGAAGAACCATTGTAATTGCCTTCATATTTCCTTAACAAAGATTTGGTAGGACGTAGGGCTATTACCTGCGCTGGGGGCCTGAACCTGGGTACATCACCGTGTTTGTTGATTTGTTGATCCTCGGAATCCCTCGCGTGAGAGCTATTAGGGTTTCCAACCACGAAGACGCCCTCTACCGAACCCTATCCTCCATCCTCGGAGTAGTCAACTCTGTCCGTTGACGGGGTCCTGTTCGGCGGAATACGCCGACAACTTCCAAGGACCAGATCATGTCCGGCGGAATACGCCGACAACTTCCAAGGACCAGATCAGGTCATGACTCAATATGGGTTGTAATGGATCGATTGACAAAAGTTGTATATTTCATTCCTGTAAGAACAACCTATCAGAGAGATAAACTCGCAGAGCTGTATATATCAAGGACTGTGTGTTTGCATGGTGTGCCAAAGAGGATTGTTTCAGATTGAGGCACTCAATTCACTTCAAGATTCTGGCAAAAGTTGTAAGAAGCATTGGGTACCAATCTGAATTTCAACACAGCTTATCACCCTCAGATTGATGGACAAATTGAGCGAGTAAATCAGATCCTCGAAGACATGTAAAGGTTTTACGCATCGTCCAATACAATAAGTTGGGATCAAAGCTTGTCCTATGCAGAATTCTCATAATAATAAGTTATTAAGCAAGTTTATAGATGACACCATTTAAAGCCTTGTAGGAAGAAAGTGCAGAACACCTCTCTGTTGGAATGAAATGGAAGATCACCAAGTCTTTGGTCCTGATATTCTACAAAAGGCTGAAGAACAAGGAAAAATAATCCAAAAAAGGTTAAGAACAGCACAGTCTAGGCAAAAGAGTTATGCTGTTAACCATCGAAAAGAGTTAACCTTTGCTCCTGGTGACTATGTGTACCTAAAAGTCTCACTGCTCAAAGGGATGTGTCGATTCCAAGTTTGTGGAAAGTTAGCACCAAGATTCATTAGGTTGTTCCCAATTTTAGCTAGAAGTGGAGAAGTGGCTTATCAGTTGGAGCTACCGCCGCAATTGTCAAATGTGCACAATGTGTTCTATGTGTCACAGCTAAAAAGTGCCTCAGAGTATCAGAAGAACAGATGCAGATTGAGGATGTTGAGCTACAGGAGGATATCACCTACCCAGAGTATCCGATCAGAATTCTGGATGAGGCAGAATGTAAGACAAGGAACAAGTCGATCAAGTCTTGCAAGGTTTAGTGGAGCAACCATTCAAAAAAGAAAGCAACCTGGGAGCGTGAAAAAGATCTTAGAGTGGAGTACCCCAACCTTTTTCCCTAGTCCGTCCAAATCTCGGGGTTGAGATTTCTTTTAGAGGGGAGGTTTGTAACATTCAATTTTGAGCCATTTTTAAAATTTTTGTGAATTTAATTTGAGCCCTCAAGTGCAAGTAAATTATTTTAATTAAAATTTTAAGTCTAAATGAGTTCAAAATAATTTATTTAGATTCTAAATATTTAAAAGGATTTTTGAGAATTTTTTGGGATTTTTCTAAATTATTTGCTATTTAATTTGGCTTTTCTTATTTTCTGGAATTTCTTAAATTGAAAAATCTTTTTAATTCCACCTTTTCCGTCGGGCCGATTCCTTGGCCCATTCTCGTTACCTCGCCCTCTACCGCCTTCGCTACCTCGGCCAAATTATCGCCTCGCACTGCTAGCCCATCTCCTCTCCTCGCCCAGCTTTAGCTCGGCTGTCCCCATCTTGGCTCGCTAACGCATAGGCCCACTTGTTAGAGACCGGCATCATTGTCCCCACCGTCTCTGCGTCGGACTCCATCTTCGAGCTGTATCCACGCACCCATCGTCGCGATTTTCACGGTCGTTAGCACCGAACTTGTCGGCCTTCGCGTCTATTTAACACGCCGCACCCACTCCTTCCTCCTGTTCCAAGGTTCGTCGCCCGTGTGTCACCAAATAGCCAAACCCTAGCGCCGCCGTCCCGAGCTCTTCTCCGCCATTTCTCTCTCTCGTCGACGAGCCTCCACCGCGGATTTTGGTTGCATCGGTTTCGCCGCAAAGACCTCTCCCGTTTGCCCCAAATCTAGTCGTGTTTCATCGCGGTTTCGCGCTGCCGCCTCGTCATCTTCCCCGCCTCCGGCGCCACGCCACCACCGCTGCATTGTCGCCGCTCGACACTCCGCGCCAACCGTGCCGCACTGGCACCCGCATCGGCGTCGCGTCCGCTTCACATCAACGCTCTCACTGCCACGTGGTGGCTTCGTGGCAACCGCTTCGCCCCACCTCTCGCCGTGTCAGCGATACCTCGGCACCGCGCCCTAGGGTTGGCGTTCGTTAAACCGAAAAATCGGTTTCGGTTTTGGTTTTTAGACAATTCGGTTAGTTCAAAATCAAAACCGAAATCGTTTGAAAATTTAGGAAACCGAATTTTGGTTAACCGATAATCTGGTTTCGGTTTCGGTTTTAACCAAATAACCGATTAAACAAGGCAAGAAGCCAAGAACATTACATAAACACATACGCTTTTAACCGATTAAGCGATTGCAAGAACATTACATAAACACATGCAACTCGATCACACTTCACACGGGTAATAAAGTCACTAAACCGATCACACGGGTAGGGCAATAAACATTAAGCAAAGGCAAGAACATTACATAAACAGACTAAACAAAGACACATGCTCAAGTTTTCAAGTCCATTGGTTGCGAAGAAGCCCAAATTTCAATGACAGAGTAGCAGAGCAGAGCATTTAACCAAATGCTTAGTACTTAGTAGCACGTAGCAGAGTAGCAGAGCAGCAGACCATGCAGCCTGAGAAAGTGAGAATGCTTTGTGGCAGCCCTACGACCAAAAGGAAAGAAGATGTTACCTGAAACTGTAATATATAACATGGATATTATTGCTGGTATTACTAGCACCTGCCTATTTTCATATATGCCAGCATTTCAGTAGCCACGGAGGATGATATGCAAAGTATAACATGATCTATTAGAATATATCTCCATTTTACCTGAAACTGTAATATGTTTGCGCATGTAAAGATACTTAGTCCTAATACTTTCGCCATGGTTACCATCCATACCTCCCTCTGTAGCTAATATTCTGGACAATAATCTCAGACATGGTATACATACTCCATCTCTCGTTCTATTTTTCCAAGAGAACTAGGAAGATTCATAAAGCCTTCCTTATCTTGACAGCTTGACACAATAGTTCAAACTTGACATCTTTGCATCTTCATAAGACAAGAATGCAAGTTGCTCCAGTGAGATTTCAAAAACTACCGCCTCAAATTATCCATCTTTTATAAAAACCAACTGACATTTAAAATACACAATATACACAATGAATCGGAACCATAGAAGCCAAAAGGCATTACCAGAGAATCTCAATGTAAATACAGACCTTCTACATCAATTCCTTGTCAGAAAAGTGCATGCTTTTACCATTAACTGCAAAGGCCAACACAAAGGTTTTTAATCGCTTCTCAAACTGTAATATGTCATTTCATTTTTAGTATAATACAGCATGCCTGGTGCCTGTATATTCTGCCTGTATATTAGCAAGACCAAAGGTACTTCAGATTGGTCAAAACATAAACAATTGCATCATGAGAGTCCAAGTTACTTCAAAACATTCTATTGAACTAGGATTTTACATTGTATTGGAGACCAATTTCAGAAATCTGTCTTGCTCCCAATATCACTCTTTTCAATACAGAAAACTAGAACATTAAGATAGCTCACCAGAGTTAACATATAAATAATGCAGAGCTAGCAATAATAATAGAATATCAAAAACAAAAAGTGGAATAACAGAATTACTCTAGCACTTGACAACATAAGGTTCAGTGAAAAATATAAGCAATCCACATCAAAGATAGCGTAACTTATTGAAAGAATGCTATTCTAATAAAGGATAACTTACTTAAAGTGGAATATCAGCAACCAGTTGTAGCAGAACTTGGCTTAGTGATAGATTTGCTGCTGGATTGTGTTTTCAACTTTGATTTTGTAGAAGTAGCAGTCTTTTCAGCTTCATACTCTTTAAGCAATTCTGAAATAAAACAAAAACATGTAAGAGCTTGCACCATGAATGGTTATGTCAAGAACAGATTATTCATTGTTGTTAGCTTACCTTCTTCCATTTTGGCTAGCTCTTCCTCATTTTCTTCAATATTGATAGGAGTGGATCGCCGTAGCCAATCTTGTGTACAAATAAGAGCTTGCACCATGAATGGTGTGCGAGGTCCTAAAATCATCTAGGACACGCCCACTGCATTAAATGCGCTCTCCGATGCAACCGTTGATATTGGAATTGCCAACACATGACGAGCCATATGTGCCAATATAGGAAATCTGACGAACTCACTTTCCACCATTCTAGAATATCAAATCTGTTCTCGTCCTCTTCATTTTCTTCTCCAAGGTATTTCTCAATTTCGATTTGCTAGTGCCAATTGCACCATTACCAATCCTCATCTTTTTAGCAATTAGGGACTTCATCAACCTTCCTCCCCTTTTTTGTGGTTGTTCTAGTTCAGATTCATTGGTTTGTGTCGATGAATCACTTGGAGCATAGATATTTCTATACTCTTTAAACAACTCGTGGAAACAAACATTCACTGCATCCCAAACTTTACGTCCTTTTTCCTCACCAAACATTTCCCCAATGGCTAACTTAGTGTAACTAGATAGCTTGTATCTTGGATCAAGTGCAGTAGCAATAAAGATGAGCAGGTTCATGTTCTCCTTCTCCTTCTCCCTCGCCCTACCCTTCCCCCTCCCCTCATTCTCATTCTCATTGTCCTTCTCATGTCAATTGCCCCAATACTTCGCATGTTCGTCTAGATGGCACACTCCAACGTGGACAAGCTACATGCATAAATTTTCTAAAGCCCGACTTTTCGCAGACTAGCAAAAGGAAGCTCATCTTCAATAACCATTTGAGCAAAAGCATTCCTAATTGCATCAGATCAAACTTGTGAGTTGTAACACTATCACCCCGATTACTTGCAAATAACCTTGCTTGGATCCCTATTCCTATGAGGATTGCATTTGCAAGTGTTAAAATGAGTCCGCAAGGCGATTTACCATTAACATTTGGATCGACCTTGATCTCGCGGTGGCAATAGTTGCACTTCCTTTCTTCGCTTGACCACCCACTTTAATCTTGGTGAAGTGAGACCACATCTCCGATCTTGGCGCCATCTCTTTTCTTTTTTCGCCTCCTCCTTCTCTCGTGTATCCTTTTCTTTTCCATTGCATTTCCCTGATTCATTTGTTTTGCTTGGATCAGAGGTCTACAAACAAGAGTACAAACAAGGATCAACAAATGCGAATTGCAAAATATGTACAAAGACACAAACACAGGAAGATCACATACATTGTTGTTGCAAATCGATTGTTGCGTTCTCTTTGCCACCATGGTCTGAGTCTGAGAATCGGTGGATGCTATCTCCTCGCCACCACCGTGTCGAAGTGGAGAATTGGTCAAGTGGAGTCACCGAGGTCCGAGTCAGTATGAGGTCCTGTAGGGACCGAGGGGAGGGAGGGAGGCGGAGGCCGAGGAGAGGGACGGGCGGGTGGCCGATCCGGCAGGCGCCGCAGCAGGGAGCCGGGAGGGCACTGAGGGAGGCCGAGGGGATTGGGGAACGGGCAGGCCGAGGAGGCCGGGCGGAGGGCGTCGGGCCAAGGGACGGGAGTACCTTGAGGCTGGAGTCAAGGCGCCAAGGGGAGGGCGGCGACGCCAAGACGGCTGGAGGCCGAGGCCGAGCGAGCTAAGGGACGGCCGGACCGGACGGGAGGGCGCCGGATTCGGGAAGGGAAGGCGCCGCCGCCGCCTGGAGCCCTAGGGCGTGTGAGGGAGGGAGTGACCGAGTGAGTGAGGGCCGAGCCGTCGAAGGGAAAAGGGGAATTGAGGGTTACCAGCCGAGACCCGAGAGAGACTCGACAGTGACTAGGGTTAGTCTGAGGAATTGAGGTTACTACTCTCATTACAGTATTATTCTAATCGGTTAACAAAGCCTAAATCAATAAACCGAAGAAATTCGTTATTTCATACAAAAATCGAATCAACAACCGAATACATCGGTTTCGGTTTATTCGGTTTCGCTTCGTTTATTCGGTTTCGCTTTTTGACACGGCTTTATTTGCTCAAATTTACGCGCTTCACACGCGTGGCGTACGCGATAAGCGCCACATCGGCTACCACGTCTGCCCTAGCCGCCGCGTGGTTATCCACGTCAGCGTGGTTCGCCGCGTCATCGTGAGTCCTCTCGGTACTCCTAGTCCACCGTGGGCCGAACCACTGACATATGGGCCCCACGTGTCAGTGGCAATTCTTTTTCTATTTATTTTTTTCCAGAAAATCCAAAAATTCTAGCCAATCAGAGTACGTCACATGTCATTCTTTTTTCTTTTTCTCTGATTTTTTTATCCGAGGAACTTCTCCTTCATTCGAGCTCCGATTCCAGTTATTTAAATTTCTAAATTCATCATCTATCTTCCAGTACTATTATTTTCTATTTTTAAATTTTGTTTGAATTTGTTTTTGTCGGGGATTGGATAAATTACTATGAGGACCATCAAGCCCCGGCAGCCCTTCTTCCGCCGACCATGCTTCTCTTTAATATCATCCTAAAGGAAGATTCTCGGGCGGACCGGCTGCTGACCATACCCAGCCACGAGCATGTGGCTTGGTCTTCCGAGCATGGTTGCTCGGGTTGGCGGCCAAGTTCGGCCACGACCAAGGAAGACCCCGGGCATGCCCCGAAGGTCATGCTCGGGTTATAAAGGCGACGTGGTGGCTGCTGCGATAGCCGTTACGCCACAATTCGGGCCCATCACATCTGCGATGCCGCGTGGCGAGAGTCAAGGGATAGTTGCTGTCACGCGAGGACACGTAAGGGCGTGACATTCGGATGTGGTCATCGTAAACTACTTATAAATACCACATCAGAACACACCAAAAGCACAGACGGACAGAGAGAGCACGCACACCATCTTAGAAAAGGCATGTACGAGCATAGTAATATCCATACTCTTTTGTAATCGGGCATATGCAAAGCTAAGCCCTGCTAGGCCCTTGTAAGCACCCAAATAACAAGCAAAGAAACACTGGACGTAGGGTTGTTATCTCGATCGTGAGAGGCCCGAACCAGTATAAAAATCCTCTTGTTCGCCTCCCTCTTCAGTAGCTCGACCTCCTTGCACGGCCTTCTTTGGACGCTGGCCCTCCACGGAAAAAGGGCTCAGTTGATCCCTCAATCAACAAGTAAGCTCGGCGAGGGGCCTATTCCCTAAGCGCCGACTATTTTATTTATTTATTCTTGTTTCACATGTAGACGACGCAGTTGAAACTCAAGCGAATCAACAAGCAGAAGTAGAACCAACAGGAGCCAACGAAGGCAAGTCTTCCTTAAACATGTTGATCCCAAATTTTATGAAAAGCTTATATTGTTTTAAATTATGCATGCTTACTTTTACGCAATGTACTTTAAATGTGGTTTAAGGGTTAGTTAAATTCTAGACTTGTTATATCCTCATTGACATTAATCACGACGAATCTTTGACACCTTAGATGGTGTCGGGGATTGGGCATTCCCCATAGCGACCATCGTACCTCAGCGGCTGGTCAGTTGCCGACCCTGCTATCCCCTGGACGGTGTCCCCAAGGAAGGTCCTTGAGTAGGCTGACCTGAGCCTACCCCGTCCTCAGCTAAGCTCGCCCCCGAGCATGCTTGCTCGGGGGGACGCGACCGACGATCGGGTCCTAAGGAGGGACCTCGGGCATATCCAAAAAGCCGGGCGCGGTCCACGAAGGCGGCCTGCATTAATCACTCAGCGGCTTGAAGGTCCATACGGCCATGATCTAAGCCCACTGCACCCATGTCGCGGTATGGTGAAAAGCAAGGGAATAGTTTCACCCACGTCTGGGAACAGTGGTGGCCTGTCACTCCGTAATAAATGATGTAACGCTGTAATCGTCTATAAATACCCCGTCGCATGTAGAGTTTAGGGGTTCGACTCTCTGGTTCCTGACCCCCCGGGAGAATCGAGAGGAAGAACACTCACTTGTAAGAAGTAGGGAGAGAGAGAAGGGAGGCCCAGGGCTCCCGAGCAAAACACTTGTAACCCGCCTTCGAATTAGTGAAGCCGCTGGACGTAGGGCTGTTATCTCCCACTCTGAGAGGCCCGAACCAGAAGAAAAATCCTCTTGTCTGTTGTGTTACCCCGACCATCTCGGCCCTAGCTCGGCAGGCCCTCGGACGCTATACCCTCCGCGAAAAAGGGGCTCTAAGTTGATCCCTCATTCAACAAGTAAGCTCGGCGGGGGATCGGTTCCCGAATCGTCGACAGATAGTATTAGCTATTTTATCCGGTGATAACTAATAGTGTAGCATGGGACGATAGAATTGCTTAGTCTAGGTTAAACATTTCGATATTATGCCATTATGGAAAACTTTTCAAACATTGTTTGAACTTATTTGTGAAGATGTGGTAATTGGTATTGCTGCTGATATTTAAATGAAATAAAGTGGAAATAGCTAAGACCGGGGCGGATGGATGTTTGGTGGGTGTTGGATGCAAAGACCTTGAAAGTGAATATTCCGTCCTAGTCAATTAAGAATCGAAGCATGTGTTACTATGGACCGAGCATTATCGTAAAACCACAAGTCTATATGGATACGACCTGGCTAATTAATTTATGTGTCTTGTTATTGGCTTCATCATTTAGTGGGATGTGGGTGCCTAATCGAGATACTCGCAAGGCACAAGAGGGGGCTTCTGTACTGGGTCGTTAGAATCCTAACTGCGGTGAAACCTTAACGAGTGAAGTTAATAGTAGTGTCGTGCATTATAAAGGTTTTGTCATGATCTCTCTGCTGACACACCAAAGAAAGTGTGTTAATTATATGGCAACAAGAGTCGACCATGTCTTGTGGGTAAAGCTGTACACATTCTGTAGAGCTAAAACTACTTAAGTAGCCGTGTCAACGGTCAAGAGCAGGCGAGGTACACTTGCACATTGTAGATTTTATGGTTTTGTTTTAAATGAAAATGATGGTTTGGGAATTCGTGAGTGGATACAACTCTTGGATTATGGTTTGACGACTAGAGCTAGATAGGTGGTTGGAACATGTTTAGTTGTTATATCAAATGCAATTACTATTCAATTACATTTTTGATCAAGCGATGCTTGTGAAATTCCTATTGGTATTTAAAATTAAACATTTCTTTATGCCAAAAAAGCCATATTATGCATTCAATTATTCAGTCATGCATATAGTTATCATGCACTATGTTTTCAAGAATTGCGGAGTACATTTTGTGCTCACCCTTACAATATCCTCACTTTCCACAAAGAAGTGCACAGGAACTGAAGGTGACTACGTGTTCTATGCTTGTGGTTATAATGAAGACGATCTGGATTACTAGAATGCATACCCCGGTCGATTGCCTGTTGGGCAAATGGATGAGCTTATCCTGCTGCTGTTATTTCATTTCCACAGTTTCTTATTGAACTTAAGCCGTGAGGCTGCTTATTTGTAATAGTTGGCTATAAGGCTAATACATTTTGTAATAGTTGGCTATAAAGCTAATACATTCTTGCTTAATCAATACTAATTGACTCGTGATATGATTGTGTTACCATCACTGTTTACACTGTGTGTGCTAGCTTTTTCTAGACTAACACGGTTATACACAGAGAGTTCGGATTTGAAAATCTGGCCCCGACAATGATGTAGAAGATGATAGATTAGGGACGACGTAGAGGATGAATGGGAGGAGGAGATCTCGCCTCATCCTTCTTCCTCACCAAAGCCTTGACCCAGGCCTTAGCCTGGATCTGTGTTGGACCTTGATCAGGCTTGGACTTATGTACTAGGCTTGGATCAGGCCCTTCTCAATTTTATTTGGATTTGGATTGGATTTCGGGCCATTAGCAGGGCGGGAAGAGGGTGGTTTTGACCAGCATAAGCTCAGCAGCTTATTGACCCTGCGTTTCTGATCCTACGGCTAGGGTTGCACT
The DNA here is from genome assembly GCA_036346375.1 of Guadua angustifolia. Classification (NCBI taxonomy): domain Eukaryota; kingdom Viridiplantae; phylum Streptophyta; class Magnoliopsida; order Poales; family Poaceae; genus Guadua; species Guadua angustifolia. The sequence goes on from CM070514.1 coordinate 40,521,700, forward strand.
CCACATCAGTACATCGTGTGCTTTACACCAACAAAATTGGATGATTTGTCAGTGAGGAAAATATGGCCAGTGAATCAGAACTGCTGCTACGAAAACAACAAAGAGATAGTAAAAAAGAGTAATCTAACAACAAAAATTTGGCTCCGCACCTTTTCCAAATAACAACAAGAAAAAAAATCTCTGTCCATCGGGCATTGACAAACAACTATTGGGTCCGTTTCTGTACACCGACGAACTCTCCAAACGTGATCAGAGAGTTTGTCACTCTTCATGAAGCGATTCGACGGATCGAGAGAAATGTCGACAGTGAGGACCAAATAAAGTGGCGTTGGACTCCATATGGTCAATATTCATCAAGGACGGCATACCTAGTACAATTCGACACGGTTTATTGCAGAATGAAAATCAATCCCATATGGAAGGCGAAGGCAGAACCTAAATGTCGTTTCTTCGCTTGGACTTTACTACACAAGAAGATTCTAACAGCAGACAACATGCTAAAAAGGGATAGCCGTAATGCAAGTCGCAGCTCGTGATGCATCTACGAAACACCGACATTCAGGCAAAGATTGCCCCTTCGCTTCGGAGGTATGGGACCTGATACTCCGCTGGGGCAACCTCGATCGATGGCAGAACCTTAACCACAACGGCTCGGTGTATGAATGGTGGCGCAGCCTGAGAGCCCAATATGATAAAGAAAGAAGACGAGATTTGGATGGCCTCATTATCTACTTCTGGTGGAATATATGGCTCGAAAGAAACAGGCGTATATTTCAAGGGACAACTTCAACACCGGAACAAGTGGCCGCATCGATCAAGGATACGGTTTTAAATCATGGTTTCGCGTGGTCGACATACCAGATGAACTAGATACACCCTGGTTTTTCCTTTGGTTTGTTTTTCCCCCAGTGGTGTGGAGTAAGGGGAATAAGTTGTGCTCAGTGTATGTTTTTGTTTTCCTTCTATTTTTAAGCTTAGTTAGATGATTAGTGGAGTGAGTGGTGGAATATTGTGAGGTTTTTTCGGGCCCGGTTTTCCCCAAAAAAAACAGGCCAATCTGTCTTTCTTTTCTTTTTTCCTTCTTAAATAAAGTTTGCGGCAATCCTCTTGCTGCTCTTTCAAAAAAAAAAGAGTAATCTAGGCGAAAGCCAAATCATCCGTTCAGGGTTTAGGTCATTCTTTTTTTTTTTTTGGAACGTTTGCTCCATATACACGAGCCATGTAACTGGTCATTCCTTCGTATTTGCACTCAGTCTGCTCCTCCTAGTTGCCACAGGTATGCTTTTCATCCCACGCAAATTGCTCTACCTCTACGACATACGGACTTAGCACGAGCTAACACAAACGGCAAGGGTTCCTGTGTTGTGTCAGGATTGCATCTTAATTAGTCCCTGGCCTTTAGGACCGTTAGATCATAGTGACAAATGATCCGGATTACTCAACAGTGTTCAGATACAGTGGTACTATAAGTACTTACTGCATGCTAGGGTTGCTACGGCGGTTTTTTAACAGTATCCTGACATCGCTTTTTATCTAATAGTCCATGTATAATTACTGAAGTTATAGTTGTAACGGGGACTACATTGGATCTCACATACCGCACTCCTAATCATGGCAAGTCGTCAGTATCGCACTCAGCCACCCACCATCACAGACGAACTACCGTAGTACTCAAGCTCGGCAAAATAGGTTACCGCGATGCTTGGGCTCGGCAAGTATCTAAGGTGGTACCAAACTCGGTAGGAATGTGGGGGTCCACCATCTGCCGCGCTTGTCGGAGGGTTGTCGTGGTGGATAGAGCCACTACGGTGCTAGCGACATATCACGATAGGTGATATGTATCGACTGTTAGTGCTTCTGTAGTCGAGAACAAAACTAGATTTGCAATTTGGTTGAAAAAAAGTGCAAGGCTCCACGTGAAATCCCTGCGGCTGTGCCGCCGTGCGCTCTCAGTCAGCACACCGAAATATCCCGCTCGGCCACTCCAAAGTCCAAACTAAGCGGTTTCTCCGGCGGCCGGTGCTCGCGACTCGCGACCGCAGGGTTGGATCCTGCCTTGATTCGTGCGGCGCCGGCGCGGCGAGCCCATCGCCGGCGTACGCCGGCAAGTTTTACCGCTTGATGTTTGTCGGCGCCGTTGCAGCGGTGGAGTCAGAGCATGGTGAACCACCGCTTTGGAGTGGCCGGGCGCGCGGGATATTTTGGTGTGGTGATTACGCGTCTACGCCCTGAAACGTAGCGCGTGTCATGTGCTGATGTGGCGGTGGCGAGGGAGATGGTGATCTAAATGTGAAAAGGTGACCCGTAATTTCGGCTGGATTTTACACCGGTGGAGATGGTGATCTAAATGTGAAAAGGTAACCGGTAATTTCGGCTGGATTTACACCGGTGAATGCTAACCACATCGGATGTCGGCGTCTTTTCCTTTCGTTTTACCGTGCTGGGCACCTCTCGGACTTTTTGTTTCGTTTGTCGTCTAGTCATCTACGGCGTCGGATAACAAGCCAAGTGATCAAGGGATAACAAGCCAAGTGATGCGTGGATTGGGAGGTGTCCAAGGAGTCTGTTGAAGTATTCAGTTTAAATTTTTTGTTGAATTGGTTGGTGTAAACAATTTAATATAGTATCAGAGTCAAGAGGTCTTAAGTTCAAGATCCAGTTGAGCGCAATTAAAAAAGTCTATACGTGAGGGGGAATGTTGAAGTATAAGTGAATTGCTCACCTTTCCTCATCACCTAAAACTTTTGAGTGAACTGACTAGTACATGTAACTCAATAGAGTCAACTTTCAACTCAACCGTATAAGAAAAGAAAGGTATCCGCCTCTATCTGCATCTTGTCCCTGATAGATAGTGTAGCCCGCAGGAGCTTGGGCATCGATAGGGCGTGGGTGAGCGTAGCAAGAGCTTGCTATTGTGGTTGGATAGAATGGAAGCGTTCTTATCGAGGTGAACTGTGATGCTCCCGCAGTGGACCAAGCTTTGCCTGTTTCTACGTTCTTCGTATACAGCATGTTGGCTTTCGTGCTCTTCGTGCACAACAGGAACCTAAGTCTGCAAATATGTTCAGAAATATCGTCTCACTGAGACATTACATTATTGTTTTGTCCATACGCATCGTCATGCAAAACCTGCCGCAAAGTTAGCAACATAGACCATGAGAGTTTGGCCCCAAATTAAGTGGGAGGGGTCAACATAAAGAATTCACGAACTAGGCAATATAGATGTAGGCATTTTGAAGTCAAATCAGAAAAATGGTCTAAATATCATTACTTTTCTTATGGAATCACATGAATTTCGCTTAGCTTATTTGGTGAGAGGTGTCGATGTATACCGTCACTGTCTAGGTTAAACCCTGACTTAATTTTAATATCTATTTTTCTTAATTAAAAAATACCTAGTTTCTCATAGGTACTCTCCTTTTTCCTTATGGAATCACACAATTATTAATTAGAGGTGAAGAGCGACGTATACACATCATACCTGTGTTTTATATTTAACTCAATTGGTTGTATCACTGTATGACATCTGGACGAGGTTGAGTAATGCTCAGTCTTTGTCTAGCTGGTTATTTGCTCACGGTTTAGCATTGACTGTTTAAAAAAAAATTAAGTGACGTGGTCTGAATTCGAGATCTTTTAAGGTTAGTACACACGTGCGCAGTTTTGCCTCTAAAAATCTGGGCAACGCTGCAACATCATCTCTTCAATATACCAAATTTATTAATTGAAATGGTTTCAATTTCGATGATTTAGGATTTTAAAACCTTATAACTATTTGTATTATACTTTTAACAAATTTTAAATATATGTATTGGATCTATGATACTAAATCAATATATAAGTCTATAGAGCTATAAGTGTGAAGCGTGCATTTCGACAAAAATCTTCCTAGTTCCAGTACAGTTTATAGCTGAGAACTCCTTACGCTAATCTGAACCCGATTTCTGTCCGGCTGCTCCGTGCCCCCTAACTCAAGTGTCCTGTATTTCAGCTTGCTGCCCTCAAACAATTATGTGAGTAAAGTACTCTTATGCTGCGGGGAATCGATTATGGTGCGCATAATAATGATTGTTGTTCAAGTTTATAAGACGTATTTATTTTTGACATATAAATAAAAAGATATTAAAAATAAATAGATTACTCGTAATTATTATTACTAATGATTATGCACAATGCATGCATGTAAAGAATATAAAGTAAATATAGATATTTATTAGGGGTATAGAAAAAATATCACACTAATTTTATATTAAAATATAAAACACGTTCTATATTGATGGATAAGACCATTTAAAAAATGTACCTTGTAAACTTGGATGAAAGGGGTATCATATATGTATATAGTTTGCTGAGATCAGTGCATGAAACGAGTAGATAGACGAGATCGGAGCAAGAACGTACACGCTAATAACGATCATCGGGTTGATGATGTGCGGATCGGAGTACGAGCTGATCAAATTAAGCTGGGGGGCAGTCATAGGGCAACTCTTCTTTGGCTAGCAAGCACTACTGCAGCGCATGCATACGAGAATAGACCTGTAAATTGGGCCAGACAGTGGGCACGGCACAGCTCAAGCCCATCGTGTTTTGGGCCGTTTTAGGACAGCACGGCACGGCCGCATCATCGAGCCGGGTCAGGCTGATCTAAAGTGGTTTTTTCTTTGCCCGGCTCGGCACTAAAGTCTGTCGAGCCACCATTGGGCCGTCTTGCCCAAGCACGCCCAGCCTACTCGGATCGATTGAAGCGATCTTGCCCCGTTCTCTCTCTCTGTCCCATCACTATCTGGTCATAAGCTAATTAGCCAATTACTTTTAGTCAGTAATTAATCACTATCTAGTGTGGCGCCAGATGTGACCAGTAATTAGTAGTAGGAGTGTATGATTGGGGATATCCAATTAGTTAGGCCGTCGTTGGGCCGTGCCGGGTGGCCCACCGTGCTGCGATTTAAGGCCCAGTCCAGCACGGCATTTGGGCCATGCTGACCCGGCCCATAATGTTTTGGGCCGTGTCGTGCTTTGGACCGTCAATTTCATACCGTGCTCGGGCTAGCCCGTTTGAGCCCGGCCCAATTTACAGGTCTATGCGAGAATGCACGGACCGCTTGCCAAAGTAGAGAAGCCCTGCCACTGCCTCGCTTAGCTCTCATCAACTCTCTCGCGCGTTCATCGCGCGATTGCAATTGGCACCCTCGTCGTCGCTTAATTCCGGCCAACGGCGACGGTGCTTCTTATAGGCGCACATACAAGCAAAGCATGCCGGCCCTGGCCCTGGGCACGCATGGTGGCAAGGGATCGATCGATGGAATGAGTGGAGTTTATACCATGGATATCCTCTCCAGCTTGCAGCTCATCTGCTCCTCTTTTTCTCGACGTCTCTTTCTCTGCAGCGATTAATTCCCTACCCAAAAGCTCGACAATCACACCTTCGGTCTTGATTGGCATTGTATGAGATTCGATCCCCGGCAGTCGGCAGGCATGATCTTGACCTCTCTTTCTGTAAGCACACAGACAGGAAAAAAAGGCACCCTCTTTCTGCCGCAGTGCCGCCTTTAATTTACAAAGTAAAATGCAATTTCTTCGCTGTGTTAGTTTTCACATTTAGTAGATATGATCTTTAAGGCGTCAGAAGTCAGAACCACTCAGAACCTCTCCAATTAAGCTGAGCTGCTGACTAATCATTGCACGCGTGTATATCATAAGACAACGGTCTGCGCGCACTCTGTATATACTCATACCTAAGACAACATGCATTGATTTATACGACAATGATAAGGAATGGTGCATTGATTTATAAGACGAAGGTGCGTAGAAGAGATGGAATTGAAAATGGTCTTTGTCAGAAGCAAGTTACGTAGAAGCGATGTAACTGAAGAGATGGAGTATATATGCAAGGGGCGGGCATATCGTATTGTAAATTTGTACTACGCCTGTGGTGTGGATCAAGAGCCGGGTCTCCTTGCTCGCAGATCTGAATCAAACAGCCATCCGTCAGTATTCAGTGGCACCATGCCCTTTTGGAGACGACATTGAGTTGAGCCATTGATGATGGGGGAGGGCATCAACGTCAGTTGCACCGGGGGTACGGGCCTAACCCCACAGCATGCGGTCCAAAATCGTCAGTGACGGACAAAGGGTTAAAATTTTATTGGTGTCAATGGGACAGTGTCAATATGAGATAAGTGAACGAAATATAAATCGAACCATCCGGAGATAAAGTGCTAGGAGATATCTATGGTCCAGTCAAAAATAGAGGGTGCCTCTGTTGCATTCTAAGGATCTTAGCGCCTAAACGAAACACCTAGAAGAGGGACTTAGTGAACATACCTTCGGGATTCGTGGAGTTGGACGAAGAAGCCATTTATGTCGGTGAGGAGGAAGTAGCGGCGTCCTTCCTGTTCTCGCGGAGAAGAAGGAGAAGGCCATGAAGAACGGCGGTGGCCTTCCTGTCACTTCAGCGCACACGGTAGATCGGGTCGGTTCTAGGGTTTGTGGGAGTGAGGTTTCGCCAGGGAACTTTGGTACCCGTGCCGGCCCTCATCTCTTCCCTTTTATATGGCGCGGTGTGACAGGGGCCCACAACCTAGAGTTTGTTGCGCCCCCGATCAGGGCGCTGAGTTTGACTCGGTGAGATATGCCGAGAGATCAAACTAACATTCTCCCCCTTGATTTTGAGGCTAAATTACTTAACTTAACATTAATCCCGCTTCTCAATAGATTAGTGCACAAAGATCAAGGCGTTGCAACAGCCAATTACGTGTTGTTGAACTCAATGACTACATTACACCTTTCTATCTAAAAACAGAAACTTAGTCTTATGGGAGATGGTTGCTTATTTGACCCCTTACATCCAGAATCACAATCTTTCCAATAAACCTATGCCGGTTACATGTTCTCTGAACATATATGGTGGTAAGCCCTTAGTTAGCGGATCCGCAAGCATTTGCTTGGTACTTATATGCTCTAATTTTATAGTTTGATTCTGGATCTTCTCTTTCACAACATAAAACTTAATGTCAATGTGTTTGGCAGCACCACTTGACTTGTTGTTATAGGAGTAAAATACTGCTGGTTCATTGTCGCAGTACAATGTGAGTGGCCTTTCTATCTTTGTCCACCACTTTTAATCCGGTCATGCAATTTCTTAAGCCATAGTGCTGCCTTTCGGTTGCCTCATAACAAGCTACAAACTCAAAGATGCATTGTCGATTTATGCAAAGGATCGTTTGTTTGGAGCTTTTCACGAAATAGCTCCCCTGCGGGGTGAATACATAACCTGATGTGGATTTCTTAGTGTCTACACACCCCGCAAAATCTGCGTCAGAGTAACCCACAATCTCGAGGGCACTCGACTTTCTATACGTTAACACGAGGCCTTTAGTTCCTTGCAGATATCGCAAGGCTTTCTTAACAGCTTTCCAGTGATCTATTCCTGGATTTGACTGATATCTACCAAGCATCCCGGTTACAAATGCTAAGTCAGGGCGAGTACACACTTGAGCATACATTATGCTTCCGACAACTGAAGCATATGGAACCGATTTCATTTGATCGATCTCATATTGGTTCCTGGGACATTGAAAATTCCCAAACTTATCGCCCTTGACTATTCGGGCAGGCGAAGCCTTACACGCATACATATTGTATTTCTTTAGAACATTTTCTAAGTATGCCTTTTGCGATAGGCCTAATACCCCTTTAGTTCTATCTCGGTGAATCTCAATCCCTAAGACATAAGATGCCTCACCGAGATCTTTCATTTCAAAATTTGAGGATAAGAAGTTCTTAGTTTCCAGAAGTAGATTTTTATCGCTGCTTGCCAGCAGGATATCATCTACATACAGGACTAGGAAAATGAATTTTCCATTCTTAAACTTAGCATAGATGCAATTATCTTCCTCATTTTCCTTAAAATCAAAACTTCTTATAATCTCATCAAACTTAAGGTACCACTGTCTAGACGCTTGCTTTAGCCCATAAATGTATTTGTTTAGTCGGCATCTCATATTTTCTTTACCTTCCACGACAAAACCTTTGGGTTGAGCCATGTATACATTTTCGTATAGATCCCCATTAAGGAATGCTGTCTTAACATCCATCTGATGTAATTCTAAATCATAATGTGCTATAAGCGTCATGATGATTCTAAAAGAATCCTTTGTCGAAACAGGCGAGAAGGTCTCATTATAATCTATTCCTTCTCTTTGAGTGAAGCCTTTTGCCACGAGCCTTGCTTTGAATCTTTCAAGATTTCCTTTGGAGTCACGCTTAGTTTTGTAGGCCCATTTACAGCCTATTGTTTTGGCTCCTTTAGGAATTTCTTCTAAGTCCCATACCTTATTTGCGCTCATAGACTTCATTTCATCTTCCATGGCTGCGAGCCACCTAGATGAATGGGGATCTCTCATGGCTTCCTCAAAAGAGGTGGGATCACCCTCTATCTCTAATTCTTCACTTACATAAACTTCATAATCAGCAGAAATAGCTGATCTCCTATTTCGTTGTGACCTCCTAAGAGGTTCTTGAGCAGGTGCGTTGCTCACTATAGGAGGCTGCTGTGGCTCTTCAGGTGCAGCTACAATAGTATCTAGGGGCTCCATAGCTGCAGGAGTCTCAGGTACGTTAGTAGCTGCACTAGGAGAACTAACAGCAGGTGTTGCAACAACTAGAGGTGCAACGACAACAGGTATCGAGAAAATGGGCTCTTGAATCATCGGAGTTGGGGCAAAGACCCGCTTCTCCTCAAGGCTTATTTCTCGGGGTACCATGCTCCCCCTGATCATTTCTTCTTCTAAGAACACAGCGTGTCTTGTTTCTACAAGTTTGGTATGTCTGTCAGGACAGTAGAATCGGTACCCTTTTGATCTTTCAGGATAGCCAATAAAATGGCAACTGACTGTCTTAGCGTCTAACTTTCCAATATTTGGATTAAATAATTTAGCCTCAGCTGGACAGCCCCATACATATAAATAATTTAGAGTGGACTTCCTCCCAGTCCATAACTCATATGGTGTTTTAGATACCGACTTACTAGGAACCCGATTAAAAATATGGGCAGCGATTTTTAATGCCTCCATCCATTGACTAATCGGTAAGGTGAAGTAGCTTATCATACTTCGTACCATGTCCATTAATGTGCGGTTACGCCTTTCAGTTACTCCATTTTGCTGAGGTTCGCTCGGCATAGAATACTGGGCTACTATGCCATTTTCCTGCAAATACCTTGCGAAGGGTCTAGGAACTTGGTCATAAGGGGTATGTCTACCGTAGTACTCCCCTCCATGGTCTGATCTTACTATTTTAATCTTTAGATCATATTGATTTTCAACTTCAGCCTTAAATATTTTAAACTTATCTAATGCTTCTGATCGTTCTTTAATTGGATAGATATAGCCATAACGTGAAAAATCATCAGTGAATGTTATGAATGAATCAAAACCATCCACTAACTTCACAGGAAAAGGACCACAGATGTCTGTGTGAACAATTTCTAAAATTCCTATGCTTCGTTTGGCACCTTTCTTAATTTGCTTAACATATTTGCCCTTAATGCAATCAATGCAATGTTCTGAATCTGAGAAGTCTAACGGATGGAGAATTTCTTCTTTGATTAATCTCTCAATCCTCCCCCTCGAAATATGGCCTAAGCGACAATGCCATAATTTCGAAGACGTCTCAGTCTCACTTCTCTTACGCTTCTTACATTCATTCACAGATGAAGAGGCATTCACAACATTCACATCATTACTTTGGGAAAGTAAATAAAGCTTGTCTTGCATGAAGGCAAGACCAATATCAATATTAGTGATTTGAATCAAACATTTCTTATTCCCAAAATGACATGTATAGCCATCATCATCTAAACAGGATACTGAAATCAAATTCCTCCTCATGGAGGGTACAACTAAAACATTATGTAAATGAAGAATGAAGCCATTATTTAATTCTAAGGGGAGATCTCCGATGGCTTCAACTTCTTCCTCGATGCCATTGGCGACTCTAATGCTTCTTTCTCCTCTTTTCAAGATCCCCTTCGTATGGAATCCCTGCAAAGAATTTGCAACATGAACAGTTGCACCTGAGTCAATCCACCATGTATGAGTGGGAAAATCTAAGTACAGGGATTCATCTATAAATGTAACTTGATACTTACCATTCTTGTTCAACCATTTAAGGAACTGAACGCAGTCCTTCATGTAGTGTCCTTTCTGATTGCAATGTCTACATGTATCCTTGTCCACCTCTATTGGACCCTTGCCTTTGCCTTCATAAGGCTTCTGGCCTGAGGTAAATCTCTTATTCTGAGGTTTACCTTTGTTCTCAAAGGAAAGCTTAGACTTACCATGAAAATTACTCTTCTTCTTTTCGGATTGCTTAAGATGATTGATAGAATCAATCCTTTGAGCTCTAAGCCTCTCTTGTTCTTGAGCACACATAGCCATCAATTTTTCTATGCCCCATTTTTCATTTATGGAGTTGTAATTTACTGCAAAAGTCTCATATTCCTTGGGTAAGGAATTAATGATAAATTGCACCAAATACCCTTCTGAAATCTCCATTTCCATGGTCTTCAGCTTAGTGGCTATGTTGCTCATCTTCAGAATATGCTCTCTAATGTTACTTTGCCCATCAAACTTCTCATTTGCAATTCTTTGCATAAGAGAGTTTGCATACATCTTAGTAGAGCCAGTGAACTGGCTCTGAACTTTGCTAAGGTATTCCTTAGCATTGGCACATTCTGGGATGGCACCCCTTATACCTTCCACGATGGAGTTCTTAATCACCATCATGCATTTTCTGTTAGAATTTTTCCACTTCACACGCTCAATATCGTATGCCATTCTTGCCGTAGCATTATTCTGAGCGCCTGGTTGACCATCAGGGATCAGTTGGGGCTCAGTGGGACGATCATGCATAATTGCATAATCAATGTCTGAGAGTGCAAGTGTCATCTCAATCTTCTCCCTCCAAGAGGGATAATTCCCCCCGTTTAGGGGCTCAATGGCAGAGATCAAACTCAGAACATTTGAAGTGTTCGCAGCTTCAAAAGAAAATACAACTTAATCAAAATACTGAAATAAAAGTGCATGAATTAATTCAACGTTGGTTCAATTAAAACATGCTCTTAACAGAAAAATTTGTTCTACTTCTAAAGTACCGTTGGGCAGAATTAGAATAGAACAAATTTTAAACTTAATCATTATGGAAAATTTTATCATCAACGTTGGTCAGAAGATAAAATTTCCATACTAAAACAAACTTAATACAATTTTTCTAATCAAATTTTCACGTTGGATCCAATTTAATCAGAAAAATAATCTTAAACTGAGAGAATTATGGCAAATTTTATCATCATCGTTGGTCAGAAGATAAAATTCCCATATTAAAATAAACTTAATATAATTTTCTAATCAAATTTTCACGTTGGATCCAATTTAATCAGAAAAATAAACATAATTTTGGCAGCGAAAATACCATTTAACTCAATACTCAAAATTAATCATGTGCTTAAACTAATTATTCACAGTAAAAATAAAAATTCACTGTTCATAGACACTATTTATGGCCGAAATTTGGCCCAAAATGGACCAACGGCCATTTCTTGTGCCTTACGGTCACGAGCCTCCGAAAACCTAGGCTCAGGCAGTAGCCTTCATCATCCCTTTGGGCCATAAGTGGCCTAGCCGACCAGCCGATTCGTCTGCTGTTCAATCCCGATGGACGGCCGAGATTGCATCAAGGCAGAGATTAAAACCCGAAAAAATCGGCCTCCGCCAGAAACCCTAGATCATTTCTTTCCACGCCTCCCGCCTGCTTCTTCTCCGTGCGCATGCGAGAGAGAGAGAAGACGGAAGGCGGCGGCGCCGCCAGCCTTCTTTGGTGCCACGCCGTCACCCTAGGGTTGATCGCCACAAATCAAAGCGGCTTTGGCAATTGTGCCCTAAGCAGCAGCGCTGCTCTCCCCCACATGACGAGGATCTCAAAACCGGGATGTGAAAGTGCATCTAAGCACTTATGTTATTTTGGTGATTAATGACAAACGCATATAATGACAATCTATATAAGTGTGTAAATGCTTAACTTAGTGATTAACAAATGACAAACCTCTAATATGATTATATTACTATGAGACTAACATGTTTACTACCGAGTTGAATATTAGTCTCATCTATTTAGAGGAAAATCAAATGGATGGTTAGACAAAGATAAGGTATGCAATCTCGGTATCCCTTCCATATTTGTTATTGCATTCCTTTTGTGCAAATGCATAGTGAACTCCAAGTAACATGTTGATTATATTTATGCACATTGGTTCATGTCATATTTATTTGTGCATATATATTCACTTGAGTTCATTATGTGCTTTGCTTTTAGTATGCATGTATTAACTAAAGTTAAAATTCACATTGCTATAGATTGAATTGGTGCATGCATGTTTTAGTTACGTATCTTCTCATGCACTTCTCTTAGTGAAGTTTAACTTTAGTGTAGGATCACATATTTGCTCTTATTCCAAATATTAGTTGCACATGTACAATTCAGATATATTCTATCATGTACTTCATTTAAGTAAAGACCGTGATCCATGCCATGATTTAATTAATTCATCATATTGGCAATTATCTCTCTAGTGCATATAGATCAATTACATATTAATCATCATAATGCACTTAGAAGAGAACATTTCTTATGTCAAGTGTTTCCATTTATATTGTGCTTCGTTATGTGAAACACTTGTGGTAATCAATCGCTCTCAAATATCAATTTATTTATATCTATTGAGCTTTTGGGACTAATGTCTTTCATGAGTGGTTTGGAAAGAATTAGGTCTCGTGTGTGTATGATGACCAAGATATCTTGGAGGATGATCGTTAAGCTGAGGTCAACAAGACGGCGGTGTCACCAAGAGTTGAGGACTAAGTCAAGATCGACTTGGCGTGGAGATCGTCGGAGAGGATAATCAAGTCAAGGTCGATAGGACGAGAGTCTCATGAGGTGAATCGAGTCAAGTTGGACAAGGCGAAGACGTCATCAATCATTTGGTAAAAGACATCATGCACATTGCATCCACGGAGAAGATGGCATGCGAATTGAATGTAAGACTTAGATTTCTCGTTTGAATTTGAGTCTAAGGATTGCCGTACTATTAAGAGGGATGCTCCATTGAATGACTTTTAGATGTGTCAAGTGCTCAAGTGATCCATCATTGTGAAATTTAGAGAGAGTGTGGTGTTGGTGGTGCCGGAAAGTGAGGGTTGTAGGTCTCCCTTGAATTCTTTGTGAAATCTGAATTTATCCTTTGAGATTTGGGTAGTGAGACCTTGTTAGTTGTGTAGACCTTGTTCTTAGCTTTCAATAGAGTCCAAAATCACTGAAATCGGAGTTCGGAGTCAAAAGTTATGCTCGTTTTGGTCGAGCTGCTCAGTGCACATCGAATAGTCCGATGAGGACTTAGAAAAATCCTGAAAACAGTTTTGAAAATGGGTTCTCTCTGGAAACATCGGATAGTCCGATGTTCTATATCGAATAGTCCGATGTTCCCTTGGAAATCTGGAGTTTTACACACATCGGATAGTCCGATGTTCCATATCGGAAAGTCCGATCTGTGCTTTTTATTCAAGAAAATTTGAATTTCGTGTAGAGTCTGGCTCGAGTTTACACACATCGGATAGTCAGATGTTCAATATCGAATAGTCCGATGTGGAGTACGACGAGGGCATAACGGCTAGTTTTTTGGACACATCGGATAGTCCGATGTTCAATATCAGATAGTCCGATGTGGGTCTGACCAGGGCATAACGGCTAGTTTTTTGGAGCCTCTATTTAAAGCCCCCTCCTTCCCATTTGAGAGGTGGCCGTTATCCTGCAGCTTTGAGGGGTTCTCCTCTTGTTTTTTAGCCCCCTAAACACCACTTTGCCCTTAGATCTTAGTGATCCCCTTTTGTGTGAAGGGTTGGGAAGAGTTTGAGGAGTGAGATGTTAGGGTTGGTGGAAAAAGTGAGATTTGAGGTTCCCCTTCTTTCTTGAGCCCAAAATCCCTCTCTACTCTTAGATCTAAGTGATCCCCTTAGTGAGAAGGGTTGAGAAGAGTTGGAAGAGGTATGTGTTAAGCAAGATTTGATCTTTGAGCACTTGATTTCATCTCCAAACTTGTTTCGTGAGCATTTGTTACTCTTGGAGGTTGAGGACTCCTAGACGGCTAGGAGGTCGCCTCGAGCCACCGGTTCTTTGTGTGGTGTCTTAGTGGGAAGTTTGTGAAGGTTCGATTCATTCAGACAAGAAGTGGCCAGTGCATTTGTGCAACAGGGAGGACAAGGGTCGAAGAGACCCGGCTCAGCGTGATCAAGCCTCAGCAAAGTGCAAAAATCTTTTGTGTGGTGTGCCTCAAGGGAAGTTTGTGAAGGTGAAGGGGAAGAAGTGAAGCCGGCGAGTGAAGTGCATTTGTGCAACACCGGAGGACAAGGGTCGATCGTTGGCCGTGACACTCCATCATGCCTTGCACATGGTGGAGCCATTCTGATTGACATGTTGATCTTTTAAAGCCATGTGACACGTTGATATTTTAAAGCTTTTGAACCGGCTATATTATTTCCGTAATACAATTGTTTGCATATAGCATATTGTTCACAATTCACGGTGACTATTGCACAAGCAAAAAAAAAAAACATATAGATTGAAGTTAAAGTTCTATTTGCATTTATAATTAGCTAGGAAAGTCGCCACGATAGCCTTGGAATTAATTTAGTTTGGAAAAGAATAATTACAAGGATAATTGACCAGCTTGTATTAAAAATGTAAGAAGAACATGTTCTAAGTAAAGGTCAAAATTTGTTTTTAGCACGACATACGACATAATCCTTGGTATTGTAAGGGAAATTATACTACTAGAAGTTCAAATAATTATTTTAGTAATTAGCTTTTATGAAATGTATAAAGGAGACCCCATTGCGTGATCAAGCCTCAACCTCATGAATGAGTGCAAGGTGCAACACCCAAGCTAAGCGGGTTGAAAGAGACCCCTGTCTTGGTGACTGCCACCTTGGAAAGTGCTAAGTGCAACACCGGAGGAAGTAGGTTGAAAGAGACCGGGCTTGAGTGTGACCGAGCTGCCTCAACGGAGACGAGGGATCCTCAAGGATCCGAACTCGAAAACCAACCGTGCATCAAATCTTTGGTTTGATCTTTTCTTGTTGCTTTGATTAAATTTGCCTTGATTGGTTTGGTATAAAAGTAATTGTTATAGCTAGCTTACTACTCCTTTTGTTGCTTAGCCTTGCCTAGCTCTAACTTGTGATAAACCTGTTTGCTCACGTTCTTATCGATAATCCAATTGTGCATATCGGATAGTCCGATATTCTAAGTCGGATAGTCCGATATTTTTTCGCTGCGACTTAGTTTAATTTATAATTCGCCTATTCACCCCCCCTCTAGGCGACATCCCCTGTCCTTTCACGGCGGTGGAACTACCTCGTCGACGACGACGAGTACGGGAAGTTAGGGAAGATCTCCCTCTTTCTTACTCTTTCTTTTCTTGGATCTGATTTCGGGGAAATTTTACTTCTAGGGTTCTTCGGGTTTGGGGATTTTCTTTTCTAAGGTTCGAATCAGAGAGTAAAAGAGTTCTTCTTCTCCTTCTTCTTTGCTGTGCACGAGGTCTAGCCCGAGAAGTGCACAAACCCGAAGGTGATCTTCATCTAGGGTTAGGGTTTAGGCACTTGAACATGGCTCTGATACCATTGTTGCATTCTAAGGATCTTAGCTCCTAAACGAAACACCTAGAAGAGGGACTTAGTGAACATACCTTCGGGATTTGTGGAGTTGGACGAAGAAGCCATTTGTGTCGGTGAGGAGGAAGTAGCGGCGTCCTTCCTGTTCGCACGGAGAAGAAGGAGAAGGCGATGAAGAACGGCGGTGGCCTTCCTGTCACTTCCGCGCACACGGTAGATCGGGTCGGTTCTAGGGTTTGTGGGAGTGAGGTTTCGCCAGGGAACTTTGGTACCCGTGCCAGCCCTCATCTCTTCCCTTTTATATGGCGCGGTGTGATAGGGGGCCACAACCTAGAGTTTGTTGCGCCCCCGATCAGGGCGCTGAGTCTGACTCGGTGAGATATGCCGAGAGATCAAACTAACAGCCTCAGCCCCGGCTGATCCCCTTTGATGCTTGCTCTGAATATACAGTGAGCGAGCGAGTGGGAGAAAAGACGAGAAGGGGAAGAAAGAGGTCGACGGGGAAGGGAGGGATAGAAAGCAAGGCGGCGGCTGGTGCCGATGAGGGGGAGAACATGGCGTCCTGGCTGGTGGCGAGGAACACTCTCAAGATCATGCCTTTCAGGCTCCCACCACTAGGTTTGTGTCTTCGTGACCTTCTTGTTGCTCTTTGCTAAACAAATCGACTTGCTCTGTTCTAGGATTTTGTTATCCAATTGTTTGAAAATTCGACCAGTTTTTGTTAGTAGACAAGAAATCTAGGTAGCACTGACAAGTTCCCTTTTTTTTACATCATCCTGGGAAAGGAGAGGGCTTCAGATAGTGCCAGGAGGTCCAGGAATGAGATAAAAAAAACATAAGCTTTAAGCAAAAAATCTAAATCTAAATAAACATGTATAGTTGGATATCTTATACAGACTCTAGTATGAGTTGGTGGTAATACTAGATGCATGTATAGTTGGATATGTTGGGTTGTACAACCGCATGTGTATCACGTATTTCGCATGTTTATCATATGACTTGTGAGGGCGCACGACTGCAACTGAGACATGCAAAGTGCACTTAACCTTTTTCTATGTGTACTGACTATACCATATCATCTCGATTGTTGATGTGGCGTCGTAGACTTAGCCAGATGCAAGTTCATGGAATCGTGACAGTTCAAATTTCAAGGGGCAGTTCATGGAATCGTGACAGTTCAAATTTCATGATGCTAAGGTTTCGTGGGGTGGCTTTGGCTTGACGTGTCTTTGTAAGGGAGATGTCCCTGTACTTGAAAGGATACAATAAAAAACCGATCTCGTCTTCCTTCGACCAGGGTTATTAAAAAAGCTCGAGGCTCACAAACTATTCGAGCATGGCTTGAGCCCCAAACGAACCGAGCTCGAGCCTACTTTCAAGCTCACGAGCCTGATGAGCTGAACTTGAATACTTCATAGTAGGCTTAGTCTACTGACTCCTGACGCCTGGGCTGTCCGCTTGTCCCGAGCTCCCGGCCTGGCCACTCGGCCCACCCACCACCCTAAAGTCCAAACAGCCTGGCCCACTGGCACCCACACCACTCTGTGACCATCCCAAAAGCCAGGTCCCGACTCTCGTGACTTTTCCTGTTCTCCGTGCGTGACTTGAGTCCCGTAAAGTTCCGAGCATCCCCTAATCCCCTTCCTCCCCAAACCCTAAATCAATCTCCCGTTTGGATCCGTCCATCTCCCATCTGCCTCGACTCAAACTGACATTCATAGAAAAGTGTTAACTAGCATTAGTTTAGGGGAAGTTTACCTAGTCATGGCGACAAACAGGCTTAAGGGTGGGTATTCGGTTTCTTCGGTTTTTTGGTTCTTGGAAACTGACAACCAAACCAAATTTGAATACTAAACCAAAATAACCAAAAAATTTTGGTTGTTCGGTAAACCGAAATATGCACATCATAGTTAATCACACCTAGTGCATCCAATGATCCAAGATCCCTCCCACCACATTGCATAATTTGCTCCATAGTAAATTCAAATTCATGCCAGTTCCTTTGCTCCATGTAAACAGCCCAAATCCGAACAAATTGAAGGAAGCCAAGCATCAACCGAGAAAAGGCACCGACCAAAGCAATTATTAACAGAGCCTTAGCAAGAATCTGAAAAATTGTCTTATAGGTGGTTCACTGGTGCCATCACAGGGGGGATGGACTTGGCGATGAGCCGATGATGATGGGGAGGCCGATGAGGAAGAACCGAAGAAGACGTCGCTGAGGTCGTGGGCGGGGTCGATGGAGATGACGAGCACAGACTAGCGAATGGAGGCGAGGAGGATGGAGCAACATGCCTACATGTGCTTAGTGCATGATAGCAGCCTTGCTCTAGCTCAACATGACTCGGAAGCATATATAGTGTCACCCGTATGCCCACACATGGCGGCATGGTAGCAACCGACCAACGTTCTGCTTTGGCGGAGCACGACAACGATGTCTCAGCCCCCCTGCACATCACAAAGAAACCAATGACGGCGATCCAGCCTGACCCATGCTCATAGTATAGTGACGACGATGGTTCCGACAGGATAAGCGGACGATGCGTTGACCGTGACACTCCATCATGCCTTGCACATGGTGGAGCCGGCTACGGTTGACATGTTGATATTTTAAAGCCATGTGACACGTTGATATTTTAAAGCTTTTGAACCGGCTATATTATTTCCGTAATACAATTGTTTGCATATAGAATATTGTTCACAATTCTGGTGACTATTGCACAAGCAAAAAAAAAAAGCTTATATAGATTGAAGTTAAAGTTCTACTTGCGTTCTATAATTAGCTAGGAAAGACTTAACGATAGCCTTGGAATTAATTTAGTTTGGAAAAGAATAATTACAAGGATAATTGAAGATTTTGTATTAAAAATATAAGAAGAACATGTTCTAAGTAAAGGTCAAAATTTGTTTTTTAGCACGACATACCACATAATCCTTGGTATTGTAAGAAAAAATTATACTACTATAATTTCAAATAATTATTTTAGTAATTAGCTTTTATTAAATGTATAGTCTAATTTTAAATTTAGCAAGTGCCTCCAAAATATCAGGTACGGCCTTGACAAAGCGTCTTAGTCAATTCCAGTAACTCCAAAGGGACACGTCAGCAACGTAAGAGTTGCCGTCGTCGGAGCACGACGCATCGGAAGCCGCTGGTGGCTCGATTAGCAGCCCCTCCGCCAAGCTCGCGCAGTACAAGCCCCAGCCCATGTCAGCCAGCACGTCCAACTCGAACGTCGAAGTCTCTTCGTTACAACGCCGGGTAGTCTCGGAAGGCGTGTCCGTGGCCGCGTCGTCGTCGGTGGCGGACAGCTCCGACGTGGCCGACATGGCGTCCTCGGCGATCAGCGGCACGGCCTCGCGCCGCAGCTGGAAGGCTTCCACGGCCTGCGCGACGGCGCGCTGGACGTCGCTCGCGCTGCCGAAGGTGGTCGACGGCGGCACGGCGAGGAGCCAGGCTGAGTCGGCGAAGTTGAGGCAGGCGGCGCGCCCGCAGAGCGCGAGCATGGCAGCGTCGTGCGCGCGCGCGGCCGTATCGGCGGCGTCGAACGTGCCGAGCCAGAGCCTGCACCCGCGCCGCCCCGGCACGCGGACCTCGCACACCCACCGCCCGGCCCGGCCGCGCCGGCGCACGCCGCGGAACACCGGGTGGCGGGTCTCTCGGAACTTTGTGCGCCCCGCGGGTCGCTTCGGCGGAGAGGAGCAGACGGCCTGGAAGCGCCGGTGGTGCGACGTCGAGGACGAAATGGAAGCCTGTGAGCTCGTCGACTCGTCGCTCATGGTCTCTCCTTTTCCCGCACTCATTGCACGCTACTCGAATACCTGCCTAGCTCTTGCACAATTTCGTTGGTTTCACGGTGGCAAATGGCAGTTTTGAGGGCGCGTATTTATAAATGGCCGGTGAGCAAGCCAAGCAGGTGGACTGGAGCCGCGGACAAAGGAGTGGATTTCTTTTTCATTCTTTCATTTTAGATATAGAGAGATTGAGAGACAGGTTCCTTTCTGTTCTCTAGTGGTCGTATCCATTTAATTTTGTCCTTCCTTGGTCCATCGCGGGCTGCTCCAAAGACAAGCCTGAACTGAATTTCCCACGGTAAAAGACGACAAGTTTCTCTGAGGCGGCCGGTCTAGGCCTCTGAAAGTTAGTTGTTCTGTGCCCGTGCCGGATCACTTCAACCTCTCACGCCAAATGCTTGCGGGTCGGCCACACTGTCAAGACTCAGTCAGGATCAACCAAAGTTCCATCTAACAGTGGAGGACAGCCATTCAGATCGGTTGTGGCCGTCGCATCCAGGACACGCCCGCTTGCTTGCGCATTGGCCTCAGACGTTACAAGTTGCTGTCTGCAAAAACATCAATCAAGTGGCGCCATTCCGTCATTCATTCATTCGTCCCTCCAGAACAAAATGCCTCAAACAAGCACACCCTGCGTTCATCAGAACCGAACGACCAAAAGGAGGCAACCCTAGAGGGTGGGTTTGAACCAAAAACCAGCGTCTGGTTCCCCGGAATGGTAACGCAGCAGCCATGGATGGAATTAACCTGCTGATTAAACAAACCCAAACCTGCGTGCTGCAACTTGCAGAGCACCCGGAACAACTGGGCAAGGCACTACGTACCTCTTTTAGCCTCCCGGCGCCCAACTTGTTGCAGAAAGGCGGCAGATAAGCCTCCTCTCCGGCGGCCTCACTCCGCCGTCAAGCGGCAACAAAAGTCGCACTGTACCATGCGTACCGCGTACGCCTCGTTTAATTTACATCTGCTGTGTCTTGTGCTATCTTGTGCAGTATTGTTTGGATAGTTTCGCATCGATCGTGAGTAGAGATAGCTTGATCCAATCTACCCCCTCCAAAATTATTAGTTGTATTTTTTTTAATAATCTTATCTATAAATATAAAACGAATTTTATATTTCTATATCCCTAATAGATATACATCTTTACTTTATATTCTCTACGTGTATGCATATAATGTAGTAATCTACTTGTTTTCAACGTCTTCTTCTTGATCTATATACAAAAAGAAATACTAGGTCTTATAAATTTAAATAGAGTGGGTGTCAGCTTACGAGTCGAGTGACCCAAACCTAGGACTGGGAGCCGTGTGCGGCCGGAAACCGGTTGTCGGTTTAGCGGTACCGGTACGAAGGGGCCATCGACACATGCACCCCAGACGCCGGCACATGGACGTGACGCGCGCTCGTGGCCTCGTGCACGGCTTATCCATCGGTCGGTCCTGGTTATCTACTTCAACTTGCTAGCTAGTCGTAACTTCCATTTGATTATGAAAAAAAGATTATATATTTAACACCACGACGTTCCTGTGATTGAATGTGTAACTAGGCAAATTCCAATCGTAGACGAGGTTTTAAGCCTTTCAAATAAGCGCTTACTGGATCTTTCCATTCCAAGTTGCCTCAGAAGGAAAGCGAAGGAGCGCCAGAGTATTCGTCCAGCAGTCCGCGGGCAGCCAGCTTGGCTAGAGGCAGATAAAGAAAAGACCATTGACCGAGCAGAATATCGAAATTAGCGCACTAATTCGACAATTCGTCAGTGGGATCCATCCCTCCGTTGAAAATGCTAAGACAGGCGGCTAGTAAGTTTCTATAGGTTTTCTTGGCCAATTATGTACGGCTCCGTCAGTCAGCACACTAGGGCTAGGCCCCTTCTAGTAGCAGAAGAAGACAGACGACCTCACAGACGTCAACCATGAGTCACGACGGCCAAGATCCATATGACTTCACCCCTTACATACATTGCGATGATGCAATCGCATGTTTTGCTCATTTGCGCTACGCCGCTGCTGCCCTGTCAGCCGCCGGGCCTAATATAATACAGAGAGAGAAAACAGACCAAATCATGCGAACGAGGTGAGGTCATTTTTCACTAGGGGGCGTTTAAGTGCTAGATCCTCCTGCCTGGTGGTAGTCTAACGCTGATTTAACCCGTTTAGGTGGCTCGTCTAGCTCATCTAATCGCGCAATTAGACACTAGACGTCTTGATTAGCGTTTAGCGCTTTGATGAACACTGAATAAGGTATTTCTATTCATCGTTATTTAAAAATTACATAAATATTAAAATATATAAAAAGATAATACTACCTTATAGATGACATTTTAGGATTTTCTACTTCAATGCGCGACGGCGCGCTGGACGTCGCTCGCGCTGCCGAAGGTGGTCGACGGCGGCACGGCGAGGAGCCAGGCTGAGTCGGCGAAGTTGAGGCAGGCGGCGCGCCCGCAGAGCGCGAGCATGGCAGCGTCGTGCGCGCGCGCGGCCGTATCGGCGGCGTCGAACGTGCCGAGCCAGAGCCTGCACCCGCGCCGCCCCGGCACGCGGACCTCGCACACCCACCGCGCGGCCCGGCCGCGGCGCCGCACGCTGCGGAACACCGGGTGGCGGGTCTCCCGGAACTTGGTGCGTCCGGGACGTCGCTTCGGCCGAGAGGAGCAGACGGCCTGGAAGCGCCGGTGGTGCGACGTCGAGGACGAAATGGAAGCCTGTGAGCTCGTCGACTCGTCGCTCATGGTCTCTCCTTTTCCCGCACTCATTGCACGCTACTCGAATACCTGCCTAGCTCTTGCACAATTTCGTTGGTTTCACGGTGGCAAATGGCAGTTTTGAGGGCGCGTATTTATAAATGGCCGGTGAGCAAGCCAAGCAGGTGGACTGGAGCCGCGGACAAAGGAGTGGATTTCTTTTCATTCTTTCATTTTAGATATAGAGAGATTGAGAGACAGGTTCCTTTCTGTTCTCTAGTGGTCGTATCCATTTAATTTTGTCCTTCCTTGGTCCATCGCGGGCTGCTCCAAAGACAAGCCTGAACTGAATTTCCCACGGTAAAAGACGACAAGTTTCTCTGAGGCGGCCGGTCTAGGCCTCTGAAAGTTAGTTGTTCTGTGCCCGTGCCGGATCACTTCAACCTCTCACGCCAAATGCTTGCGGGGTCGGCCACACTGTCAAGACTCAGTCAGGATCAACCAAAGTTCCATCTAACAGTGGAGGACAGCCATTCAGATCGGTTGTGGCCGTCGCATCCAGGACACGCCCGCTTGCTTGCGCATTGGCCTCAGACGTTACAAGTTGCTGTCTGCAAAACATCAATCAAGTGGCGCCATTCCGTCATTCATTCATTCGTCCCTCCAGAACAAAATGCCTCAAACAAGCACACCCTGCGTTCATCAGAACCGAACGACCAAAAGGAGGCAACCCTAGAGGGTGGGTTTGAACCAAAAACCAGCGTCTGGTTCCCCGGAATGGTAACGCAGCAGCCATGGATGGAATTAACCTGCTGATTAAACAAACCCAAACCTGCGTGCTGCAACTTGCAGAGCACCCGGAACAACTGGGCAAGGCACTACGTACCTCTTTTAGCCTCCCGGCGCCCAACTTGTTGCAGAAAGGCGGCAGATAAGCCTCCTCTCCGGCGGCCTCACTCCGCCGTCAAGCGGCAACAAAAGTCGCACTGTACCATGCGTACCGCGTACGCCTCGTTTAATTACATCTGCTGTGTCTTGTGCTATCTTGTGCAGTATTGTTTGGATAGTTTCGCATCGATCGTGAGTAGAGATAGCTTGATCCAATCTACTCCCCCCTCCAAAATTATTAGTTGTATTTTTTAATAATCTTATCTATAAATATAAAACGAATTTTATATTTCTATATCCTAATAGATATACATCTTTACTTTATATTCTCTACGTGTATGCATATAATGTAGTAATCTACTTGTTTTCAACGTCTTCTTCTTGATCTATATACAAAAAGAAATACTAAGTCTCATAAATTTAAATAGAGTGGGTGTCAGCTTACGAGTCGAGTGACCCAAACCTAGGACTAGGAGCCGTGTGCGGGCGGAAACCGGTTGCCGGTTTAGCGGTGCCGGTACGAAGGTGCCATCGAGCATGCACCCCAGACGCCGGCACATGGACGTGACGCGCGCTCGTGGCCTCGTGCACGGCTTATCCATCGGTCGGTCGTGGTTATCTACTTCAACTTGCTAGCTAGTCGTAACTTCCATTTGATTATGAAAAAAAGATTATATATTTAACACCACGACGTTCCTGTGATTGAATGTGTAACTAGGCAAATTCCAATCGTAGACGAGGTTTTAAGCCTTTCAAATAAGCGCTTACTGGATCTTTCCATTCCAAGTTGCCTCAGAAGGAAAGCGAAGGGAGCGCCAGAGTATTCGTCCAGCAGTCCGCGGGCAGCCAGCTTGGCTAGAGGCAGATAAAGAAAAGACCATTGACCGAGCAGAATATCGAAATTAGCGCACTAATTCGACAATTCGTCAGTGGGATCCATCCCTCCGTTGAAAATGCTAAGACAGGCGGCTAGTAAGTTTCTATAGGTTTTCTTGGCCAATTATGTACGGCTCCGTCAGTCAGCACACTAGGGCTAGGCCCCTTCTAGTAGCAGAAGAAGACAGACGACCTCACAGACGTCAACCATGAGTCACGACGGCCAAGATCCATATGACTTCACCCCTTACATACATTGCGATGATGCAATCGCATGTTTTGCTCATTGCGCTACGCCGCTGCTGCCCTGTCAGCCGCCGGGCCTAATATAATACAGAGAGAAAACAGACCAAATCATGCGAACGAGGTGAGGTCATTTTTCACTAGGGGGCGTTTAAGTGCTAGATCCTCCTGCCTGGTGGTAGTCTAACGCTGATTTAACCCGTTTAGGTGGCTCGTCTAGCTCATCTAATCGCGCAATTAGACACTAGACGTCTTGATTAGCGTTTAGCGCTTTGATGAACACTGAATAAGGTATTTCTATTCATCGTTATTTAAAAATTACATAAATATTAAAATATATAAAAAAGATAATACTACCTTATAGATGACATTTTAGGATTTTCTACTTCAACTAAGGTATATGTAAAATGATTAAATTGTTCTCTTTCATTAGCTCACTTATTGCTTTTGGATGATGCGTGATAATCTGTTCTACAGTAATAAATAACATTGGAAATAATAAATGGTATGAGCATATAAAGGAAAAACAGTTAAAAGTTGTCTTAAAATTATAGAATAATATGTATTTAACAAAATTTAAAAGCTATGATATGTATTCTAGAACGGAACGAGTTCTTTCGCTCGGTTCAAAGTTTTATAACTTATACTTAAAGTGATGCACAGAAACACTAGGTGACGCCTTCGCAGAGCCCTCACTGCAGAGCTGGAATTATGTACGCGTCAAGCGATGCATCCGACGAGCCGCTCTTGAAGTCCAACTTGTTCTCTCTCGGCGGCGCCAAGTTTTTCGGGGCCGTCAACCGGAGCATCAGCTTGGGCCATCCGCAATGACTTGTGTTCCTGTAATCTTATCGGCATTCCATCAAACAAATGGAGAGCCGCCGGTTTAATTTGTTTCTTTGGAACGATGCAGTGCAGGTGGGCAGAGCGCTCCTGCTCTGCGTTTGATCCTGGCTGCTTTCTCCTCAAAGATTTCTTCGGATGCCAACCATTGCGAACTATGAGTTCTGGCTTTCAGATGTTACTAACTTGTTACGCGACAATTCAGCATCTTAATGCCCCTGCTGTACGGTTTGGTAGTTCCGACTTCCGAGCGGCTACGAAGGTGGCTGAAGATATTTGTGCTCAACTTGTTCTTGGGGATCGCCCAAGTGACATAACTGTACGTGCCTATCTGTAAGCTGATCTAGATTAGTAGCTGCGCGATACATAGATGATGGAATTTCTGAAGCTCAAACAGATTAGTAATCTCATTGTTCCGTGAAATTACTTCTACTCCTGGCACGCCGGTTAGCGCAACTAGTGTTGCTGCTGTCAGTTTAATTGTTTGTACAACTAGTGTTGCACATAGGAATTCAAAATTCCCAAAACTCTAGCCATCACACCTCTTTTGTCCAAAACCACACAATCAGCGCGTGCCGTCCTTTCTCCATACATGTGGATACCTTAGGGCACTCCCAATGGATGATGTCTATAGCAATGTCTAGAAGAGAGAGAGATTATTTATTATGTGATGTCTATAGCAAACTCCCAATAGGTAGTGTGTATATTTTAGCAATCCAAGATCATTTATTATGCATATTATAGGATCCTGCATGCCACTAGAAACCAAGCAGAGCCCCAATGGTATATTTTGATGTCTAATTTTCTTGGTCGAACCAAAGAAACCATGTCTTGCATGAGACATCGTTTTTTCTGTCTTCTTTTAATGAGCGTCTGCATTTTGCTTACATGGTATAGTATAGACACCACTTACATGGCCCATTAGAGTGCCCTTAGAGACGTTGTTGTGAGCTTTAACGCTAGAACGATCCGCAATCTATGACGGTGATGAGAATGATCTGCGACCTGTGACGGTCACGAGGAACTGTTGGAGTAGGCAGGCTACTAGAATTATAACCGCATCAACACGCTACATCTACTATTCACTAATTTCATAATCTATAATTTACTATGACTCTTTAGTTATTTGATAGAAATTTTTGAATTTATACTAAAGTAGCTTATCCGTTCCTTCCGTCTCAGCGTTTGCAGTTGCTGACATCTTGTTTGCGAATGCAGCAGGACGAGAAAGCTACGGGTAGCCCACATGAGTTGTACGAGAAACTCAGCATTTCGTATCCTTCAGACCTTCACTGCTGCAACCTCTCGTACATGAGCGCGACATGGTATGATTCTCAGTAACTCATCTTATTTTTTCCAATCTCGCAGCAAGATACAGCATGCAGCACAATGAACTTGCTGTATTTCAGCAAGCAATTTTTTAGATAATGAAAGATTTTATCTCTCAGCATGTGTATCACAAGATGCACACAACCAATCATTTATTACATAGTCATAACATAAAAACTGTCAAAAAAGGTATCGAAATATTGAAAGAAAGTTACAACAGGTTATAAAAAATATGAAACTGAAAGTCTCTGTTCGCGCACAGTCTGTTACTAAATCACCACCCATGCTTGATGAATAGATCTTTGACCACGATCTCAAACAATTTGCATGCTGATAATACCGTCTCTCGAGCATCGTGGCGCTACGCCTGTCACTGCCAATCATCTTCATGCTAACACTTCACTGGTGAATGGTGAGCGGTGACAACTCACTCTCTAGCTTTCTCATTTGCTTCTCAGTTCCTTGCATGGTCTCTGAAGAGGAGCAAAGCTGTGAACAGGAGCAAAACCGATGTAGGGTTCATAGGAAAGGAACACATGAATGCCGTTGTGTACTCGCTGATCTTTGATCAAGGGGATCTTTCTCCTTGAAACACTTGTAATCTAACTTTTTTAATTACTGGAAAGAAATCTAAAAAGTTCTAAAATTCAGATTATTTGCACTGTTGAGTGGTGGCTGGTAACCTATGTTGCTACAAGTTAGCTTCAGATTATGTCAAATGCAGTATTCTCTTATTATTGATCGATATGCCACGTTGCCTCTGCTTTGTATTCTTTCTCCCCTTTCATTACCTTTTCGAGTCTAGGCAAGACAACGAGAATGTAAACTAGAGATCGAGATGGAATGGAATCTTTATGTAGGAATATGCAACTTCTAAAACAACCATCTGATCAATTCATGGTTATATTTTAGCCACTCTCTTAGATAAATAGGATTTTTACCCCTGTGAGTGTAAACTGTAAATGCATGGTAAAAATATAGGTTTGAATGAACAGGAGACATGAATTTAATGTGGAAAACTTTTTTGAAAAAAATATAGATGCATGAAAGCAGATATCAATATACAAGGAGAAGTTTATAATGAGGTTATCTTTTCTCTTCTCTTGCCTTGCTCTATTATATGGACTATAAAGATATATTTATAGTGGTATATAATGGACTCCGTGAAGGAGAAAATTTGAAATAGAGTAGGAAATAAAACCAAAACAAATTTGAAACACACTTTAACAATCTCCACCATCAGACAAATTCACTTCGGTAGCCGAAATATCAAAATCTCCTTAAAATAAGTCTTCATCAACAATTCGTAGACCGTAAAAGTCTATGGGACTTTTCTGAATAAGAAATACTAGAACATTCTTATCCAAACGCTTCTTACGAGGCCAAATTGAGCAAACTACCATTACATCCAAACACACAACTATCAACAAAGTAAACGAAGAAATTTAGGTCTTTAACAATCCATGACCCCAATAAAAAAGTCTAAGTTTGTACAAATTAGCATTCTGATCCAAAGTAATCAATCATAAAAAGGAATAAGCCAAAATATTACTTGTGGTGCCGAATAGAAAGTGAGTAACTTGTATCATGGATATTTGATATGCTCTACTTGAAACACAAAATTAGGCAAACAATGCCCATTAGAGAGCAACTCGTACGTGTGACTATTACGTATTTCAATTTGTCAACTTCAACGGTTAATTAAATTATATGATATTGTTGAAACTGCTTCTGTAAAACTGTTCAGATGAAAAGAATTATTATATCGTTGATGGAGTATTAAACTACGATAGATGCCTCATAACGACTTAACGAGCTATGACAACCGAAGAAAGTTGTAGTATCTACACACACAAAATACATTCTTACACGTAGACCATTCATCTCAAAGTGATATTGGAGTCAAAGCTTCACTTTTAAAATAGTAAAATTTCAGAGGGTCTCATGCTAGCTACCGTTATGGTGTCATCAAATTACTAAGAACTAATGTTGCCAAAACCTCTATAATGGTCACGCGAACAATCCAAAATTGTAACATATCCAAATGCTAATCTAACACCAAATTCAGTTCTCTCCTCAACTGATATTGACTTTTTTTACTTTTTTTTTCAAAGTTTCCTCTAAATTAACTTATTAAGTTAAAAGCGTACAATTCTATCTTAAACTCTGTATATGTTGATCATGTCACAATATCTCGTAGTAGACAATGTGATGTGGACCGTCTGCAAGTCGTGGGCCGCCATCGCCTCCAGTCGGCTGTCGAACCCCGCGCCGCACCTGTTCGCGTCTAGCCCACGTACTCGCACCGCCGCGGCGCGATCATCTCCGTTCCGCGGACGTACGGGGTCGTCGGCAGCCACCAACACCGCGCGTTCGTGATTCCAGCCAGGTCGTTGCATAGGGTGACCCGCCTGAGGAAGTGCACTGGCGCCACGGCGAACGGTCGGTCGGCTCGTCCTCCACAGCTCGAGCGACCATTCCACCCTCTTCAACCCGGTCACCGGCACCGTCCGACGACGGATCAAAAAGTTCCCGGGGTGTTGCCAATGCCACCCCATGCCGGTGGTTCCCACCGGCGGCGACTCGTGCTTCCACGCCGGCAAGACGAAACGTCGGGTTCTGGTGGGCGGATAACGACAAGTGGACCGTGTAGCATGCCGAGTACGCCGAGGACCTGCGCATGGCGGTGCTCTGTGATGGCAGCTTCTACGAGCTCGACATGGATGGCTACATGTCCAAGATCGCCGTGCCGACTCTGCACACGACGAAGCTCACCTTGCGGAGCATGCTGGACAAGTTCCACATGAATATGGGCGGCGCGGTCGAGAAGGGCTACCTAGTCGAGGCCGACGGCGAGGTCCTCTTCGTCTGGCCGCTGTTCGCCACCAAGAAATTCAGGGTCAAGCGTGACATAGGGCTCTTCGACTACTCCGACTCCGACCGCGACGACGAAGACGATGGCTACTACTGCGACGACGTGACGGCGCTCTTCGGCTTCGACATCTGCAGGTTGGCCAATGCCCATTGCATCTACTCTATCTTAACGAGAGTCCATGTCGTTGCCAATCAAAATCCAGCCTGTGAGTAGGGTGATGAACAAGGCTACTTCCGATTTCCGGCCTTGTTTTGCGAGAAGCCAATCTAGGCCTTATAATGGACCAAATCCAGCCCGCCTGTTTCTTCGATTTTTCTCGGATCTGTGTTCTCCTTTTCTTTTCCCCGAGAAAATTAATTTGCTGCACACCTAGTCATACGCATTTCAGTCTTAATTTTGAGCTGGTACCATCCGTCGTACTCCCTCTAGTCACAAATATATATTGTTTAAGAAATTGATATGGTCTCTAAAATATAACCCTCGCACTATATTTATAAATCCAATAAAATTCTAATATTACAAAAGTAGTTTTCGAGTTAAATCTATACATATGATTTTCATGTATTTATTCTAAACATTTAAAAAGATATAGATGGTCAAAGTTTCAAACGATTAACCGCATGTATCCTAAGCCACATGCATTTGTGATTGGAGGGAGTACTATAACTTAAGAAGAAAAAAAATACTATAACACTCCCAAATTTGAGAAAATCACTTGTCTATACTTGTTACAGTTAATTTACGGAACCGGCCATATCGTCCAGTTTGCAACATAAAACTTTGTACTTCAACCTGTTTGGGTCTGTAAAATTGAACGGTATAGAAGCAGAGAGATTTTTTTTTTCTTTTCTCTTTATTTTCTCTTTCTTTTTTCGCGAGGAAGAGAGCTGAATTTCTTAGCCACAATATATCTTAGCTAGCTTATGCTTGTAGATTCGCTTCACGAGCAGGGAAAGGCGATACACATACAGGGGCCGGATCGAATGGTTGGGGGATGTGATCAACGTCAAAGGATAACCGTTCAATTTCTGCCGAATCATTCAAAAATATGCATGTGCAGAACTTGGCTATACAAATATTGAGATACGAGATTTCACTTCCATTAAAGTATAGAGAAACTAGCGCTCGGACGTTCGATTATTATGCATTCCGTTAGACGTCTCTTGCAACTTTTTTTTCAACGCTTGCAACATTTTTTTTCCGATACGTACAATATTTTTTTTGCAACGCTTACAACATTTGTTTATTATACCATATTTCTACTATTTATCGAAGAAAAATATTGTAACGCGTCCAAAAATTTCGGACATCCGAGTCCGAGCTAAAGTCATTCCGTTAAAGTATAGGTGCAAGCCCTCAATTACCGGGTAGACGCTTACCAGAGCAGAATCCTCGTACTAGTCTACACACTAGCTCATGCCCCTCTAGTCTAATTAGCTCATAGCCCTCTAGTCTACTTTCTTTTAGACCTTTTTTTTAAAAAAAGAATTGTAGACCTTTTCTTTAGGGTGTAATTTATTATTTGCCACACCTAAATTGGTAGAATTAATGATTTACCACGCCCTATCTAGGCCCAAATATCAGTGAGATAGGACGTGGCAAATCATTAATTTATAACATTTAAAAATTTTAAAAATGATAAAATAAAATTTTAAAATGCAGAAAATAAAATTTTAATTGAAACTAAGATTTTAATTTAAATTTCTACCTTTTTCTTATTTTCTTGAAATTTTGGTCTTTAGAAAAGAACATTTACATTGTTGAAATTGTCTCTTTTAAAATGAACAAACTATAAAATGAATTTAAAGTATGATCATATTTTGAATATGAACAAACTATAAAAATGAATTTAAAGTATGATCATATTTTGAATTTACATATTTTCTGAATTTTCTTAGATTTTGATCTTTAAGAAAATGCTTTCATGTTGATTGGATTTCTCTTTTCCAAAATTTAAAAGCTAAATCACATAATAGAAAAATATGAAAAAATTTAGATAAATTCTAATCCATCTCCAAGATGATGAAAAAAGTCTTAAAAGAATTTGAATATATTAAACATCTCAAGAATATCAAAAACACCATTTAAGCAAAGAGCGTGAACCTTGTTAAATTTGTTCAAAAATATCTATGCATATCATTCCCTAAAATTTTTTATGAAGCCTTATAAAGCCTATAAGGAAGAGACATAAAAAAAGTTTGAAAGGAATTTGAACACACATTTAATGCAGATGTAAAATCAAAAATAGTGATAAAGACTATGAACAGTTATATTGTCGAAATTAATTAAAATTTACGAATGAGTTAACCCTCCAAAATTTTTATGAAGTCACCCAAAGTACCTAGGGAACTGTCATAAAAATTTCCAAAAAATACAAGCTCATTTGATGCATTTGAACAAAAATCATAAACAGAAATCTCAAATAAACTAGAAGAATAGTGTCAGAATTTTATAAAAACAAATAGATGCGATCATCACCTAAAAATTTTATGGTAGCCTCTTTGAGCCATTAGGATCACATAGAAAAAGTTTCATACGAAATAAAGCTCATTTAAACCTTAGGAAAATAAAAACTACATAACTTAAAACTATAACAGCGGTCTTATTAGAATTTAATAAAATTTTACAGGTAAGATCTTGACCTGAAATTTTTACCGAATGATAAGAGACCTACCTCGAGATCATACAAAAAAATTTTAAAAACTTCATACAATGAATGGCAGCCCAATTAAATGCCATATCGTAATCTGATCGAAGACAAGAATTCCAGTGCCTTATCTGGTTTTCACTCGCATGTGGGTCCCCCTCTTACCCTGGCTCACCTGGCAGTGCCTCAGCACTTTGCTTCACCGTCCCTAGGACCCAATTGCCAGGGTCTCTTAATTTCTTCCTCCCTCGACCAACGCCGCACCGCCTTGCCGATCCTTTGCCACGGCAAGAAAATCCCAAGGAAAACGCGGTCACAGCAAGCACAAAACTTCGGCTCTGAGTTCGCCGCGCCGTGTGAACCGAGTTACGTTCCTATGGTGCCGTGCCATTACTACCGGTCTTATTTGCTGCTGGAACCCAGCCATGCCCTGCATCTTATCTTCTTCTCCCCCACTGAGTCGCTCATCGTCTCTGTTTCCCCGGGTCAAACCGACCTTGCCCAACAGCCCGAGTGGTCACTGAGCCAACTGACTTCACCTCTGGCCAATGCACTGCTGCGACAAGACCGCCCCCATACCTTGCCCATCCCCTACACTATAGCCATAGTACCTAGATTTTTGGCGTGCAATTTATGTAAACCAATTTAGCAGGCTTTTGCTGCAGCTACTTTATTGAAATGTATCAATACCTTTTTAATCTTTTATCAATTGTACGAGTTGTTGAATTTTGTTGTAACGTGGTTTCTTAGAGTTTGCCGCATGAGGTATTTGTTGCCATATCGTTTTTGTATGTTGCACAAGAGTAATATTGTTGTTGCAACGAGGCTCTTCAAATGTTACCGCAAGAGAATTTGTTGTAGTGTAGGTGCCCAATCGCCATGCGCAGTGTAACGCGAGCGTTACGTTCTTACCGTAGGCGTGCTGTTCCTTTGCAAAAGGCGGTCTCTATTATTGGTGCAGCTGGGGCGGCAGGTGGCACGGTGCTCCCGGTCAAATCAGCCCCTTGCCCCGCTACCACAAGACATGCGTGCGCTGTTCCGGTGAGAACAGCTCGCTGCTTCACCCGAACGAACCCGGCCGGGGAGCCTCCCGTTCTCGTTACTGCCGATCGTATGGTGTCCACCCGTCCCTTGAGGCCTCGACAACAAACCCTCTTTCGATCGCCCAACATGGTACCAGCGGCATACTGGCATCTAATCTAACTAGTAGCTACCGTGTGCAATAGTCACGAATGCACGTACAGCCCTTTCGCAAGTTGCAGTGTCGGTCAGTTGGTCCCCCAGGAAGATAGGAACTTGGGAAAGCTAAGTCCACTTACTGCGTTGGCCACCCCCCTAAACAGCAGGCCATGCGCGGCATTAGGCTAGCTGTAGGCTGGTTTGGTACTGGTGCCTCCGTCCTTTCGCGCGCGTCTGGCCGCGGGCGCAATTTCGCAAACGTGCGGCGGCACGCAACGACGCGAGAAAGCGGCCCAAAAGTCGATAAAAACCCGTGCGCGCGCGGTGAACGTGACGGGTAACGTGCCAACTTGCGCGTGGGGCACACTGATCTCTTTTATTTTTATTTAGACTCTCTCACGTACGTATTTACAAACTTAATGATATTTTTTGACCGTGAAAATACTGTGAGGTGACACGTACATAAAAGGAGCTTCTAGCATTCTCAGTCGCCTTCCACGTTCTCCATCCTAGTAGCCCGGCTTCCAGAAGACTCCCTGGCTGCGAAACCGGCCGTCCTTCCCACGTTGGCACGCCTATTCCTGCGTCTTGCCAGACGTAGGAGACCTTCTATTACGAGAAAGTAACTAAATTTGCAAATGATTTTACGAATGTGTTTGATTTGCAAAAAAATGAGCCAAGGATGCTAGAAAAGGATAATTTTGCTTTTGGTTATATCAACCGTGCATAAAATGTCTCACACACGAAAGGGAATCCAGTGCATAGTCTCGTTGCTATTGAAACTTAACAGTTATATGTGGATCGTCAGATAAAAAAATAACAATTTAGATCTTTCAAAAATACTATTTAAAAAACAGTATTCATTTTTTACTTTACAAACACTAATAATACAGACCGGTTGTTAGCTCGATGAGACTGTCCCGTTGAAATTGCATGAACCCTTTCCTGCCGTTGAATGCAGGACGATCGAAGCGAATCATTGTTGGCGCGCGGGACAAAAGCAAATCATCGGCCCGTGTGTGGTGCCCGTGTGTGGTGCTTCTTTCTGCTAAGATACAGGGTTCACAAAATTAATGAAAATAGCTTGAAATCGTGTTTTTCGAGTCGTATTAAGCCGGTTTAGCTTTTGAAACAACTCAGTAAATCGGTAGAATTTAAATTTAAATTTTTTAGAAAATTTGAAAAAAAAATTATGAAAATGTTTTAAGATTTTTTGAATTTTTTTGTGTGAGGTCTTGGGGCAATAGTAATGACGTTGTAAAATTTTTAGAACATTATCATATCAGTGTAATTTTTAAAAAAAATATGCCAGCGCTACTATCAGAATAAATGCTTTTCTATTTTTGATTTTGTAGGGGTTCTAAATGAAGTCTAATATTTTTTTAAAAATTTTGTGTGAGGTCTTGAGCCAATGCTAATGATTATGTAAACTTTTCAAATGATGACTAGACATATGTATTTTTTATAAAAAAATCTGACAGTGCTATTGTCTTTGTATATACTCTTCTCTTTTGATTTTTTACGGGCACTAAATGAAGTCTAATATTTTTGAAAAATTTTAGTACATGGTCCTTAGGCACTATTTATGATTCTATTAAAATTTCAGAGTATGATCAAGCTTTTAAATTTTTATAAAAAATATGAAAGTGTCTATGTTGCTTTTCATTAATTGCTGTTTTTTATTTTCTAGAAGCATTAAATGAATTAAAAAATTATTAAAATTTCTTTGAGGAATTTTGTAGAATAATTAAAATTTATTTATTTTTTTATAATTTTTTTACAATTTCTCCGAGGCTTGTCACAGACGGTTCTAATGAAGAACCGTCTGTGGTCATTTTTTTGCTATTTTTCATTTGGCTGTCGATTTTCCATGAAAAATCACTCGACAATCAATAAATATACCGGTCGATAATCGATCATATCGGACGATAATCGAGATTTTTTTTGTCCTGTTTAACCGTCCAATTTAAATCTATTTGATCTCATGAACCGTTTGGCTTTTGACAATTTTTGACCGATCAATGAAAATTAGCACCGATAGGTATTTGATTTTTTTACCCTAAATCGGTACGTGCCAGCCAGGGCTGATCCGGTGCGTGCGTGTGTTAGATGGTGCGTCACTCTCCTAGCTAGCTCGGTGCGCCATACTAGCTAAGATCCTAGCCGTCCCCCTACAGGCACGATCGCGCGCGCATGTGCGTGCGACCTTCGCTAGCTTGCCCTCGCCCCTGGCTGGCATTGATCAGCCGGTTGGTCGGTCGTACGTGCCGTCCACAGCGGCATGATTGGCCAGGCGGACGGGCTGGTCCTGCATGCCGCGCGCCCGCGCCTGCCTCAGAGCGCGCTTTCGTCCCGACCGGCTGTAGCTGTGCGTCCGCGCGCTCGTGCAAACGAGTAGCCCCGTGCATTGCACGTACCTTTTTTACTGACCCTCGGCACGGGCCAAAACACGGTATGGTATAGATATCTTTAGACTAGACTAGCACGGTAGAAATAATGGATCGTGTTTGTCCTAAGAAACTCGGCATGTCATAACCGACTAGGCTATGTCTAAGCTGGCCTAGCACAAATATGGTTATTTCATAAAAAATATTTTATCTACAACTCGGTCTATCATTAACTATTTTACTCTAACGATCCAACTAATCATCAAATACTATCTCTCCCTTCGGTTCCTCCTATGATCTATCGGTGCAATCGCCGTCTCATCGTACCTTCGTCGTCTCCTCTCTCTCACCCTCTTCCACCCTTTGCTTCCTCCCCACACCGCAACCTCCCCCACCGTCCCATGCCAAATATTTGCGTGCTGATGCTTGCTCTTTATCCTTGGTGCTATCATGATGACGGACTAGCGGAGGCAATGTTCACAACTCTACACGTCTAGTAGGATGAGGCCTAAACCGGCAAGGCATGACATACTTTGACTCGTGCACTAAATCTTACTAAGACAAACTAGACAAACACGACACGGCACGTCGTAGTCCGAAGCCGATCCCACCTCTACAGGGTGAGCACCTGCCCTACGGCTCCAACCGCGCGGCGCACGTCGGCCGAAATGCGAGTCGTACGGAGGCAGGGGGAGGGGACTCCGGATAACACTGTGCGGCTCGTGCTCGACAGGGACGTTGGCTGCAACGCACGATCGACCGTACTACAGTTTTGGCCTCTAACTAAGTGCCCTGTATAGCTACCTAAATGCAATGGATCGATCGGGTCCGGGTTTTGAAATTTCATTTTAAAATTTAATCACAAAATATATAGTTAATTTTATCATAAAATAGGACCGAAACTTGAATTTTCGGATGAAATTTACCACCATTTAAGTTTTCGACAGTATCCAAATGAACCCATCGACACGTAATTGTGACAACTGTATCGGGAGAGCCAACGAAAGGACCAAATTTCGGTGGAATGAATTCGAAGCCTCACCACGTTGCGATCAGAGATGCTGCCACTGCAGCCAGCTGCAGTCTGGGCTTCGCACCAATCAACGTCATGATCGAGTGATTCGAGTACGTACGTGCTTGCAGGCTGGGCCTGGCCGGCACCAATCAAAGTCATGGTCGAGTACGTATGTGCTTGTTGTACATGAACAAAGATTGCTGCTAGAAGTTTCGCGAGTGGCTCAATTACTGATCAGATAGTCACATGCGCTATCTGTGAGGGCTAGCTCGACGTGTGGACCATCGATCTGGAGAACACATGGTTGTCTACAAAGAAACGCAGGCAGCCAGCGACCACTCGAGTGGGATGATCCTCGTCGATCTGCCCCGACGTACGTCTAGCACTGTAACCCACACGTTGCTCCAAAAACTAAGCCACTTGATCACATGCATCTGCGAGGCTGGACAACTCTTAGTGCACACTGATGATCGATCGCTGATCAGCATCACTGCATTCAGAAAAGGGTCAGAAAAGGGGCGCTTTTGGAAAGTTTTATCTGCCGATTGCTAGCTAGCTGTACATAGGAGTTGATTAACCAAGCCGTGCATGCATTGAGGAGTTAAGTATGCCAGCAGCCAGTTCAGTCCCTGTGCTAGCTCTTGAGCGGCCCTGCTGCTCGTGCATACGTACTTACACATTCAGATTCAGGTCCGATGAAACTAAATAATCTTATTATGATTTGGGCCTTTCAGTTGTCTTTACAGCTAATTAAATTGGTCTAACTCCTAAATTCTCCATCCACAAAAGGACACGTACGTCCAGGAATATAATAGCTTTTCGGATAATTTTGTGTTAAATTATTCTCAGAGGATGCTATCTGCCGGTTTCTTTATTTTCAACAAAGGCGACTCGAGCTAGCTACTGTAGGTTCAGAAGCTCCTGTATTGTTACGTGTTTTAAATAGAGTATTGTATTTAAAACACGTAACAATACAGGAGTATACGACTTCTGTAGTTACGTTGATAAAAAAAAACTCTGCCTGATGGAGCTACTGACTACGGCCAAATGCCAATCTTGTTGGGATCAAAACGGCCGTTTGTGAACATTGTTTTGTAATATCTGACAAAAGCTAATGTAATGCCTTGTGCCCTGACCAAGTTGAAAGCAGAAGTAGATGTAATGTCCTCTATGGTGCTTTTGTTGGAACTTGGAGGAATCTCCTTTTATGTGCTCCTTTGGATGAAACAGGCTAGGTGTTTGCGCACATAAACTAAACCTGGGTGAAGCACAGCTACAGCTAAACATATTGAAGCAGATCCAATATTTCTAGCCTAAAGAACAAAAGAGCAGACGTAATTTATCACTACTACTTGTACCTAGCACTGCTTAGTTCAGTTCAGTATCATTTCAAGACATAGAAGAAAGAGTGGAGAACGACAAGAAGGCTTGTTAACCATATATGTATGTGGCTTTAACACTGCAAGCCTCCAAGCTGTCTCCTGGGGAGGAATCCTGCATGGCTCCAGTCCTGGGCCAAGCAGGGCGTGCGTGCTCCTGCATGCTTGAATCGGCGACTCGACCATCCTTGTTCTCGAGAGAAATAGCTAGTACAATTACCTTTTATCTTTGAAGGGGCAGTGAGACTTGTACTTGAGGATGAGCATAATGCAGCTGAAAACAGGACAGTGGTTTTGCAAATAAGGTGCATGTGGACCGAGACCGAGAGAGCTCAACATACCGACAAATGCATTCTGCAATAAGCGTGAATTGTTTGTCGGATTTGGCCTGAGTTATTATAATTGTATTAGCTATTTTTGCTGATGGTATAACGATGATGTAAAATTATAGGTTAATTGTTGACTAAGTAGAATTAAATGTAGTATTCGAAATTAGAATTAAATGGCTCGTTGCAGGCTTGCCTTTTTGCAGGTTAGTTCTTTGCACGACGTACTTAATCTAGACATGTTCCAATTTTCTACATCTACCTGCCAGGACGCTAGGGTTTGCCCTGTTTTATTACCCCTATAGAATTTAATTAATTACTGGAATGAACTACGCAGTAACATTAGGGTAGCTCATCAAACAGAACTGTGAATTCTCAAGTCTAATTTAGTACTGCAAGTGATTAAAACCTTTTCCTTGAGTTGTACAATCGTGCAATAGTTTTGTGGACATACCATTTCAGATGGTGCACACATGCTGTCATAAAGGGTATTTTACAATATATGCATTTGCCAGCCATTACCTATTTTTCTATGTTTCTCAGTGAGTATGGCAATCTGGGTCTATCCCAAGGATCGGCAAACAGGATATATAGATAAGACATACTTGTGTGATTGCTAATTTCACCCTGAAGATATGAGTGGTTGTTCAGTTTTTTTCCTTCTAATTACGCTAGAACATATTTGTTTTGCCATCTTTTCATCTGAACTAATGCTCTTTATTATAGCTACTCAGCATAGGATAGTGCCCAATTGCATCCTTTTTACTTAAATGATCTTCAGTGACACATTTGTTAAATGATCATCCT
Organism: Guadua angustifolia; assembly: GCA_036346375.1. Classification (NCBI taxonomy): domain Eukaryota; kingdom Viridiplantae; phylum Streptophyta; class Magnoliopsida; order Poales; family Poaceae; genus Guadua; species Guadua angustifolia. The sequence goes on from CM070514.1 coordinate 40,560,697, forward strand.
CAGTGGCGGAGCCAGAAATTTCTAAAGGAGGGGGCCTAAGAATGAAGTGGCGGCCTTGACAGAAGAAGCGGCAGCGCGCATGTCTCCGACCGTCACCGCTGATGCTTATTGTTAGCACTTAGCACACAGTACTCCACGCCTGTGGATTAGACGAATAGTACTGTATCAAAGACCAAAAATGTCCAGAAAAATTGGACGTCCTAGCAATTCTATAGACCAATCACATATTCAATGCCCGGGCATCCATCCAATGCTTGATTTTCGATAGCGTCAAACATGAGCGAACCGTAGACCAAATAATACAATGCAAGCAAAAGTTCCTAGATTCATGGAGATATAGAACAGCATATAAGTTATCATGCTTGCATATCCATCATTTGAGTCTCCAACAATTATTCAATAATTACATATCCGATTTGCCCTATGAGCGAATATGCAAGCATCGTTTCATGCTTGTTTGAGTAAAAAAAAGAAGAACTTTGAGTTAAGCGAAGAACTAAATGAATAAAAAGTAGGGCAGGGATCACTAGTATCCTCATTTGTCTAATTATTTAGACACAATTTGCCTCTTTCTTAGTCCTATTTTTGACTGGATTTATGTCATACCTATCCAACATAAGCCTTTATTTTATTTACTTTTTATATCTAATTTGTTTTCTTACTATTGTATTTCCATTGATAAATGTCTATTGAACATTTCATTGGCCAAAGGGGGGGCCCAAGCCCCATCACGCCCCCCCCTTTGGCTCCGCCAATGATCATCCTCATCTCCTTCAACATCGTTCAAGATTTCAGGTCCAGTTATAGTCAGGGATCATTGACAAACCGATTGTAATCTTTTTCCTAGATTTTTTTTGCAACAATGGCATTGCTTTAGTCATGAAGTTATAGCAAAACTTAAAAGCGTATTGTTATTTGCATTTTGTATCATAAAACTGAAACCCTAATATTATATACAAATGTTTGCTCTTTTCGATATCATATCGTTATGGTTTTATTGATACTTGAGAACAGGAGGAGGGCACATATCTTAGATTGATGACCTATGATTGCAGTTTGTCATCATGGAGAAACTGAGATTACTTATCATAGATTGTCATCAAGGAGCTTGACATGAATAAATAGGAGATGAATTGTTTGTGCCTATTTCAGTGCAGTTCAATTATGTCTCTAGTGCTTCTTTATAACAATTTTTTTGTTTGTTAACACCTGGGAGCATTATGCATGGTAAGTGCAATCACTAGGGTTGTTATTTGTATATATGTCGAAAACTAGAGAACTCTCATGCCTTGCTCAGTCGCTCTAATGTCAATTTGTGTCTCTCTTTTTTTTTTTTTGAGCTTAGTGTGGTGCATGCTTAGAGAAAAAATGCCGATATGTATAGGCATTCATCAGCCTATAGTACGCCGCTTTTGCCACACTACATTTTTGTTTAAGGGCATCCGCAATGGTGCTTAGTCAGCTATCTATAAGAAGTCCATATCAGCATCTATCCTATGTGGCAAACAATTAAATGAAAAGAGAGAGCGCCGCTATCTATAGACACATAGATTGTCTATTAATTAAATGAAGAAAGAGAGCACTCTATTAATTAAAATAGCTATAGACATCTATATAGATTCACCATTGCAAGGGTTTACTATAGCATGGTATATAGATGACATGAATCTTACTATAGAGAGCAATTATCTTTAACCATTGCGGATGCCCTAAGATCTCGCCTCGATCCTATCATCCCTGAACTCCACATTCTATGCCTATATGCCAATGCAATGCAGACGTGATGCTATAGTTAGAACTGACAACTCCTCAAACCAATGTATGTATGTATGTATAACTCTATATAAAATTCTATATAAAGCAGAGAGAAACGGTGGACGAAGAGGCGTGCCATGTTAGCGCTTTTGTGAAACGGTCCTCCAAAAATTTAAAATTATATTTAGGTTCTCCCGTCGGTTTTTAACAAAAAGAACCCAAAAAATCAAAATTACATTTAGATCCCTCCGCGGTTTATGTTCAGTCCTCCCTTTGTTTTTAATGAAACAAAAACACAGATTCGCCGACGGTTTATAAACATCCCGCAGATTAAGTGACGAGTCCTAGCGACCTATTTTTTTTAAAAAAAAAACCGGAATTGTGTTAAAAAAAAAGAAAATACGTTTATTTTCTCCCAAAAACAAAAAACGTAGATGGCCGACGATTTATAGAAGTTCACAAATTCGCCGACCGGACCTTAGCGCAAAAAACAAAAATACATGTAGGTCTCTCTGCGTTTTTCTTGAAAAAAAAACAGATTCGCCGACGGCTCCTAGCAGTCCATTTAAAAAAACAAAAAAACCAAAATTATATATTATTTAAAATATCCGTCACACTAAATTTCACACATTATAACATCACGCGGCCCACGTGGCCCTAGTATCGCCTTACGCAGCATTTTTTCAGGCCTCCTTATCTCAGAAGGTACTGCACTGCACTGCACGGGCGCAGCAAAACGCGTCTCCTTATCAAGTGACTAGTGTCTGCACATGTACCTGACCATAGACGCCAAAAGACAGCCAAATTCGTGACAAATCAGTAGTTCAGTACTGTGTGATTAATTAGCCAAAAGATGATTATCAAATCATTGACAAGTAGCAATGAAATCCTATGTTCGTCGCACAAATAAAAAAAACAATGAAATGTTACGCATAATCACTACATAGGTCAACACAAGTTAGGCCAAAAAAACTATGAAACGCCACGTGTGGTGCAAATATAACCACGTCACCGTGCCACTGTTTGCAACTCATTACAGGCAGCAGCATCCGTACCAGAAAGTCTCATATATTCACATATATAATGCCAAGAGGAGAAAATACGAAGTATCATACATGCATGCATGATTCCAATATGCATAGTTCCAAATCCTAAAAAATCGCAATGGACCTTCAAAAAAATTAAAAGAAAAAGGAAAAATATATAAGGAGTCAATAATACTCCGCGATCAACTCAGCACAGTCACCACGAGCATGCTGTTCTCTGCCTTTACTTTGGCTACGTCTGCATGGTCGCTTTTGACGTCGCCATGGGTCTCGGCGACAGTGCTGATGGCGCCGATCAGCTCACGCGCGCGAACGGCCTGCTCGGCCCAGTCCGTACGTTGCACGGCGTGCAGCATCAGCGCCGCGCACACCAGCTGCGCGGTGAGCATGCCGGCCCACATGCCCCGGAAGTCGAGCCGCGCCGGCCAGAACGCCAGCGCGAGCGCGGCCGGCATGCCGACGCCGTAGAAAGCCAGTACGTTGATCCTCGCCGCCTTCCCCGGCCGCGCGCTGCCGCGGAGCACGCCGCAACCGGCCGTTTGCGGGCAATTTCCCAGCTCGGCCGCGCCGAGTATGGGCAGCGCCGCGGACGCCAGCCGCAGGATGGCGGCGTCGGTGGTGAACATCCGCGCCCACACACCCCTCACGGAAGCCGCGCACGCACACGCCACGAGGCCGAACGCAGCGCCGCAGGCGAGTCCGACGCGGGCAGCGAGGCGCGCGCTCTCCGGCCGCCCCGCGCCGAGCTCGTGCCCGACGCGCGTGGACACGGCGCAGCTGAGGGAGTGCGGGAAGATATACACCAGCGACGTGGTCTGTATCAGTATCCCCATCGCCGCCACCGCTGCCTTCGGATCGGCGAGCACGCCGCAGAGCAGCACCATGATCTCGTACCACCACCATTCAAAGCACACCGACATGCAGCTGTGCACGGAGAGCCTCACCATGCACCCCCACTTCATCGCACCCTCCTCGGCCGTCGTCACGCACGCGCCGGCTTTGCCATTGCCGTCATAGCCATGCATTAGTCCGGAGAAATAGACGTATGCCAAAAGGAACAGCAAGAAGTTTAGGTTGGTGCAAACGGCGCCGAGCGCGACGCCGCGGATCCCGAGGCCGAGGCCTTGCACGAGGAGGCAGTTGATGGGGACGTGGAGCAGGAGCGCCGCGGCGGCGGCGTACGTGAGCGGGAGCGTGATGGCCTGCGTGCGGAGGTACACGCGGAGCGGGTGGATGAAGGACTGCACGACAAGGTCCGGGAGCGAGCACAGGACGAACTCGTACGCGGCGGCGGCAATGTCGGGGTCCTGGCCGGTGGCGACGAGGACGCGGTGCATGGCCGTCCAGAGCAGGCTGATGGGGACGGACGCGGCCAGGAGCAGCAAGACAGTGCGGCGGAGCGCGGCGGTGAGGACAGACGTGCGGCCGGCGCCGAATGCCTGGCCGCACACGGGGTCCATGCCGGCGGCGAGTCCGGAGAGCACCGAGTAGCCGGTGATGTTGGCGAAGCCGAGCGCGAGGGAGCCGCCGGCGAGTTGCAGTCGCCCAAGCCGGCCGAGAAAGAGCATGGACACGAGGGAGCGCATGTACATGAGCAGGCCCGCGCCGACCATTGGCATGGCCAGCCTCACGATGGAGGCCACCTCGGCGATCGCGCCGCCCGCTCGCTCCGGCCGGTCATGCAGAGGGGGGTAGGCGACCTTGGGCGGCGGGAGCAGAGCCTCGTGTACGTGGTGGCGTTGCGCTGGCTCGGAGCAATGGCACATCGTAGTGTGATGTGTGCGTGCTGTTTGGGTAGTAGTGTACATGTGCTAATGTTTGCTTTCTCAGGGCTCTTACCTATTACGAATGGTAGCCACTACGTTTTTGTTGGTGCCAAGGGTTAAGACCAAGTGTGTATTAGGGAGTGATGGAGAGGGAGTTAGGGGCTTGGACGTATATATAACCGCCCTGCTCACATCCGTTCTATTTTTTTTTTGGGCGTGGAACCTATAGGAATATACTACTCCAGCCAATTTTTAAATAAACTCACCGAGAAAAACGAAATTACGTTAATTTTTAGATAAATCTACGAAGAAAATTGAAATTACGGTTTTTTAAAAGATTGGACCAAAATTTTTTCGCTACGCAAATTCGCCGACAACTCTAGCTGGCCATTTTTTAAAAAGCACCACGAGAAAAACGAAGTTATGTTTAAAAAACAAAAAATACGTTTTTACAAAAAGGAGCCCCAGACGAAATTTTTTCACACGGTGCGACATCGCGTGCGGCTCTGCCTAGTGATTTATGAGTTGTGTCGACGATCGGGATCGCCTGACCGCAGATGTGAAATGGGGTTAGTGTGAACAGAGGACCCAAGATGAGCTACGCTCAACGGAAGAGTGGACGTTAATCGGGGTGAAGCGTCAACGAGCAAGACACATCGAATTATACTGGTTCGAGCCCCCGTTAGGGTAATAGCTCTACTCCAGTCTTCTCCTGAGGCGGAGTGCTTCACTATCTCAAGTACAAAGAGTGGATTACAGCTCGAGTTTGAGCGCTCTGGTTGTGTCTATTGGCCTATTGCTCATGTGCTGATGTCCCCCTCTTGCCGTTCTGCCTCAAGGGATTTTATACTCCTCCGGTAGTTACGAAGCGGTCGGGAGAGATTCTGAGGAAGTGCATGGCGTGCATTGAAGGCGTCTTTGCACCGTCCGGATCTGGCGCCCACGTCCGCCTTAACTCCAGGATTCTCGGTCTTGGTAACCACCGAGTAAACGCACATCTCCGAGCCAGAGTCGAGGTCATGCGGGGATGGGACCCCCACTGTCCGAACTCGAGGTCGTGTGGGGATTGGCGTAGCCCTGGTCGTGGTCGAAGTCCCATTAGCCCCCAGTTGGGGGATCCTGTTGACCGCGCGTTGACCTGTCAGAGATTCTCCATTCCCCGACAGCTAGCCCCCGAGGCTCAAAGTCGTGACAAGAGCTTGGGCCAACTTCGAGCCTCCTCATACAGACAGAAGGGACTGTCTTCTGGAATTTTCGAGCCCGAGGCCGAGGTCGGACGGAGACCTCTGGCGAGCTCTGGTGTCATTACACTGGCGCCCTTGATCTTGAGGATTACGAATGCGGACATGGCGAAGCGGTGGAACCGTTTATAGCGCCTCGATCCGTCGCCTGCTCTTAAGCGCACTGTCGAATCACGGCCGTGGCGCCTTTTGAGAATATCGCAACTCCGAAGAACTCTCGACCTTCTCGCAATCTTTTCCTCCTGACTCCTCGCTCGAGCCATTCTTCTTTCACCGACCAAACTTCCCCTCAACCGCCATGGCCATGCTCGAAAAGAGTTCCCTGTCTGCGGCGAGGATGAAAGAGCTCGAGGGCACAGGATTCTTGGACCCGATGGCGTGGCGGCTGGCTGGGCCGGAGAGACCGAGCGCGACCACAGGGGCGGCGAACTTCGTCGGCCGGAGCATTACATGCTCTTCGGCCTGCGGACGCCGGAGAGCGACTTCCTTGCAGCCGTTCTCGCACAATGCGAGATCGAACTTATCAATCTGGTACCCAACTCCATTCTTCTTCTTTCTGTGCGAGGAGTTCCTTGGAATCCTTCCCACCCCCTCGCTTTTCTTCCGCTTCTTCTCCATCTTCCGCACCAGAAAAGACCCCGTGGTCGGATGCCTCTACTTCCGGCTGCGGACGGGGATCCCTTGGTCTTTCCCCCAAATGCGCCCTCGGGACTCCCTCGGCCCATGGACCAAGCGGTGGTTCTACCTGAAGAGGGACGAAGACGGCGCGCTGGCGTTCGACGGGACCCCCATCAGCGGGAAGAAGCATACCCCGGAGGCGGGCGACCTGGAGGACGACCAAGAGGCCATCGCCGCCATTCACATCTGCGCCTAGCAGGGCCTCACTGGGCAGGCCATCGCCAATGACTTCCTGAGGATCCGGGTGTTCCCTCTGCGGAAGAGGGTGCACCCGTTCTTCGAGATCAAAGGTCGCGATGACCTCACTCGCGAGGGGACGTCTGGTAAGTTATTCTGCCCTGAGGCTTGTTCAAGCTTTGATCCCTGGGTTCCTTTGATGAATTGATTTTTTTCAGCAGCGTCGAAGGAATCCTGGATTGCCGCCCGGATGAACGAGATGTTCGGGAATGCAGCGCATGACTACACCCTCAACGATCCCGTTCCGAGGAACGTGCTGCACCGGAAAGCCGAGGTAAGCCGCCCTGGATCGAGCTCCTTAGCCTGCATACGCCTAGAGCCTCCCTTGATTCCTTGATGCACCCACAGGACAAGCTCGAACTGCTTGAAACGGCAAGGAAGATGCTGTCGCTGCCCGGAGTAGGCAAGGGCAAGAAGACGAATAAGAGACCAGCCGGACGGAAGCGGCGGCAAGTGCGAAAGCAACCGCGTCGAATGGGGCGACCGTGCGATGGTGAGTCCCCTTGGTCGAGCCCCGAGCACTTTGTCCGTGCTTTTTCGCCTTCTGACATGCATTTCTCCCCGCAGCAACAAAGCGCTGCGGCCGCCGCCAGGACTTTGACTGAAGACCCGGATCCACCGCGGGCCCCGAGATCGCAAGCTCGAGGCTCCCGAGGAAGGGACACCTCTTCGCCCTCGGGGCACCAAGAGCCTCGCCAGCCCCCTGCGAAGCGGAGACTGCAGACTCAGATACATCACCGACCCTTGGCTTTGCCTAGTTTCCTCTCTATCTCTCTAGCTTAGTAGCCTTTCTTTATTGCAGACCTTGAGCGCTCGAGCTCAATGCACCTTATCTGACGATGAGTTGTTGTCGGGGCGAATCTGAGTCCGATGAAGAGGAGGAAGCCTCCTACATGCTGGCGCCCCACCGGCCCTCAAGCCGGGGACGCACCTCATCTAGCCCCTAGAGCTGGGCCACAGTTGGGGAATTCGACCAGGGGGTCGACGACCCAATCGAAGACGACGCCACGCCCGCGGCCAGTGAAGATGACGCAGCCGGGTCCGTGGAAGCTGGGGATAGCGTCGACCCTCCCGAGGTCGCCGTAGAGGATTACGCCCGGGGTGCCTCTGCTGCCGAGGCCCCCGTGGCAGCTCCTGCCCCGACCGTCGAGGTCAGGAACGCTTCGGCCGGGACCAGCACGGAAGATCGTGCAGAAGACCAGGCCAAGACTCCCACGGGAGAGGAGGCTGAGGACACCCCACCCGCGGGAAGCAAGACCGGCGTAGCCGCCGGGACCGAGCCTAAGGGCAGTTTGAGCCCCCCTGAGGAGGAGGCCCGAAGCGAAGTCGCCCCTGAAGGAGTGCCCGAAGGTCCCTGCCCCAACGATCCAACGGCAACAGCGGACAATACCGCACCGGGGACATCGGGTAGCAGACCCATCAAGTACTCCCGCGCAACCTTCGAGGGCCGACTTACCCAGGTATTTGAATCTCTTCACCTCATTGCAGAGCTTCAGTTCGAGTTTTCCCCCTTTTTCCTTTTTTCCTCTGGTGAGTACCGCGCTGACCCTCCAAACCCCGCAGGCCATTAGTTCAGTCGCCCAGGGGCTGCAAGGCCTCCAGGCGCACGCCGACGTGCTGAAGGTCTTCCTCGACGTGGTGGAGGACCGGAGGCGGCGTGCACCGAGCTCATAAGCGTTACAAGCGGCGGGAGAGCTAGCAAAAGGCGGCAATCAACTCCAACGAGATTGCTGCCCTTCGCAAGGTGACGAAGACGCTCGAGGCCTCCCACAAGTCCGAGCTTGAGCGGGCCATTGCCTCTGAGTGTGATCACGCGTTCAAAGCCGTCGAGGAGGAACGCGCGAGATCAGCCAAGGCGCTCGAGGCCGAGCGAGCCAAGGCCGAGGAGCTGAGGAAGGCCGCTGCGGACCAGGCAGCCGCCACGGCGAGGGCCTCCCTCGAGCTCGAGGCCAAGGTTCAAGAGCTCGAGGAGAAGCTGGGTCGGGCGAGCAAGACGGCCAAAAGCGCCTTGGCCCAACCTCAGGAAGAACGACGTCGTGCCGCCGAAGCCTCCGCCGAAGCCCTTCGACTCCAAGGCGAACTCTCGACCTTGAGGGCCAAGGTCGCCGAGCTCGAGCAGGAGAAGCTCACGCGCGAGATGGCTGATCTGTAAATAGGTTTAGACTTTCTTACCTGTAAACAAGACCTTTTGTAAGACAAAAAAGTTCAATGGAATGACATCGTTGTGGCAAAAATAGTTGGCAAAAACAGTTAATGTCTTGGTTTGCTTATCGTTTTTCATAATCTCATAAACGTGCACTTAGCCTTTCTGCTCGTAGTATATCCTGTCCAGCCCCCGTTGGGACCAAGGTCGAGCAACGCCGGCCTTGGGTGCAAGTTAGAGACCTACAAGATCGAAAAAACCCACAGGGAGCACGACACTGGCGAATGAGGAAAGACTTAGGCTCTAGAGTATGAGGATCGTTGCTAGGGCAAGCCTGTCGAGTCCTGACAACGATTTGCGCCTTGCTCGCTGGACCCAGTCACGGACTTAGTTCGAACCCTGGCGCAGGGGGAGCGTTGATGTGAAGAGATTCGGTTTACAAGTAGCTCGACCACTGGAGGTGAAGCTTAAGCCCCCGACGTCTGGGCCAAGCGCAAGCGCGCTCATCCGTAGGTCAGACTCAAAGAGGCCCCGAATTCGAGCCAACATAAAATATAAAACGATAAAAGGGCGCAAAGAACAATCATGACAATTGAACAACAGCTTTATTGAAATTTGAGGTAAAAGGGTTACACATAGAATTTTCGAAGCTAGTCAATGTTCCACGAGCTAGAGACCTCTCTGCCATCGGGCAGCGCTAGCCGGTAAGCCCCCGTGCGGTCTGTTGAAACAACTCTATAGGGGCCCTCCCACTGCGGGGATAACTTGTTGGTGTTGGACAGAGTCTGAATCCGTCTCAGGGTTAGGTCCCCAACAAGGAGCTCCCTAGATCGTACCAACCGAGACGCATGTCTACGAAGAGCTTGCAGGTAGTGCGCCGATTGTAGCAGTGCACATCATCTTACTTCTTCCGCTAGGGTAAGGTCAAGGGACCGCTCTTACTTGAAGTCGATCTAGTCGACCAAGCTGACCCTGGCAGAGCCCAGCATGACCTCTGGAGGCAGGGCGGTTTGATGCACGAACACGATCCGGAAGGGTGTGGACCCGTCGCTCGGTGGTATGTAGTGCGCATAAACCATAAGGCGGTGGGAAGTTCATCCACCAGTGCGGCGCGTCGTTCGAGCTCATCGATACTCGCTTTTGGCCTTGAGCGATCGTCGTTGGCGCGCTCAAGCGCTCTGTTGCTTTCTGCGGATGGGCGGCAAGCATAGCATACTTTGGTGCCGATGTTTTCGCGATACTCTAGAACGACTCACTAGTAAATTGTGTTCTATTGTCGGTGATAATTCGCATGGAACCCCATACACGTGACCACGAACAAGCGAAAAAACTTGATCGCCGCTCGGCGTGATGGTCGAGGCGGTTAAACCGACCCATTTGGTGAAGGTATCGATAGCGACGAACAAAAACTTCTTCCCCGTTAGCCTACGGGAAAGGGCCAAGGACGTCTAGTCCCCAGGTCGAGAAAGGCCAAGCGGCGGAATGGTGCAGGTGCATAGGTGGTGATCGACTTTCGGGCATGATACTGGCAAGCTCGATAGGTGTGGATGATGTTGCGAGCGTCCTGGAGCGCTGTTGGCCAATAGAACCCCATGTGGAAAGTTTTCTCAACCATGGTCCTGAAAGAAAAATGTGCCCCACAGAGACCTGAGTGAATATCGCGTAACAGGTACTTACCCTCCTCCGTGGTAACACACTTCGTCAGGATGTCAGAAGAATTCCTACGGTATAGCTTGCCATCCACGAGCTTGTACGAGCTCGCCCGACGCTTGATCCTGCTCCTCTCTACGGGATCGGTGGGAAGCTCTCCCGTCGCCAGGAAGTTGTGGATCAGCTCGGTCCACGAAGGAACATCTTCGATGAAGGCGACCGAGGCTCCTTGGTCGGAGATTGAGGGCGACGCCAGGGTCTCTAGGATCACATCTGGAGGAACTTCGTCGTCGGACGACCCGAGCTTGGAGAGGAAATCTACGTCGGAGTTGTCTTTGTGCGCCACATGCGTGATTTCCAGGTTCTGAAACCACTTCTCCATCTTGCGCGCCTCGGCAAGGTATTTGGCCACGGAATCCTCCGAGCACTGATAGCCCTTGTTGAACTGGTTGATGACATGTTGTGAATCGACCTTGACGACCAACCGGCAAACACCCAGCGCCTTGCAAGCTCGGAGTCCCGCCAGAAGAGCTTCGTACTCTGCTGCATTATTCGTTGCTGGGAATCTGAAACGAATCACATACCTCGGCCTATCGCCATGTGGGGTGAGAATGAGGATACCAGCCCCCGAGCGTTTGAAGGATCTTGAACCGTCGAAGTACATTACCCAGGGTCTCTCCTCCTCGACCTCGAGTTCGGGAGCCGGCTGCGAGGTCTGCTCGACCACGAAGTCGGCAAGCACCTGCGACTTGATAGCCGTGCGCGCCACGAACTGGAGGTCAAAGACGGCCAGCTCCATGGCCCACTTGGCGTCGACCTCCGACCTCTAGATTCCTCAAGATCTCCCCGGCGGGAAGTTGCTCGGGGCGACCACGAGTGAGTCTAGAAATAATCTTGGAGCTTCGCGAAGCCATGAGGAGGCGTCTGATAACTTCTAGACACGAGGGTGGCGCTTTTTGGCCCATGGAGAACCTCGGCGGCGTAGTAGATCGGGTCTTCTTGTGTGTCCGCTTCGGCCACCGGGACAATGAGGTAGAGCGATAATTTTCACTGGCTGCGGGTTCGTGAGCAAGGGTGGGCTTGATAAGTATACATTTAACTCGTCGAAGGACCGCTAAGCCTCGGGCATCCACTCGAAGCCCCCGTGCTTGCGCAAGACCTTGAAGAACGGCAATCGCGCTCGCCGAGCCTCGAGATGAACCGGCTAAGGGCAGCCACGCGGCCGGTGAGGCATTGCACCTATCTTACCAAACATGGGGGGCCATCTTTTCTATCGCCTCGATCTTCTCCGGGTTTGGGCCGACCCCCGAGCCCCCGATCATATAGCCGAGCACCCTCCCTGAAGCTCGCTGCTGCTGGAGTCCGACTCCCGATTGCCCTGGCGCTCCGCCTTACGACCTCGACGGCCGCGGCGGTGGGCCTGAGCATCGCCCGGGAGGTACTGCAGGCGCTCGTGGACCCGACGACGCCTCGGGGGAACGTCAGGAGAAAGGCCCGACGTGTCGCTGCTAGAGCGAGAGCCGCCGTGGGCGGTTATCCTGACACACCGTCCGGTCGTACTCGAAGAAGCGGCAATGGCGGTGTCTGGGGACAGTCTCGGGATTACCGGCGTAGGAGACCAGCGAGGATGCTGGCGTCTCGCTGAAAGGGCGCCATCGCTCCTCAGGGACCGGGACCGAGAAGGGCGGCCCTGGTGTTGTGATGGCATAGCCTCGGTAGCGGCCTTATCAAGCTTGTCTGCGAGAGCTCGGCCAAAAAGGCCCGACCTCGAATGGGCGGGGTCGGTCATGACTTCGGCGATTGCAGCGCGCTTCGCTTCGATTGGGGAGCTTGGAGCGTCGGCGATGCTCCGATCTTCTTGCGATCCTCCTGCCGGAGAGCAGTTATGGCCTGATTGATGGCGACTTGTGCCATCTGGCGAGCATCTTCAGGGGTCTTCGGGCTGCGCTCCCCTTCCGCTGCGCTCGTGCCATGGCTTGCGGCCATGAAAACAAGCTGATCATGCAACAGCGGAGAGGGGGAGAACAGGGACGTGGAGCTTCCATGCTCGGGGACTGCATTTGAACCCGAGTTCGCGGAATGCGCTACAGCGTCAGATGCCATACCTCGAAAGTCTTGATTCTCCTCTGGATGAGCGAAGCTTTCGGGCCCCACGGTGGGTGCCAACTGTCGACGATCGGGATCGCCTGACCACAGATGTGAAATGGGGTTAGTGTGAACAGGGGACCCAAGACGAGCTACGCTCAACGAAAGAGTGGACGTTAGTTGGGGTGAAGCGTCAACGAGCAAGACACGGCGAATTATACTAGTTCGAGCCCCCATTAGGGTAATAGCTCTACTCCAGTCTTCTCATGAGGCGGAGGGCTTCACTATCTCAAGTACAAAGAGTGGATTACAGCTCGAGCTTGAGCGCTCTGGTTGTATCTATTGGCCTATTGCTTATGTGCTGATGTCCTGCCTTTGCCATTCTGCCTCAAGGGATTTTATACCTCGGTAGTTACGAAGCGGCGGAGAGATTCCCGGGGAAGTGCATGGCATGCATTGAAGACGTCTTTGCAACCGTCCGGATCTGGCGCCCGTCGCTTTAACTCTGGGATTCTCGGTCTTGGTAACCGTGAGTGCGCACACCTCCGAGCAGTCGAGGTCGTGCGGATGGGACCCCTTTGCCGAGCTCGAGGTCGTGTGGGGATTGGCGTAACCACAGTGCGTGGTCGAAGTCCCACTTTGCTCGACCTCGGTGGGGACCTGATGACCGCGCGTTGACCTGTCAAAGATTCTCCAATCCCCGACAACTCTATTCATCAGACACTAGGATTCTCATTTCTTACTTGTCCATATTTATGCAGATAATATTATCTTTAGTGGCTCTTCGCACTCTCTTGTGTCTCAGTTTTTAAATGTGATGAGTGTAGAGTTCGGGATAAGTATGATGGATGAGTTGAGCTACTTCCTCAGCTTCCAGATCAAACAGCCTCGGGAGGGCATTTTCTTGCATCAAGATAAGTACACTCGAGACCTCTTGAGACGCTTCAACATATCGGATGGGAAGCCAGTGACAACTCTTATGGCCAATATTGCTATCCTCGAGCCTGATGAGAATGGTGAGCTAATTGATCAAAAGTAATTCAGGAGTATAATCAGCTCCCTCTTGTACCTTATTGCTTCGAGGCTAGACATACACTCGATATGTGTCTGTGCACTCGATTTAAGGCTTCTCCTCGTGCATCTCATCGCCAAGCGGTGAAGAGTATCTTCAAATACCTTTGAGCTACCATTGATTATGGTATTTGGTATTTTTACTCTTATTCCTATGTCTCTTAGAGTCTTTTCAGATCAGACTTTGATAGCTATAGGATAGGTAGGAAGAGCGCTTCTAGTACTTGTCAATTCATTGATACTTCTCTTATTTCTTAGTCATCTAGGAAATAGTTTAGAGTTGTATAGTCCACCACTAAAGTCGAGTAAGTTGCAGCCGCTAGTTGTTGTAGTAAGATGCTTTGGATGAGGTCGACCTTGTGGGACTTTGTGTTAGTCATTGATAGTGTTCCACTTTGCTATAACAACACTTTTGCCATTTGCATTGCTAATAACCCAATGTCTCCAGCATCAAGTATATTGATATTAGATATCATTTCCTTAAAGACCATGTGGAAAAGGGTGATATAGTGCTCCAGTTTGTAGAGAGTAACTACCATATTGCCGATACCTTTACCAAACCTTTGGATAGCTTTAAGTTTGTAGCATTGAGGGGAGATATTGAAGTCGTGTGCCCTTACAACATCTTTTGAGAGGGAGTTGATTTTTATAGTATGTATTATTATATATGTTTACTTTCAGCATTTCCTTTCTTTTACATTTTCTGGGTGTTTTTGAGTTTGCTTCACTTAAACTTATGACATACTTTGCATGAACCTCTCATCTTATACTATAGGATTGCTATTATGCACAATTAGCTGCTCTCTTTTCTCTGTAGATTGAGTTCCCTCACAGTCTGAAAGGTCTAGCAAGTGTTGGCCCCCTGGGTAGACAGAGTCCGTGTGTACTGCCTAGCTTGGGTTTTAGAATCAGCTTTCATATGTTAGTCATTAGAGAAGATAAGTGCGAGTCTAAGCTATAGTGTTATCTACCGTATTTTCTATATTCTATAGCCACCTAGCTTGCAGTTTCTCAGCTTCTTCTCTTCATTCTGCATTTCTGATTTATGTCGAGTTCATTTGGAAGCTTTCTGAAATTATTTCTACTAATAATTCAACTTGAACTAGAATTTATGCTTAAAATTGATTCACTTGTTGAAGGAGAGTTTGAGAAGCTATTTCATGCACTGCATATAAACTCAACTTCTTTTTAATGAGTTTTGTCTATTATGCAAATGAGCTGTCATTTATGGTATGCACCTTGCTACTTTTCTAAAGATTATTGCTAGCTTAGCCATGTCTAAGTTCATTTTGCTTCATCATGCTAAGCTTGCTAAAAAATAAAAAATAAGTTTTAATGAAAACTTCATAAAACTTGTAGTCTTTACTTGCTATATTTTCTCACTAGATTCATATGCCATGATTTATGAAAATCTTTTATTTCTATTAGAGTCCCTATAGCAGCTTGGATGAAGCTAGATTGATCCATACTAGAGTCCTTCACATGCTCATAAATCTAAGTGTTAAAATGGTCAAAATTTGATTTTTGTGTGCAAATTGATCACAACACTTTACATTCACCAAACTGCTTCCTATTACACTTGGGATAAACTTGGAATGTAACGTGTATGATCAAGACCATTCTTTTAAGAGTTATTCTTGAGATAATCGACGATGGCTTGAATCAATTATACTTGAAAAATGCAAATAAAAAAGTGGATAAATAATACAAATAATGTCAAATATTTGCACCCTGCTATGTGCATTAAAGTTTTTATGCATATGTTACTTCCCCAAAGTATTGACTAGATTAAACTCTAGATTATCTATTTGATCCATTGTATGGCTATGTTCTAATTTAAAGATTATGCTAAGTGTTGCACTTGTTGAAATTATGCAAAAATAATATAGTCTTACTGTGCTTGCTAATAAGGATATTATAATTTGCACTTGAACATGTCTAGATTAGTATAATCTGAACTTGAGTAGCTTGGTATCATACTTTGTCTTTATGGTCACTTGGATAATTTGCAAAGCTCTTTTAGGATGTATTTCATTCAAACATGTGAAAAGGGGGGAAATGTTCTCTTGATGCCTGTATTGCCAAAGGGGAGAAAATGCAGAAAAGGCATCATCAAAAGGTAAGAAATGTAAATGTGTCTTAGTTCTTATGATCATGGTGAAAAATTGCTAGTTTTTAGGATCATAAGCATATGAGCTTTTGTGAGTTCTTCTTGGATTTGTAGAGATTTTGTGGAAAACTTATTCTTTCTATTGGCTTGCTTTAAGATCATTCTTGTCAATTTGGTCATGATATTATTTCATCTTGCTCTTGATCAAGTGAGGCTTTGCAATCAAATTGCTTTCTTCTTTTACTTTCAAACTCAAATTTGTGCCTTTTATGGTGTTTGTCAATATACCATCAAGGGTGGATTGAAAGACCACGTGGAGATCTATCAAGGTTTGTGATGAGTTATTGATAATATTTGAGCATGTAGTGCTCATGTTTGAGTTTGTTTTGAATTCCATTTCGGTCCTTCACCTTCATGAATTGTACAACTTGTATTGGGAGGGAAACCATTAAAGCACACTCGTTTGGTATTTGTTGGGTTCACTAATGATACATTTTTTGTCCACGGCAGATTAGTCTTTTATGTTAAATTTTTTTTTGTTAGGTTCACTTTGATTAGTTACGGTAACAAGTCATCATTTTTAAAAAAAATCTTGAATCCTCAACATTTTTTTACATACTTTTAAATGGGAATTGCTAAATAGGACTCGATTATTTTTTTGTTTGTGAGCACTTATTTTTTTATCTATTAGATATTGCTTTGTGATCCACTTTGTGCTTTATCTTTTTGATTTTGTGAGGTTTTCTTGGGGTAAACAATATGATAAGGGAATAATCAATAGTAATTGAATGGGAGGATAAAAGGCAAATTGATTTTATCAATTGGATCTAGATCTGAAGGCTCAAAATTTGAGTGCTATTTAGCAAGAAAACACTCCCATTCCAGTTTAATATATTTTAAAAACTCTTAATTTTTTTTAAAGTGATGTAATTTATGGTAATTTTTAATTTGTTCGTTTAAAAATTTCCCAGGTACTCTCCAGTCAAAAATACATGTCATTTTGGACTTCATCATGGTCCACAGAAGCATTTTTAACCACTAATATATATTTAATATATTTGTAGAATCCAATAAAATTATAATATTATAAAGTAATTTTAAAGACAAATTTATACATATGATTTTCATGCATCTAATCTAATAATTAAAATGATACTGATAGGTGAAGTTTTAAAAGTTTGACTGCATACATCTCAACTAAAACAACATGTATTTGTGACTGGAGAGAGTATTTCTTAAGATTATATGGTTAAATGGTGTGGTTAATTGCAGGAAGATTGAATACATTGCACCCAAGGCTTTAAACTTGTCCAACTATTTCACTGACATTTGTGACTTTAATTAAAGTCAAATTGTTCTATCATGTTTCTGATCACTAGTAAGATAACACGTACCGGTTTTTAGGGCGTGAGCTGATGTGACATGCCTCATCGCTCATCACAAAAGGATTCACGAACGAGTGAATGACATAGCATTTCGCGTGTCACGACTATAGTTTTTGGGTGACATGGAATGGCACTTGGCCTCCAAGTCAATTGGGACTCGGGAGGCCTTAATTTTGTGGTTTATAAGAAGAAAAGATTTTCTATAGAAGCGGCATATTAATCCATAGCCATCCGATAGAACCCTATATTTCAACCGGATAGATATAGGTCACATATGTTCATGGGATCAACCAAACCTACAGGCAAACCCTAACCTTGGGCTTCCATGCTGCACCAAAAGATAAAAATTTTGGAAGACCTTGAAACACATTTGGCTGATAGCAATTTCAGAATCCATGTGCCTTCTTTTTTACTCAGCATTGAGATACTTTCGAACAGTAAACGTGATGACAAGTGGAACTCGGATCAAACAAAAGATGTGGCGGCAAACAAGCCGGGATTGCATCATTTCGGTGTGACTCGTGACCGGAAACGAACAGATTCCCTTTTCCTAAAGTACATAATAAGCAACAGTTTGTGCCCCTTTCCTTACACGATGCTTTCAGCTCTACTTTTCGAGTCACACAGCTTCTGATAATTGTCGCTTGATTTTATTGGACTGCATGATAGCAATGCACACCGAACATACAGTGCATAAAATGGCGGATCGGGCAGAGTTCAGATTGTGATTAAACCCCTTGAAATTGCCCGTTTGAAATTTGTGAATTTTCTCTGAATCCTACGGGAATTATATTATAGCGAAATTTCAGCATTCCAGACAGCATCAAATACGGAGTACTTTCGGATGCGCTGTGCAGTGGTGTAGCCAGAATTTTAGGTAAAGTTGGTCCAACTAAGAAAGAAAATACAACCGCATAAGCATAAAATGCCCTGCGACCTACTGTCGTGGTTCAAAATCCAAATTCAATTTTCTGCCGCACAAGCACAAGGCACGATCTAAATCCAATTGCTTGACGCACATGCGCAGAGACGCTGCTCAACAACGAAGAACGATTGAAGTATTGAACGAACCAGTAGTGACTGCGACTCTGCGACGTTCTATCTTTCTGCTGACTGTGTGTATGCGTGGGCTAAATAAGACACGATGGGCTTGAACATTGGTTGTGCCATGGCACAATTGTATCAACTACTAGCTACGCCCCTAGCGCTGTGCACCACTTCACTGTGTATGGTGATGTTGATGCTCTTGTTATCTACAATTTCCTCAGGTTAAGCTTTTCATACGCCTCCAGTGAGGATTGTTGAACAGCGCCATCTAGAGGAAGTATTTATGCGAACTTCATCTGCAGATGATTCTACAATGTTAAGGTTGACCATATCACGAGCCACTAAGATTTTTCAATCTAACCAATTGATACATTCCAATACTAGAGAGATGCTACCAAATCTCAAAAAAAAAAAGGTGCTTTCATGCTTTTTCTTTTTCTCTAAAACATATATACTACTTAGGGTCTGTTTGGATCCATTAGCAACTAATAGTTAGCTGGCTAATAGTTTCTAGCTAATATTAGCTAGCTAACTATTAGCTGGAGGGTGTTTGGATCCACCAGCTAATATGTGACTAAAGTTGATCAATTGTCCAGATTACCCCTGTTTCCTTGCAGACCCTGTTTCAATGATTGAATCTGTTTCTTGCTTCTCGAATGTGTGTTTTCATTTTGAATGGATGTGCTATACTTGATGCCAAAAGGAATGACCCTAATTCAACACTGATGTTTTTTTCCCTGCTGTGATTCGATGGCAATGCTGTGATCAGGGAATTGATCCTACGATACCTCTGCATCCCTGTTGTTGACGACCGGGGGCGGAGACTGTAGGTACTCTTGGTACCACAGCACACTCAGGAACTCGAAGGCCTGTGAGTTCAGATCAAGGCCCTCCAGTACATCGGAACCATGTCGTGGAGGAATGCCTCGGCCCACCGCGAAGCTCTGCGTTTCAGCGATGAAGTCCATGTCGACGGCGCGGTTGCTGGGCGGCGTGATGTGATCGTAGCTTTCGTCGCCCTCCCCAAACAGGTCCATCTTCGGAGGTTGGCGACGGGCGCGGACCTCCTTCACGGCTTGGCGGCGCAGAATCGCTACAGTAGCGGCGCTTTCGTGGGTGGCGGCGCAGCCGTGGGTGGCGGCAACCGTGGGTGGGCGGCGGCGGCCGTGGGTGGTGGCGGCAAAAATCGAATCTGGCCTTCGGGTGTGCGTTTCGGCGAGATAAGCATTTGGGGGCAGTTTTGGGGAGCGAAGGGACAAGGGTAATTTAGGAAAATGCCACCTATTAGCTGCTATTAGCTGGGTTTGGTTAGCTAATGAGATAACCATTAGCTGGGTGCCTAGCTAATAGTTAGCTAATCTATTAGCTGATTCTGTTTGGATCCACCTTAGCTAATTTTTAGCCGCTATCTGTTAGCTGCATGGATCCAAACAGGCCCTTACAACATAAGCTCTGGCCAGTGTATATATACCTTCGGGAAGTGCCCTTTATTCTAGAAATGAGATTCTGGGGAAGGCCAATTAGGCCCGGTGATGAGATCCTCCATGTGAAGCTACCCGAGCCAAGATTACGGTCACGGTGTCTGAAGATTCTTCCACTGAAGAGCAGGCAATGGCACTATATATATCGCTCCCAAGATACGAGTCTCCAACTGCCAGATGACATGTATGACAGTTCGGTAAGTGCTAAATTTCGCCGAAAGATCTCGTTGTACACAAGTTATCAGGCCGATCCACGCATGGTGTTGAGATCCATGCACACATGGGGTGGACCGGTGGGCACCTAGCTTTCTTATTCTCTCATTTCTGTGACCACCTCGATCCAAGACTCTGCCTGGATCGGGCTGTCCATTGGTATAAAATGGCGCAAGAATGCCGCAGGAATGAGAGGCTGCATGCTAGCTGTGCTCCCAGGAAATGGGAGAGTGCATGATGGCCCTGGCCCTGAATTGGGTTTTCCCCTCTGTAGATTTACTGCCTAATTGCTGTTCTGAATTAGTTGCCGCATGTTCATTGCCGCGCGGCATTGTCGGAGAGATTACAGCGCGTGCGTCAGATGTTACTGTCAAGCTTCTTTTTCTGCACACATATGCACAAGTAAAGAACTGTCTCAACTGGAGGATGGAATTTTACTGGCTGCCTAAGCAGACATTGCTGCCTGTAAGAAACTAGAAACAATGACTAGCCAGTAATGATATCGATCTCGCTTTAGGAAAGGCTGTCTCTTCCCAATGGATCAGATCTATACCTCCCTCCCTCTCTCTCGTGTGGTGGCACCCAATTGCAGCCCAGTTTGCAGGTTGTTAATTAGGAACTTGGGATAGTGCAGGTGAGCCCCGTACACTCGATAGGATGGGATAGTGCAGGTGAGCCCCGTCAAGGCAGAAACGAAAGAGTGAATGAGTTTCTTTTTTGGGTGTCACCTCCAGAATCCAGAGGCAGCTGCCTGCCCACTTGCAGTGAGACAGTACAGGTTGCTGGTTTCAATTGCGCGTGCATGCGACTACTCCACTTGCTGCAACTAGAATCAACCGTGATTTCCCGGTTCATCGCGCAAGCGTTTTTTTAGGCTCTTGCGATGAGCTACCAAATCAGCAGCACTGCCGCATGTTACGCCGAGTTATGCACATGCCATGTGATGTGCACTCCTCTGCGTATCAGTAACCAGCTATTTGTCTGTCTCTGCACTTTCGTTTTAGTTATGGCGCTCTGTACTGTTCAGGTAATTTGGTCTGGTGGGTATGATGTGGCATCATTCTGGCGTGCCAAGTCCCCCTCCGATCAATGAGCATTCGCCAGGTGAAAAGCCCCAGCTCGTTCGGTCCAAGGGTCATTTCCTGGGTTACCTCTGCTGTCTGATCTGCCTGTACCTAGGAGCCCCCCTCATTTGAGAAAGTTGGAACTGCATCATATGCCAGGTTCCCTTCGGATCAATGAGCACTCGCCAGCTGAAAAGCCCCTGCTAGCTTGGTCCAAAGGGGTCATTTCCTGCCTTATCTCTGTAGTCTGATCTGCCTGTACCTAGTAGCCCCCCTCATTTGAGAAAGTTGGAACTGCATCGAGTAGCATGTACCAGCAATCCAGTCCGAGACGCAAGAAACGATGGCTGCATGTCTGCATGCCGATTGACCCGACGAAGTGACGGATCAGCAATTGCACTGTGTGAAAAACCAAGAAACAGTTTCAGCTTTGGCGAGTTCTGGATGTGTCGAGCTTAGGATGCCACTGGAAATCATTTTCTGGGATGGGTTAGCGTCGTTCCATCATCCGGCTCATGCAAGTAAAAGGGAAACAACCTTTCCTCGCCGGGGAAAGAGGGTTGCTTCTTAGGACAACATGCCTTGACTATTTTGTAGTGTGATTTCACTTCAGTACGTTCACCTAACCTCATCTTGTAACATCCAAATCCAACAGTGCTGGTTGGGCAGCATCCTATGCAGCCAGCTATATGTTTGTTTTCTTCTACATGGTACTTGCTGTGTGACCAAAAAATGATTAACGATAGTTTCCCTCTAAAAAAGCAAAAACCTCACTTCATCAAAGGGGAATAGAAGAATAAATTTTGAGAGAAAATCAGCCTGGGAGCGGCACTACAGCGGTCTAGAGTCCGGTACTATCGGATAAACAGTAAAATCAGGATAAACAGAAAAATCAGCAGGATTTCAAATCTAAGAAATAAGATGGGTGCTTCCATGCTTTATTTTAATTGGATAATCCAAATCCTGTGAAATTTTGCATGCACCTTTCTATCAGCGTTAGGAACCTATTCCAATCGTCAATCATAAGGTTTGATGTCAAAATTCCAATATTGTTCAAATCTGAAGAAGGTTACACCAAAACTGGGTCAAAAACTACAAACTTTAATCTAAACTTGCTCGTGAGATTTAATGATAAAGATGATCTTAGATGATTTATCACATATCATAGCCAACAAAAACAATAAAAAAAACAGCCCTCAAATGTGCAAGAACACGATCGACCACTAATCCTTCTTTTCCAAGCCAAAAACCAATTTCTTAAGAAGAACTTTGTAAATCTTGTTAAATTTTACCAAAATGATTGAGATATGATCTATAGAGAGTTCATCCATCAATCATTTATCTTTGACAACATAAGATAAACAAGAAAAGAAACTAAAGAGAAATTAAAACTCAAGAAGGGAGAAAGTCAAAACTTGAGCAAGATTATGAGCACGAATTTGATTTCTATTTTATTTTTAGAGGGATGATTACAAAAATCTCTCTACATGAGGACAAAGTTCTCTCTAGAGCATACACTCACACAAAGACTCTCCTTTCTCTCTAGGAAGTCACTTATACAGAGGAGGCACACCACAAAACCCTAACCTGGATACAAAATGGATTCCATCCACATTCAACATGGGTTAACCCACTAAGCCAACGCCATGACAGATTTTACACTCTCACATGCATGTTTCTCAAAGCGGCCTTCTCTATGATACTCCAATTAGCTCCACAAGTCCAAATTGAGTCCATTTCCACTTTTGCTTGACCTAAACCACTTAGGTCAATACTGTGGTTTTTCAAACCTCCTGCACTTCTAGTAATGGGCAAACTACCAATATGCATATCTACAGGTAATTTCATATTTTCTTCATCCCAAAGCATCGTCCATGCTCCATCACCTTTCATGTGGCTCTAATACTTTGCTGCCAAGCCTCTCATCCGTATGGATTCCCCGAAACATCCTTGCTTTCAAACGGGCCCAAATCATTTGGCATACCACATATGCCCTTGTCTGCTTGACCATGATGACCCCAGTTTTATCGACCATCCTAGACCTCGGCTCCTCATTGAGTATAGTCCCGGTCCACCTTATCGTTGCCTGTCATGTCCATCACCAGTAGCTCTCGCTTCAGCTCTTTGTCTTCCAGGCTTATAGCAACTCCCTAATCTTAGTTATCTTCTAGCGTCACCTTGACCGTTTAGACCTCAGCTTTGTTAGTCTGGTCCTTAGTCTCCTTCGCCTCACTATAACTTAGCTCCGAAGTCCTACAATCATTACAGACAAACAAAACGTCACGTAGCATTTCCCAACAAAATATGCAATAAACATCACTTAACCACAATTGTCAATGCTCAAATATTTTGTTCTAAAAAATAACTACTACATCACAGGAGCCGGTAATACCACCTAGCTGGTACTACCGTACTTTCAATGCTGGTAGTACCGCCCTAACTCAATCCAAAAAATAACCTTTCTGAAAAATAACTATTGCCTCTTAAAACCCGGTAGCACCACAATCCCAGTACTACCGCTCTCACCATGTCGGTAGTACCGCCCTCAACTCAATTGCTTAAAACCAAAACAGACTCAATTTTAACTCAAACCTCAGTACTACAAACTCAAACGCAGTCAAAATACTTATCACAAACATGAGTAGAATACCATATGGTCTCTTACTTTCTTTTCTTCTCTTCTTCTTCTTTTTTTTCAATTTTACACTAAATCGATCATTAACGAGATGGCAGCAAATTGGCACAAGTTCTTAGCAAACTAGATATGTATGCATGGCACCACACCGCACAACGTTAACGGAGCCATACGTGAAGAATCTGTTTCGGGCGATCGTGCAAATGGAATAAAAAGAGTGATCCTATGTTAGGATTATGATTAATAGCAACTGGGAGTAAGAGAAATGGATTGAATTTGGCAAGTAGCATGCTTAGCACAAGCTTTTTTGTAAGAATGTGGCAGAGATGTGACCATTTATTCTATACCAGGCACCTATAGTTGAGTTCATCCACATCATCCTATAGAACATCCTTCACATTGTTTTGCCTGCAACTCTAATGCACACAAGCGCAACAACATTCAGTAGGCTACGCAGCCACGGCAACAAGCGAAATTAAGAATAGTAAAAAATCCTAGTAGCAATATTACTTGCAGGCTATGGTGAACAAGTTTCTCTTTTGTTCCTTTTTCTTGCGCGGCAATCGTAAACAATTTTTGTGTAAAGAAAAGGTTAAATGCATTCTGTGTTTGCGTAGACACAAGCATAAAAAAACTAAGATTGTGAAGCTAAGCGAAATCTATATATATTTCATTTGGCAAACTTTTTAAGCTGTTAAGACCAAGTAGGTCTCCTTTTTATGGCAAACATTTTTACACGAAGAGAAATCCTTTTTATGGCGGCGAGGTTGGGCCGAACGAGTACATCACA
Source organism: Guadua angustifolia (assembly GCA_036346375.1). Lineage (NCBI taxonomy): Eukaryota > Viridiplantae > Streptophyta > Magnoliopsida > Poales > Poaceae > Guadua > Guadua angustifolia. Next base: position 40,585,094 of record CM070514.1, read on the forward strand.
TTGGAATCATGCGTCATCCCATCAGAAGCATCAGACCGCAAAATATAAGCAGACACTCTACGAGGGCAAGTAAAGATATAAAGAGAAGCCCCATAATATGCAAGATGTAAAGAGAAGCCCCATAATATGCAACAAGTCTCTGTCTCTCTGAACAAGCCTGGCTAGTGGGAGGCCGGAGCTGCTTTTTCTGAAGGCACATGCTGAGTTGCAGCTGATCACTGAATGGAATGTGCAGGATGATGCAACGCAATCAGGCAATCAGCAGCAGCGGCAACAGCTCGAAACCTTCCAATGATGCCACCATGCATGATCGATCGGTCCGGCCGGTACAGAGGTACTGACTGCATGATCAGGTCCCAGCAAAGTCCCCGCAAGCAGCATGTTCATGGAACAGCGATGGTCACCCTCCCCTCCCTGCCGGCCGGTAAGGCACTGTTTGGATTTACAGGAATCGACCAGATCTGGACTTGATGTTCCATGGTTTGTTGGATGTTGCCTCTGTTGCGGCATGATCAGTAGCAAGATCATGCGTATGCAGCTGGGGCAAAAGGAGTCAGTGCATGTTCAGCTCAAGGAGAATGTGCAGACATCTACATGTTTACAGCAGCTAGCCGCATACTCAGGATGTGCAGTATTGGTCCACATGTCACATGCACGTATGTTTGTGCGCATGAACTAGGAGTACTAAATTTTGCCAAAATTGTTGCAGGGCACAGCAATGCACAACTGGAATGGAAGCAGGCAAGCAAATCCTGCAAATGTCCGTGGCTGACGAGGGCCATGCAACCGGGCCACTACATGGGCCAATAATCTGGACATTAGAGTGATGTTTTTTCTTAGGGCTATAGGCCCAATTCTCTTTTTCGCTGGTGTGTTTGATGGGCTAGTCCCAATGTGTAGGTGTATTCAGATGGACGAGCTAACAATCGAGTGTATGTGTATTTGGGCTGGGCCAATTGACCAAACATACATCCTAGTGTAGGGGCCAGATCACCTGTATATCTACAAAAACTATTCAGTAGTGACATTCAATATGATTCTTTTGTTTTAGAGGTTCAGAAAACCCACAATGATTCTTAAATAAAAAAATCCTATAAATTATTTCATTAATCGAGAACATAAAGAGAAGATATACAACATTGTATAAGAAATATGACATTATTTCATTGTAAGCACCAGTGTTGTATCACAAGTACAACTCTATATGTTAATGTACACGTATGTACTGGAATATCTAGATAGTTGTTGCATAGGGAATCAGGCTAGGTAATAAACCGACAACACGCAGATCCTGAAATCCCAAGCTCGTGGAGACGGCGAAATTAGAGGAAGAGAGGATACCGTCCGTGAGAAGACATATGAGAGGTAGCACCATGATCGAGCACCCATGGTGGACTCCTTGGACATTCAATTGGTTGAGTGCTAATGAGGCGGCTCGGTCCCACGGGAGGAGGTGGCGAGAAGCTTGGGCGAGGCGAAGGCCGTGAGCTCTGCGGTATGGGCCAAGCAAGCTCAGCCGGAGAACGCCATGGTGAGGGCGACGCTGCGCGAAGCACCGGGTTGAAGCGATCCACGGCCGGAGGGACGCTCGCCTCGGGTCGGTCGGCTTCTGCGCCAGCTATGTCGCCGCCCGGCGATTCCCACGCAGCGTCCACCGGTAGCGTGGCGTAGATGAAGACCAACCGGACCGGGCCGAGGAAGAGGATGAGCGGCTGCTCGAGTTCGCTGAAGACGACGGACTTGCCGCAATAATGCAGATGTTCGAGCCACCTTCTCCTCGTTGGCCATGCGGAGTTCCTTCGAAGCAGCATTTACGTGCTGGCGAAGGAGGAAACACGGCATGTTGGCGATGTACGTGCGGTGTTGGAGTAGCGAGGGTTGAGGCCTCGGAGGAGGTTGAGGACAAGCTCGCGACTTCGGTGGCGCCATGGCGCGCGCCTTGCATGGAATCGGGCCGGTCTTAGCTAGCCGGGCAAGATTCAAGACGAGAGATCGCCTTGTCGTGGAGTGGAACCGATGGGAGAGGAAGACGGCGCGGACTCCTGTTGGCTCGGAAGAGCTCTTCGATGGCGACCCACAAAGCCACGGGCGTCTTGAGCGAGCTCCATGGCGGGTCGAGGACATCGTCTGAGAGGAACCGAAGATCCAACTCGAACCGAGTAATGTCTGCTTGAGCCCATGAAGTCCGCATGGTTGCGGAGGGCTGAACCGCTCGATGTCTGACAGAGTCCAAACTTGCCGCACATGGCGTGGAAGAAAGAAGACCACTTGTTGAAGTTGGAGTTCTTCATCTCAAGCACAATTGGAGCGTGAGACTTCACGGCAACTGGATACTGGGTTGAGGAAGATGGGCGCCACAAAAAAAAAAAAAAAAAAAAAAAAAAAAAGACACTCTACGAAAGGGGTAAAGATATAAAGAAAGCCCACATAAAACCCTATGCAACAAGTCTCTGTCTCTCTGAACAAGCCTGGCTAGTTAGAGGCCGGAGCTGCTTTTTCTGAAGGCACATGCTGAGTTGCTGCTGATCACTGAATGGAATGTGCAGGATGATGCAACGCAATCAGGCAATCAGCAGCGGCGGCAACAGCTCGAGACCTTCCAATGATGCCACCATGCATGATCGATCGGTCCGGCCGGTACAGAGGTACTGACTGCATGGTCAGGTCCCAGCAAAGTCCCCGCAAGCAGCATGTTCATGGAACAGCGATGGTCACCCTCCCCTCCCTGCCGGCCGGTAAGGCACTGTTTGGATTTATAGGAATCGACCAGATCTGGACTTGATGTTCCATGCCAGTGCTTGGTTTGTTGGATGTTGCCTCTGTTGCGGCATGATCAGTAGCAAGATCATGCGTGTGCAGCTGGGGCAAAAGGAGTCAGTGCATGTTCAGCTCAAGGAGAATGTGCAGACATCTACATGTTTACAGCAGCTAGCTGCATACTCAGGATGTGCAGTATTGGTCCACATGTCACATGCACATATGTTTGTGCGCATGAACTAGGTAGGAGTACTAAATTTTGCCAAAATTGTTGCAGGGCACAGCAATGCACAACTGGAATGGAAGCAGGCAAGCAAATCCTGCAAATGTCCGTGGCTGACGAGGGCCATGCAACCGGGCCACTACATGGGCCAATAATCTGGACATTAGAGTGATGTTTTTTCTTAGGGCTATAGGCCCAATTCTCTTTTCGCTGGTGTGTTTGATGGGCTAGTCCCAATGTGTAGGTGTATTCAGATGGACGAGCTAACAATCGAGTGTATGTGTATTTGGGCTGGGCCAATTGACCAAACATACATCCTAGTGTAGGGCCAGATCACCTGTATATCTACAAAAACTATTCAGTAGTGACATTCAATATGATTCTTTTGTTTTAGAGGTTCAGAAAACCCACAATGATTCTTAAATAAAAAATCCTATAAATTATTTCATTAATCGAGAACATAAAGAGAAGATATACAACATTGTATAAGAAATATGACATTATTTCATTGTAAGCACCAGTGTTGTATCACAAGTACAACTCTATATGTTAATGTACACGTATGTACTGGAATATCTAGATAGTTGTTGCATAGGGAATCAGGCTAGGTAATAAACCGACAACACGCAGATCCTGAAATCCCAAGCTCGTGGAGACGGCGAAATTGGACAGACGAAGAAAAAACCTTTTTGGTTACAGCCTTACAGGACGCAAAGAGTTAGTGCTAGGTTAGTCAGTAGGGATTCCAAAACCGTGGTAAACCGTTCGGTTACCGTGGTTTTCACGTGTATCGAGCCGGCTCGGCTAGTGGAATCAAGCGGTTTACCACGTGAACTCAAATTTAAATTTAAATTTTTTAAAAAATTTAGAAAAATATTTAAAAATTCCTAAAATTAGTATTAATTCTTTTGTTACCTATGGTGCAATTTTTTCAAAAAAAAATGATACTTGGAGATATTTTGAAGCTATTTGAAATGTTGAAAATAGAAAATACAGAAAAAAGAAAAACGTGGCCGCTGGGATTTTAACCCACAAGCCAAGCTTGCAAGATGCCCTCTTAAAATGAGAAATATCTAGAACAATCACTAGTTGTATCTATTCATATACAAGTAAGCCAGCAAAAGACAAGGTGATCAAAATATCAGATCATCAGAAAGCACATGTATGTTACGCATTTTTTTTACCAACAATTGTCTATGATCAAAAAGAGTACATGAGCATACATTTCTCAGGCATGGACAATTTAATTAGATTCATTTATTGTGGTTCTAGTGCTTATTACTTGCCTTTCTTTTACACTTTAATATGTTACTACAAGTTTTATACCAACACATAAATCACCAAGGAAGTAAAAAACAAGAATAAAAATGCCTATTTTTTGCACTTATTGGATTGATATATGAATGTTATTGAAACAAAAGGTTATTTATTCTCATATTATTGTTAAAGCTTAAATGCCTACTTTACAACTTCATATTGTCTAAAATGTAGCAAAGGTTATGCTAAAATTTTGTTTCAATTGTATGTCGATTTCATTATAAATGAAATTTTTCTTGACATTCCATTCATATAGATCGAATATGGTATTTCTGCGACAATGAAAGAATGATGAAACTATGGCTATGCCTACTCCACAACTTCAATTGAAAGGTATTATAATGTAAATAGTGTTGACAAGTGAATGGTAGTGAAATTGCGAATGATATCGCTATGTGGTTATGCAAATACATATTTTTGCATACGTGTTTGTAGTATTACAATAAAAGATTATTTATTAACATATTATTACTAAATGCCTAATTTACAACTTTTAATTGTCTAAAATATAGTAAAGGTCATGTTGAAATTTTCCATATTTAGGAGAGATCATACTAGATTTTTTCGTGTTTTCACATACCTTCTTTATATATTTATTACAGTTTTACTCAATTTTAACCTTCTCGTATTTTTACAAATTTTATAACATTTTTTAAAAAAATTTCCAATTTTTTTAGATTTTTCCTATATTTTTCCAACTGGGCTTGGTTTTCGCGGTTTTCTTAAAAAAAAACTACTCGGTTTTTCACGAAAATCAAGCGGTTTTCGTTAAACTGTGGTTTTCACGCGTGGTTTGATCAAAATTCAATTTTTTTGAATTTGTAAACCGTTCGGTTTTCATGGTTTTCAAATAGTTTCTCATAAAAATCATTACCACCGGATTAACGATTTTTTAGCCGAAACAAAATTGTAAAACCTGCTGGTCAACTCTCACAAGACATTAGCTCTCCTCTTGTCCTACAACCGCTGATTCTTAGGGCTGTTTAGTAGAGCTCAGATTCTAGCTTCACCCGAGATCTGAAACTTGTAGACTAAAATAAAATGAATTAAGTTTATATTTTTGGTCTAAAATGTAAACAAGGTGATCCATCTAAACACTCTTAATATACTCACAGCTCTAGCTCTATGGATCTGGTGGAGTTAGAAATACTTAGCTTCACTAGATCCACGGATCTGATGGAGTTGAAGCTCTACCAAACACACCCTTAGTAGACTAGTCGTCTAACCACACACGAAAGTCCACGAGCACTCAATGATCGCAAATAGCGCTATCACGTGGAGGGAGACCGCAAGTAGACATTGAAATTGTGTCGTTTTCCCCTAATGCGTGGTGTGATGCGATAGAGTCGTATGTTACGTATGGGTCGGACCGATATGGTATAAATGATAGGGTATGTCGGACCTCATGATCGAGGCATAATGGATACCACGGCATGGTATGTCGTATGGACCGTGCTTAGATTGACACGGCATGAAAAAGGCGAGGACCTAAAGCGAGCCGAGCATGCTATGGCTCGCCTTTAGCCGTGTTGTTATGGTTCTTGTTTATAGAAAAATAGGAGACAACGGAGATGTCAAAAGGTGAAAAATGGGAGCCAACACTTCATCATACTGCTCGTTGGCGAGCCTGGTTGCACAGCCATCTTTCTACTTGTCTCCGCGACCATCGACGATCGACCATCGACATCACCATATCAAGCGTATGCTAATTTAGAGCGTATGAAGCGATCTCAATATTGGGAAGTAGCTTGTATGTATACTATTGGGATTGTATTCTTTTTCTTATGAGAGAACACTACTCTAAGGCGTAAGGTTTTTAACAGTCGGTAATTTTGTATCGTATGTAATGAATAAATAAAAATTAGTTTTGTCCCCAATAATTATGTGTACGAATCTTCGTTAGTGTTTGGCGCTCACTCCTCATCCTTAGCACCATCCATGGATACTGAGATCGGCATGACGACATCGAGAACTACACCGTCCAACAAGACATGGTCTTGTTCGACCTAACATGAACGATGTACGATGTGCCTTAGCCGTGCCTAAACTCGTCAAAGATAAGTCAAACCGATACAACACGGATGCGGAGAGATGGCCTTGTTAGATAGGCACGACACACCGTAGCTCAAAACCCGTTGGACCGTGCCGACCGACGCGGCACAATGCAGCTGCAAAGCCATTTCCAGCTTACACTTTGCCATTAGCCCCAGGATGGACGCTCTTCTGCAGCTACCGATCCTTTGTACGGCCGGCCGGCGTTGGCGCTGAGCTAGAGCCCGTCACTCGAGGCCCCCGAGCTCCCTGATGGATCTACGCTGGCACCGATCGTTGTGCTGGTTTGGTGCAAGGCGGCAGCAGCATCTCTCCAGCTTGCCCCTGCAATGGACATGGGAATTGAATCTGCTGGCTGCTGGTGAGTAGAGAGCGTTGCAGCTGGGGCAAAAGGAGTCAGTGCATGTTCAGCTCAAGGAGAATGTGCAGACATCTACATGTTTACAGCAGCTAGCTGCATACTCAGGATGTGCAGTATTGGTCCACATGTCACATGCACATATGTTTGTGCGCATGAACTAGGTAGGAGTACTAAATTTTGCCAAAATTGTTGCAGGGCACAGCAATGCACAACTGGAATGGAAGCAGGCAAGCAAATCCTGCAAATGTCCGTGGCTGACGAGGGCCATGCAACCGGGCCACTACATGGGCCAATAATCTGGACATTAGAGTGATGTTTTTCTTAGGGCTATAGGCCCAATTCTCTTTTTCGCTGGTGTGTTTGATGGGCTAGTCCCAATGTGTAGGTGTATTCAGATGGACGAGCTAACAATCGAGTGTATGTGTATTTGGGCTGGGCCAATTGACCAAACATACATCCTAGTGTAGGGCCAGATCACCTGTATATCTACAAAAACTATTCAGTAGTGACATTCAATATGATTCTTTTGTTTTAGAGGTTCAGAAAACCCACAATGATTCTTAAATAAAAAATCCTATAAATTATTTCATTAATCGAGAACATAAAGAGAAGATATACAACATTGTATAAGAAATATGACATTATTTCATTGTAAGCACCAGTGTTGTATCACAAGTACAACTCTATATGTTAATGTACACGTATGTACTGGAATATCTAGATAGTTGTTGCATAGGGAATCAGGCTAGGTAATAAACCGACAACACGCAGATCCTGAAATCCCAAGCTCGTGGAGACGGCGAAATTGGACAGACGAAGAAAAACCTTTTTGGTTACAGCCTTACAGGACGCAAAGAGTTAGTGCTAGGTTAGTCAGTAGGGATTCCAAAACCGTGGTAAACCGTTCGGTTACCGTGGTTTTCACGTGTATCGAGCCGGCTCGGCTAGTGGAATCAAGCGGTTTACCACGTGAACTCAAATTTAAATTTAAATTTTTAAAAATTTAGAAAAATATTTAAAATTCCTAAAATTAGTATTAATTCTTTTGTTACCTATGGTGCAATTTTTCAAAAAAAATGATACTTGGAGATATTTTGAAGCTATTTGAAATGTTGAAAATAGAAAATACAGAAAAAAGAAAACGTGGCCGCTGGGATTTTAACCCACAAGCCAAGCTTGCAAGATGCCCTCTTAAAATGAGAAATATCTAGAACAATCACTAGTTGTATCTATTCATATACAAGTAAGCCAGCAAAAGACAAGGTGATCAAAATATCAGATCATCAGAAAGCACATGTATGTTACGCATTTTTTTTACCAACAATTGTCTATGATCAAAAAGAGTACATGAGCATACATTTCTCAGGCATGGACAATTTAATTAGATTCATTTATTGTGGTTCTAGTGCTTATTACTTGCCTTTCTTTTACACTTTAATATGTTACTACAAGTTTTTATACCAACACATAAATCACCAAGGAAGTAAAAAAACAAGAATAAAAATGCCTATTTTTTGCACTTATTGGATTGATATATGAATGTTATTGAAACAAAAGGTTATTTATTCTCATATTATTGTTAAAGCTTAAATGCCTACTTTACAACTTCATATTGTCTAAAATGTAGCAAAGGTTATGCTAAAATTTTGTTTCAATTGTATGTCTGATTTCATTATAAATGAAATTTTTTACTGACATTCCATTCATATAGATCGAATATGGTATTTCTGCGACAATGAAAGAATGATGAAACTATGGCTATGCCTACTCCACAACTTCAATTGAAAGGTATTATAATGTAAATAGTGTTGACAAGTGAATGGTAGTGAAATTGCGAATGATATCGCTATGTGGTTATGCAAATACATATTTTTGCACTTCTGTGTTTGTAGTATTACAATAAAAGATTATTTATTAACATATTATTACTAAATGCCTAATTTACAACTTTTAATTGTCTAAAATATAGTAAAGGTCATGTTGAAAATTTTCCATATTTAGGAGAGATCATACTAGATTTTTTTCGTGTTTTCACATACCTTCTTTATATATTTATTACAGTTTTACTCAATTTTAACCTTCTCTGTATTTTTACAAATTTTATAACATTTTTTAAAAAAATTTCCAATTTTTTTTAGATTTTTTCCTATATTTTTCCAACTGGGCTTGGTTTTCGCGGTTTTCTTAAAAAAAAAACTACTCGGTTTTTCACGAAAATCAAACGGTTTTTCGTTAAAACTGTGGTTTTCACGCGTAGGTTTGATCAAAATTCAATTTTTTTTGAATTTGTAAACCGTTCGGTTTTTCATGGTTTTCAAATAGTTTCTCATAAAAATCATTACCACCGGATTAACGATTTTTTAGCCCTGAAACAAAATTGTAAAACCTGCTGGTCAACTCTCACAAGACATTAGCTCTCCTACTGTCCTACAACCGCTGATTCTTAGGGCCTGTTTAGTAGAGCTCCAGATTCTAGCTTCACCCGAGATCTGAAACTTGTAGACTAAAATAAAATGAATTAAGTTTATATTTTTGGTCTAAAATGTAAACAAGGTGATCCATCTAAACACTCTTAATATACTCACAGCTCTAGCTCTATGGATCTGGTGGAGTTAGAAATACTTAGCTTCACTAGATCCACGGATCTGATGGAGTTGAAGCTCTACCAAACACACCCTTAGTAGACTAGTCGTCTAACCACACACGAAAGTCCACGAGCACTCAATGATCGCAAATAGCGCTATCACGTGGAGGGAGACCGCAAGTAGACATTGAAATTGTGTCGTTTTTCCCCCTAATGCGTGGTGTGGTACGATAGGTACGTATGTTACGTATGGGTCGGACCGATATGGTATAAATGATAGGACTGTATCAGACCTCATGATCAGGCATAATGGATACCACGGCATGGTATGTCTGTATGGACCGTGCTTAGATTGACACGGCATGAAAAAGGCCCGAGGACCTAAAGCAGGCACGAGCATGCTATGGCTCGCCTTGTAGCCAGTGTTGTTATGGTTCTTGTTTATAGAAAAATAGGAGACAACGGAGATGTCAAAAGGTGAAAAATGGGAGCCAACACTTCATCATACTGCTCGTTGAGCGAGCCCACGAAGCTGTGCACAGCCATCTTTCTACTTGTCTCACGCGGCCATCGACGATGCGGCCATCGACATCACCATATCAAGCGTATGCTAATTTAGAGCGTATGAACGATCTCAATATTGGGAAGTAGCTTGTATGTATACTATTGGGATTGTATTCTTTTTCTTATGAGAGGAACACTACTCTAAGGCGTAAGGTTTTTAACGAGTCGGTAATTTTGTATCTGTATGTAATGAATAAATAAAAATTAGTTTTGTCCCCAAATAATTATGTGTACCGAATCTTCGTTAGTGTTTGACGCTCACTCCTCATCCTTAGCACCATCCATGGATACAGATCGACAGCGACGACATCCAGAACTACACACGTCCAACAAGACATGGTCTTGTTCGACACAACATGACAGTGGCACGATGTGCCTTAGACCGTGCCTAAACTTCGTCAAAGATAAGTCAAACCGATACAACACGGTACGGAGAGATGGCCTTGTTAGATAGGCACGACACACCGTAGCTCAAAACCCGTTGGACCGTGCCGACCGACGCGGCACAATGCAGCTGCAAAGCCATTTCCAGCTTACACTTTGCCATTAGCCCCAGGATGGACGCTCTTCTGCAGCTACCGATCCTTTGTACGGCCGGCCGGCGTTGGCGCTGAGCTAGAGCCCGTCACTCGAGGCCCCCGAGCTCCCTGATGGATCTACGCTGGCACCGATCGTTGTGCTGGTTTGGTGCAAGGCGGCAGCAGCATCTCTCCAGCTTGCCCCTGCAATGGACATGGGAATTGAATCTGCTGGCTGCTGAGTGAGTAGAGAGCCTTGCAATGCAACGCAGCTCTCCTCTCAGCCACAACTCACACGTAGTGGATGGACGCCGAAGAAGACGGCCGATCCGCATGTGTGGCGTTTGCTTGGGACGAGCTAGGGAATCAACAGGAGACGTCGACCGTGCCATCGCATCAGTTAAAGTTTGCTTGCTCCCAAACGCGCCCTACTACCGGGGCACGCAGCACATGCTGCAAGGAACGCATATACTAATGTTAATCACTAAAATTAGTTGGCGTTTGCTTGCGACGAACAAAATTGAGTTTCAGCATCTGCACGCATACGTCAGTGACAGGTAAAGCGCACCTATATTCTACTAGTACATATATACATCCAGACGGCGAGAGGAATGACCAGCTTTGCAAGTCAATGCGACGTTTCGTCGCCAAAAAACTACTACACGCCTCGTCGCACCTAACGAGCTGTTGAAACTCTACCGACTCCTACCTCCCTCCCTCAGTCCTGAATGCAAATGCAGGTGTGTGCAGGAAGAACGTTTTGAGTTGCTCCCTTTCTGATCCATACAAAATGTGCAGGCAAAGGAAACACTAAATAGGAGCAGACTTGTAGCTAACTGTTGTTAATTAAGCTGGCTTGTCGCCGTCGCGCCAATGGTGATGAATTACGGGCAGATTCGACTGCCAATAGCGACCAGGCACCCGTACCAAATTGATGGCTAAAGTACACCCTGAGAACAATAGATTACATGTAGCAAGTAGTACAAAGCTCGCTCCTTTTACAGTGGGAGTGTATAGGTATCATCCGGATGTTTTTTGGGTTGAAATCACCCAAATCTAGAACCATTGGATTTCGGATCCAAATTCACCGGGCCGTTGGATCAAATCATATGATCGGATGTAATCGATACTCCCGAACATCCAAATTCACCGGGCCGTTGGATCAAATCATAGGATCGGATCCAAATTCACCGAGCCGTTGGATCAAATCATAGGATCGGATGTAATCGATACTCCCGAATCTCAACAATGATCCAATGGTTCTAGATTTGGGTGATTTCAACCAAAAAAACATCCGGTTGATGTTTATCAAATCCCTTTACAGTACATATTTTCTCTCGGCGTAAAGACTAATAATATATCGAAAATGACTATGCTACATCTAATTATTATTTATAAGCATTGTATTCAATATATGTATAGTAAAGAGTATAAATTAAATCTGAATATTTAGTAGAGGTATAAAGAGATCATACTATTTTTATGTTTAAATATAAAATACATCTATATTTATATATAAGGTCGTAAAAAAGTATACCATATAAACTAGGACTCTCCCGCTCCTTAGCTTGATACGAAGCTTGCATAACCCACTGATCTCGGCACACGTCATTGCCCACATTTGCCAACTGGACATGCATCACCCGTTCTTTCTTCCTGTGCTTCGAGTCCACTCAAGAAAGGCATCTCTGCAGCTGCAGGACAGAAACCAGGCACATCTGATGCTCTACACAGTGCACACCACCCCAAACAGACTGTCCAGAAAGAAGAAAAATGTGTGTATCCGATGACTGATGAGCTTGTCATATCGGTTTGTTGTATAGATCTCTACCATTTTCATCCTCTTTCAAGCCTGTTATTAGTGCTTAGCCGTGGCGCTAAGTTTCTCTCTTTAGTAACCGGGGTAGATCAGCTACTGGTACTAGTAGAACAGCCAATAGAATGGCTAGCGTAGGAGAGAACAAATTTATGCGATGATCAGGCCATTAAAGCCAGAAAAAAGGCCCCGAAGACCACTCAACCACAACCGTAGACTGATTTGGCATTTGGGCAAAAATGAAAGTACGGAGCTTGTTAGATAAATGACGTGCAAAACAGACGAAGAAGATCAACTAAAAAAACAAGAGACACGGATTTAACGTGGAAAACCCTTGCAAGAAAAAACCACAGACGATATCCGGCAAATCTTCACTATTTTCTAGAGAGTTACAAACGCAAAGAACAAATCGCCCCGTGCTCTAAGCCTACCGACGACGGGCCTCCGCTACGCTTCGACAAAAGTTAATCTTCTCTTTGAATTTGGATCCTAAATTAACAGAGTTTATACAAACCACACTAATATGTAACCCCAGCCCCCACAGCCCGAGCATTTCTGGTGCCTTCTGTACCGTTGGCAACCATTCTAAACCACTACCGCTAATACCTGTCATGCCGACAGAAGAAAGCTTATACTAGAGAACACCTCGTGAAAGAAAGGTAGAACAAAACAGTGGAAAAGAAAAGGTGTCGAAGGCATGAACAAACAAAGCTGCTTAAAAGGCGTCGAAGTCATGGCAATGTACACTAATCCGGCCAACCTAACGTATGGAGGGCAGGAGAGCACATAGTTTAATGCAGGCGAATGCATCCAACGCTAACTACCCTGCCATGGCAGATGACTAATATAATCGCATGCCTCCCAATTAATCAATCGGTGCAGATCCATTCCATTTGCAACTGCAGTTCTCACTCTCCCTCTTGAGTATATCAGCAAATGTAGCATCGAGAATTTGTATAAGATGATACATACATACTGTAGGAATGAGACAGGCACATATGCTGATCATTGGTGTACACTACACAGTACTATACATACTGTCATGGAAAATTCCTTCTTCATAAGGCTGGCTACCACTTATTTTTGCAGGCATGGATGATGGTCTGAATGTCTCGTGGATGGATGTGTGTCTTCATGAGGATTGAGAAGTCACCGAGCACACTCAAATCTCACTGGAGCTGTTGCTTTTTTTTTGTAGAGATCAATATACACTCAAAAGAAAGAAAGAAAGAATAGGGAAGGAAAGAAATGAAAGGAACAATGACAACTGACATGCACCATAACCGGGGGGGGGATGAACAAGAAAGGTTCCGGCTGAGCCAATCAACGTGCACACACGTGTGGCAAGTGGGCCCACCAACCGACCAGCCTCTAGAAGAGCTCCCACTCGAACCTCGGGGACGGCGAGGTGGTGGTCGCCGGCGCCATGGTGGTGGTCACCAGGGCCGAGGACGTCGACGGCACGGACGACAGCAGGTCGAACGTCTCCCAGCTCGCTGTCGCAGTCTGTGGCGCCGGCACGGTAGCCGTGGCAGGCGCCGGAGGCTGGAACTGCCGGCGCTGCTGCTGCGCCGAGGGCGGCCGCGGAGGCAGGTGCGACGGCCGGGTCTTGGGCGCCGGTGCCGCGTTCTTGGGCTTGGCACGGATGGCGTCCAGGGTCTCCACGTACTTCTGCACCCGCTTCTCTTGCATTCGCCGCTGCGCCTTCACGTCGCCCTCGGCGGCGATGGAGTCCAGCTTGACCAGCTCGTTCATCAGAGCCTCGGTGAGAGTGACCAAGTCGGCCTCCACGACCTTCCCGCCCTTGCTCACGATCGTCTCCAGCGCCGACACCTGCCACGCACCAACCGCCGCGCCGTCGAAGTCAAGTCGACCGCCCACCGCAAACAAAAAACGAGGACAGAAAGGGCGCCGGCCATACAAATACGGAACGGACGCGAGCTGAACTGCTAAAGCTGGTACCTTTGACGCGAGTTTGTCGACGTCGAGGCTGATGCGGGAGATGGACTTGGCGGCGCGCTCGGCCTTGCTGTTGCGGCGCTCCTCGAGGAGGCGCTTGGCCTGCGCGGTGGGGTCCTCGAGCAGCACCATCTTGGAGCGGTCCTTGACGCCGGCCATGTCCAAGAACGCCTTGGAGTCCCTCTCCTTGTCCTTGTACACCACCTTCTGGTCGTCCGGGTGCAGCCCCGTCTTCTCCGACAGCAGCTTCTTCAGCTCGCCGAAGGAGGCCTGGGAGTTGATGTAGATCTCGTGATAGACGCCGTTGAACTTGACCTTGACGCGGATGGTGGGCACGGGAGCGCCGACGGGCAGCGGGTCGGAGTCCGGGCTCCGCTTCTGCACCAGCATGCCGCCTGGCCGGACCTCCCACACCTCCTCCTTCACCGCCGCCGCCACGGACTCCTTCATCGGGGAGAATGCAGCTGCTTTCTGATCCTTCCCGCGCATCATCTTCTCATCCTACGCTTGTATGTAAACACACACACCCCTCGATCGAGCTCAAAAATATTGCTGCTCAGAGACCACCGGAGGCTAATCCAACTCGCTTAATCTGCTCTGCTCTCTATGTGCTGCGCCAGAACCGGCAAATTCAGAGACACTGGAACAAACAACTAACCAAAAATGCGAGTTGAGCTTCTTCAGTTGGAGAAATCAAGAGGGGAGGGAAGAAGTCGAAGAAGAACGAATTGGTGGTAGGAGAAAAAGACAGGGTACAACTATGGGACAGGGTAGCTGAATATTTATACTGAAAAAACAAAGCAAGCAAGCCAAGCCACCTTCCAATTAAACAACTGCGAGGGCTCTAGTTGTACAATGGCCAGGAACAAAAGAACTCCAATGGCCTAGACCCCAATGACATCACCAGTGATCCAACAAAAAAAAAACTAATATTTACGAGTACTGCTTCTGGACTCTGGATGGAGAAGAGAAGACGAGGTATTGCGGTGAGGTTTTAACCTTGCTGTGAGCTCTGATCGATCAACGCACGTACGGCTGCGAAGGCAAGGACGGGACGAGACGGTGAAGCCGCGAACGGTTGAGGTGGCGCGTCGAGGTGTACTCGATCGATGCGTCCGCTCGGGTTGGTGAGTGGGGTAGTTTGGTTGGTAGTAGGTTGCGGGGCTGCTTGCTCGGGACGGCTCGATCTCCTTCCTCCGCGTTGCCGACCTTCGCCTCCAAGCAAAGCCATGCCGTTTGTTCCGGCCGAGCTCTCGCCAATTCACCCTCTATCCCTTCCGAGTACCTACAAAAACTCAGAGACGACTACTATCTATATACATTTTTATATTGCTTAAAGACAAAACTAAGATAACTTTATAATAGTAAATATCATTTTAAGATTATCTTTATAAGGTTTTATAATCTTTAATTATGATGTAAAAAGTGTTTATTATAGATAATAACTCATATAATAGTGTTTTATGTCGTTTATATTGTTGTCTCCTTACAAAGAAACAACTATACTCTATCCCCTCCTCTCTCTATCTATGCTAGTAAAAATTTTACATGATAAAATACATTAGCGATTAACATCATACTGTTGTGTATATGCCCTACCTACTACTGCTCCTCCTCTACTACTTGTTTCCTCCTTTCGGATTTCGTTCTGATCAGCTTTCCTTTTTGCTAGGACAGGAATGGTATGCTTCATGTGCACACTATTGCAAAAGCTGCTGGGGATAAAGCTTCTCATGCTACCTTGGATTGTACGTACTGCGAGAAACATGACAGCCAAGTGTCGGTTTCTGAGAGAAGCTAGCCATGAGGTGAGCTCTCCTCATTCGTCAATCATGCATATCTTGGAACAACTTCATTGGTTCAATCATATGCTGCTCCTGTTACGATGGAAGTGGTTCACGTAGACCAGCTTAGTTTGTTCCGTTCCAGGCTATAATGCAGGTTGTACATGTGCCATGCGAGGCTAAAGAGAATTGGGAATGCATGGTCCTGAAACATTAAGGAGTATGCTGCCGCTGCATCATTCGTTCGTCAGCATATACATATATATAAAGCACTCGGCAATCGTACATGCGGCAACTTTCAGATCAAGCTTCATGCACTATATATGTAATTGTGTATCAACTGCTTGCTCATCAAAGTTAACAGAACATATGCAGAATCCAAGAAATTAAAGGGGACCCGCCATTGTTTCTCTCTCCTTGCTAGCTTGCCCCGCACACGGGAATATGTTGGGGACGAACTGGGCTGCACCAAACAGGACATTTCGCAGCAATGTTGGATGAACAAAAGATGCGCACAAGCAGACATCTCAGGACTGTTACGATAACAAGTTGCCGAGTCCTACAGTTCAGATATTGCCTTTTTACTGTTGTTACGCCACCTGTGTGGAGCCAACGAATTCTCCAGATAGATGTTACTGTTTGTACTTAGGGCACATTTTTTTTAAGATAATGGATAAATATCTATACTTAGGGCACATTGTACTTAGGGCACATTCTCCAGATACATTTTTGTTCTTAGGGCACATACAATGTTACTCTATTGGTCATCTATATGTTTTGTCATGTAAGATTATTAGTAAAGAGAAGAGAGAGAAAGAGCCGTCTTTTCCTAAAGAGAATCACCATTGAATGAGTTAGCCTTTATAATACACATTTTTCTATGTCATAATTAAAAGATGTAAGATCTCGCAAAGACAATTTTGAGATGTCACATACTATAAATGATATATAGAATCATACTACATACGAGAGTGAGCCGTAGGAGCCTAAAAGTCGCGCATGTTTTTCACACGAACAATCCTCGCGTCAAAGAAAGCAGAAGGCCAGCGAGAGCGCGTGGGGGCATCCTTACCGTCCGATGCCGTCCTCTCGTTGTGGAGCCCGATCGACGGGCGCGCGCTGGCAAAACACTGCGCAGCCAAGCCACAAGTGGGCACTCCCGGCCGACAGGTGGGACCAGAATTGCTATCGACGCGGGCCCACCTGTCACTGAGCGTACTCTCGTCCTCCTCTGCTCCTCGGTCCTTAAGAGAACAAAACGAGGGATGGCACCGACAGCGGGCGCACGTGGAGGGCCGTCCACTTGGGCACGTCACAGGATTCTTCGCTCGATGGCTTCCTGATCGGAAAAGGACAAACGGGCCCCACGCACCCCGGCGACGCGGCACCCGCCGGCCGGCTGCCGGCTACACGCCACGGCGGCGTCGCAACCGCGTGGCCACGAACTGACGCGCGCCGCGGTTTACTTTTTTTTGGATGTACCAAACGCGCGTACGTTGATTGCATAGGTTACCTCCTGTTCACTGCCTGGCCTGTTGCTAGTTCTGTCTTTTGGTCTGTATGTTTTGTTTTAATTTTAGAGAAATTTTATGATACATTATATTAATAATATATAGGTAAGCAGTAGAATTCATATCTTTCTATTGATTTGTTAAGAATATTTCTATTACTCTACCACTAATGAAAATACATATAAATACTAGCTAATCTAAACTATTAAATTAAAAAATGAATTAACAGTTTATATTTAATTTAGTGTACCGTAAAAGCACGAGTTATACATACATACGTGCAGCTTCTTTCGGAAATACTAGACAAAGATGATGGTGCCAGTTTCTGAGGTACAAGTCGGACCTGCTACTGCTACTACAATGTTTGGCATTCGCCAGTCATCGGTGTCACGATGCCGATGCACTGCAGCCAAAATAGCCCGCGTATTTACAAGCAGAAGCAGGCTGCAGGACGGCAAAACATTGATGCTACTGGTTACAGGAAACTTTTCTTTTTTACTCTGTTACTGGTATAATTTCAATGTATTCTACCACTCCCGCTCTGGAAGAACTGTGTTTATCAGACTAGATGACTTAGTGTGTGTTTGTTTGGATTCTTAAGTGATTCGGATATAGTTGTAAAGTTGATTCTCCAAGTGAATCAGACATATAAAGTGGATTGTGGATTCTAGTGTATATGGTAATGGATTGTGAGAATCGGATTCTAGAATCATGTTTGTTTGATTCTTTGAGAATCAGAATCGTTAAAACAAAGCTTTAGTGTGTGTTTGGTTGTTTGTATCAAGTGGTACATATATGAGATGGTTCAAAAAAAATAATTCATGTGTTTAGTTATTTGAATGGAACCGTTCCGTCTTGGATGATGGAATACAAATTTGAGAAATATTTTCTATAGATGTTGAATTTTTCCATTCAACTACAATAATGGAGCTAAATGGTACAGTATCATCCCATTCCATTTAACATCATCCCACTAACCTAACACACCCTTAATGACCCACACAATTCTACTATCGCATGGTTCCACCCAAAAAAAAGTTTGGTCCCTGAGATTATGTAGTTACCGGATTCGACGAAAATCCCATGAATCGTGAGCTAGAGTCATCGAACTTAAATCAATTTAGGGTATATAATTCGTGTTTATAGTAGAAATTAGAAGAAAAAGGAGTGAACTATAAACATGAATTTTGTACCATGATTTGGACAAACCGTCCTTATGGTAGCTACGGTGATCGCTGATTTGCACATGGAGATGGGATGAAGGTTCTTTGCAGCGTATAGTGTGCCACTCTCCTGGCTTTAGTTTGCCTTTTGAGATACCCTCATTATTTGAAATCGCACTTTTAGTATTGCTTTTCGAGAGTATTATGGATGGTCTGATACTCTGATCAAGATTTTTATTATTGTGCCAAATCCTCGTGAGATTTTTTTTGGGTTCATGCATGGCTGATAGATAATAATAAGCTAATAGGACCTACCTAATCAAGTTGCTGTCCTACTGGATACTTTGTGAATTATCAATTAGGCCCTCGTGTTGCATGATGCCGATGGAGTGGCCAGCGCATATGGGGAGGGAATTTCTTTGCAGAAAAGATGAGGAGACCTGAATTCAGGTCGTCCGAAAGTAGCATTGGAATCAAGTGTAAAGAACATGCCAAGAGATCCTTGTTCAGAGATATGATTCAGTTTTGTAGAGATATGCTTAGTCAGAAAAAAGGAATCGGTCTATTGGAATTTGCTGAAGTTCCTGTCATAATGCAGGATATGTTTTCAGCATAGCAAGCTGAAGTGTCCATGAGACTGCGCTTGATATATTTCAGTACAGAGGGTCAAAATGTCCAATACACTCGTAAGTCATAACGGAGGTTGTCAGAATCATGTTCCAAAATCGGATAGGAGATTCTTCAGTAGGATCGCAAATAATAAGATCAATATAGAATCTAAGATCCTACCTGGTTCTACTAAAAAAATAATTTTAAAATCTACCTTGTATTTTAACGCATCTACATTTATAAAACTATACTTTTAAAACTTTTGTTTACAAAAAATTAGTGCAAACGAGAGATCATTTGTTATTTATGCAAATTATGATGGATATGAAGACATAAAAATTAAAATTTTGTAAGTAGAGACACACATGCAAGTAGTTATTTATAATAAATTGGTAGAATCGATGGAAAGTTTTCATCACGGTCCTACTTTTTTTTGGTAGAATCATAATAATATTAAGATTCTACCAAATTAAGACTCTACCATAGGATCAGATCGGTCCAGTCAATCTAGGGTATGAAAAGGTAGGATCGTATGATTAAAATCGAGATTACTACGACCTTGGTCATTACTCAACGACATTTCTCTGCACATGTAAGTATGTAACAGTGCTGGAGCACATAGTTACGGTAGTTTAGGTCATAGGCTAAGCCCCTTGGATGCTTAGCTCCTCATATGTATTTTCGATGTGCAACTCAATGAGCTGCCTACATGCAGGTGATGCGAGTACGTGACTGGAGGAAGCGCGTGCTTTTGTGTGCCATTATTCACGCAGCCTATTTCAAAGGCATTGTTTGGAGAGCACTAACTTTTCTAAAAATTGATTTTGGTTTTCTCGTTGAAAAGTGTATATAGTTTTTATAAGAAATTATTTAGCAAATAGCTAATTTTTCTCAGAAATAAGCTACAAAACAGATATAGTCCGACTTTCGGTTTTTGCTTTTGCTAGTTATATATAGTTTCTAGTTTATACTAAAATTTGTTTAAAAGTTAAGTGTTTATAGGCGCTAAAGTTGGCCTAGAGTCTCCTAAATAGAGCCTAAATCTCGGCGAGAAAACCCCACTCCACTCGTGCGGACTACAACATCGTCTTGGCCACCCAGCGCTATAGGCTTTCCTACCAAATTGCCGGAAGTGGCAGCGTGTATGGACAATAAGGCCACCTAGTGCTATGGCTTTCCTACCAAACCGCCTACCTAAGGGTGGGTACAATAAAACAACCTCAGCTTACTATTTGCATATATACATTAGCTTTATTCTATATGGAAGGATGAAAAAAGAGGAAAGAGAAGAGAACGGCCGACTCTTATTTAGCAACTAACATCACATGGAAACAACGTGCTATATAGCCAGCCAAAAGTCTGTGTTGGAGCCAGCACGAGCAATTGTTTACGTGTTTTACTAATAGGCACAAAAATGAAATTTATATTGAATGCCTAAATTAAATACTTTAGTATTTCTATAGAGATTGTTGAGATATAGATAGACTTTGAGTCCTAATTATCCAAATATAGTTAGTCTCTATCTCTATGGGGTGAATTCGAATATATCTTTTGCGATATTCTAATATGTATTTAACACCTCTTTGTACAAGAGAATCAATCTAGTAAAGAGATAACAGTTTTACCTCTCTATGTTGTGTGCGCTCCTTATTCATGCTTGCTGTTCTTTTAGTGCATCGTGGTTGATTAAGAACGAACAATATTATTTTACAACACGCTATCAACACGAAGCTCTACGAGACTAATCCCAATCAAACTGCGTTGTCACGAACCCAAGCGAGGAAGCTAGGCGAGCACACGGGATCGTGCTACAGTCATGCCGCACCACATGCGTGCTCGCATTGAGGTGATCGAGCACAACAGAGAAGCAAGAAGCTTTTTAATTACTATGCTTAATTCACGTGTTAGCTTATATATAATTGCTATCCCTTGTCTCACGCATGACCCGAACAATGGAGGAGATCGATCTCGACTAATCAAACCAACACGACACACGACACGCTAAGGCCTAACGTACGTTTCGCGTGGTGGAAAACGTAGGCGCTCGTGTCGTGGCACCCGCGTGGAAGGACGGCGTCGCACGGGACGTCGACGAGTAGTCCCTGGCGCGCGCGCGGCTGCCGTGCGCAAGCTGGGCAGCGCGCCATGCATGCATGCGCGATATGGCGTTGGTAGCAGGGATAGCAATTGCTTGGATACTATGGAAAATGACTGGGGTGGGCATTTTCGGTTTAATCGGTTCGGTTTTTTTGATTTTAAAATAATTCGGTTTTTAAAACTGAAAACCGAATTTCTCGATCAAAATAAAAACCTAACGAATTAACGAAATATTTCGGTTCGGTTAATTCGGTTTTTCGGTTAACGAAATATGAATAACACTAGGTAAATTAGATTTAGTTCTTCTCATATTGCAACACGAGTATGGATAAACCCACACAATATTCATATGTCATTACAATATAAGCATAATAGAACATATGAATATACTAAACATATGCATAAATGTATTATAACATGAGAATTATTTAGTGACTTTAGGAAGAATATTATAAAAGTGGTATTGTATATAAGCTATTAGGTTATTCGGTTATTTCGGTTTTGAAACGAAAACCGAACCGAACACAAACCGAATTATATCAAAACAAAACGAATCGAACCGAAAACCGAATAAACGAAATAATCGGTTAATTCGGTTTCGATTAAAAATGCCCACCTAGATATGACTATATAAACATGAATTTTGTACCATGATTTGGACAAACCGTCCTTATGGTAGCTACGGTGATCGCTGATTTGCACATGGAGATGGGATGAAGGTTCTTTGCAGCGTATAGTGTGCCACTCTCCTGGCTTTAGTTTGCCTTTTGAGATACCCTCATTATTTGAAATCGCACTTTTAGTATTGCTTTTCGAGAGTATTATGGATGGTCTGATACTCTGATCAAGATTTTTATTATTGTGCCAAATCCTCGTGAGATTTTTTTGGGTTCATGCATGGCTGATAGATAATAATAAGCTAATAGGACCTACCTAATCAAGTTGCTGTCCTACTGGATACTTTGTGAATTATCAATTAGGCCCTCGTGTTGCATGATGCCGATGGAGTGGCCAGCGCATATGGGGAGGGAATTTCTTTGCAGAAAAGATGAGGAGACCTGAATTCAGGTCGTCCGAAAGTAACATTGGAATCAAGTGTAAAGAACATGCCAAGAGATCCTTGTTCAGAGATATGATTCAGTTTTGTAGAGATATGCTTAGTCAGAAAAAGGAATCGGTCTATTGGAATTTGCTGAAGTTCCTGTCATAATGCAGGATATGTTTTCAGCATAGCAAGCTGAAGTGTCCATGAGACTGCGCTTGATATATTTCAGTACAGAGGGTCAAAATGTCCAATACACTCGTAAGTCATAACGGAGGTTGTCAGAATCATGTTCCAAAATCGGATAGGAGATTCTTCAGTAGGATCGCAAATAATAAGATCAATATAGAATCTAAGATCCTACCTGGTTCTACTAAAAAAATAATTTTAAAATCTACCTTGTATTTTAACGCATCTACATTTATAAAACTATACTTTTAAAACTTTTGTTTACAAAAAAATTAGTGCAAACGAGAGATCATTTGTTATTTATGCAAATTATGATGGATATGAAGACATAAAAATTAAAATTTTGTAAGTAGAGACACACATGCAAGTAGTTATTTATAATAAATTGGTAGAATCGATGGAAAGTTTTCATCACGGTCCTACTTTTTTTTGGTAGAATCATAATAATATTAAGATTCTACCAAATTAAGACTCTACCATAGGATCAGATCGGTCCAGTCAATCTAGGGTATGAAAAGGTAGGATCGTATGATTAAAATCGAGATTACTACGACCTTGGTCATTACTCAACGACATTTCTCTGCACATGTAAGTATGTAACAGTGCTGGAGCACATAGTTACGGTAGTTTAGGTCATAGGCTAAGCCCCTTGGATGCTTAGCTCCTCATATGTATTTTCGATGTGCAACTCAATGAGCTGCCTACATGCAGGTGATGCGAGTACGTGACTGGAGGGAAGCGCGTGCTTTTGTGTGCCATTATTCACGCAGCCTATTTCAAAGGCATTGTTTGGAGAGCACTAACTTTTCTAAAAAATTGATTTTTGGTTTTCTCGTTGAAAAGTGTATATAGTTTTTTTATAAGAAATTATTTAGCAAATAGCTAATTTTTCTCAGAAATAAGCTACAAAAACAGATATAGTCCAGCTTTCAGTTTTTCGCTTTTGCTAGTTATATATAGTTTCTAGTTTATACTAAAGCTGTTTAAAAGTTAAGCTGTTTATAGGCGCTAAAGTTGGCCTAGAGTCTCCTAAATAGAGCCTAAATCTCGAGCGAGGAAAACCCCCACTCCACTCGTGCGGACTACAACATCGTCTTGGCCACCCAGCGCTATAGGCTTTCCTACCAAATTGCCGGAAGTGGCAGCGTGTATGGACAATAAGGCCACCTAGTGCTATGGCTTTCCTACCAAACCGCCTACCTAAGGGTGGGTACAATAAAACAACCTCAGCTTACTATTTGCATATATACATTAGCTTTATTCTATATGGAAGGATGAAAAAGAGGAAAGAGAAGAGAACGGCCGACTCTTATTTAGCAACTAACATCACATGGAAACAACGTGCTATATAGCCACCAAAAGTGCGTGTTGGAGCCAAGACGAGCAATTGTTTACGTGTTTTACTAATAGGCACAAAAATGAAATTTATATTGAATGCCTAAATTAAATACTTTAGTATTTCTATAGAGATTGTTGAGATATAGATAGACTTTGAGTCCTAATTATCCAAATATAGTTAGTCTCTATCTCTATGGGGTGAATTCGAATATATCTTTTGCGATATTCTAATATGTATTTAACACCTCTTTGTACAAGAGAATCAATCTAGTAAAGAGATAACAGTTTTACCTCTCTATGTTGTGTGCGCTCCTTATTCATGCTTGCTGTTCTTTTAGTGCATCGTGGTTGATTAAGAACGAACAATATTATTTTACAACACGCTATCAACACGAAGCTCTACGAGACTAATCCCAATCAAACTGCGTTGTCACGAACCCAAGCGAGGAAGCTAGGCGAGCACACGGGATCGTGCTACAGTCATGCCGCACCACATGCGTGCTCGCATTGAGGTGATCGAGCACAACAGAGAAGCAAGAAGCTTTTTAATTACTATGCTTAATTCACGTGTTAGCTTATATATAATTGCTATCCCTTGTCTCACGCATGACCCGAACAATGGAGGAGATCGATCTCGACTAATCAAACCAACACGACACACGACACGCTAAGGCCTAACGTACGTTTCGCGTGGTGGAAAACGTAGGCGCTCGTGTCGTGGCACCCGCGTGGAAGGACGGCGTCGCACGGGACGTCGACGAGTAGTCCCTGGCGCGCGCGCGGCTGCCGTGCGCAAGCTGGGCAGCGCGCCATGCATGCATGCGCGATATGGCGTTGGTAGCAGGGATAGCAATTGCGTGGATACTATGGAAAATGACTGGGGTGGGCATTTTCGGTTTAATCGGTTCGGTTTTTTTTATTTTAAAATAATTCGGTTTTTTAAAACTGAAAACCGAATTTCTCGGTCAAAAATAAAAAACCTAACCGAATTAACCGAAATATTTCGGTTCGGTTAATTCGGTTTTTCGGTTAACCGAAATATGAATAACACTAGGTAAATTAGATTTAGTTCTTCTCATATTGCAACACAGAGTATGGATAAACCCACACAATATTCATATGTCATTACAATATAAGCATAATAGAACATATGAATATACTAAACATATGCATAAATGTATTATAACATGAGAATTATTTAGTGACTTTAGGAAGAATATTATAAAAGTGGTATTGTATATGCGCTATTCGGTTATTCGGTTATTTCGGTTTTTGAAAACGAAAAACCGAACCGAACACCGAAAACCGAATTATATCAAAACAAAAACCGAATCGAAAACCGAAAACCGAATAAACCGAAATAATCGGTTAATTCGGTTTCGATTTAAAAATGCCCACCCCTAGATATGACTATCGTCTATTTAAATCCGAAGTCTAAAACTATATCATTTACTCAAACCGTGGGTAGTAGGCTGTGCTAAAAATAGATAGTTAGCATGAGTTATAGGTGACTAATAATACTCTAATTTATTTTATTTAATCAGCACATCATGATAGCCTATAAGTGACCAATGATACTACAAGTTCAAGTGAGTACATATAATATATTTGATGACAAATACTACACCATTTTATAGTGTTTTCATAGATAATGTATTTGGTTTCGATGAACAATATGATTAGCATTAGAGTAAAATGTAGGACAGTGATATATTAACTCATTCAATGACTAAGATAAGATAGAAAATTCAATTAACCTGCATTTAACTCAGTCACATAACATACACTTAATACTTATGACTACAATGATAACAGAGATGCCAACACATAATAGAGCATCGTCTAAAAGAAAGAGCATGATATATATATACACAACAAATTCAGAGGATGATATGTGTAAAACAAATTTAGAATATGATATATACTCAACAAGTTTCTGAATATAGTATTGCCTTTTAAAATCTTATGTGTGTCTCAGCCTCTCATTTAGGTAGTTACGGTTTCAATTTTTATATATATATATATATATATATATATATATATATATATATATATATATATATATATATATATATATATATATATATATATATTGCAAAAGTAGGGTTTACATATCATAGGAATATGCCTATAGGTACAAATTGACACATACACTCATGCTGTGTTCTTATCGGGTATCCAAACCCGAAAATCCATAGATTTAAAATATTACCTATGTCTACTTTTATCGAATCAGGTATCCACGAATATCTAAACTCTAACTGCCATCGCTAGTTGGCAGCGCGCGCTGCGACGGCCTTCGACCGGACCACTCGAGAAGAACTGGACCAGGGCAATGAAGTGATCGGTTAGACGGTGGAATGACGTGGCTCCCGCGTGATGAGCCGCTTGCTGCCTGCGGGGTCCTCAGCCCGACCAAGAAGTAGAACAAGCCACGTACAGTGGTGTAGTGCAAACACCTTTGCGGGCCATGTACACAGTCACAAGCATGAACAAGCACGGAGCACCGATCATAAGATGCCAAACAAAGGAACAAAGAACGAAGTTCTTTAACGGTCTAGCTGTATCAATCGACGCTGTATCAAATTTTAACTGGCATCAGGTGATTAAGTCTATTATAAGTCGTACGTTAGTTCCAAGCAAGTTAATCGCATCCGAATAAAATTTAACCCTGTATATTAATTACTCTAACTATCTAGATTAATTGAGCAATTAAGGTTCTAGATTGGTCCCGAATCCGATGTTATTGTTTAGGCCCCCGCTGGGCGTTACATACTCCTGCCGACTCGCCCCCGCGGCCGGGCGCCGCACGGCTGGCCGTTGCGCTTTCGCCAGCGTTGCCCTCACCGGTCGCTGCGCCCATACCAGATGCAACATCGATCATGCTCATGGTGCCCTTTGCATGTATGTTCATCAGCATCAGCATCAGCATCAGCACTTGCTAGCTAGCTCTACGATGGAGCACTGGAAGCGCACCACGGCGTGCTTCACTCACGTCAGTACCGCAGCCCACACCCGATGGAGCCCACAGGACGGCCAGCTCAACGGATTTTGGGGGGAAAAAAGAGAGGAAAACACCCATAAAACTAAATGGACCGTCAGCCCATCTGCAATTACACCAGAAGACCAAATTATGTTATGGCTATGGTAATTTTGCGAAAAGACTCGAACGTTTCGCATAAATGCAAAAAATTTTCGGGATATAAAATTGTTTATTTCCAATTCCAAAAAATAAAGTATAAATTTTGCAAATTCATATTTAATCCTAGAAATTGAATTTTGAGCGGTTCTTCAATGCTTTCCCTTTCAATACAAGTTGTACAAATTTTGAAGCAAGCGAAGATGTAAGTAATTGCCATTTATCATTCATTCATGTTTTAATACTTGTGCAACTGCCAAAAGAAAAGTATGGAAGCATCTCTCTTGAATTTTTAGGTATATGGTCTTTCATAAATTTGTTGAACCTTAGACTTAGCACACATGGGAAGCTCCATATCTTTAGTTTTATTTTTCCTTATATAATTCCATGTTTATTTATGTTAAATTTATTTTTATGTTATTCGGTAATTCTAAAAATTGATTGATAATTAAAAGAAAATTATGAAAAATGCTAGAAAAATTCTAAAAATATTTAGATAATTATCTACTACATAGATATAGACAAAACTTTTCTAATTGAAAAGTGAGCGTACAAGTAGTAAAATTTAATATTGCTTATATATAGGATATGTCGGACATCGTAAAAAAAAAGAATTTTACTGAGCTTGCCCTGAATGGCAGCAATTACCTCACTTGGGCAATGGATGACAAGATTAATCTGACAGTCTGATCCCTTGAAGCTGCTATTTCCCAGCCTAAAGTAGGTAACACTACTCTTCCTAAGGTTTCTAAAGTGTACAGCTCTAACTTCCTAAGGCACTATCTCGATGCGGACCTAAAGGCTGAATATTTGATGGAGAAGGATCCACTGGTACTATAGAATTCTCTAAAGAAATGACATAACCAGTAAAGATCTGCTCTACTGCTAAAAACATAGCACAATTGGACCCTCTTACGTTTTTAAGATTTTAAAATCATGGCAGAATACAACTCTTCCATACACAAGCTTATCTCCAAACTGTGTTTTTGTAACCAAAATGTTACAAATATCAAAATGATAGACAAGATATTGTGCACATTCCACCCCAATACGAGGATACTACAGTAATAGTATCGTCATGCCAAGTACCAACAATACTCTAAGGGGCTATTTGGTTACCTGTATGCACAGAGATTTGCATCTACAAATACAGAATCTTGTTTTTTTCTTATGTTTGGTTGCCTGCATCTAGTTTTGAGCCTGGCTCTCTGGATACAAGATTCTCCATGCACTGCTCGGATATCTGAAAAAATAGGTGTATCTCTGGATGCAAAGACATGGCGACCTCGTGTTCTCATAAAGGGCCATTTATCACCACAATAGCAAACCATGCATGCGGTGCCACGTGAGTATGTAAGTTTTCCTTTTTTTTCTTTTTTTTTGTTTATATCTTTTGATTAGCATCTCCGATTACCAAACCGATGTCAAAAATGGGTTTCTGACATTTTTCAAACAAAACTAGACCACACTTGCTATATAAATTTCAAAATACCTACCTACTAAACATTCAACCAAACACCATCTCTGCATCTGTGTATCCCGTATCCCATTAGCCTGTCTGAGTCGAACAGGCTAGGCTCTTGAGAGAAGGCAACCAAACAGCCCCTAAGTTTATCTGTATTTTGCTAGAAGTAGAAAATCTTGATGAACTTCTGATGAAAAATCATCATGTCCTCCCTAACGGGACACATAAAATGCCCGAAACACATGCAAATGCTCAGTAGGTTAATAATAGCCATAGGTGTGAAAAAAGGCCAAAAGCATAAGAGGGGAGATGGAAGAATGGCACAATACAGAAGGGAAAAAGCAAGCTTTATTAGAAAAGTAGAGGTAAAGAACCAGGGAGCTTTCGGAAGTAAGACTCAACCAATAAAACTATCAACCTTGCACAACATTGCTTTAGGTGTGGAAGCAGTGGCCATTGGCCGTGCAGCTGCTGCATCCTAAAGCATTTGGCAGAACTTTATATGCAATCCATTAGAAAAAAAAAACAGTATATACATATTAAGAGTAAGCTAAGGTGATCTTATTGTACATGCCATTTGTAAGAATTTTTATGTCGAGGAAATAATACTCCCTCTTTTTCTAAATATACGATGATTTAGAATTTTGCATTTCAATAAAGCCACATGTAGAAATGACTAAATTACCTCCCTTTATTGATTTACTTATTGCTCTTGAATTATGTGTTACTCTAATCCATTGTAATAAATAACATTAGAAATAATGAAAGGTAAAAGTATGCAAAGGAAAAAAAGTTAAATATTATATTGAAATTGTATAATGATATGTATTTAAAAACAAAATTTGAATGCTAGAATGACAAGTATTTATGAACGGGAGCAACTCTTTTCTACAAATTCTGGAGAAAAAAAGAGAGATACTTACATACTTTTATTTTTGAAAGTTTATTAAGCACAAAAACTGTTCGAAAAAAAAAAACCCTGTGTAGATTCGAACGCAGGGAAAACCGTGGTGTCTAGCCGTATGGCCGTATACATTCTCAATCTACTGCATGCAGCTCTAATGAGAGCTTCGGCGCGCAAGGCACTGCGGCTGAATGAGAACGGAGTCCACGCAGAGGCCTCCTTTCGTGTGCGTGCAGTCGATCTGCACCATCGAGAGCCTCACCTTCACCGGCGCGTCGCCGTCCGTGACAGCGAAGTCTCCGACGTGGTGGTCGGCCCAGACGCCGGGCTCGGCCAGGTAGCACTTGGACTGCGCGTGCTGCCCGTCGGAGGTAGACAGCTGGAAGCGCACGGGCTTCACGTCCCAGCCGTGGACGTGCTCCGAGCTGCAGATCCGCCGGCCCAGGCGCCTGGACGGGCGGCCGAGGTGCAGCCGGAAGAAGACGCTGTACGTGCCTTGCGGGAAGAAGAATTCGGTCTCGCCTCTGACCTCCAGCCACCAAATCTGGAGGAGGTAAGCTACGGTGTGGAACCTGCACGCAAATTAACATGCAACGCAAGAGGACGGCCATGACGAGATTCAACTTATCGGAGGCGGAGCAATGTGATAGCACAACTAACGAAGAGGAACCATGTATAGGTGAGAGTAAGGCGTTAGAAATTGCATCTGAAAAGAACAAGAGCTAATGGTTAGGCACCTTGATTCGTCAGTAGGAACAAAGTGCCAATATCTTCTGTCGTCAATGCCTGTGATTGAAAGCGCCTTCGAAGAGATTGACATGCAGAGCCCGCCACCGCTCTTGTCCAGCCAGAACTCCTGCGTCGCAGGCAAACAAAATCAAGCCGCTAAACACACTGCTAAGCACAACGAAAACGAGAACAAAATCACAAGGAGAAAACCTCTTTGTCAGCTTCAAATACACAGTCCTAATAAATCTTTAGCCCAACCAACAAAACAAGGCACCTCAAGAGTACCACGCGCTCACCTTGGCGCCGCCGTCAAAGCGGTTGCGGCAGCAGAGCCGCGCGTACAGCTTCTTCTTGGCGAGCGCCGCCGCCTGTACCAACAAGGCAGTCTGCTTCCCATCCACCTCCTCCTCGCCGGCGGCGGCGAGGAGGCGGGCGTAGTTGCGCGGCAGCTTGGCCTCCCAGACGCCGTCGCCGGACGCGGCGCCGCGGAACGTCCGGCTGAGACGCGCCATTCGGCAGATCTCCGGAGGGTCCAACCGGAGCAGAATCTCCGCCACGCAGCTCTCCGGCAGGTCCCCAAGCACCGTCCCACGCTCTCCCCTTCCCCCTCCGGTCGATGAGGCCACGGCGCCCATGTGACGTGAAGTGATCCGATGTATAATTAACCGCTGTGCTCAGCACTTCAACAGTGAATGATGAGGGACCTGGAGAGCAGGAGCAGAGACGCCAGAGGCTTGGCGAAAGCAACGAGTTGTGTTACCGCTAAGCGTCGACGAACACATCATGGGGTGACCGGTGGCCGTGCCGTCGGCGCGGAACGGACGGGGAGCGTCTTGGCGCCGTTTGATCCTACCTACCACCCCAATGACGAAGCTACTGCATGCAAAGGCAACAGAGTTGCTCTCTCTGTCTCTAGAACTCGCTTCAGTGCTCTGCTCTGGTTCTCGAAATGGTTCAAGTGAAGAGCCAGTGATTCTTGGACTAAAACGAAGATACTGTTTGTGCTTTTCTTTTCCTCTCTGAAGAATCTTCTTCTGGTGTGGGGCTTCGACTTTATAGAGGGAAGGATTCGTGTGCTTTTCTATTCAGACTTCAGAGGAATGGACGGATCATATGGATGTACTAATTGTCATTGGCCTTTCAGTCGTGTCTGATGGAGAGAAGAACTGATGACATGTTTGCGCGCGCCATATCATGCAACGATCCGCTACGTGTTGCCGTTCTACGGCGACAGCAAGTCAGAAACCACGTATGCACAGAAGCAGCAACTCAGAAGCTGCACCGTTGATTCGAGTCACGCAACGTGGATTACTGGGACTCGTTGTATCGTGTGGCATGCAAACACGAGATTGGGCTTCTTCTTTTTTCCCCTCGCTCTGCTGCCGTTGATAGTAACTAGCGCATTTTGAGAACTCGCCCGAGTTTGACTCCATCCGGACTGATATCTCGGACTCAAAAAAAAAAGCATAGACATACATACGCCTTCGGTTGTACAGCGCGTTCCCTCGCTTCGAAGGTCTCTAGGCCTCCAAAAAATTTCCCTGACATGTGTAGCGGACACACGTGTGTATGTGCGTCTAGAGTGTGTTGGATATGTGTGTATTGTGTGCGACCTCTTACCCCCCTCAAAAAAAAAAACTAACACATTTACTCGTGCAGGTTTTATATAAGGTAGCATATTCGGTGAAAACCACTCTTACCGTAAAAACTCCGTGAAAATCACAATTAAAAGTTTTGAAAAATTCTCAAAAAATTACCACATGTAGGGGACGTGAGCTTCTACAATCCTACAAAATTTGAAGATGAAACTCAATCGTATTTGAAAGATATGAAAAAAGACAAACAGCAAAATGAATAGTGCTAAACAGTGAAAATTTACTATTTATGCTGAATTTGTCCTTTTCATATCTTTTAAATGCGATTGATTTTCATCTTTAAATTTTGCAAGATTGTAGAAGCTTATCTCCCCTACATATGGTAATTTTTTGAGAATTTTTCAAAACTTTTAAGTGTGATTTTCATGGAGTTTTCACAGTAAAAATGGTTTTCACCGAATATGCTGCCATTATATAATACTTATCTTTGTTGTATCACTCTATGTCTATAATTGATATATAATTGTATTTCTTATACAACTCTAGTATTTAATTATATATAATTAATCCACAACGTTATAATCTAGCCTACTAAAAATAAATGGTGAAGATACTTCTCCTTATCTCTTGATTAATGTAATCTAGCCCACCAAAAATAAATAGTGAAGATCCTTCTCCTCTTTTCTCAATTAATGTGAGAATTTTTATGATTTTTTAGGATTATATTGTGGGATTTTCTTGCTCTCAAACTAAAGAAGACATCTTAAATCTCACTGATTGTTTGTATTTACCCACGAATCGCTAGCATTTAGATATTATAATACAATTATCTTTGATATACAACTCTACTTCCAATGATTGAAATACAATTATATTTGTTACATAACTCTATTTGTATATGATATACAACTCTACTTCAATGATTGAAAAACAATTTTATTTGTTATATATGATTAATCTGCACCGTTATAATCTGGCTCCACCAAAATAAGCGGTGCAGATCCTTCTCTTTTTCTTTCGATTAATGTGAGAATTTCTAGAATTTAGATTATTGTGGGATTTTCTTACCCTTAAAACCAAGGAGGTGCCTTGAATATCACCCGTTGTTTTTAGATATATAAATTCCTTTTTTTTAGATATGTAAATTCCTTAATCTCGGAACTTAAATGTTTAGCTTTCGGTTTGGGCATGGCGTAACATCCGATTAGAAAGCAACTCTACGAGGTTACTCTAATACTATAAGAGGCTCATCTACAGGGCCATTATTATGCTCATTTTGCTTCTGAATTCAGACATGCGTTTTCCGTTTTCCAACTACCTATTAATTCGAGATGTTAGTAATTAGCTGCAGAATCTAATATAGAACTATGCTATGCTAGATCAGAACATATTAAGGGACCCAAAATATTACAAGTTGACATGTTGAGCCAAAATATTATGTGCATATAACTAACAAAAAATATGGCTTTCAAAGGCGTAAAAGGAAACAACATATATAATTGCTGGTTTTGCATAGATTCTGAACAAGATCTACTTCCTGCAGGCTGCTCTAACAACTGCTATATACCTACCATCAATTATACCTTGAGCTCCATTCAGGAGCATCTCATATGTATGAGCACTTTTCATTTTTTGGATGCTACGTTGTTGAACAAATAAATATTGTTGGATTTTCCATAATGCTTGACAAGTAGACAAGCCACTTTCTTAAAACATATGAAATGGGATTTCAGGAAACTAAAGCAGAATGTGATTAAATGATTAATAATTGTTCGTGCATGTTCATCTTTTCTATTGTTCTTCTCCTTATTGAACAATAATTAAAAGTTTCCTGATAGTGCAATAGATGGCGCGATGGCATGAATTAATATCAGTAGTCATGGTGCCTAATGCAAAGAGACAAAAGGGGGTCGTTAGCTTAAGGATTGGTAACCGATTATTCTCTGTCCTGGAAGGCATGAACAAGTAGTTCTAGTGGTCTTTCTTTTGTTGCCCAAATCACATTTTTCAGATCAAAGAGTATTTAATCGGGTCAAATTTGACATAAGCATGTGTATAGTTCCCCCACAATTTAGAATACAAGGACTTGACATCTAGTTACTCAATTAGTGATATGCAGATGAACAGCTCAAGCCTATATGCATTGCCATGCTGAGAGGCTGACTCAAGATCAACTGCAAACTGTGCTGTTAGTTACGAAGCATTTCCTCCTTTCTTCCAGAATGTTAAGCACATGCAATAATATAATAGATTCAATGCAATGTGAATTGTGACCGACAGAATTAGTAAGTTGTGGGTGACTTGCCGTATTTTGTGTTGTTGCAAATCAGAATGTTGGACACTAAGCTGGCAGATTCATCTCCACATAAGCTCGTCCTCCCTCGTTTTCGTTGTGTCTGATTTTTTGAAGTGATTCACCTTGACGAACGGGCAAGATTGAAGCAACCTTGCAGACGATAATGTTACAGTCGTTGCTTCACAACCGTGGCGGCGAACGCAAGATGAAAGGTACGAGGAAGTAGCGATCGATCTCATGGTTTCAAAAGAGAACAAGTAAACAAAATCCGTTGACCACAGGGTTGTCGTTAGCCATTTTATCGCTTATCTTGACCAATAATGAACTCAGAACTTCTTACTTACCATATCCAATGACTCAACTTACATGCTTATCATCGTGAACCATATTCGGGCTAGGATAAGCTGTCATTTTTCAGTCATTGGATAAATAGAGATGAGAGGATAAATATGATGAGTGATGAGTGTTTGAGAATTGAGATCATATCTGTAATCTGTTTGTCATAACTTCTTTGAAAATTGTGCTGATTTATTCACGAATAACAAGGATGCACACCTATTTTACACTCTCTCCCCTGGTCTTATATAAGGGACTATTGTTTGTTTCCCCTCCCTTTCGTAAGCATGGGGTGTCTTAGAATAAACAATACCTGTATTAAAGACAACCTTAATTTGGTAACTGCACTTTTTTGTATGTGCGCCTATTGCATGATTAACCAACAGCCTGTATTAAAGACAAACTTTGGTAACTGCACATGCTTTTTGTGCCTATTGCATGATTACCTCTGCACTTTACAACTGCTGAGAACTTTGAGAGGAAAAAGTTGGAAAATAAAAGCTTAACATAAAGTAGATTGCCCACAAGAATCCATTCCTGATGGAGTGGATCTGAGTCAGCTTTGGATCATTCCATAATTACATCCCCAATTACCATTGTTTAAACAACCACACACTCTGACAAGAAAAATTGGAAGCACCTGGAGCACCTCAGATGTTGTGCACATCGAAATTTATAAAATAGATAGAAAGTTTGATACAGGTGACAAAAGTGTTATAGCACACTTGCACTACCGATCTTACGGAATCAACACACATCAGCATTGTCATTTCAGCAGAGCTGCAGTAGTATATATATATTGGTTCACATTGGCCATAGCAACTGAAATGTTTTTCATCTCATAGTACAGACTTTAGAGTTCAGTTTCATACTGCCAACCCGACAGCAAAAGGCTGTGGTCTTCGTCGGTACTGACCTGGTGTGACAATCTTGTAGGATCAGTGACTTAATTGTCATCCATTCCCCCTTCTCTGTCACTCTGCTCATCCGGCCTGAGGTCTCTGTAACGCCTACCTCTTGTTAAACTTCTGAGTTTTAATTCAGTGTAGTTGTTCAGGAGGGGGAACCTTCGGCTGCCTCTTCCAAAAAAAAAAGTGACATGTTTGCCATGAATGCTTGTGCATAGTAGGGATGCTATACTGCAGGCATTGTTGTTTTTTTTAAAAAAAAAATAGGTGTGTGTACCATTTTAAAAGAAATGACAGAGAAAATGGCTTACAACTGTTACACAGGAGGTTGTGATTTGATATCGATAGGGATCTTTTGGACTGTGAAATTCGCCGAGAAGAGAAATGCCATAATTAAGCAGAGCAGTCACTTGACCGTGTCTGCAACATCTATCTGCTGCGTGCAGCGATCTGTCTCGACGGCTGCAGCCGACGACCAGACACTGAAGGGAACGGGTAGAATACTTCACTGTAAAATTAAAATTTTCTATCACAGCAACTAAAGAATCGTTGTAAGTTATAAATCATAGAATTATCACTAAATGCACAGATCATAGCGAAAGTAGAATCGATGTAATGTGTTGGTGTGGTTGTAGTTATACTACCTTTGCGCCTCTTCTAATAGCTCCTCATCACCGTCACAGGTTGCGAATTATCCTACTCCTGTCTGCATGTACGAGGCAGGAACGCCACGTGCTAGAGTGCTAGCGCTGACTGCAATTTTGGACAAATGAGGTGTGACGTCTAGAGTTTCGAGAATTCCGAATTCTTATCTTGTTTGTTAACCCTAAAGCCACCACTATCTCCCTTTAAATAGGTGTCCCATAATACGCCTCTACATTAGAGACCTATTAGAAACTTAAAACCCATCAGGACTTGGATCACCATCCGAACTAAGTCCCAGCTCTTTAAACGTGTGACACTATAGCTTCACGTACGTATATAGTATACTTGGATATGACCCGAGTATTTTTACTAGACTATTAATCGGTAGCGATTCCTAGTAGGACATATCGACTCCAGAGTATATGTAAATATTATATTGGATGATTCTTAATAATACTTAGTTACATGCATTTTCCTTTGCCTCACGATATCGGTCAAACCAAGATGAAAATGTGCCACCCTTGTTCAGATATAGCTCGATCTTTCTTTCTTGATAACATAACTCGGAATATTTGACTACGGTTAACACTTTAACCGCAAGTAGTATGATCATACATTTTCAGAATCCGACCACTCGAGATATCTAGAAATATCTCTTCCGTTGTATGGAGGGGCAAATCCCATCTTGATCGATTATGCCACATAGTATGGTTCACGATAAATCCGAAAGTCACCTTTATAACTATTTAGTTATATAATAGTGTTTGGCAACTCTTAAGTAAGCTATTATACATCTCGAGTACATGCGTAACCACTACCACAAAACAGTACATATGTGACACTCTATTTGTAACGGTTTTGCTGGAACCATCACAAATAGCATTATCAGTAGCGGTTTTTTAAAAAAAATGGTGAGAAGACTATTTGTGACGGTTTTTATTTAGAACCGTCACAAATAATGCATTATCAGTGGCAGATTTTATTTGGAGCCAAGAACCGCCACTGATAATATTATCAGTGACGGTTCGAAAAGCATCACCGATAATCTTCAATTATCAGTGGCACTATATTAATGGCGGTTTGAAAACGCCACTGATAGCAGTTACAAACCGCCACTGATGTGCTTTTTCTAGTAGTGAATCTCAAGTCTAATAATATAGTATACACACATTGTATATGAGACTAATTGATGACAAGTAAAATTACAACATTCTCGTAGTGCCCTTAGGTAGGTCGATCTAACTCCGTGTTCTCTAATATATGTCCATATTGTTGGTTTAATATCTTCATATCCATGACCTATGAAACATAGGCATCAACTAATACATACATTAGTCTATTCATATATATATTCTTATATGTTTATCGACTAGGGATCACTTTAGAATAATTATTACAAAGTCATATATAGAGTTTCACAAATAAGTCACACACCTGCTAATAAATTAATAATTATATTATTCAAGAAACAAGATAATAAATTATAAATATAAAAAATTATAATTATTTATATGGTTGTATCTATGGCGATGCACCAGGCGTCGCATAGGCATGGGCCGACCGAGCAGCGTGCCGGCCCAGTTAAATCAGCTCGTACGTTGTGCGCGCCACTTCCTCTCCAACGCCGGCCGAGACGCGCGGCCGGAAAGAAGCGAGGAGCTCAAGAACGTGATGCGCCCATGCATGTTTGGTGGCTCACACGAAACTTTCTGTGCTCGCGCTCGGCTGCTCCGTCACTCCACCAGCTCCAGCTCCCGGCCTCCATGCACGAACCATCGCGTGCTCGCGCTGTAGGTGAGCCATGCAAAGCTCGCCGCCCCGCTCCAATGTCCAAACCACGCCTATAAATACCGTGCACATCACAGTAGACAATGTAGAGCTGCAGCAGCGCAGGAAGCCATAAAAATCCGGTGTCAATCTGAAGGAGTGTTGATGGCTTCGAACACCGCGGCCGTTGCGCGTGCGCTCGTCGCCGTGTGCCTTGTCCTCTTGGTCGTCGGCGTGTACGGGCCGATCACGCGCGCGGAGGCGCAGGCCGGCGGGGTGTGCGTGCCGCAGCTGAACCGGCTGCTGGCGTGCCGCGCGTACCTGGTGCCCGGCGCGGCGGACCCCAGCCCGGAGTGCTGCAGCGCGCTGAGCTCCATCTCGCCCGACTGCGCCTGCAGCACCATGGGCATCATCAACAGCCTCCCCTCCAGATGCAACCTCGGCCAAGTCGACTGCTGTAAGACCAAAATACCACTGAACCCATCTGCACATGTATCGCTAATTAATTAGGCTTCTAAGCTTAATTAGTAACTGCTGCGTTTAATTTTGTGCGCTAATTTGTTCTTGGTTGTTTAATTTCCCTGTGCATGCACGCAGCGGCCTGAGGCAAGAAGAGCTAGCACGGATCGATGCGAGGAAGAAGAGGAATAAGGCGTTGGTTGGTTCCACGGTGAGGCTGCCGGCGTTGTGTCCCGTCTGTCTGCCCCTTCACCGGTCGTCGTCTTCGTTTTCGTTTTCGTCTACTCATGAGTCTCAACACTGTCTTGCTCTCTGTTGCTGTTGATCTCCTGATGCTCGATCGGTTGCTATAACATACGAAGTTTTAGTTTTTACCTTCTCCCTGAGAATTGAGATGCGACTTGCTGTGGCCTATGGGTTTCCGTTTCCCTCTGATACCTGCCTTTGTTGAACGATTTAAGCGTCCACCAAATCTGCTGTTATAAAATAGAGCGCACTTAGAATGTGTGAAACATAAAATCCCGTACCATTCATAGCGGGAGAAAGCATGGCTACCCTACAAATCAGCTCCATGTAGCTGAAGAAAGAAGTAAATTTTTATCATAACAAATCCACGTAGCTGCGCGGATAGATCGATCTATCAACGGTAACGGAGTAGCGGACTAGGGGTGGAAAAATAGCTCGAGGCTCGCGGCTCGGCTCGGTGCGGCTCGGCTCGGCTCGGTGCATCAACGAGCCGAGCCTGAGCCTACCATCTGGCTCGGTGCTACAATGAGCCGAGCCCGAGCCGGCTCGCGAGCGGCTCGTTGGCTCGTTAGGCTCGGTAAAATTCAGATATTCAGAATCACTTTCACTAATCACTAATCATTAATCGATTATCCAAATTACATGAGGCTTAATTTTTAATACAAAATTAGCCACAGCCCACAGACATTCAATCGGCTTGCCATTCATATAGTCATATTGAACAAGAAATATACAATGAACATACTTGAGAGTTGACGCAATAAGGCGGGCCCACATGCCAGGCGGCTCATGAGCCGGCTCGGCTCGGCTCGAGGCTCGACCGAGCCCGAGCCGAGCCCGGTTTTTAGCTCGACAAAGACAATGAGCCGAACTCGGCTCGGCTCGCAAACTGACGAGCTCGGTCGAATCGAGCCGAGCTCGGCTCGATTCCACCCCTATAGCGGACTGGTAATCACGTCAGCTTGCAAGGACCCAGACACCAAATAATCCCTTATATTAAACCTTGCAGAGTTCACGGGCAATGAGACACCCCACGTGTCCTCCTTGCCCATTTTGCAAAAAAATCCTGTGTTTGTTGAAATTACGGATAGGTCCTTCCAGATTACAAATAGGTCCTTTGTAATTTTTTGTGAGGCAAAAATACATTTTTTTTCTTCGCGTTTAGGTCCCTGGCGCGGTATTTTACAGAGAGACCCCCCGTTTATTTCAAATCGCGAGCACGCCCTTTTCTTATTTTTCAAGATAGCGAATAGGTTCAAAAAATTAACAAACAGGTCCCTGATTCTTACGTTCAAGTCCTTTCTCCATTTTTCCCCTAAAAATTTTTTTCCGCCACCAACAAAACCCGGAAAAAACGTTTTCGCCACCCAAAAAATCCGAAAAAAATATTTTCGTCGTCAAAAAAACGCATATTCGCCGAAGGTTTATAGCAACTTACGGATTTGCCGGCGGGTCATAATCGCGGGTTTTTTTTTAAAAAAAAAGATTCGTCTGAAAATTTATAGCGAAGCCTTAGAGAGTGTCCGAGTGCCACTATAAAAAAAAACTCCGAAGATTTAGAAGGTACGCTTTTGTCTATTTTCCCGATCTGTTTTTCCTAAAAAAAATGAATTCGTTTTCCGCTCACGTGCGTACGCCGCGCTTCTCATTCTAGTGATCACAATATACGCAGGGCTTTCTTTTATCTCAGAAAGCACCATAAATATTACGTCAAGATACAAACCAGACAGTCCAATATCCAGATATCTAAAAGAGATTTCGTGTCGATTTCATGAAACCTTTGTATCAGTTCCAGCAAGCAAGCAAACATAGATCAAAAATTTTTTCCTGACGGGCTTTAACCGGATTCCATTACCAGAAAGATAACGGAAGAGAATTCTTACAGCGTCTTAATCTCACCTTATTACAGACCTCAGCGTATTGCATTTATCTCAGATGAGCACCAAGCTAATACCTGACATAAAGCTCAGCCGATGATGCAGATAACAAAACATAAATCAAATCTTTAGAACTGATGAATTATGGTATCTCTGAAGGCAGCATTCTATGTACATTCTGACCGCATATTCAATTTCAAAGTGGGTCTGACACACTTTGAGTATCACATAAAACTTGGTGAAGTACAATCACCGTTCCACAACAAAAGACGATAATGAGACCTTCTCAACACCAAGTTTCATGCGAACCTTACCAACTTTTCATCAACATATGCCAGGCAGAAGTAAAAAAGTGAATCCCCTGTAGGGTGTTCACCATTATCAAATCCTTTCCTCTATCCTCAAATTTGTTCTAGAAACAAGGCCTCCTGCTTGCTAGTGAGGCCGAGGTCACTTAATGACAACTCACACTCCGCTTCAGTGAATGCACGCCTGGGATAAGACATCACCTGTGCATTGCAATTTGCGTCAGTAATTGACATTCAGTAATGATTACAAGATTCAATCAGTGCAGTCAAAAAATGCTATAGAACAGCAACTATACAAAATTTCTGATGCATTATTTCTCCCCTGGTTAGGGATCAGTGACATCATTCAGAACTTCCTTCAGATTGTTGGAAATCAAACACTGATTTCCTCTCACTAGGGAATCACACCCTCACTTGTGTTCCTCACAAACACACGCTATGACAGTGTCTACTTGAAATCAATCACTCATCTCTTTCACAAAGAGACACATACATGCGAAAGAGATAAACACACACACACACACGCTCGTAAAGTATCAAAGTTAAAAAGAAGAGACAAGTTCACATGCACTCATGTCTCTGCTCTGATATTTTCTTGACACCTCTCCTCACATAAACCAAAGATGCAGTACAAATAAATACTACTACTGAACAACTCCCACCATGCTAATGATGCCGCTAATGATGCCCCACGTCGTTAATGACCGGTCAAGACAACAGAACGTGCACACGCACATGCAGGTACATGCAAATTTGACTAAGTAAACAAAAACATGGAAACAACAATCACGCCCTTAGTCTTGTTGCTTCGTTTTGACATCTCTTGCTCGCAGAACGCAGGTTCATCGTCTTCACTGTGGAAGCACTTTGAGCTTCCACGAGTAGTGCTTGCAAAGTGTCCAAGGCCATGACAATTGTAGCACCTCACCTTGGATTTGTCTCGACCTTCGCCACAACCATGGCATTCCCACGACCATGCCCTCGTCCTCGTGATGAGTATGTTCTCGGCGTCGTCCTGCACTCTCTATTCAGCTCGCGTCAACAGCAAGTGCTCTGCCACCAAGGCATCGCCATAGCCAGACAACCGCTCCTCTTGCACCTTCAAAGACCCAATGACCTCCTCTACGGTCATGTTCTTGAGGTTGCCAAACTGCTCGATCATCGACGCGATGTGAAGGAACTTTCTAGACGACACAGGTCTCCTCCACTTTGTCACCCAAAGCACATGACAATCACTATGAACCTCACAGCGAAGTCATCAACAGTCTCCGTTTCTTTCATGTGGAGATCCTCAGACTCATGCTTGGATCTTCGCCTCCTTCACGCGCTCAACTCCCATATACATGGTCTTCAGCGCCTCCCATGCCTCCTTCGCGGTCTCCTTTTCGCCAAGTAGGAGGAGCGTCTCCTCTGAAATACCTTGGTAGATGGCCACCAATGCCATCTGGTCCTTGTGCGTGTCGGTGACACCGGGCAAAACAGCATCCCACAAACCTTATGCCTTCATGTACACCTTCATTTTGATTGCCCATACCATGTAATTGCTTTGCGTGAGCAATGGGTACTAGAGGGTGACAGAACCTCCCCTCGTAGGAGCTTCAGACGCCGCCGTGTCCACAGTCTCATTGCTTGTCGTGAACTTTCTCGATGACGACATCATCTTTGGCATCGACCGTAGCTCTGATACCAAATGTTGGAAATCAATAACTGATTTCCTTACACTAGGGAATCACACCCTCGGTTGTGTTACACACGCTACCACCGTGTCTACTTGAAATCAATCACTGATCTCTTTCACAAAGGCACACACATACATGCATATGAGATAAACAAACAAGTTCAGGAAAGGATCAAAGTTAAAAAGAAGAGAAGTTCATACGCACTCATGTCTCTGCTCTGATATTTTCTTGACACCTCTCTCCTCACATAAACAAAAGATGCGGTACAAATAAATACTAGTCAGTGTTCAAAAAAGCGCTAAAAGGCGCTGCCTGCGCTCAGCGGCCGGCTGCCGCCTCGCCTAGGCATGAAATCGTGCCCTAGGCAGAGGGGCTGCCAAGGCGGAAGTCAGCGAAGCTAGGCAGGCGAGAGTAGGCAGAGGTCGGCGGCTAAAATGCAGAGGAAGGTGGAGAAAAGGCGGAGCTCGGTGAAACGGGTGGGATAAGAGGGGAAAATGGGTGGGGAAGAGAGGAAGGCTAGGGTTACCGGGCTGATCTGGTGCGAACGTCAATCCTCCTCCGCCGTCGGGTGCGAGCTCCTCCTTGCCGCCACCGGAGATCATTTTCCCCGCCATCAGTGCTCGAGCTCCTCCCCGCCGCCAGCGCCCGAGGTCCTCCCTGCCGCCAGCGTCTGAGGTCGTCCCCGCCTCTGCGCCGCCAAACCCCAAGTTCTTCCTCCCGCGCTGGCGCCCGAGTGGCAAGCCTTCGCCCTTCATGGTCTGTCGAGCACTCGAACTGATACTAAGAGGCAAGTGCCAAACTGATGCAACTGTAGCCAATTTGAGTAATACAACAACCGAGATTGGACTGAATGCAAGAGAAAAAAAATACTAAGTGGATGATTTTGAGATGTGTGGGACTATGTTTTCTGACTATATTCTATTTTTTATGTGTCTTTCACTCTTTTGTTTCGCTGCCACCTGCCATTTTGCGATTTCCGCCTAGGCGCGCCTAGGCGGGCTAGGCGCTAGGCAGTGGCCCTCCGCCCGCCTACCGCCTAGCGCTTTTTTGAACATTGCTACTAGTGATGATGCAACAACTCACACGATGCTAATGACGCCCCACATCACTAATGACCCGGTCAAGACAACAGAACATGCACATGCAAATTTGACTAAGTAAACAAAAACATGGAAACAATAATTAAAATAAGATTATTTCCAACACAGACATTGGAAAACAACAACCAACAACCAGCTAAAATGCATTCCTGGTGAAACACCATGTTCAAGCATGCCCATAAATCCTAGTGACCTAAAAAATGAAGGAAAAAAAGGCATGCCCATGATGGCCTGATGAAGCAGAAATAGATCATGTGGCAGTTCCTATGCAATCAATTATCATACAGACTACCATATCACAAGGGTATGTTGACCATAGTTACTAGAAACGTGGTTCGTCCGAATCGCGGTACGTGATTCGGGTTCGTGGTTCACCACTTTTTCTCTCAATTTCCACTGCGAACATGAACCCCGTACCCTAAACCGGTTCGGGTTCGATAAATCTGGTGGAAGTTAACAACGAACCCAGTAACTACAATTTTAACCCATCTCAACTTGTTGTGTAACCTGACTACTTGACAGTGAACAATAACTGACGTTACTTAACTGTT
Source organism: Guadua angustifolia (assembly GCA_036346375.1). Taxonomy (NCBI): domain Eukaryota; kingdom Viridiplantae; phylum Streptophyta; class Magnoliopsida; order Poales; family Poaceae; genus Guadua; species Guadua angustifolia. The sequence continues at coordinate 40,628,982 of CM070514.1, forward strand.
GAAAGTTAAAAAGACTTTCCACTAAAGCTATGTAGGAAATTAAGCATTGTTCAATGGCATATGAATATAAGAGCACTAATATACAGAGTGTCACGATGAAAAATTCAAAACAACAAAATAAACTGCAGAAACATTGTATTTTCTTTGTTAGAGCTAGTATGGATGACAAGCTGGTGCAGGTATACGATCCAGTATACCAGGTTAGTGGTGGCTGCATTGATCTTTCTCAATAGAACTTCTTTTGTAAAAAATACAATCGTTGGATAGAAATTTTAAAAAATGGCAGAATTACCAGTCTATAGGTTCCTGGCTTGAAAGTCCTGCTGATGTCTATGAAATCAAAAAGAGCCTGTAGGAATCCCAGAAAGTTAGAAGCAGGTATAATGACTTATTTCATTAGGGATTCTCGCAACTGTAATCATCTTACCTGAAGCTTGTCAAATTTCAAAAAGCGCCTTCCCTGGCGACTACCATCAGGCATGCGAACTACAACTGTGACAGCTCCATCATCATTTGGCAGCGGCTCCTTTGGTAAAGATGCTTGTTTGGCTGCAAGCATGGACTCCAATTCCTATTTTCATAATATATCATGATAGTCAATATATCACTACTGCCAAAAAAATGCACAAAACATGGAAAATACAGATTAAATGCTCTTAACAGAATCTGCAGAAGAAAAAGAACATGTTTCCTTATCATTTGTTTGATGGTGGAGACAATCACAGCCAGAACTAGCAACAGGCGAACACTAACTTTCGATGCTCATGCTTCTGAGGACATCTCTGGTACTAGATTGATTCTAATCAAGCCTAAGTTAGTTTTAAAAGTATGTCCAGCTCAGAATCAAGTAAAATATTATATTAATTTTGACAATCTAAGGCATATCTTACGCACATGTATTCATATCTAAACTTATGTTAAAACTTGCAAGCATATTTCTTGCCAACCCAACCCAATAATAATTTAATAAATCATCCTGAGACAAGCAACACATTTCTGAGCCAATACCTCTTCCTCAAGTTGTTTTCTCAGCTTTGCCGCCTCCTCTTGCTTTTGGCGTTCAATAGCAGCTTCTCTTGCAGCAACAGCTTCTAATCTGCGGAGCTCAGCCTCCTGCACAGCCTTCAACTCTTTCTCTCGATCAGCTTGGAGGGATGCAAGATACTCATCATCCTATAATTGAAATACCAGGTATCATATGCAGTAGTTGTTATATTCTTCAGCAAATAAATACCGCACCATACCTGCTGCTCCCTTAACAACCGCTGTGCAGTTAATGTTGGCGATGGCGGACGTGCTACTCGGGGATAGAGAGTTGAGTTTCCATGAGATGGGAAGGAAAATGGATATGCTGCACCCTCAGGAATCCCACCAAACATTGCAGCCTCAAGCATCACAGCTTCATCATGCTCTTCAGAAGAAATGCCACCCCACTTTTCAAAAAATAATAATAGGATTGTGAGTAGTGGAGAAACTGTAGTGTGCCCAAATTTTAGCTCATCAGAGGCATGATGGGATTAGAATACCTCCTCTGAGGGGAAACCTCCATTATTCTGGTGATCATTTTGAATGATATGAGGCCAAGGGTTTGAGGGAGGACTGTCAGCCCTTTGCACTGCTTCTGCTGACTCAGCATTTCCAGATGGAATACGTCTAGAACATTGTCTAACTAATGGTCGTTCCTCAACATCTTCCACGTCCTCTTGGCACTTCTGTTCATCTACCGATTGCCCAGAAGTTCCAACTTTCCCTGCAGTTAGTCCTTGCCTCCAACAAGAAACGATGCATATGAAGAAATCAGTTACTAATAGATAGAAGCAGGTTAGACTGAGGTTATTACATACAACACACATTGCTCATGCTTAGCTAATCAAACAAAAACAATAGCCAAGCCTTTTGTCCCAAACAAGTTGGGGTAGGTCTTAGCTAATCAAAACTGACTACAAATTACACAAACAGCAAAGGATAAGGTAGACTTCAGCCGGAAGAATTCATTGCATTTATGAAACTGAAAGCGGAAAAAAAAACTCAAGACTGGTGGAACAATGGACAACGAGCAAGCGATATACATTAACAGGAACCTAGTGACTTATTGATACACAAATAATTAAACATAAGCTAGTAGATAGATAACAATATTTGATTGTCACCTTGCAGCTGTCCCACTTGCCCCATCGATGTTTTCCTTATCAGATAAATCAGAAGAATGATCAACCAGATTCATTCCTTCTTGGCGTAGTACTCTCTCTCGCTCCGCTGTCTGATTAATCACATAAAAAAATGTATTTGAGCATAAAGGTATATTCATATATGCACAAAAACAGAATTTTACGTCTGGGGGAACTACCTCCAAGGACATAGAAACTGCCTGAGCAAGCTCATCATTATGTCTCCCACATGATGCATTTTCACGTTCACCACTATTTAGGCCCTAAATACAATGGATTTGGTCGAAAATAATGTGAAAATATAAAATGTTTAGAAGAATGAGATATCCAATAAGCACTTACAATTGTCAGTCCTTCAGCGTCTCTCTTTGATGCTTCAATGGCTGCACGGATCATCTCATCTTCTATGTCATTGTTATAGTCAGTAACATCAACCAATGGAGGAGCATTTGGCACAGAATAGTTTGAGCTTGAGGTATTTCTTGGGATATTAGGAGCATGAGAAGATGCCGAGCCATCATCATCTTCACCAATTACAACAGTCCCATGAACCTCCGGACCATACGAAGACTCACGGCCAGTAACATCTTCAATAACAGGACCCTGGCCAGAACTACCTGTTTGAGGATTGTTGTCCTTAACTTCAATAGGTATCTGCCTCACCTCCCTCGGGTGTGTAACATGAGGTCCCCGACCAAAGATACCAGCAGCAGCTCTCTCAACAAAGTTTGGATCCATAAATGCAAAACGGTTACCCAAAGTTTCAGGAAACAAAGGCCTGGGGAATGTGGGATCAAGTGGTTCATCAAGATCCATCATACCATCATGACTGGCAGGTATAGGGTTCTGATTGATTCTGGTGCTGAAATCATACAACTCAGTTATATTTTGCAAAGGGAACAGCATGGGCATCAGGGCAATAGATGCATACAAGAAAGGAAACAGATAGGAGAACAAAATACATACATGGTCCTATCTCCATTGAAATAAGCATCCACAGCTTCATTTAGGTCACCACTATGTTCCTGAGTAATATTTCATCAGCAGTCATTATAACCAACAAATGAGCCCAAAAAGCATCGTAATATTTGTAATTGTGTAAATTTCAATATTGTTTACAGAAATACTAGATGAACAAATATAAGAAACGAACTTGAGTTCATATTCATCAAGGTGCCACAAATAACTCATTCAGAATGTAGGCCACTAGTGGCTTCACAAAATCAGGAAAAACACAAATCAACTGGAGATTCCATGCTAAAGTTATGCTCAATGCAGCCAAAAGGAACAAAAATTGCAGTATTTCAGTCAGCACTAGTCCAACCCAGTATTTCCAAGCATTTCCAAACAGGGCAAATGACTCCCATGGGTTATTGCGACAAAAACCAATAAATAGTTGTGTTCATTCGGTATAACAGTTCAAAATCCACATAGGGATCAGAAGGCTTGTTCACCAGTGCAAAATCCACATAGAGACCAAATAACTCAATTTTCTTCTGATCAATCCCAACACACTTCATCTAAAAATGTTTCTCCCAAAGGATCTACTGGTCAACTAAAACATGTCCACCCCATAAGTCAATAGGTTTATCGATAAAATCACAAAAAGCAGATCTGCAAGCCTTGAGTCATTCAGTAGACAACGGCAGTTTTCCCAGTTCCGACACAACCAACGACACAAACATCCAAATAAGGGTTCTTGCCTCTCGCACCTACTCCAAATACAAATGATACTTCTCCCTAAAGAAACTGCATGACATAAACATCTGAACGGGTTTAATATTAACAAAGTCGGTTCTCCCACTACATGGAGCAACAAAATTCACAGCCATAACATTTTACAAGATCCACGGCAACCCCTCAACTCTAACCCACCGACGATTCAGCATTTCTCGAAGCGCAAATATAGACCAAAAACTAAGCGCATACATCAATCATAGCACCACGGCTCAAACTCGCAGGCATTACACTACACAAACCAAACTCCACTCCTTTTCTCAACTCTAAGCACCGCACAACCCGGCTCCACATATTAATCAAACCCTGATGCAAATCGCGCATCACACTCACACCAGTACACCACCCATCCGCCATACTATCGCGTCTCCATCCAACCCAACCAAGCACGGGGGAAGCGAACCCCGACCCCAAACCCGAAGCGAAAAAAAATCCACATGTACGGGACTGTAACGCGGGGTCGAATGGGGGAGGGAAAGGGGCGATGGGGGCGAGTCGGAGTCACCTCGAGCTTGCGGACGGCGACGGCCTCGTCGGCCCCGGTGATGCCGACGAAGGTATCGATCGCCTCCTGCGACGGCCGCTCCATGGCGGGAGGTCGGCGGCGCCGGCCTGGGGCTCCGCGGCGACGAGGAGGTTGGGACTTGGGAGTCGGAGAGGAGGGAGGGAGGCGGAGGAAAGAAGAGTCGTGAAGCAACGGAGCCGTGTGCGTTAATTCAAGTGGTGTTGATGTGGTGTCTTTTGTTTTTCCCTTTTTGCCCTTTCCTTTGCTCTCTTTGTAGTTAAGGCTTGATGGGCCGTGGACCGTGGGCTGCTGAGCCCACTAGAGTTCGACTATTTACGCTCGTGCCCTCCTGGTCATAGGTACAAGTAGCACACACATGTAGGGGCATGGATGTAATTGCTCGTGCGCTGCTTTAAGTGCTGCCGAGCTAGGGCATGGCAGATCCTGCTGCCCAACTTGTGCTGCCGCCCTGCCGCAGTAGGTGCATGTTGTTATCCCAACCTTTGTCATAGTATACAAGCATAGTAAGCGAAAGGTGTCGCGTGCTAGTATTTTCATAGTTATAGAGAGACTATTTTTGCAATTATATGACTTTTATAGTCAAGAGAAACTATTTTTGTAATTATATTCACACGAAGCTAAATTTGCAAAAAAAAAAAAGTACAAGGAAACTAGAAAAACTAAGATGTATGCCATTCCATGGGGGAAAAAAGGAAAAAGAAGAAAGGCCTGTGACTTCTCCCTGAAAGAAGGAAAACTTGGTTAGGCTGAGGCCGAAAGCACTGGTTGCCGGTACTGGTATATACCTTGCTGCACCGAGGTGAAACCATGAAAGATCTTTTGGTCACATGATGAATCGCAGCACTGGATGTCAATGTTTTTAAGGCAAAGAATTGTCCATGCCCGTAGTCCATACTGCACGTGTCTTTTTCCGACAATGTGCAATTGTACTCACCACAACGTATGTGGCTCAGTTATAGAGCACAAAATGCTCTAGTTGTGGACTTGTGCAATCGAAGCCCTGTTATTCTCATCACAGGAAAAGATTAGATAGGTAGCTCCTCCTACACATCCTCATCTGAGTAATTGCATCCAACGATGTTAGATGAGGACATGAGGTAGGGCAGTAGGCGATCCATATGTAAGATTGCTTTCAATGTTTTTTGGAATTCGGCAGACCACAGCAAACTTGGGAGAAAACTCGATATAGAATTATGCTGAAATCAACATGAACAAGCTCAAATTACATCGCGCAAGATTGTACTTCATAGAAACAGGGAGAATTCAGCTCTGTGAAGTACAGACAGGAGGGCAGATTTGTTGTAGATATCTACAAAACACACAAGAATAAAAATGGTTCCCTGAAGAATATATGTATTTTGGAGAAGAGCAAACGGAAAATTGAACCATCTAAGTGCTGCATTTCCATCTGGATGTCGGTACGCAGTTCAGGTACTGGCACCAGTGGCAGCCATAGTTCCCGTTCTTACCCTTGAAAAGCATCACCAGGGTAGTCACATATCTGCATCATAAGTCACCTCTGTTAGGTTTCAAGTATGGCTTCTTAATAACAAGAGATTGGTCATCCAAGCTATGATGTCAGTTTAGAGCATTGCATATCATGGCACTATTTTGTTTTCTTCCCTATGCAATACATGGATAGCAGAGCACAAAGTGAGCTGTGGATCTATATACAATACAAGCGCATCACGTCTTTATATGGAGTGGAGACTTACCCAACTAGCAACAGGAGAAGTGCAGCACCCCACAGAACATACTGGTATGCTTTGTACTTCGGAGGTTGATTAGTATGAGGCAACTCATGCCGTTCCATCCAACCAAACTGAGGTCTTGCCAGCAGCACAAACCCAAGAAGGAATCCAGTCACAAATCCACCAATGTGAGCAAAATTATCAGCATGCGGTAGTACCCCGATTGCCAAATTAATAGCAACTATAAACAGAAGAGTTATGATGGCTGCTGCCTGCAAGCGCAAACCAACTGAAACTTGCATCGAACAACTAAATAGGAGTAAAACGGTATATGTATATTCTCTCTCTTCTCCTAACCTTATTGGAATAAATAGTCCAGTTCATAATAAGCTCAGAGAGCATAGATCCAAGGAGGCCAAACAAAGCTCCAGATGCACCGACGGATATGTAGTTAGTCCATAAGAACAGTGCAGACAGCACACTGCCACCAAAACCAGATAGCAAGTAGATGATCCCAATGCGCACTTTCAAGCAAGAAAACCGGCGTCAGTGGACAGGAATGTAAACACAAAGGTAAATACAGCCTACGTTCATATCCACATTGCATATGAAGGAAATGAGTCCAAAAAGCCTATCCATACCTTTACACCTGATTACTTCTTAAATAAAGACCAGCAAACTAAGTCATACTCAGATTTGTAAAAGAAATGACCTTATGTAATGCCAACAAAATGAAATACTATATAGCAAACTATGTGGCTAAAGTGGCTGTAAGCATATTACACAGAGGTGAGATGTGGAATCAAATCTCCGCATCTACTTAATTCAGTCCGACGTTCATATCCACACTGCATATGAAGGAAATGAGTCCAAAAAGACTATCCATACTTTTACACCTGATTACTTCTTAAATAAATACCAGCAAACTAAGCCATAATCAGATTTGTAAAAGAAATGGCCTTATGTAATGCCAACAAAATGAAATACTATATAGCAAGCTATGTGGCTGAAGTGGCTGTAAGCCTGTAACACAGAGGTGAGATGTGGAATCAAACCTCCGCATCTACTTAATTCAGTCCGACATCATTTCAACAAGTATAACCAGTACCAAGGCAGATAGCCCAGAGAATTCCAGTTCTTAAACATGAAGTAAGTATGTCACAGAAAAAAAAAGAGACCAGTGTTATAAAACAACAGATAATGATAGTCAACCGAAGAAGACAGACAATACTGTGATAATGGGAAAAAAAGGTGGCCAGTTCAGTACTTGTAGGAAGCTTACCAAAACCAAATTGCTGCTCAAGGCGGATTCCAATGAATAGAAGGCTTAGCATGTTGACAATCAAGTGGAGTAGACCAGCATGGAGCCAGATACAGCTAATGAGGCGCCACCCTTGGTGCTGATGAACAACTTTGGCCCAGTTAAGAGCTCCCATCTTCTCCAAACTGCACAGTGGAGTGAACTTTTTGTTAGGACACTTTCAAGATGAACAAAACTATACCATGTGTTATACAATACAGTATATTATCATCAAGAGAATTAGCCCCTATTAAACTTTCCGACGTGATAGAATTCATGAACTAGAACACGCAAAAAGAACACTTTTTTACAGCTAAAGAGATGAAAAGAAAAGTCCACACCTATAAGTATCTTAGATTTCAAGAGGTGGTACAAATAAAAAAGCCAATGCGGGGAACATAACCTGGTCGCCTAATTGCCAACTAAAATTGAGAAAAATACTACAGCGTACATATCACAACTATAATTTTAAACTGCCTGTAAGCGACGTAGACGATAGAAGATAAATCCTAGAAGAATAAGAGATTCCTTTGCCAATCGAACTGTTCCAGATATTTGCATCGCTCCAAATCAAAATACTTCAGTAGAAATCTACATGCTACATAGGAAACTATTTGCAACAGTTTGTATAATCGCTGCCATCTTAAGGCAGTAGCAATGAAGATCAAAATATTCACCAATGCACAATCTCCCGCATTTCCAAACTACCAGCTAAAAAAATCCGATGAGTACAGAAGGTCCGACCTTTACTAGCGATTACACATGGAAATCAAGCCAAGCTGCCATCTTTCCCTTCAAAATCCCATACGAACCCCAACTCCCTCTGTAACCACGCGAACTCGACGGCAAAACCCCAAAAATGAGTAAAAAAAATCCCCGCCGTTTTACTCCCAATTTCGCATCAAATCCAGCGATTCAGCAAAGCCGCAAGCCAATCGTGAGACAGACGTACGTGGCGGAGGAGGGGCCCAGGAGTGGGTTCTCGCGTAGCGGCTGGAAGGCGAACCGGTGGAGGAACCCGGCGACGCAGGCGTCGCCGTGGGGGCTCCCGTGGCGAGGGCAGTTGTTGACGAACATCTCGACGACGAACACCACGATGCAGGCGACGAGCACGGTGGGCACGAGCCAGGGCCACCAGCCCCGCTCCTCCGCGGCTTCGTATCCGCCGTACGATGCGTACTGGTACCCCGCGCGGCCCTTCCCTCGCCGCCGCCGCTCGCCATGGCTCCCGCGTCGTCGGTGGCTGCGACGGTTAGGGTTCCCTCCCGCGCCGCGGCTCGTAGTTATAGCAGCTGCGGGGAGGAGGAGGAGAAGCGGTGAGGAGGTAGACTGGTAGCGTGGGCGTGGGGGTGTAGGAGTAGTGGAGTGGTGGTTGGCGTCGCTCGCGCCGGCTCGTTGCGCCTTTTGGCTTGGCTTGGAAGCGAGGAGGTGAAGAAGCGGAGATAAATGGTGGAGAGTGCGGTGGTCGACAGCGACGGCTGCGCAGCTATGAGGCTGCCGTGTGGGTCCCGTGGTCTGTGGGAACCACCGGTCGGTGACGCAACGCCGTTGCTCTCATATTTTTGGAGTTTGGATTCGTTCGGCGTTTTGGAGTTTGGATTCGTTCAGCCGTGCAGGCTAATGGTTTGGGTAAGGGAGAAGCGTCCAAGTTTCCCACTTTCGTCCCTCGATTTTGAAAAAGACTAGATTAGTTCCTCGAGTTTTTCTCTAGCTCACTTTCATCCTAAGATCAAAAATCCTGCTGAAATTTCGAAAATCTCGACCGAGATTTCGGATTTCAGTCGGGACAAGATTTTAAATCCCAATGAAACGAAAAAAATTGAAAATTTTTAAAATGCACATCACAGATGGTTTTGACTAAAATCGTCTGTGATGTGCATTTACATCATAGATAGTTTTAGTTAAAAGACGCATGAGGTATTTTAACCGGATTTTAATTTTTTTGGGCCGAGATTTTGGTGTTTCTCACCGAAATCTCGAAAATCCCGATCAAAAAAGCCGGATTTGAAATTTACTTTTTAGATTTCGTCTGGATTTCGTTCGAAATTCCGAGATCTCGTCGAGATTTCATATTTCGGTCACCTCCAAGATATGATCTGATACCGAAATTTGAACCTTATGACATTTATAGTAGCCTTTGCAGTTGATCTTGCCCTTCTTTGCCCATCACCCTCTGCTCGCTATGGTATGGTTTATTTTTGGGTAGTAGCTCCTTCTCTTAGTTTTTCTTAAATCTAGCTCTCTCAAATCTAACCCCCTTCGTCATGCTCCCACACTCCCCAACTACGATAGCCCGCGTGTTGCGCACCAAGAGCACTGGAGCAGGCGGGAGCGAGCCGGTGCGGGAGTTGACCAACGAGCATAAGAGAGTGTGCTGTCGTGGCAGCCGGGTGTGGGAGCAGCGCGTTGCCACGATAGCCGTTCCCGGGAGGCGGGAGGCATAAGGCGAGCAGTCTGCTGTGGCAGCTGAGCGTAGGACTAAGCCTATCATGGCCAACGAGTGTGGGAGCACAGTAAAAGGAGTCAGATTTGCAAATTCCAGTGAGATGGGATTAGATTCGAGAAAAAAAACAAAGTAAATGGGCTAGAAAAATCAAACAAAGCAAATGAAGCAAAGGGGCCTGATGGATTTGAGGCAAACAAAGCAAAGGGGCTAGCAATTAGCAAAGGGCCCAAAAGGAGAAGTTCGAGTGATCTATTTAGAATTTTCAAAAGTGAGAGACGAAGTGAGCTTGATGCGAAATTTGAAGGGCCAAATTACCTTTGGTTAACTAGCAAGCTATCCTTGATCGTGGTCATTAACCAGCTAAGCTAACCGTTCCTTGAAGTAATACTTTTAGTTGATTGGTTCATCGCACCAAGCAATGGATCACACGGATCTAGTAGTACTAAACTCACAGTTCTACAGTAAAAAAGCAGATGTGTGACATGTGTCGCTTCTGTTTTTCTAAGGTTACGGCGGATGATTTATTGCAATTGATTCTCTTCTTGAGATCGGCCTTAAGAGCATGTGCAATGGTATAGAAAACCAGTAGATCTCTATAAATGTTCTATGTCATTTATAGATAAGCGTTCTAGACAACCCATGCAATGGTATAGACAAGACATTTATGAGTAGATAGCTTCTTCCCACACACATTAATTAGGTTGGTTCTCGTGCTAAAGTCAACTCTAGATTAAGAGAGTGATGAAACTTTCTATACGCCATCTCTCATCCACGCCATTTTTATCCTACGTGTCAAAGCTTAGAGACTGCTAATATGTACCATTGTACATGCTCTAAGCCACCTTCAAACTTAGAAAAGCCGGTAGAACCTTTGTTTCTTTAAACAGCTTAACTTTTAACAATTTTTAATATAAATTAGAAACCCTATATAACTAGTAAAAGCTGAAAGCCGAACTGTACCTTATTTTACGGTTTGAAGCTGAAAAAAATTAGTTATTTATTAAACAGTCTCTTATAAAAAATATAGTCGCTTTTCAACGTAAAAAATTAAAAAAATATATTTTTCATAAAAACTAAAGCTCCTTAAACAGGCTCGAAGGCGAAGCATGTAGGGACTTGCTCCACAGCTCCAGTGGGCCATCTCATCACCGCAGCGACCGTTGGTTATAAATGGCCTTCGTTTGCTTTGCAGAAGGCCAGGAGCCCAGGAGACCCTTTGTTCCCTCGTTTCGCGATATCGGGGCTGTTCGTGAGCACTAAAATTTAAGAGGTATTAATATGGCTATGTTAATTATAAGATAAGTAATGAAACATAAATCTAATCATCAAGAGACAGAAGATACTACTAAGGCTACTCCCAGTGCATGGTAACATACCCATTTAATGCATACCATATAAGTATTTTTTATGATGTGGCAAGAGAGTTAAGAGGGAGAGAAAAGCATTGTGTCTTGAGGAAGATACCACTTGGCTAAAAATCATAGACATTGAAACTTGAATCATCTAAGTGGCCCACAATTCATACTCTCATACACATCTAGCATTTAATTATCTTGTGGGGACTAAGAAATAATCCATGATCTGATACATTGGGATAAATGTATCTTCTATAATATCATATCTTACATAAATCTAATATCAGTAATAAGATAGAATGCACTAGAAATAGCCTAAGGTTACTCATGGTCTAGCCGAATGTAAGGGCTGCGCCAACCTTAGCTGATCCTCTGTGAGTATACTCCTGCGTCTCTGCGATCCTACCACACCTGAACCTTGTGTTGGTATTGCGGCCATTCAATCGCACCCATCTGTATCCGGATCTTACATGCATATGACCTCATCCGTAGGAGTGGAAATCAAGCTAAATCTTTGTTTTTTCGAGTTTTTTTAAAAATTAATATAGTTTGATTTAATATCATTTTATCTATAATTTGGATGTATTTTTAGAATCGAGCCAATGAGCCGAAATGAGTTTAGAAAGAAAATCTAATTTCATTCAAATTGACTTATTTCAATACGTAGCTCGCGAGCGAGTGTAATTAAAATAATTTTGAACCGAGCCAACGAGCTCCACCATCGAACTTTTTTTTTTCCGGCCCTGGGCATCCGATGATCCGAAAATACCAGCCTTGCGCGCGCGTCCTCGTGCTTCCAGCCCGACGACGAGCTGGAAAATTACTAGCGTAATCTCGACCGTTACGAGCTGCTAGGGGCCAGATACGCCATCTCAATCGAGGCCCACCTCCAAAATAACCAGCCCGAATCGAATCGTGCATCCGGTTCCAAGGCTTCTTTGTCAGTGCATGTCGCGATGTGACGCCGTGCAACGGTCGTTCCTTAGCTGTATGGAGTATACTTAGCTATATGAAATACTAGGTAGATATACACGCTACACTGCGTCGGTTATGAGAATAGTCGTATGTCGAGGATAAAGTAGAGAAGCTTATGAATAAACAGAGCATACAATGATCGAAGAATCACAGCTTTTACACAACACAGATAGGCAGCTTCTTCGTAGCTAATCATCTTCTTCATAGCTAATCCCAAAACCGATCACTTCTATGTGACGGACCGCCTTTTAGAGGGTGCATTTAAATACCTCAACAGCTATCCAGAATTTTAGTTGTAGGTAACCAAGGTTCACTACCAGGCATAAGAACGAATGCAACTATTTTATAGAGAATTTCAGCCCAAACGGCTAGAGTTTTACAAAAGTGGTGCGACTTACAAATACAATATAAAAACTCGCACAGGAAAGCTCAAGCAATAGACCAAAGCCTAAAACCAGATGCTGTCGCCATCTACGGACTCCTGGAAGTCGCCGTCTTCTTAAAAATTTAAGAGGGGTAGGAGACAAGGGTGAGTACATAACAGTACTCAACAAATCACATAGGAAAATTCTGAATACTATATGTAGGGAATGTTAAGGATCGGCACAGGTTTTAAGTTATTGTGGATGCAAAGGTTAAATTCCAGTTTCATATTATATTTGAAACACAAACCAAATATCAGGTAATATGATGGGGTTTTTGCAAGGTTCAGCTTTACGACAAGTCTTGTTTTGAAAACTACTTGAGCTTGGTTACGGGAATCATCCCAGATTAACTCAGCTTCATTAACCGGAAGCACGGCATATTCAAATACCATCATGATCACTACGTAGAGCTGCTCAACTTTACCTATAAAATATCTACGGCCGTCAGTGCCACGCGATTAACATACAACTTTAATGCATGCGGGCGGACCGAGATGATCATAGCCTTTCATTGAATTTCCTCTCTTTAGCCCCTACCCAGTAGGTTTCGAGAATTCACAGTCTCTAGGACCCACTGGCCAAGGCTGGAGACGCGATCTAGTCGATGTGGATACCTACTGTTGTGAGAACCGGTGAATGGCTACCCCATTCCCGTTCCACCCCGGTCACTCTACGATCCATCCTTCCAAGTGAGAATGGTAGCTACTACCCATAAGTATTCCAAGAGGAAATACAAGGTACTGAGCTATGTTGGGACAAATCAACAGGGTTGACCAGTCCAATTTGTGGTTGAGCGAGAACTGAAATTATTTACTTTGCCTAAGGAAGTTGGTCCTTAAGTGTCTGAGACTCAGCCCATTCTATACCACCTGCCCTGGTACCGACCATACCATCCACCAGACCAACACGTGGGCATTGTCATTGGTTAGGGGTCGGATTGACATCCATCTCATGTGGGCAGCCCAACACTGTCCCCCTAACTGTGACAATTTTTGAAATAGCAATCCGAACCACCACTCGGAGATTTTAAATAACAGAGCTAGAGTGAAAAATTATTAACAGCTAATTTACAGCAGTTCAGCAACTATAACCTAAAGTTAAAAATGGATTAAGGCTTAACAATGGGTTTATCAAGGGGTGGGCTATAATTAATCAGGTCATTCTAAATTATCTCCTTTTTAGTTTTCTAAAATACAAGAAAATAATGCGATAAGAAAATACATAGTATTATATTAAAAACTAGGTGCAACATGTTCAAGGGTGTGGCTTGTCTTATGGGTCGAGGGTCTCTAGCTGGTAGAAACCGGTTGTGATCGGTCCCGAACGGCTCCTCTGATGCACGGCTCCACATCTTTGCTCCCGCCTGGTCTTGCTTCCTAGGATTGCTCCAACATCGGATCTAGCGCAAGAAAATAAAACTAGTAAATAAATGAATAAAAACACCCAAAAGGAGATAAAAATAGAAATTAAATCAGAGAGAGGGTCAAAAATGGGTCAGAGGGGTATTTTGGAAATTTTGAAGATTCGGTTCGGCAAAACGGAGAACATTTTTGGACTCGGCGTCTTGAACTGGTCAAGAATATGCATTTTGGGCATTTTTGGATTTTTGGGAATTTTTGGGATTTTTCTGGAATTTTGGGATTTTTCTGGATTTTTAAATGATTTTTCGCGCACAGTAATATGCCTTTCGGCCTGTGCGGCCCAAGGCATTTGGCCCGGCCAGCCCACGCGTGGGTGTAGGATCAAGGATACCGACTAGAGGGGGGTGAATAGGAGGTTTTTAAATTTTCAATCACTAAGATCAAATTTAATGATTTCTAAGCAAGAATTACAATCATATCAATTTTGATACTTAGCAATACTAGTGATCAACAAATAATATCTCTACTCAATAAATTTGATTGCTAAACAAATATTTCACAACGGTGATCAAAAGATAGAACTAACACAAAAGTGATCAAATCAAACCACAAATGAAGAACACGTGAATTTTATCTCGTGGTCTCGGAGACTTACCGGTCTCTCCTACTCCACGTTGAGGTGATTTGAACTTCTTCAAGCCGGCTCCACTTGCTTGAGTCTTTCCCGATCACTCGTGGTAGCTCTTCCCCGCTCCGGGTAGGCGAGCTCCTTGCCTTCACAACCGTCCGGGCCTTCACACAAGCTTCTTTGTGAAGATCACTGGAACTTCACACCTCCAAGTCGTCTAGGAGGTGGCAACCTCCAAGAGTAATAAACTTGATGTAAGCTTGAGACTTTAGAGTGCTTCAATTATGACTCAAATGATGCAAATGCACTCAACTTTCCTCTCCAAAACTCAAGAATCAAGAATTGAATGCACTAGAGAGTGGAGAGAGTTGTTAGGGCTTTTAATGAATTGAATGGAGTCACCAACCAGCCCCTAGCATAGGTGAGGAGGTATTTATAACCCCTCCACAAACTAGCCGTTGCTTAAAATTAATCAGGAAAATTCGACATGGCCTTACTCACCAGCCTCTAGGGTTCAGAGAGTAATCACCCATAGGCCCAACTGCTATTTAGGCGATTTAATACATCGACACGTAGTCGTTACTGTGCTTTTCTTTATGGCTGGTACTACCGCGGGTATAGGTGCGGTAATCTGCTTCCACCAAACCAAAAGAATGTGTACGCTAAAACCTCATCAAGACGATAGGTCGCGGTAGTACTTGATTTACAGACTACCGCTCTAACACTTCATGAGTGTCTTGCGAGGAAAAAATGAAAAGCTGCTCTCTGTTAAATAGCTACCGCTGTTGTATGTGTGGTAGTACCGCAAATTTGGTACTACCGCCCCAAACACGTCGGTAGTCTTGGCTACCGCTCAACCGGAGGAAACTTGTTTTGTTAAAAGCTATCATATTATATGGCTTGTCTCTATCTCTATCTTGGTAGTCTTGCCTAGGAATGAAATTCCAGAATGCATGCTGATTCGAATGCATGAATGAATCATTTTAAACTTTGAGCCACATTGGATGCACTTCTTAAAGTTTAAGACCTTCATCAAGTCCCTCTTAATAGTACGGCGACTATCCTAACAATCTGATCTTTTCTTCCAACTCCGAGATTGGCAAAATGATTAGAAAAATGTCCTTAAAACTTTTATACCTTTATTTCTTTTGCTTCTTCGGTGCATACTCTTCCCTTTTTGTACTTGTGACATTCCGACGCCCCTTGAAGAGTTGATCTTCCTGTTTTCAATTTACTCATGCAAACAACATTAGTCCTTTTTCCGTGATTGTCATTAATTACCAAAACCTTTAAACGCATGGGGGCCTAGATGCTTCGGATTGCTACAAGGCTGTGGCGCCTTCGGCCGCCAGCACGCATTAACGAGGAGGAAGGCTGGCGCCGGTGTGGGCCTGTGGCGCGTATGAGGTTGATAATGGGCAGGCCCAATGAGAGAGGGAGGAGGCGATGGCAGACTGCAGGCGAGCTGGGAAGACTAGTCTGGGCGGTGAGGGCACCTGGAGGAAAAAAGAAGTGTGGGAAGGAGGACTCATCGCAACGAGCTCGAGGCGATAAAAACGGAGGCGGGGCGGGTTTTATAGCGGGAGGGAGGAGCGAGGCGGGGTGGCGGTGGCAAGAGGTGTGGTCGACAAGGGAAGGCGGGAAGGACCTGCGATGGCATGTGAGGGGCCTGGTGGCGCTGAGCGATGGTAAGAAGCGGTTTGGGAGGGGGAGACGGGCGGGCTCATGGCTAGGCCGGGAAACGAAATGGAGGCCGAGAGGCAAGTGCAGTCTGTGCCCACGAGGCAGAGAGAGAGGCCCAGGGAGGGGGCGGGTCGAATGGGTCGAGGGAGGGGGAATTGGGCCAGGAGAGAGGAGGCATTTCAATCTAAGAAATTAAACTAAGAAAACCTCGGGCTAATCCACAATATCGACATGATGATCCATCTGTAATAGAAGTTTCAGCTATGCAGAACAATTTTACTATCCAAAGGAATAAACAACACCTAATGATTCATCTAAAATGGAGGGCTTCTAATATAATGGACTAAAGAGTAAGAATCTAATGCACCAAGGACCGTCTAACCAGGATAGGAAATAGCAGAAAGATAGAAAATGAGGAATTGGCCTAACAATCTACATGTCGAACTGAAGATAGAATAAAATACAAACATATTACCAGCAATAGTATAGATAATGATAAGCGTTGTTGACCCAAAAAATGTGAATCTAGAGCTACACCATCACCATGCGAGTAGCTGAAACGCTAGATGGCTAGGGGCATCTAACTTTTAGCACAAAGGATGTATACCCCAAACCTATAGACCAAAACGTATCCAAAAGTAGACTAAAAAAATTACCAAGAATGGTGGCTTACCTGTACTTGTTGTAATATTTTTTCCTGTGCCATGATATTATCAGTAATTTCACAGATTGGATAATTCTCTGTAATCTCCTCCTTGAAAAGCTCATCATGTGTATCAATCATCCTGGTAGAAATGAATGTATGTGTCATAAGCACGATATGTCCACTGAGAAGATAAGCAGACATTGCTAAGCATATCATTCCTGACTGCCAGAATATATACCCCGGGATTATAATATTCTATGTACACAATATCAAAATTAGTCTTACAACAAGAGAGGATTGTACCTTTCTCTTCATTTCTTTAAGCGTATCTAACACTGAATTGTGGCAATCAAGATCTGGAAAGAATACTCTGATCTCTAACAGCCTACCCACACAACCACGCTCGTTTTCTATCACAGAAGACTTGCCATCGACGAGTCAGCTAAGATTCAATTTGCATATTGACAACAAGAAAACGTGACCACTATACTAATCGAGATCCACTAAAGAGGTAACAGAAATAGGGCAATGCACAAAAAAAGCATTGAGTTTTTCCACATTTTTTCAAAACTGGAATGAAAGCATGTAATTTCAAGCTCCATTAGATTGTTGATGGTTAATGACAAGGCTAAATATGACACTAACCCCCTTTGTTCAAAATGATATTTATTATTCTCATTTGGATGATTAATTGGAAAATCTCGAAGGTGTGCATCCTATATCATACTCCATCCATCCCAATTTATAAGGCGATAGCTCTGGTGCGATTACCAACACAGTGATTTTTTACCGATGCTACCCCGTTAATGTACCACCCGATTACTTTCCATCGGCCCACTTGACTGTGGACCATGCATGCTAGGGCAATTGCAGAACAAACGGACGGCAAATCACAAGGTGCCCCTATAAAATGGGATTCCAATCAAATTTTTATGCGCCCTGTTTAATGGGATGGAGGGAGTATTGTTATATCTTATTGCATTCCTTGGATATAAAATACATGGTGATTAATTATAAATCCAAATGTGAGATTAACATGCTTGTTGAGTCTAACCTTTATTAGCCTATTTGGATGAAAAAAATGAAAATATCAAAGGTATGTATCTAATATAACAATATTATATCTTGTTGCATTACTTGACACAATTTATTGTGATTAATGGTAGATCCAATTGTAAGATTAACGCCTTTGTCAAGTCAAATCAATTAGTAGTCTTAAATTGGATGAAAGGATGGAAACATCGAAGGTGTGCATCCAATCTAATGTTATTATATCATGTTGCATTTCTTAAATTCAAAATATAGGATGAACTCCACAAAAGTTTCAATTTGAATATGTATATATTGTTTTCAATTAATATATACATATATATATGGGAAGTTCACTCTATATCATGATGTTTCACTAGTATTGATCTCTTTCCTTTTCCATACATATAATGAGGATCCATACTATAAAAGATATCCTTTGAGTATATAAAATTTGTGTAGTTATCGTATACTCGTGATGATTTAAATATAGGGTATAGGGTGAACTGCAACATATTTCAACTTGAATATGTGCATATTGTGTCAAATTCAATCATATGAATATGCAGATATTTAGGGGGTGTTCATTCTTTATCTTGATGGTTTCACGAGTATTGAATCGATTCTCTTTTCTACATATGTGGAGGATCATTATTTTGAAACACATCTCCTGAGCATATAAAGCTTGTGTAGCTGTCATATACTCATATTGATTTAAATTTAATTTATTTGAATTTGAATGGTCATCAATCAACAAAAAAAAATAGATTAAAGATCTAGGTCCTCCATTATGTGTAAATTGTGTGTCTTGGTGATTGGTAAAAACCGGATATGTTATATTAAGGATATTCACCTTGAAACACATTCATTGAGTATATGAAGCTTTAGTAATTGAAATATATTCAAAACAAATTTAAAATTAAGTAGTATAGATGGATCAACTACCCTAGAAAGAGGTGCCTAAATAGGACTAGGGTTCTTATGAGCAAGTATAAAAAAAGACCGTGAAAGCTTTCAATTCAAGGTAAACAAAGAAGAGGAGATTGATTGACTAAAGTCCATGAGTTGGATACTCCTACTAGTAAAAGGAAAAGGTAAGTACTATATTCTTTCCACTTACTTTCATTGGCTAGCTGCCTTTTGTAGCGCGCTACTTAGATCCTCTTCTACAACTCTCTTTACTGAGCGAGACTTCATCTATATCCCTAAAAGTGGATTTTGATTCCCATTTTTTCTTTGAATGACAGCTTCAACTAGGCTCCACCTTAGAGAGGGTTTTCGGTTTTAATCAAGATAGGGTCAGGGGCGCGTCGGAACGGTAGCTGCTTAGTCTCATCCGAGAGTCCAATCTCTTTGTACTGTGCTTTTGTGTCTTTGAATAAAAAAGAAAGAAGGGGGTCGATTTAGGCTCCTTCCCTTCCACTGCATAGCTGCGCTATCAGGTACTACGAGCCCTCTGCCCCACGCATCTAACCAGCTCGCGTGGTTCACCGGTTCCACCGAAAACTCTCATTTGTTGAAGCGGAGCATAGTGCGGCGCCGAGCGAGAAAGGTCTCTTTTTTCGGTTTATTCACTGATCAGAAATAGTTTGGAAGATTCATATTCAAATGTTCCAGTTGTTGTATTTGCCATGAGTTCAACAAATGCTGACAGAGTGTTCACTTGAACCATAACCCAAATATCATATATGAAAGTGCCAGCACTTTCAAGATGTTCACCAACACACATTCTATCAGGCATCTGTAATTAGGCTTTCCTAGTTGGTCGGTCCATGCCTTGCATGCGTGCATGCAATGCATGCCTGTATTGTTATATATGTAAGCTTTTCCTCCATGCAATGAATCAAGGCGATTCACCAAATTATCTCTCGCTTTCACTCTTTCAGATTCCATCAATTTGGCTGAACTGTTTGATTGCTCGCCTTTTAGCTTCGTTGATGCAAATTTTGTGTGATGTGCTAGTGTTGTCACGCCTGATTGCCACTGCATGCATTGCTAAGATTAGTCGATTCACTACAGACTATATGATTGTCCTCCTCCAAAATTTGTAACTAAAACCGAACCGAATTAATTCGATATTGTTTTTTATAGGTATTCGTTTCGTTCGGTTTATCGATATTCAAAACCGAATTTTCCAAAACCCGAACAAACCGAACCGAAAAAACCGAATGCCCACCCCTAATCAGGCATCACACGTTGACCAAGCTGGTTTGTAGCATCTGACAAGAGTGATACTGAATGCGGGTGACACGTAAAATGCCGCAAAAATGTCATAGCACATGCTCAGCTCCCATATCCAGTATTGTCAGTACAACGCTCTTCGACGAAATTCAGCATGGTAGTGTGTATGGTTTTGATGACATCTCTCAGTGCAAATATAGATACTGGAGTATTACCAGCAAGCAATTCAGCGTGGGAGTATGTACAGTTTTGACATCTCTCAAAGTGACAAGTGTATATAGTAGATATTGGAGTATTATCAGTAAGCAATTCAGCATGGCAGCATGTACAGTTTTGACGGCACACTCTGCTCTAAAAAAAAAGACAACGAACTGCCAAGCAACACTATGCTAACACGGCACAGCCGTTCAGACACAACTGTTGGCCTAAAAAGAACAAAGCAAGAGAGACGTTTATATTTTCTAATTCATGGCTTACATAAATATTAAAGATTAAAAAGAAAGAGATAAGATACTTATCATTTCGCTTGCTTTTAAAATTTATATAATTATATTAAAGAAAATATCAAGACTCTATCTATCGCTCTCTATTTTGACTGAAGAAACTTAATTTGCAGTATTGTCGATCAAGCTACAGAACACTGAAGAAAAACGACAATACGCACTGGGAAAACAGAGAGAAGGGCGAAAGCAATTTGGTGCTGCGAAAATTGCAGCGTTTTCTGAGTTAGTCGAGTTCCTTTTATTTCTCATGCATACATGCAGTAGTGTCTAACGAATTTTTCGGATATACAACCAAAACGTGCAGATCTGGTGACCGGTTCAGCATACGGCCACCACTAACTAAAACGTGAATGCAGTGCTCACTGAAAATGCCGACACTTTCGGCTGATCCAGCCAGCGCTTAAAAATGCATGCTAAGCAATAACTCCTAAAGATTCTATATGCTTAAGATTACATCACGAAGCTAACAGTGTGTATAGTTTTGATGACATCTCTCAGTGCAAATATAGATGGGAAAATATCCAGTGCAATTAAAGTTTTGGTGAAACCACCGTGCAACCCTACTAAAAAAGTTTCAAAAAATTCTGAAAAAATCATGGATGTACATCTCAGCTTACCCCATCTACATATAAAATTTCATGATCAAATTCATCTTATGCTAGAAGTTACAAAAAAGACAAATTTCATGATCATTCAAGTTCAAATGCACTCCAAATTTGTCTTTAATTGCACTGGATATTTTCCCAATATAGATACTGGAGTATTACCAGCAAGCAATTCAGCGTGGGAGTATGTACAGTTTTGACGATATCTCTCTTTTTTTTAAATAAACGGCAGGAGCTCTGCCTTGCATTAAAGATTAGAGGAAAAGAAACAACATGCCCAAACAGAGGAAGAACACCAGGAACAAATAAGAAGCAAGGTGGAGAGGGAAAGAAAGAAAAAAAAAAGAAGGGAAAGGAAGCACGGCTCGACCGCCTAATCCCGCTAAGCTGAAAAGAAGACGTCCTTACGCTAAGAAGACATCCCTTCCTAGTCACAAATATCTATGACCTAAAAAATGACCTCAGATACTGCTCCATGACTTAAACAGGTAGGTCGTTGTGCATCGCCATCCTTCGAGAGTGTATATAGTAGATATTGGAGTATTATCAGTAAGCAATTCGGCATGGCAGCATGTACAGTATTGACGGCACACTCTTGCTCTAAAAAAAACAATGAACTGCCAAGCAACACTCATGTCAACACGGCACAACCGTTCAGACACAACTGTTGGCCCAAAAAAGAACAAAGCAAGAGAGACGCTTCCATATTTTTATTTTTTACAGTTATATAAATATTAAAGAATGAAAGAAAAATAGATAACAATTACTTACCACTTCATTTGCTTTAAAATTTATATAACTTATATTAAAATAGAAAATATTGAAACACTACTCCAGAAGTAAACAGGAAAGGAAGGAATAGTGTGGCCTCCGCCGGTGGCACGGCCGGTCGCTGTCGGAATCGCCATCAACTCCGGCTTCTCTTTGAAGAAAGTGGTGTTCGAACCTTCTAGCAGGCGCGCCATGTCGGGCTAGTCTGCGAGATATTTCTCCCGTGACAAACGCCGAGGAATCAAATCCTTTCCGAACAGATCCATCGGAATATCACACGGGAGGTGTTAGGTGCACCACTGATTGATAGTCTATTTTAAAGTTACATAAATATTATAGTAAAATATAAAATAGATAATAATTATTTATCATTTTATTTCTTTAAAATCTATATAATTTATATTAAAAGAATGATATAGGCCCTATTTGTTTAGACTTAGATTTTTGTTTATAACTTAAAACCAACTTTTAGTTTAAACAGCTTTAAAAGTTAATTGGCCAGACGCGATAGAGGTGTAATTTTATCTAACTTTAAGATTGTTATCTAAAACCAACCATCAATAAGTCAAAAAGCTTATCTCTAGTTGGCTTTCAGCTTATATAGAGGCTTATGACTTTTGAAAAGCTCAAATAAAAAGTTACTCGTTTATTTAGGCTCTAGTTGTTAGACTTTTAAACCGGTAAAAAACTCAAACAAACAGAACCATAGAAGCATTTCACACCACCAAATCACGTCTCCACACATGCTCACGGCCCAACTTTGGTGCTATCTCTCTACCCTACCAGAGTTATTCCCTTTTTCCCCTGACATATATATATTTTTTCAAATCTAAATCTCGTGCGAATAAATTTGTAAAACTAACACTGTCCCAATCGTAAAAACGGTAACGAGTAACACATATTACCTGCTGTGCTCTTGTACCATAGTATCTTGCCGGTGTTATAACAACACAATCCATCACAACAGGTAAAATAGGGCCACCGCAACACAAGAGCTGCGCGTATGGTAAGCTGGGAGTAGGTGGGCAAGATGCGCAAACAGTAAGTGAATCAATTTAATTAAGAAATTAATTAAAAATGAGTTAATTAATATGATTAATTACTGATTAATTAAACGACTTGATCAGCAAATTCCTGCCATGAATCGATTTAATTAAGTGATTAGCAATTAATCAAGATGGTTAATTAACTGATTTGAATGGTAAATTTCTTACGAGGAAGTGGAGGTCGATATAGTCTATAGCTATAGATAGTGTACTAGTTTTACAAAGACCAAATAAGGCTTCCAATTATCCCTGATTGAAACGAGGAAATTCATCCAAGAAAGACGACGTGCGAGATCAGATCAGTGGATTGGTTATTTCCAGAGCATGCTGCCATTGCCACCGCTGAGGCGCTGATAAGTGATGATGCTCTACCGTAATATTTATGGCTTGCTATACACAGAGGATAATATGAAAGAAAATTAGCCAAAAAAAACGACGACACTGGAGTCGAGTTTCACATGCGGTCGAGTAAATAAACCTGCAGTACTACGTGCCTCTCTTTTCTAGTTATACTTTAAATATACTAGCGATATTATTAGTAGCTAATCGATATACTAGCTGCTGTGACACGGGTCCAACTCACCTGAGTTAGACCCGCCGCGGTCGCTCCCGGCCCGGTCGGACCCGTTGCAGGCCTGGAGGGAGTGGTAGACGGCACTGGGACGGTAAATGGGCCAGACCCGCGGCCCACTCGTGTGATCCTTCGGGTCGGGCTGAGCCTGCGACTCCATCGGCTCCGGCTTCACGGGGTCCTCGCCGCCGCCGTAGTCGTGGCGTATTCGCTTGTGCCCGATGGAGACGCCGAAGAGCCTCGCACCCGTCTTCTCCTCGTCGTTCTCTGCTCCTGGCGCGGCGCGGCGCTCGACGGCAGCGGGAGCCCCCGGGCACGAAGGCATGAGCTCGAGCACTGCCGTAGGTGGGAGCGGCGGCGCCTCCGCTGACTCGCCGGAGCAGTTCCCGGCGGCGGCCACGTTGGCGGCGTCGAGCTGCTGGGTGACGGCGTACTTGGACATGAGGAGGAGGATGTTGTTGCAGAGCTTCTTCATCTGGCCGAGCTCGCGCGCCAGCCTCGAGTTCTCCGTCCGCAGCCGCTCGTTCTCCTCGCCAAGATCGCCGGAGGGGAACACGCCGGATCCGGAGCAGGACGGCGCCGGCGGCTGGAGAAACGGAGGTTCCGGGGACGAGCTCGACGACAGCACCTGCTCCTCGCCGGATTGCACCGGCGAGACAGGCAGGGCCATCGGAATCGCTGCCGCCGCGGCCGCAGCCTCCGCCACCATGACCACCCCCGTCGCCGCGGCGGCCGGCGTCACCTTCCGGCGGTGTATGTCGCAAAGTAGCCGCCTTTCCCCTCGGCGGAAGCAATCGTTGGCGAACTCCCACCTGTCCGGCACAATCTTCCTAAATCCCTACACCCAAAGAGCACCCATCACGCATCAGCACCCCAACGTTCCGGCGAAACTAAGACAGATCGAACGAACCGCAATAAAATAAACGGGAAGAGAAAAAGAACAAGAGCAACATTGACGTACGTAGGTGTTGAGCTGCCGCACGAAGCTGGAGAAGTTGTTGTGCTTGAAGTACCTGGGGAGGAGGTCGCGCGCGAACTCCGCCGGTCGCCACACGACGAAGGTGGATCCGTCCACGTTCCACGAGATGACGTCGTCGACCGCCGGGTCGTCCACCAGCTGGTAGGTCTTAGTCAGGAACGGCGTGGGCACCGACCTCTGCCCCGCCTGCGCCAGCGGCGGGGTTGGCTCGTCGGCGGCTGCTGCGCCCTGCTCGGCCATGGCGCCGCCGCCCGCGCAGATCTGGCCAGGCGCAGGAAGGAAGGAACGGGGCCTTCTGGAAGGTTCCGGTCGCGTAGCGTGAGAAAACCAACCTGTGAAGTACGAAACGGAGCGAGCGGAGGAGTCGGACACGGAGGCAGGGAAGAAAGGAACAGGGCAGCGGTCGCGGAGGGAGGAGCTTTTATAAACCGCTCGAATCGCGAGGGCCAAGAGGGTGGGCGTGGGTGGGTGGTTTCACGACGTTGGACTTGTGCTTTGCGGCGATCGGACGGTTGGAAACGGCATGCGCAGGGGTGGGTGGGGCCGTGGGGCGAGGACGCTGCGAGAAGCTTCGGTGCCCTTTTTTTTTTGTCCTTTTCTTTCCAGGTGTTCTGGAAGGTTCATGCGAGCCCGGCGGAGGAATCTGGGACACGTTTCGGGCTTCGGTGGGGCCCGCCTCCACGTGCCACAGCCAGGCAGCTGGGATGGGATAGCATTAGATTAGATTAGAATAGATTGACTGGACTATACCACGAGTACTGTATACTGTAGCAGTGTAGCAGTTGGATTGTCAGAATAAAATCGCGTTCGTCTACACGGTCGTCCGAGTTAATGATTCATCACATCTAACACGAATGGTTGAGTTCAAAGGTGATTTCTATTCCCTTTTATAACATGAAATAGATCACTAATAAACCTCTCGTAACAAATTCGTCAAGAAATCGCAACAAACCGTAGCACAATTGCGTCGTCAACCTGAGCACGCGGCCTTTGTCTTCTCCATGAGGCACGCGCCCCTACCACGTTTTTACCACTTGCCACCTTAGCAGATCCGGCGGCGAAGGCCAGAATACGCTTGCTCAACCGATCTCGGACGCTATCGCTGCTGCTTAACGGCCTGCAAAGGAACCAAATGAGTTGTTCGGCCGATTTGAGGCCATAAGTCTGGAGCGTCACAAGACCAGCTGCCAACTTCATCATGGCAATGACGAAGGAGCTTGACCTCGCTGGTGGAGTAAGTGAGAGCGTTGGTTTGGTAGGTATGTAGGCGTTGGCGATGGCAAGCGTGATGGTACCGGTCGGGGACCTGCGAGAGGACGTCACCGTTGAAGGACGAGCATGATGTTTGATGGCGATGGCGAAAATGTCGCGAGAGGTATATGGCGTTGTAAGGGGCGTTGAGTACAAATAAATTATTATAAAATAGGTTATCAAAGAAAATTACTACAGTATATATATCTCTCTATTACTTCTAATTACAAGTTGGTGGCGGTCACCGTTTTCCTCCAAAGTACCTGATCCGTCAGATCTGGCACTAGCGACTGAGATGGAAAGGGATTTCTATTCTGTTCCAGTGTTCCACAACTCGCCCCGTTGTCCCCTGCTCGCTCATCACTTCCTCCTTCGATTCGAACTCTCTTGCCTCTCCCCACAAAATCAAACCCACACAAAGGGAAAAATCTCACTGCGTCGTCATCAAATTTAGGATTGCTTCGCTCGCCTATGGACAACCCATCCCTCCCAAACATGTAGCCAGAGCATCATGTCACCACTGCCGACAAGCTCCCCACTGCGCCGCTGACGCCAGAACATGAGGGGGCGGTGAAGATGGGGGAGGGGATGAAGGAGGAGGAGTACGTGAGAGACCCCGACGACACGCACTCCTGGCGATGCGGTGCCGGGAGGTCAGCGATGACGAGGGATCTGAGGAGGGGAGAAGCTCGCTCAGGGCGCGGATCGGGCCCGACCATGACGACATGGCCAGGGCGCCCCGGAGGTGTACGAGGACAAGGTGGATGATGATGAGGACGACGAGGAGTACTACGATGATTTAGAGGAGGAGGAGGTGGCCGAGGGTTTCGATGAGCACGATGGTTGGGTGGTGCCAGTTAGGGGGACGAGGGCAAGAAGGTTGGGAGGAGGGAGCGGAGCCGGATGTCATTCAAGATTTGATTTATTTACTAGACATATTGCTAAATATGCTGAAAAAAATTGATGTTCATGGTACGGTTTGGGGCCATGTTTGATGATATATTCATTATAAGATTTGGGAATTACATTATTTCATATGAAAAAAATCATACATTTCAAATAAGATTTTTATATAACATTGTTTACTATTTATTGTGTTTGTACATAAGTAGTACTTATGTTTATCTAAAATTTGTAAAGTATTTTGTAATGTGAGAGCCTTTAGATTGCGAAATTAAAGATAATCTTAAATACAAGTTTGTAAACAAGTGTTTGGAATTTGTATGTTCCGACGAATTTATTTAAACATTCAATTATTACACATTAAGAATGAATAGTATCATTCAGATAGGGTTACTGCTCTTTGCAAATAATTTTTTTTGTCGTAAATTGAGTTTTCGTTACAACGTATAGGCACATGACTAGTAATTGATATAATTGTGTTCCGAATTTCAATTGGTTGTGTACTAGTGTGTGTTTGTGGAGGAGTATATTGGAAGAGGATACGAGGGTAGGACCAACAACTGAAAAGGACGAAACGACGGAGAGAGGGCGAGGGGCACGGCTTGTGGGCTAGAAGTCATAACCACAAACCAAAACAGCGACGCTGAAGCATGGAACGATGAGGGCTATGGCAAACGAGGGGGCGTAGAAAGAGTACACGAGGGCAAGGGGGACACACCTAGGTACAATTGGGGGGTGGGGACGGCAGGCGCACCGGCGAGGAGAAACCAACGGAAACATCGTTGTACCATTGGGAGGAGTGAGAGTCGAGGGGACAGAGAGGGCAAGAATGGGAGAGGAGAGCGCCGTACCATGGGGAGGAGTGAAAGCTGGGGGGACGGAGAGAGCAAGAATGAGAGAGTCGATAAGAAGCAAACGGATCGAACCCACGATACAGGAATCGTCGGCGGAGAAAGATCTAATGGTGGCACCAACGACAATGGAACAGAATGGGCAAACGACCAAAACCAGGAACTCGCAAGAAGGTAGGGTCAACTGTAAAAACGTCGCTGCGTACGGAGGGCCTCCAGAGCACCTGAATTATTCACAGCATACTAGGTATATTATTCCACAATTTTACCATGCAGTATTAATCTGAATGAGGGTGTGTGTCCTACCGAGCAAGGGAGCTACTAACATCCTATCTTTCGAAAGGATTGTTTCCAAGGTACACTTCTACTAGCCATCGAATCTCCCTAAAAAATATTAGTTACAGTTGCTCCATCTGGTGTACCAACAATCACGCTTCTACCAGCCATCAAATCTCCCTCAAAAATATCAGTTACAGTCGAACTCCATATGGTGTAACAAAAATCTAAGAAGTGTAATAATTAGTTATTAAGCTTACAACAAAATCTTTAATTTAAGAAGTGTAATAAATAGTTATTAAGTATGCAACAAAATCTTTACCCCCTATGCAACAAACATAAAATCAATAAAACAAAAATATGCCAACCAAAGCCTTGCTCATCTGGCCACTGGTTGTTGTGACACTCTATCCTTACTAGTCCATAGAGAAAAGAGTAGAACGAGCATGGTTGCAATGATGACTAGCTCCAGTCGTCAGATATGAACCACCAGAGGAGGAGAAGTTGGACGAAAAAAATGGGGATTGGGAGGTATAGAATTGGTAGGTGAATAGATGAGGATGAGATCCAATGCAACAAAAAAAATCTTAGAAGCACAACAATTAGTTCCTAAGCTTGCAATAAATCTATGTTTCGGATGCAACAAACACAAAATCAAGAACAAATGTGCAACAATTTTGAACTATTAAAGCAAAAAATATAAGAACCTATTGTAGCAAAAACTAACCTTGTTGCAATAACGAAGAAACATTTACAACATTCTATATCTTGTGCTGCAACATTCAGAAGGATGTGAATAAAGCTTTTTCGGGCCATCACCCAAAGACAAGGAAGTCGAACACTGCGATGGGTATCTCATCGTGAAGGTCAGCGGCTTGGTCCTCGAACCCCGTCACCTCGCCAGTAGACTTGGATTTGACGAGGATGAAGCTAGGCCACACCACCACCTCACCGTCAAGACCATACCATCCATTGCATGCCTCCTCCTTGCAGGTGACTGCATATATTTATTTATTCGTGTATCTCACATCAACAAGACTGCAACCTATGGCAGCGAAACTCAAATAGTGCTCGCCAGCGCTGCTACCCACGATCCCACGTGAGCTCTACCAGCAGTGGCAACCTTGGAACTCCCCTTCGTGCGAGATCCAACGATATTGGCGTGTAGCAAGAGAGATTGAGAGCGAGAGGGAATGAGGAGGGAACATGTCGAGAACCTCACCCAGGCGTGGAGTACCCTAGGGTCTCATATATATATTGTACAAATCCCATGATCGGTGGCTAACACACACATTCAATATTGTCATCACATCCATACTCAACATAGCATAGATATAAAAACATGTATCATATATATACAAAATATACATTGTTCTTACAATAAGGAGGTCATTGGCCGAATTAAATGCAATGGAAAAAAGTAGTTGTTGGGACCCAAATATGTAAATTCGGACCCTATGTGTATGTCACATTAGTTGAGAATCACGTTAGTGCACGCAGACTCAATATAGATGAATATCACAATCATACACAACGGAAACATAATAAAAGACTTCATATACTAATTATAACATGTTGACTGACTTTATGATTGACCTTTACATGGATATACCGCACAGGGCTAAACTAAAAATAATAAATTAAATTGTAACGGAAATAAAATATAGATAACCCTTCAGTATACCATAGGCAACTGGCAAGGCTCGCACACTAAACATTCATCTCTTCCTGGTACTCCTCCTCCATAACTAGTGTAGACTCCTCAACTCATGATTTGTTTTTGGCAAGGGTAAAGTATTTAAAACACTTAACAAGTTGTATGCAGAATGTAATTCTAACATAACTCTATACAAGACTTATTCCAAATAAATGGCTGATGTGGCTATTTTACAATAAAGAGGCATTTATAAATAATACAATAGATAAATTGAAATAACTATAAAACAAATAATAGTAATAAGTAATTTGCATGTATTTTTCAAGTAAATATGGCATCTAGCCCTAACATATTTCAAAATTTTTAATGGCATCTTACCTTCCCATCCAATTTTTTTTGCATAAATCTAACCCTAGACTATAATTCTTGAACATTACTCAATACCGTGAGCACGGTTATCGAAATAGATTTTACATTTTGCAGAAGTTATGCACTTTACCCACAATATACAATTAACTCACCATGTCTGCCGTGACTTACCATAAAAGAGTATGCAATTGAGCGATCATAACAAAGTCTTTACAATGCCTTATCTTAATCTAGTACTACCCACTAAGGTTTCAATATTGAAAGGGTATAACCGCCACAACAGGGCTTCACTCTTGCGCCATGTAAGTTGAACCATATAACTCAGGACTCACGCCACTACTGGTAGTATCAAAGCTAAACCATTGCAAATTAATCAGTTAGATCCGTTCCATTCTAGACATGTGGTTGTATGTTTGACCCAGTTCAAAAACTTGCATGGTTAAGTCCTTAATTGACCGATGCATGACTTCAACAATCCCCCTACCATTCTGACCGACCTTAGCATACTGCCTTTTGCCACTTGTCCCAATCTAAATTATTTACCACCTGAGTTGATTACCATATACTATGTGCCATCAACAAGTCAACATCGTTGTATGACAACCCCATCACTACAACTCAACATTATTGTGTGACACACCTGACACGCCTTTCATGAGCATGTTTTGTATTCTATTAATCAAAATTAATTTGATATTCCAAGAGACATGAGTTATAAATGGCATAACTAAGCACACTAAATACGGTCTAACCAACCCATGTTGATTTCTAATATTAACAAATTAGGAATGAACCATCCTATAGTGACAATTAATCACGACATACAAATGACAAGGTAGGATATAATTCAATTGGGATGATTAACTAGATTCCAAACTAAATTTGGAAACAAAGGTATATGTTAAATGATATGCATAATTTAAATTAATATAGTAATTTTGTAAAACTGGTTTCAACATGATCAAAGTACAATTTATCTTAGAAGATCTCTTATTTGTGCTTTGGACCTTGCTCTTGGTTCAACGTTCCTTCCTTGGACGCTCCGAGCACTTCAACGCCTACATGTTTCTAGAGAAAATACCAAATAAATACTAAAATAGAGATAAAATAAACTCTAAAAATTAAATAAAATTCACCATTAAATAGATATCAATTTTATAAATTTTTAGAAAATTGAATCGTCTCAATCGGAGTTCATATGAGGGAGAACGGGTTCTTGAAAGATTTGATAAACAGAAAAATACAGAAAATAGAAAGTACTGAATTTACTGAATTATTTTTAGTTTAAAAATCTGATTTCTTGCGTCAGCACCTGATCTGGACCAATCGAAAGCTGACACATCGCTTAGGCATATGGAATTGGTCTATCATATCCACCGGTCGACCGTGGACTTGGTGCACCCACAGTTCATCAGACTAGCAAGCAGGTCCGTGCGGAAGCTGACCAAATAGACACGAGAGTATGACCGAGCGATACACCAGCAAATAGATCTGACGTTGCGCTGACAATGTAACCAACGTGCCGTCCACGTGTCGATCACCGGGGCATGGCACGTGTGTGACGACAGCGCAGGAACCTAGGGTCACCGCCGGCGAGAAAGAAGGGCACCTACGGTTAGGTCGTGACCTCCCCTACCAAGTTGATCCTTGAAAGCATTGTGAATTAAAGTAGCCTTCGAAAAATGATTCGAATAAGAGTGGCCCTCGTAAGATAGACGCTATAAATTTGTGATGAAAATTGGAGTCTGCAATAGCATGAAAATATGCACTATTTTCATCACCCAACTTCACCTATGTAACGGACCGCCCTTTTCAAGGGGTGCGTATAAATACCCTCACAGCTACTCAGGAGTTTAGCTGTGGGTAAACAAGTGCACATTGCCAGACATAAACACAAATGCGAATATTTGATAATTAAATTTGGGGCCTAACGGCCAGAATTTTACAAAAGGTGTGACTGGCAACAGATACATTACCAAAACAATCACAGGAAAGGCTCGAGCAGATAGACCAAGGCCTTCAAAACCAAGCATCGACGCTATCGGCGATTCTTCGGAACTTGCCATCTTCATTGAAATCTAAAAGGGGGATTAGGAGCAAGGGTGAGTACACAACCGTACTCAACAAACCACACGGAAAATTCTGAATATTACATGCACAGAGTTTCAAGTGATTGGCTCTAGTTTAAGTATTTAGTGGATGCATGAACTAGAACTTAACTTAACATATATATTACATTTGAAACACAAACCATCAACAGCATCATCGACATGATGCAAACCACAGAGTTATTAACAAAATCTCAATTACTGTTAATTTATTATTAAACTACTCAAGCTCGCCATCGAATCACTCGAAATTAACCCACCATTAACCTAAGCACGGCGATTCGAATACCATTTGGTTCACTCAGAGAGCTACTCAACCTTACCCACAAGATATCTACTATCATTAGTGCCATGCAATTAACATGCAACTTTATGCATGCGTCCGACCGAGATGAACATAACCTTTCATTGAATTTCCCTTTAGCTCCTACCCAAGAGGTTTAAGCTTTTATTCCCCAAATTTCAGATGCCCACTTGCCAATGCGCGCATTTAACTCGCCACCGAGAATATCTACCGTTATGAGAATCGGCAATGGCTGCACCATCCCGTTCCACGCCCCAAACCCACGCGATACCACCTGTAGGTATTCCAAGGGGAAAAACAATATACCGGGCTACGTTGGATCAGGTCAACAGAGCTGACCGGCCCAACTTGTGGTTGAGAGAGGACTACGTTATTTACTTTGCTCAAGGGGTTGATCCTTAAATGCCAAGACCAAATTTCAACACACAAAACAACACCCCAGATGGCCCACTGCACTCCAACACACAACACCTTGGGCCTGGTCATCAGTTGGGGGCTGGGCCGCAACCACCTTCCGTGGTCCCCCCAGTGCATCCCCCAACCGTAGCAGTTTTAAAATAAGCCCCAAATCGACATTCGGGGTTTTTGAGTAATTAAATAAAAGTAGAGATTATAGTTTTAACTACCCTACGTGGTTCATTTCATGATAATCTAGGGTTGACAAATGATTATAATGTAATCAACATGGTTTTAATCAAGGGGTGGGTTTTAACTAATCAAGTCATTCTAAATTAGCTCTTTTTAAATTGCTACTCTTTTTACAAGAAAGTGCAAATAACTACATCTAAATATACAGTAGATATACGGAGAATGGGATTCAACATGATCAAGGAGTGTGGCTTGCCTTGCGGGGTTAGTGGTTCGCCTAACGAGAGACGGTCGATGTCGTGTCTGGTCTCGTGTGGTGCTTGCTCCTGACGCGGCTCCAAGAACTGCTCTGGCTCTGATTTCGCTCTGAGAGTCGCTCCGAGATCGAATCTAGCGCGAAAAGGCGAAATCCATAAATAAACGAATAAAACAATAAAAGAAAATAAAAACTGAAAAAGGAACGAGAGAGAAAATGGCCGGAATGGAGCTCAAGGGCATTTTTGGAATTTTCTGGATTTGATATGGCGAAACGGAGATCATTTTTGGACTCAGTGGCTCGAACAGATCAAGAATATATATATTTGGCTATTTTTGGATTTTTGGGAATTTTTGGGATTTTTCTGGAATTTAAAATGAATTTTTGGATTTTAAATAAATTAAAATCCGAAAAAGAAAATAAGAGGAGATATCAGGTAACGGGCCGCACAAGAACCAAGAAAGTCGGCCCACTACTCATTGGCAAGACAAATTTACATGGCCACACTACGCAAGACAAAGGCGTGCCATGGCTGGGCTTACCACACAAGGCTTGAGGGAGCCGACGGGCGGTTCAAGCGAAGCGAGAGATCGACAGGCTAGGCCCACCGGCAATGACAGAAAAGGGCATCAAGTAGCTGGGGCCACAAGGCAATGAGCGGAGGAGAGGGCGACGGAGCGAAGGGGATTTCACGGCCGGAGAAGATGAAGGCTAAATGGCTAAATAGCTCACGGAGTAGGGAAGGAGGGCGGGGAGGAGGAGGGCTCACGGCGAGCTCAACGGTGGCCGGAAATGGCCGAGAGAGGAGTGGAGCGGCGGACGACCTGAGCGGCACCGGCCGAGAAGATGAGCTCCAAGCACTGTGGAGGCCACCAGAGATGGAATGGGTAGGCGGAGGAGCAATACGGAGCTTCGGGGAACTCGACAGTGAAGGAAAATGGGGAGGAGAGGGAGTGGAGCGACCGGGCGGCGGTGAGGACCGGAGGTGGGGAAGATGAAGCTCGGCGCGGGCGAAGGGGAGCTCGGGAGCGCGAAAGAACTCACGGGGGAGAAGGAGAAGAGCGCTGCAGCTCGGGGCGGGAGAAAATGGAGGGGGCGAGGCGCTATTTATAGGGCCGAGGGAGGAGAGGGGGGTGGGGAAGGAGAGAGAAATGGCGACCAATCGGCGATGACGCCGAGCAGAGTCAAGCACAGGCTGGCCATGGCGAGGGGACTAACATCGCGTGGCTTGGCGATGGCGGAACTGGTGACGAGGCGCACGGCGAGGCGGCGAAGAGAGAGGGCGAAGGCGCCAGATTTTCAACGGGGAGGACGGCTATGGCGTCACGGCGAGCTGATGGAGGCGACGGGGAACGTGTGGGAATCGTGCGGAGTTGGTGGCCGATGGAACTCGACGAGGCGGTGAGGAAATCGGGGCGGGGCAGGTGCGCTAATGGTGAGGCAACGCGACGGCGGCCGGTGAGGGAGAAGACGTTGGCTGACGCGGCTACTAGCGAGGGGACGGGGTATGGCGCGGCGGAGTCGGTGGTCGAGAGGACGGTGATGCGATGGGTAGCAAAGGGCGGATTCACATGAGGGTCAAGGCCGACCAGCAGAGGAGCGATGCGGGGAGAAGAAGGAGGAAGAAGACGGGTCATGCGGTGGGCTTGGGCCAAAGGGGAAATGGGCTATGAATTTGGGCCGAGCAAACGGGTGGGAAAATGGCCATGGGAGCGCGCGGGAAAAATGAAGGGGGAGGAGGAGGTTGCACGGGAAATGAAAGAAATGGGCTACAGAAAAGAAAAACCGAGCCGTAGAAAAAAACGGGGCGCGGAGGAAGAGTTTGGACCGGGCTGAGGGGAAAAGAAATGGGCCGCATGGGCGGGAGATGCAAATCGGGTCGAAGGAAGATATGTCGAAATCGGCCGGACCGAGGAAAAAGAAATGGCCAAGGGAAACGGGCCGAGGAAAAAGAATAGGCCGAGGAGGAGATTTCAAATTGGGAGGGGAAAAGAATTCGGTCCGGGCCGAAAGAAAATGAATCGGGCCGGGGAAAAAGATTGGGCCGAAGGAAGACAGGCCGAGGGGAGAAGGAGGCCCACGGGCGCCATGAAAGAAAAACCGCCGCTAAATTAATGAGGGAAGACTGGCCGAGGAAGATCTCGGTCAAGAATTCGGACCTGGAAAATAATCGGGCCAAGGGTGCGGGAAAGAATTGGGTCGCGAGGAAGAAAACGGGCGTGGCCGAGGAAAATGATACCTACGGAGGAGAACTTGGGTTGAAAAGAACAGCCAAAAGAGGAATGGTCAAAAGGAAATGCGCCTAAAGCGGAAAATTTCCCAAAAGGGAAAGGAACACAAGATGGCCAAATAAATTCGAAGAAACTCAGGAAAAAGTAAATAAATTCCAAATAAAATAACTAAATCAAATTTTGAAATTTTTGGGGTGTTTCAACCTACCCCCCTTAAAATAAATCTCGCCCCCGAGATTTAATCATCCTAGGGGAAACAGGTTGGGAAATTCTGCTGCAATCCCGATTCCTTTTTCCGGTGGGTTCCTTTAAAATAATCTCTCGGCAATACTCTGCATCCTCTGCACTTTCTAACATTCCTATTCTCGAGTCAGTCTTTCTATTGTCTCAAAACTCGAGATACCACTTGTGATAAGATATACCACTTGTGATGAGGTAGGTCTTTTAGCAGGTCCAATCCTTTTAACTGCGGTTGGTCTGCTGGTTGCCGAGGGTATTTTGTTAACTGTGATTCTTGAAGTCGCTAGGGTCCGAGTTAATTCGACATGATGGTGACTTGCGTCATTATTCTAACTTTCTTGAAGTTCGAGAGGTTCCTCATATCCGGTGCAAATTTTTCTCAACTCGAATCGCTGAATTGGCTTGGAGGGCATTACTTTCAAGTAAACAAGGGTCCTTATTCGTGATTGACATTCTCCTTTTCTTTGTCTCAGATAACTTTCCTCAAGGTAATCCTAATCGATTCTCGCACTTTTTTTCCATAAAGGGCTTTTAAAAGGTGTCCTCTTTAATGATCTCCTGAGCACATTTTTTAATATCCGTGATTTCTTTCTTCCGGCAACACTTGTCGGTAGTAGATTATATTAAATGTTACTTTTGTCCTCCTCGCTCTGGGGTAACAGTTCCAAGATTTTGGGTTGTGGACTGGGCTTTTTGTTCTGACACTACTTCCTTCGGAATTTTCTAACATCTTACCATAAATATCTTCCTGAACTTCATTCCTGCTGTAAGCTTTGTTTAATTGCAATAGGGTGGGTTATCTTGGTCAATTTGTCAACTATCCTTTAATCAACATCAACTTTTGGTTGGATCTTTTCTGTCTGTCTATAGATCTGCTGGTGGCAGGTGGTACTAACTGTCAATTCTGCACTCATGACTTCTTGTAGACTTCCAAAATTTTGGTGCGATCTGAGCTTCTTGATCTGACACTTCTTGATTTGACACTACTTCCCTTGGAATTTCTTGTGAGAAATCTATTCTGATCTTTATCTCAATTTCTGTCTGGGGAAAGGAGTTGTAATGGGTTAGCAGTCTTCCGAGGGGCATGGTTATCCTTCCAACACATACTACTGCATAGGACATTTTTGGCTGCTTTCTTTGTCAAAATCAATCCTCTTATATCTTTATCTTCACTTATATAGTTATAGAGCCACAATATCCTTTGTTTATCTGGCGAAAACTCTTGAGGGACTGTTATTCTGTCATTCTCTTTCTACACCGTCAATTTCTTCATCTTCTTGTCAAGCTGTCATGACTTGATCCAATGGTCTGGTGGGATCCCAATTAAGTGCATGAATCTGCCACCACTTGTAGGTCAAGATTTCTTTTCTATTTCTGACTGGTTCCTCATGGTGGGTTAAGTCACTTTTCTTGTCATTTGGTCTGACTTATTCTTAAATGGTTGGTGTCTTGGACATCTGAGGTAAGGATGCCGATTTATTTCCTTTCTACTGACCTTGGGTTTATCCGCATGCTGACTCACTGTCTCTAGCTATGATGAATGCTCTTGACTGTCTCATATTGGTTAATAAGCCGTCATTAGAGCGACATTCCGACCTTCCTGATCATGCCTTTAGTTTCTTGAATGATCAATCTCTGGGATTTTCACACTGGAATTAACTTGCTAATAATTTCTTAGGGGTTTGGAGAAGGAAATGTAGGTGAGGGGAAATAGGCTAAAACATCTTTGCAAGCAAGATCCAACAAAGCCAAAGAGTGAAACTGCACTGGGTTAAAAGAATCAATGCGGGCTTAAGACTGAACTTGAAACTTACTGAGGTCAACATCTGTGGCTTCTACAGCTTCTTCGGTGAACATCTGATCTATCAAGCTTCTCGGGGCATTGGGGTTTGGTTCGGTCTCGGACGATGCCTTTCCTTGTCGCAACTCTTGTCATTGCCTCTTGCTTGTCGATCCGCACAACTCTGTGGCCTGTCGATAAAGTTGGAAGCCTGCGCCTTGGCCATACTGGATGGTAAATGCTTCCTGGGGCAACAATGCCGGAAATGTCCCATTTGTCCGCAGTGGAAACAAATTATGGTCTTGTGGGGCAATCATTCGTGATAATGATTTCTTGCAATTGAAGCACTTCACTTTCCTCGAAGTTGAGGTTTCAGCAGATACCGCCTCTTCTTCTACAAACGGCCTTTTGGCAGAAAACCGATAGAATCGCATTAGTATCCTTAGCGCCTTGGGTTCAAGATCCTTGTTTGTTGGGCCTTCCTTTCCTAACATTTTCAAGTCGCTCCGGTTTCTGGCCATTATCAACTTGTTGACCATTGTCGACAAGTCTTGGAAATCAAGTGCCGGATGTGGAGCTTCAAATTTTCTTGTAGGCTCAGAGAATCTTTCCTCTTCTTGGCTTCTAGATTCACTTCTTCAGGCATATCGATAGTCTGGTTAAATTGGTGGAGGTACTCCAAAACTGTTCTTTCACCTTAGTGGAGAGTCAAAAATTCCATTCTTTTAGCTGCAATTAAGGCTTCAGGGATGTGGGCTTTTCGGAACGCTTCCTCAAATTCTGACCATGTGGTTTCTTGTCCGGATTTCTGTCCTTGAAAATTCATCCACCAAGCGACGGCTTGTCCTTGAAGCTGGTGCGAGGCGTACAACACTCGCTCTTTGTCGGAGCACTGAATTGCGTCGAGTCTCCATTGAATGCTTCGATCCACCATCTCGCCGTAAGTGGTTCTCACGAGCTTGAAAAGACGGTGGTCTTGTCTTCTGGAAATCAGACCATCTTGATCCTCCAATATTTTCATCCTGTCCTTGGGGATATCCTTGGGATCTAGCGGCGAGCTGGTCTAACATTCTTTCCATCAGTTGTGTCTGGCGCATCACTGCTTGATGCCTATTCCTTTCCATCATGGCTAGCACCTGGGTTAAGCCGGTTATGCTTCGCTGATTCTCGCCTCTCTCGAGAGGTTGGTGTGGTCCGACTCCTGCCATCTGACTTAATCTGATTCTTATTCGGTTCTGCAGCTGGTTTTGGGCAATCAGGAGCTAAGTAAGATTTAGAGTTTGGGGTAAGAGTAGAATGAATAGGTGAGAGGCTTAGACGAAGGGCAGGAGATTTTTGAGTTTGGTAAGGCTATACAGATATTTAGGGCAACACGAAATTATCAGAAATAGGGGAACATAGTTTTGCGTATATTATGGAGTCGTACTTAGTACCGTCTTAAGGTCTGGTACGATCCATGTTACATTACCAGAAAATCTATTACACAAAGGGGTACGATCTAAGACTAACGATCGACTACGGCAGAAATTTCTTCTTGTCGATGAGCTGGTTCAGGTCCACCACCTAAAAGCGACTACTGATTCTAAGCGCCATCTACTACGCAAATTTCGAAGTTTAGTTGAGAAAGAAAAACCTTAAATAATTTTTGGAAACAGAATTTTAGGTAAGGTAGAAGGAGGTGAGAAGAAAAGAAAGATAGCTAATATGCTCATATATTTTTGTAATAAGTTTGGTTTAAGTTTTTAAATAGTTTTGAAAAACAATTCCTAAACCATCTTAAGGTCTTGATCTACTGGTCAAGCCGGGCTCTGATACCACTTGTGACGGACCGCCCTTTTCAGGGTGCGATAATACCCTCACAAACTACCCAGAGTTTAGTCAGGTAAACAAGTGCACATTGCCAGACATAAACACAAATGCGAATATTTGATAATTAAATTAGGGGCCTAATAGCCAAAATTTTACAAAGGGTGCGACTGACACCAGATAAATTACCAAAACAACCACAGGAAAGGCTCGAGCAGATAGACCAAGGCCTTCAAAACCAAGCATCGACGCTATCGGCGATTCTTCGGAACTTGCCATCTTTATTGAAATCTAAAAGGGGGATTAGGAGCAAGGGTGAGTACACAACCGTACTCAACAAACCACACGAAAAATTCTGAATATTACATGCACAGAGTTTCAAGTGATTGGCTCTAGTTTAAGTATTTAGTGGATGCATGAACTAGAACTTAACTTAACATATATATTACATTTGAAACACAAACCATCAACAACATCATCGACATGATGCAAACCACAGAGTTATTAACAAAATCCTGAATTATGGTTAATTTATTATTAAAACTACTCAAGCTCGCCATCGAATCACCCAAATTAACCCAAATTTCATTAACCGGAAGCACGGCGATTCAATACCATTTGGTTCACTCGCAGAGCTACTTAACCTTACCCACAAGATATCTACTATCATTAGTGCCATGCAATTAACATGCAACTTTTATGCATGCGTCCACCGAGATGAACATAACCTTTCATTGAATTTCCCTTTAGCTCCTACCCAAAGAGGTTTAAGCTTTTATTCCCCAAATTTCAGATGCCCACGGCCAATGCGGCGACGAATCAAGCTAATGAGGAATACCTACCGCTATGAGAATCGCAATGGTCGCACCATCCTGCTCCACGCCCCAAACCCACGCGATACCACCTGTAGGCATTCCAAGGGGAAAAACAATATACCGGGCTACGTTGGATCAGGTCAACAGAGCTGACCGGCCCAACTTGTGGTTGAGAGACGACTAAGTTATTTACTTTACTCAAGGGGTTGATCCTTAAATGTCAAGACCAAATTTCAACACACAAAACAACACCCAGACGGTCCATCGACCCAACACACAACACCTTGGGCCCGGTCATCGGGCTAGGGTCAAGAACCACCTTTCGTGTCCCCCCAGTGCATCCCCCAACCGTAGCAATTTTAAAATAAGCCCCAAATCGACATTCGGGGTTTTTGAGCAATTAAATAAAAGTAGAAATTATAGTTTTAACTACCCTACGTGGTTCATTTCATGATAATCTAGGGTTGACAAATGATTATGGCGTAATCAATATGGTTTTAATCAAGGGGGTGGGTTTTACTAATCAAGTCATTCTAAATTAGCTCTTTTTAAATTGCTACTCTATTTACAAGCAAGTGCAAATAACTACATCTAAATATACAGTAAATATACGGAGAATGGGATTCAACATGATCAAGGAGTGTGGCTTGCCTTGCGGGGTTAGTGGTTTGCCTAACGAGAGACGGTCGATGTCGTGTCTGGTCTCGTGTGGTGCTTGCTCCTGACGCGGCTCCAAGAACTGCTCCGGCTCTGATTTCTCTCCGAGAGTCACTCCGAGATCGAATCTAGCGCGAAAAGGCAAAATCCATAAATAAACGAATAAAACAATAAAAGAAAATAAAAACTGAAAAAGGAACGAGAGAGAAAATGGCCGGAATAGAGCTCAAGGGCATTTTTGGAATTTTCTGGATTTGATATGGCGAAACGAAGATCATTTTTGTACTCAGTGGCTCGAACAGATCAAGAATATATATATTTGGCTATTTTTGGATTTTTGGGATTTTTTGGGATTTTTTTGGAATTTAAAATGATTTTTTTGATTTTAAATAAATTAAAATCCGAAAAAGAAAATAAGAGGAGATATCAGTGCAACGGCCGCACAAGAAAGAACCGCAAAGTCGCCCACACTGCTGGCAAGACAAATTTATGGCCACACGCCAAGACGGGCAAGACAGCAAGGCGCATGGGCTGGGCCACACCAAGGCTTGAGTGAGCCGACAAGGGTTCAAGGAAGCGAGAGACCTGACAGGCTAGGCCCACTGGCAATGATGGAAAGGGCGCCCAAGAAGCGGGGCCACAAGGCAATGAGCGGAGGAGAGGGCGACGGAGGCGGGGATTTCTACCGGTGCCGAGAAGATGAAGGGCTAAATGGCTAAATAGCTCACGGAGTAGGGAAGGAGTGGCGGGGAGGAGGAGGGGCTCACCATGAGCTCAACAAGGGCTTAAATGGCCGAGAGAGTGAGTGGAGCAAGCGGACGACGGAGTGGCACCCTGAGCCGAGAAGATGAGCTCTCATGAATACTGTGGAGGCCACCAGAGATGGAATGGGTAGGCGAGGAGCACAGGAGCTGGGAACCCGACAAAGGAAGGAAAATGGGAGGAGAGGGAGGGAGCTACGGACGGTGGTGAGGACCTGAGGTGGGGAAGATGAAGTTCTGCGTGGGCGAAGGGGAGTTTTGAGCGAAAGAACTCAAGGGGAGAAGGAGAAGAGCGCTGCAATGCAAGGAGAAAAGTAGGGGCGCAGGCGCTATTTATAGGGCCGAGGGAGGAGAGAGGGGCGGGGGAAGGAGAGAGAAATGGCGACCATCATGGCGATGACGCCCGAAAGCAGAGCTGCACAGGCGGTTTGCGGCGAGGGGACGGAACACTACGTGGCTTGGCGCTTATGGCGGAACTGGTGACGAAGGCGCACGCGAGGCGGCGAAGAGAGGGCGGGCGCCAGATTTTCAACGGGGAGGACGGCTATGGCGTCACGGCGAGCTGATGGAGGCGACAGGGAACGCGTGGGAATCGTGCGGAGCTGGTGGCCGATGGAACTCGACGAGGCGGTGAAGAAATCGGGGCGGGGCAGGTGCGCTAATGGTGAGGCGACGCGACGGCGGACGATGAGGGAGAAGACGCTATCGACGCACATCGGGCAAGGGACGGGTATGGCGCATGAGTTTGGTGGTCGAGAGGACGGTGATGCGATGGGGTAGCAGGCAGGCGGGATTCGCGCGAGGGGCTGCGCTCGGACCGGGCAGAGGAGCGATGCGGGGAGAAGAAGAAGGAGGAAGAAGACGGGGGCTGGCGCGGGTGGGCTTGGGCCAAGGCGGGGAAATGGGTGGCGGGGATTTGGGCTGAGCAAACGGGTGGGAAAATGGCCATGGGAGCACGCAGGAAAAATGAAGGGGTGGAGGCCAATGAAACGAAAGAAATGGGTCATGAAAAGAAAACCGGCCAGAGAAAAAAAACGGGGCGCGGAGGAAGAGTTTGGACCGGGCTGAGGGGAAAAGAAATGGGCCGCATGGGCGGGAGATGCAAATCGGGTCGAAGGAAGATATGTCGAAATCGGCCGGGCTGAGGAAAAAGAAATGGCCACGGGAAATGGGTCGAGGAAAAAGAATAGGCCGAGGAGGAGATTTCAAATTGGGAGGGGAAAAGAATTCGGTCCGGGCCGAAAGAAAATGAATCGGGCCGGGGAAAAAGATTGGGCCGAAGGAAGACAGGCCGAGGGGAGAAGGAGACCCACGGGGCGCGCGCGGGAAAGAAAAATCGGCCGGCGAAATTGGGCTGAGGGAAGACTGGGCTGGAGGAAAAGATCTCGTGCCGAAGAATTCGGACCGGGAAAAGAATCGGGCCAAGGGTGCGGGAAAGAATTGGGTCGCGAGGAAGAAAACGGGCGTGGCCGAGGAAAATGATACCGGCCGGAGGGAGAACTTGGGCCGGAAAAGAACAGGCCAAAAGAGGAATGGCTGAAAAAGGGAAATGCGCCCAAAAGCGGAAAATTTCCCAAAAGGGAAAGGAACACAAGATGGCCAAATAAATTCGAAGAAACTCAGGAAAAAGCAAATAAATTCCAAATAAAATAACTAAATCAAATTTTGAAATTTTTGGGGTGTTTCAACCTATTTTTGTTTAGCATATTGCTTCCAGTAAATGCGTTGATGAGCAAGCAAATTAGGAAGATGATCACGAACCAATTGCCAAAAAATCCTCTCAGCCGACTATAGCCGGTGCTCAGCTTCTAGATCATCCAGGTACGCGTTGACAGATTGTTTCTTCAGTAGTGTAGAATTTGGACCAGCATAATTGTCCCACAATAACACAGAGTTCCTTGTGCACCTACGAAACGGGTGCCATGAGGCAACAATCTGAAATTCTGAATGTAAGAGAGACTTGACGAACAAAATCCATCAGATTTCTACGAGTTCGGTTCGGCTGAATTGGATCGGAAGAACAAATTTTCAACCCAGGAAACGTGCGCCGGTTATGCCGCTTGTATTGCTGACTTGCTGCCGGTTCAAGCTTAAGACCCCGAAGTTCCAGCAACGCAACAAGCAAAGAGTATCCAACGAGGCAACGATCTTAACATGCGGAAGGGCGGATCTGAGGTTGCCGGTATGTCTCGGTATCTCAAAAAAAATTGATAAATGCTATAAAATCATCTTTTCAATATGTTAAATTTGTTAATTGAACTGATTTTGATTTCGATAGTTTGAGATTTTTAAAACTTTAGAAGTATTTGTACTATACTTTTAGCAAATTTCAAATACATACGAGATTATATAGAATATATTATACGCATGGAATATATACCAACATAGAACTTTTTTCTAGTTTCCCACTAGTATGGGGCAGTGGCGTAGCTAGAATTTTAGTCATGGGTGGTCCAGCTTAACTTTTTTTAACAATATAAGTGTAGCATACCAACATTTAAATTAAAAAATACCAAACACAATATGATCAAATAAAAGCTTTAACAACCATCGCTGCAGACAGAGCTCTACCGAGAAATCCTACGATTTTTTTTCCCACGTAAAAATACCTAGCGCTTAATTTTCACGACCAGTGGGGTCCGTGG
Organism: Guadua angustifolia; assembly: GCA_036346375.1. NCBI lineage: Eukaryota > Viridiplantae > Streptophyta > Magnoliopsida > Poales > Poaceae > Guadua > Guadua angustifolia. The sequence goes on from CM070514.1 coordinate 40,673,106, forward strand.
CCCACCGGGACCACCCTGTAGCTCCACCCCTGGTATGGGGAGTACGTGTTAGTTGGTCGCTACCAGGACAAAGCAATCATGTGTCACTTGCCACGTTCCTCTTTGACAGTAGAAGCAACGTAATACGTATCACTTGCCATGAGCCTTTAATGAGGCACCTCGTTGACAACACGATAGCCACCTCAATCATGGCACGTGCTTCGACCAGTGCGGCAGGTGCAGATAGGGTTGAAAACCGAAACGGAATTTCTGACTATTTCAGAGAAAAACGAAAATGAAAAATGCCAGTACAGAAACGGAAACAGGAGACTAGTTCCGATGAAAACGGAAATGGAAATTCCGTATAAATAAAACCAAAAATTCCATTTTCTAATTTAAATAATGTCAGATATATATATTGCTTTATAGATAATTTCAAATATAGTTCAGAAATTGTACAAAAATTCTCAAAAATATCATATACCATTCTGAACTTATGAAAATTATATTTAGCAAGATTTTGGTTTTGTTTTTCTCAAATTAATTAATTATTTAAATATGAAAATAGCCAAAACCATTAATTAAATGCTAAAAATTCACAAAATCAGAATTAAAATGCTCAATTAAAAAATTTGTAAATTTTTAGGATTTTACTACTAGGAACATATCTGGATAGAATTTTTCACTCTCGTTTCCGTATCCGCTCCGTTCCGTTTCGCATCCATTTCCGTTACTATCTGTTTCCGGATTTCCGATTTCGCTTCCATTACTAATAAAAAAAATGTGAAAACAAAAATAGAACAATCATTTATCGATCGTTTTCGTTCTATTTTCATCCCTACCGTGTGGACCCTAGAAGCCTACTGCGACGTGAGACTATAGTAGATCTAACTGACGATCCTACTACGTATAGAGACCACCATAGAAACCTTGCATGCTATGAGATGGTGACATCTCTTGCTACCTAGCTAGGTAATAATCCATCTATTATAGCCGAGAGAAATGGAGCCCAACCAGGGGCTCCACGTGTTGGCCCGCCATTTTGCGAAAACCCCTAGTTTCAGGAAATTACTTAATAGGTCCTCGTAATTTTCTCGTGAGGCTAAAATATTTTTTCCTTTCGCTTAGGTCCTCGGCGCAGTATTTTACTAAAAGCCTTCCGTTAATTTCAAATCGCGAACGAGCCCTTTTCTAATTTTTTCAGATAGCTTAATAGGTCCAAAAATTAACAAACAAAGTTCCTACTTACGTTTCAGTCCTTTCTCCGCTTTCCCGAGAAAAAGTTTTCGCCACCAAAAACCCGAAAAAATGTTTTCGCCATTTAAAAAACAGAAAAATGTTTTCGCCACAGAAAAACACTTGATTCTCCCGATTTCGAAAATGTTTTCCAATCGAAAAACCCGAAAAAATGTTTTCGCCACCCAAAAACCGAAAAATGTTTTCATCTAAAAAAACGGAAAAAATATTTTCATCACAAAAAAAACACGGATTCCTCCCGTTTTCCCCAGGAAAAATGTCTTCGTCACCGAAAAAACCCGGAAAAAATGGTTTCGCCACCCAAAAACACCGAAAAAAAAGTTTTCGCCACAAAAAAAAACACAGATTCCTCCAGCTTTTTTTCCCCCCCCCGTGCTCATGCTATCGAAATTCAATCGACGCAGCGTAGCGCGCATTACAGCCTAGTATATGTTAACTATCGTAGCTTCTCGGTAAGAGAGATGACCGCAATTACGTTGAAGAGGAGGGAGAGAAAAAGCAACCGAATAAAATAAGCTAAAGCTTCGGCGATCCATGGGTTGGATTCCAACGGATGCTGCTAGAAGTTGGAACGGATGCTGCTAGAAGTTGGCAAAGCAAAAGCACATTTGACGAACTGCGGCCTTGCGGCCGGTCCCGAGAAAGGTCAAAGGATGATGCTTTAGAGCTTTCTAGTGGAAATACGTACCGATGAGTTGACTAGGGCGAGAGAGAGACGGAGTAGAGTCTCTGTCTGGCATGTGCTGGTCCAGGCAGCTCTCTTCCACCGCAGCGTGACGGTGCTACTGTGTACATGGCAGCTAGTACATTCCGTACTGTGTAGGAGTAGACTAGTAGTCACTGCATTAGGGCAGTCTCAATCCATAGTTTTCATGAGGAGTGTCTAGAGAAGAGAGAAAGTAAGAAACCAATACATAGTTTCTCAACCCATGGTTTCCATGAGTAGTGTCTAGAGGAGAGAGAGAGCAATAAACCAATGTGTCGGTGTTTCGAGAACCGGCAAGTAAATTTGTAGGTCTAGAGGGGCTACGCGCTTCCCGCCTCAATGGTTAGACCGAAAGAAAGGAAGGTCCAAGATTTATATCGTTCGGCGTAACGCCCCTACTCCAGCTGTGAGGTGGTCGGGTGTTATTGATTCTCGTATATCCGCTGTTACAAGCAAGGGCCGAGTTTCGCTCAACGCGCTTTGTGTACAAGGGTCGCCAGAATGGCCGCAGCGTGATTTGGGAGTGCTATGTTCGATCGCTTACCCCCTCTCGCCTCCTCCTCGCCTCCTAGTTTCAAGGGTCGGCTTTCTTATATAGCCCGGGAGGCAAGTTACGCGAGGTTACACGGAGTGTGTAAAGGGAAAAATGGATGGGGCCTCTACGCCTAGGAGTCCGGCTTTTGCCTCGTGTCCGTTATCGACTTGACCTTTGATGTAGCCGCACGCCCCTGGCCGGGTTGATGGTCGCGCAGAGCAACGGCCGATCCGCTCCTCCGGAAACGGCGACTCTTCTTCGGCAGTGGCCGTGCCGACGCCGAGGGCGCCGCCTTCGTGGACCGTTTTGGGAAGGCGCCAGAAGCCCCGCCCCTCGCCGATCGTGATTTAATTGCCGACGCCCGCTTTAGGTGACCAGAGAAGCCGCTTCCGACGATTTGATGTCCGCTTTGCGAAGATGATCCGAGCTTGTTCGGGTTACCGACGGTCCGACCGCTGGTCGCCAGCCTGGTCGCCGCTGTCAGTGAGTCCGTGGGGCGCCGGTCCCAGAGCGCTTGGCCGGACCGCTTCGGGCTTGGTCGGGAACCGAGCGCCGCGGGTCGGTCGGTCGGCCCACCAGCCGCGAAAAGCGTGCCGAGGGTGTCCGACTTATTATGCTTGTCGGGCCTCTTCGGGCCGGATTGGTCGGAAGTCGTGGGCCTCCGAGCAGGCTTGTTTGAGGCTCAGCACGCGGTGGCGCCCATATGCTTCTCCCGGTCACCGGGGATACCTATGTCCCGTATTCGCCAATAGCCCCCGAGCCCCGAGCGAATTGAGAGCTTGCCGGGTTTGCCCTGCTCAACGGATCTCGACGAGCATGCCGCTTTGGTATGGCCGATCCTCGCGTTTTAGGACCGACGACCGCTTCGCGATTGTGCCCCACGGCCGTTTGGTTTGGTTTTGCTCGCGCCGCGAAGCGATCCGTGGATGGAGTTTCGAGCCCCGAAGCGGTCGGAGAGCGGCCGGGGTTTATTTTTCGTGGCGGAGGCAGCCCGATGGTGGACCCGAGGTCTTGGTTAAAGCCGCCTAAGTACCTGCAAGTGCATTAATTGGTCGGAGGTGGCCTCCTCGGTCGCTGGTGTCCGACCAAACGGGTTGGTTGCCAATGCCCGTGCGCGATGAAAGATCCGGCGATGGAGTTTTGAGCCCCGAGCGGACGGAGAGCCGGCCGGGGTTTACCTCGTGTGTGAGGCGCCCATTTTGCGCCGTGATCCCGATGTACTGCAAGGTCGGCGCTAAGCCAGAATAGATAAACGCGCCTGCCTCATGCTTTCAAGTTGAGCGAGGGCGGTGGCGCTGCTTTCCACTAACACGCCCGTCCGCAGTGTGAAGGAACGAGTTGGCCTAGAGGGGGTGAATAGGCAACTTTACAATTTTCACTTTAAATCTCAGATTTAACTTATTTACCTAAACTACAAATGAACTAACACAAGAAATAATCAATTCAACAAAGAATAAATGAAAGCAAAGATAGTAAATGAAATAAAAGACAAAGAGACAAGAGAGTTATCCCGAGGTTCAGAGCACTCCTCCTAATCCTCGTGAAGCACTTCTCTCAAGTATTGCTTCTCCCACATGCCTAGTCGCAGAGCTTGGGATCACACTAGGGGTAGCTTTTTCACCACTCCAAAGGAGGCAAGCTCCAGACCTTTCACAAATAAGAGTTGCCTTCCACACTCGCCTTTGGACAGTCTAACTCTTCACTTCTCCAAGCCGCCTAGGATCAAAATGATCCAAGAGTAATAAACTTCCCACAAGTTCTCGCTCTTGGTTTACACTCAAACACACTACTAGACACACTTGGAGCTCAAACCGAGATGAAATATGATTTTTGAAAGTCGTGAAAAATGACTTTTGCCGAGAAAATGAGAGCTCAATGCTAAAATGTGCAGGAGTTCAAAAAGTTCTATGGTAGATGGCTCTGCAATGTTTATATACTCAAATTTGATGAATATAGCCGTTGTACCTACCACAAGGACTGCTGTACGGTCGTAATATAAAATGAGATAAAACACGCTATAAATGACCAACAAGAATTTCTAGCGACATCGATCATGTGTATCACGGACCAAATCAAGAAATTCAGATGTTATAGTATGGCGGACCAAAAATAGGTCCGCCATAGATGGGCAAAGTTTGGTCTCGATAAAGATAGCTATGTACATGACGGATCGAAAAATCGGTCCGCACAAACATGGTCTCGATGAGGATAAACCTTATGATCAAGGACTAAGAAAGATTTTTGAGCAAAGTCATTTTAGACATAAGATTATTTGAAATTGATTTTTGGTCTAAAAGCTTGTTGAGCTACTTTTTATTTAAACATTGAGATGATATAATCTAGAAATAAAATATCGCAAACTTCAAAGAATACATCTCAGATAGTGAAATAGCAAAGGCTTAGAACAAGATTTATGCCGACCTAAAGTTCGGTCCATTATAGATGGGCAATGGTTGAGTTTCAGAATTTCAGTAGTGTATGCCTGACCTAACTTTAGGTCCGCTATAGATGGGCGATTCTCAAACTCTGTTTTGCTAAGGTCAAGATGTATGCCGGACCTAAAGTTAGGTCCGCCATAGATGGGACAAATGAGAAGAGTGTCAAACTATTATATGCTTTTGCAAATGCATTTAAAATATGAAATCATGAAGTCAGCTTTTGGTCTCAGAGACATGCAAGGTATTTTTATCAAGATATTAAAGTAGTAATTTTGGTTCAAGGTTTAGAGTTTGAAATAAAGGATTTAAGCTCCAAGTCGTCTAGAGTAATATTTTCCTAATGAACCAAGATACCAACTTGTGCTAAGTCCCCTTGATAGAACAAATTTATTTAAACGGAAATTCCTAATCTCCTTGACTTGAACCAACTCCCAAGTCTGAAACTATCAAATTAAATACCTTAGTCTTGTTTGTCCATCATGCTCCATCCAAGATTTCAGCAGTATGAGAATATTATTAACTTGGTCATCAACACCAAAACTAATAAACAATATATAATCGTAAATTGAGGGGGCCTAGATGCTATCAATCTCCCCTTTTGGTGATTGATGACAACATACCTTTTAAGTTAATAAAATCTCGCTTATTCTCAAAAACAAGGTTAGCTTGACATAGTATACACATATGAGGATGCTCCCTCAATGTAGATGCAAGTTCTGAACAAATGAAATATATGAATTATTTTAGGACTATATTAGATCCTTAAAACTTTCATTATCAAGAAATTTCATAAATGGCATTCATCGGATCATATAAGGATAAAATATCTGTAATCACCGCCGAGTATGACAAGGAATGATAGTCCAACACACACATTTAGTATAATAGATATACTCATAGTATATTTAATAACACACTTCTAATCTAAGCATATTAGCTTACTAACTTCTCCCTTTGGCATTAATCAAAAAAAGGAACGACTTTTTATGTGCCTTGAAAAGGTTCCCATGAATTTGACAGAGGAGACATTTCTTTTCACTTCTTCTTCTTTTTCTCGGTTGCTAGGATCCGATTGACTTGATGCTTGTGCCATTGCTTGTTCATGCCACCGATAATCTGGATCTCTGTGTTGAAGGACCAAGTGATGAAGATCATGACGGTCGGTCCACGGAATTTTGTAGCTGATCCATTGTCAAGGATAGGTCTTGTAGGTCTATGTGATGTTGTTCAAAGAAATTGTCCAAAGTCATAAAAATTAGTGCCGTAATCTTCCTAAAATATTCCAAGTCTTGATTGAGTCCAAAAGCTTTTGTTCTATCGATGTACGAGCAAAGAACAACTTGATTCAACATGTGCTTTTGATTAGTGTCCATCTTTAGATTCATGTCATATAATCATCCCCCGATCAAGTTCTCGATTTGTGCTCACCGAGGTGACCCAATTCTCAGACATTTCCAAATCTAGCAAAGGTATCATTTCTGAATTTTAGCTCGTTCTTCATTTTGTTTTCTCATGTGTTCTTGAGTTAGCTCATTACATTGTTGAAATGCTTTTATTTGCGCTTCATGCCTCTGGACTGCGGATTGTTGAAAATTCCTTTGATCCGCATAATATTGTTGCTCAAAGGATGTAAACCATGAAGGTTGAGGGCCAACAGTATTTCCTGGTGCTGGATTAAATTCTTGCTGCTTTTGCTCATGACAGGAATTGACAGACTGATGTGGATAGTCAAAGACTTTCCTCACCAGAAAGGTGTTTCTGACATCATGGTCTTGGTGAGCTCCTTGAGGATAGAAAGCTTCAAATTCTTGTGGGATTCCAGATCCTCCGGCTTCATAATCATGTGCACTAGCCCCAAAACTTTGATCTTGCATGAATTGAGTTGCTGCTGCTAGTTCTTGTAGATGATGAACTTGCTGTTCGCACTCATGTGCTCCTCATTTCCACCCTGGCTTTTGCTGACAGGTTTATTACTAGGCTTTCTCCCATCTTTGCTTCTGTGTAAGCTTTGAGCACTAGACTCCTTTTCATATTGTTTCCTACTTGAACTTTGATGACCATGGGAATATTGTTCTTGTCTGAGCCTTGGCTAGCATGCATGGAAGCTTCTGGGTTTTCATGAAAGCTTTCATGGCTGATATTTAAACTGCCATGAGGCATATAACCTTCATTTCTACTGTTATGAGATTGAATATGTTCACTTGAAGGATTCTGGTTTTCTCTGTCTTCAGATTCTCCATCCGAATCATCATTTTCTCATTTGAACTATGTACCAAATTACTTTCTTTTCTAGGTTCAATATCATCTTCTTCAAAGATCATTGTGAACTCGATGTTCCTTCTTCTATCGATTGATTTGCTTGTAATCTTTGAAGAAAACCAGATTCTCGTGTTTTGTCCAGTTGAGACACGCATAAAGTATTTCCTTGGAAAAGCAGTGAATTCTTTTCTAAGGACATCTTGAGAAATCAAACCTTGAGCCAAAAGAACTTGAGTGATTATCTGAGCAAAAGGCAGTGGACATCTTAGTTTTCTATATATGGCTTCTTCCATTTCACCAAAAAAATAGTCAGCTAGGTCAAATGGTTGTCTGGATAGTATCAAGTGCAGCAACCAGGCTAGAGATGGTGTCACACCCTCTTTGTATCCAGATTTTGGGTATATAGTGTGCCTTAGAACCAAAGATAGTACCCTAGCTTCTTCTGAAAGACATGATGCTTTGCTTGGGTTGAAGTCAACACTGGTTATGTCTTTATAAATATGTGCAGATACTTGAATATCTGGCATGTCACCCACCAATCTCCATCTTTGATTGGGAAATAACCGTTCAAACACTCTTGTTCTGTTTATGAGAGGGCTTGACGCACCAATTGCGACTCTAGCCGAGCAAGTTTTCACTTTTCTAACTTTTCCATTAAAGGAGAACATAATATACCTTCTCTGTTTGTCAACTAGCAATGAAGCATAGAATTCTAAGGTTCCGAAATACTCCAAGGGTGGAACTGCTTGTTATTATATTAGCCAAACCCGTAGAATTTATGCACTCATAAAGTTTGGTTGACCCAATCACGAGAGTTCACTTGATTCCACCAAGATAATCGATGATTTGACAGAGTCGAGTTGATTTTCCTCTCACATCAACCTTATTCAAGTAAACATTGTAAATGTTTTTGTGCGTATGGGAAACAAAAATCTCACCAGAGCTGATTTTGTCAATGGAAACCGTGTCTTTTCACTAACTAATCTCACAGCACCTTAGCTTTTTCCCACTTAAAGCATACAGCTTCTTGAGTGCTTAAAGTGTCAACTTCAGTGATTAAGTCTGCATTTTCTGAAGATGATTCACTACTTGGTTCATAGGAGCTATCTTCAGAATCATTCCCCACTACATATCTATCTATTCTTTTTCCAGGATGAGATGTGACTTGTTTTCTGTTCTTTCTTTCAGTGTTATGCACATTTTGCATTATAACAGACCTTGAGATTGTCTAGGCAGAGAAATACTAGGTGATGCATCGCATAATTTTTGCTTCTTGCCTTTTACTTTATCAACAATCTTTCCAAGTAACCCTCTTTTGTCAGGATTGCTAGAACTCATTGTGGTATAGCCGGTCTGATCAAGAACTCAAAGTAGAACCTTCTCAAGGACACACACAAACCGCGCTTAGAGAAAAAAAAAAAATGTAAATCTAGAATTGAGAACTAGGTCTAGGGTTTCAAAGAACTAATCGGAAAGGGTTTTAGGGCAACTTATCGAAATTTCAGAATGTCCTTGCGCATGCGAAAAACAGACGAGCACCGTTCTTGTAAATCCTATAAGGAATCTGCTTGGCTAATGAAGAGGAAGTTTCTCCGGTTTCGTGAGAGGAGCGCAAGAATGTATTTAAGGAAGATAGAGTTTTTTTGAGGAGAGATCATGATGAATGAGTTTGGCAAAAGTTTTGGGAGTCTTAGTAATCGGCGCCATTAAAGTGTGGGTGGTTGAGGGAGTCAGAAGACTTGGTTAAAGAAGTGGCGGGACCCAGTAGACAGAGTAGAGTTTAAACTTGGGATCCCGAAAACAAGGGTAGGTTTAGCAATAGGTAAGTCCTAAAGCAATAGATAAGATTTTTTTTTTGAATTTATTTTGTAAATCAGATAAGGAGTAAAGATTTTTATAATCAGACTAAATCCATTTTGATTTTTAGATAAGAGATAGGAAACGAAATATTTTATATGACAGACTGTTTCATGACTTTAAGTGTGTAGAGTACATACTTTATTTGCAATCGATAGACATTTGAGACTTCACATTTATCACGGACCAAAAACTTCGTCCGTGGTATAAGAAAAATTTCAAGAATCTCAAGATCTAGAAATCTTTGTGAATGACTGATGAACTTTTGAGTCCGCTATGCACAAGCTTTTCAAGACAAGCACTTATCAAATGCAAATACATTATGTTACAAAGACGAGATTAATAATTTGTCATAACAGTATGTCTTAGGAGTTTTTGAAATTTAGAGAAATAGCTAAGATAAGATTAAAAGGCACAATAACAAGCTCAAATTTGCAGAAACAATTGTTTTGGGAATGTTTGAGCAGATTTTCAAATAAGCATTAGTATTTACAACTAAGACTTAAAATGAAATGCTCAAGTGTTTGAAACTAAGATTTTTGAATTTTGAAAGTGACAAGATTTTCACTATTCGAGGTAAAAAAAAGGTTTAGACCTTTTAGCAAAGATTTCTATTTATAAGTGAGTATTACAAGGAAATCATTTTGACCTAATCAAGACTTTTGAATTTATGTATTCACACAAAGGTATCAAGAAGTTGCATAACAGCAATCTTGCTCCCCTTAATGTGACATCATCAAACAATATTTGAATAATCAATTATATTCAATTCATTTCTTAATTTTGAGAATCTCGCCTCATCAAGAGGTTTAGTAAAATATCACCAACCGATCCTCGCTTCGACATAACTAAGCACAATGTCTCCTTTAGCAACATGATCACGAATAAAGTGATGTCTAATTTCAATGTGCTTAGTTCTAGAATGTTGGACTGGGTTGTTTGCTATTTTTACCGCACTTTCATTATCACATAACAGAGGCACATCGTTAAATTTGATTCCAAAATCCGTAAATGTTTGTTTGATGAATAGAATTTGAGCACAAAGAACTTCCTCAGCCTATATATTCAGCTTTCGCTTGAAAGTGCTCTTGAATTTTGCTTTTTCAACACCAAGAAACCAATGATCTACCAAGCAAATGACATCCCCCAGAGGTACTTTTTAGGTCGATTTTGCAACCGCATAGTCGAATCGAGTAGCCGAGAAGCTCAAAAGAAGCACCTTTGGGGTACCAAAGACCAATACTAGAAGTAAATTTAAGATATCTAAATATTCTTTTCACAGCACTTAAGTGAATTTCTTTAGGAGCAGCTTGAAATCTAGCACATATGCATACACTAAACATGATATCGGGCCTAGATGCTGTCAAATATAATAATGAACCAATCATAGACCTAAAAAGCTTTTGGTCAACAGATTTACCTCCCATATCTTGATCAAGATGTGTATTTGTAGCCATAGGAGTCTTTATTGGCTTGCTTTCTTCCATTTTGAAGCGCTTTGAGAAGATCTTTGATGTACTTTTCTTGAGAAATAAATGTACCTTCCTTCAATTGCTTGACTTGAAATCCAAGAAAGAATGTCGACTCTCCTATCATTGACATCTCGAATTCCTGGCCATCATGTCACCAAATTCTTTGCGAGAGAGAATCATTAGTACAACCAAAAATGATATCATCTACATAAATTTGGCAAATCATTAATGTTCCATTGATGTCTTTTAGAAATAATGTTGGATCTACCTTCCCAATTTTGAAGTTCTTATTTATCGAAAAGTTTCTAAGATCGCTCATACCAAGCTCTAGGAGCTTGTTTTAGGCCATAGAGAGCTTTAGATAATTTGTAAACATGATTAGGCATATTTGAATCTTCAAAACCAGGTGGTTGTTCAACATAAACAGTTTCATCAATAAAACCATTAAGAAATGCACTTTTTACATCCATTTGAAAAAGAGTGATATTAAATGAGTAGCAAAGGCAAGAAGAAACCTGATAGCTTCTAGGCGTGCCACAGAGCATAAGTCTCTCCATAATCAAGTCCTTCCACTTGAGTGAAACCCCGAGCTACCAATCTTGCCTTGTTTCTAATTACTACTCCATTTTCATCTTGTTTATTTCTCAACACCCATTTTGTGCCAATGACATTTTGATCCTTAGGCCGCTCAAGAAGACTCCGTGACTTTGTTTCTTTCGGTTGTTGAGTTCTTCTTCCATAGCAATGATCCAATCAAGATCTTCTAGAGCTTCTTCAACTGCTTTTGGTTCAACACAAGAAACAAACGAGTAATGTTCACAAAAGGAAGCTTGTCTAGAACGAGTTTGGACACCCTTACTTATTTCACCAATGATTAAGTCCGAAGGGTGATCTTTAGCTATGGTATGATGACTCTTGATCAAAGTGAGTCTTTCCTGTTCCTTTTCATCATCTTCTTCAAGAGATCCATCTTGTGGTACCATTGATTGAGTAGGTGGTTGATCCTGATCTTCTTTGGGCTTTACATCACCAATTTCCATATTCCTCATAGCTTGCACCAAATTTCATCATCACCTACATCATCTAAATTCTCATGCTCACCTTGTGAGCCATTAGATTCATCAAATTTCACATCATAGGTTTCCTCTACTAAGCCAGCTTGAATTATTGAATACTCGGTAGGCTTTAGACTTAGAGGAGTAACCTAACATAATGCCAAGATCACATCTAGTTTGAAATTTACCAAGATGAGTCCTTTTCTCAGAGATGTAAACCTTACACCAAAAACTCTAAAATATGAAATGTTAGGTCTTCTACCCACCAACAGCTCATAAGGAGTTTTCCTAAGTAATTTATGAAGATAAAGTCTGTTGGTTGCATGGCAGCAAGATAATGGCTTCACCCAAAATGCATCGTAAGTATTATATTCATCTAGCATTGACCTAGCCATTTCAATTAACGTTCTATTCTTTCTTTCAACTACACCATTTTGTTGAGGAGTATAAGTAGCGCATAATTCATGCTTAATTCCTAGTTCATCACAAGATTCAATAATATTTGTATTAACAAATTCAGATCCATTGTCACTTCTAATCTTCTTGATGGGACAATCAAATTCATTTTGAGCCCTTTTTGCAAAAGTTTTGAAGATTTTTCCAACTTCACTTTTGTTAGGCAAAAAGAATACCCAAGTAACTGAAAAGTCATCAACAATGACTAAACAGTATGAGTTACCACCTATGCTGGCATATGAAGTAGGGCCAAAAACATCCATATGCAGCAACTCAAGTGGTCTAGAGGTGGACATGATGCTTTTGGATGGATGAGAATTGGCTACTTGTTTGCCTGCCTGACAAGCACTGCATAGCCTATTCTTTTCAAATTTCACATCTTTCACTCCAACCACTAGCTCATTTTTGAAAAGCTTTTTAAGATTAGACATACCTACATGCCCAAGTCGTCTGTGCCAAAGCCATCCAAGAGATACTTTTGCCAACAGACAAGTTGAAATGCATGAGGAGTTAGATTTGAAATCAACTAAATAAAGATTTTGAAATCTAAAACCTTTAAAAACAAGCTTTTCACTTTTGTCAAACACAGTTACCCCATCAATAGAGAAGTTACAATGGAATCCAAGATCACATAATTGAGCTACAGATAAAAGATTGAAATTTAATGAATCAACTAGGAGTACATTATCAATGGAGTGATCATTTGAAATAGCAATCTTACCAAGCCCTTTTACCTTTCTTTTGCTGTTATCACCAAATGTGATTTTGTGGCTTGGATCACTCTCATCTTCAATTGATGTGAACATTTTTGAAGTTCTCGTCATGTGTTGGGTGCATCCACCGCCTATCACCCAATGCCGCCACCACTTTTATAATTTACCAGAAGTCATTTCTTGATTTTAGGTACCCAAATACTTTTGGGTCCTTTAATGTTAGTTTCAATCATCTTTGGCCTAAAAGGATTCAATAGCATAGTCTTGGGAACCCAAATGGCCTTAAGTTTCTTATCAAGATTAGAAGGTCCAACATACTTGACATTCATATTTCTATAATTTTAAATAGCATGTAATGGGCATCTACCATACATTTTCTCATCAACTTTAGCATAAGGAGTACTAGCTAGAAAACAATCCTTAGATTCATGATTAGAATTATGACAAGAATAACAATGAGAGCTTTTCTTGACAAAAACTGCTTGGCCTTGTTTAAGCCATCTTTCTTGAACAAGTGGTTGGGTTGGTAACCTAAACCCTTTTTGCCCAAGTTAGGTCTTTGATCAACCGAATTTTGTCAAGGGTAGCAATCGCCTGAAAAACATTTTTCCGCACCTTTATCAACCGCTATCTTTGTTTTCAATTCTTCATTTTCAGATTTAAGTTTTCTAGCACGTGAAGCGATTTGCGCTTTTCATCACAAGTACTAGACTTAACCGAAATGAGTTTTCACTTCCTAACAAGTCACAAATAATAGATATATCGCTGACAAAGAATATGATTAGACTTGTTTGCAATCATCTTAGTTTCAATTTCTAATTCACAATACTTATCCTTCAAATCCTCATGATTTTTAATGAGCAGAGCATGATTAGTGACAAGATCATCATATAATTTTACAGCCTCAAAGATGCTCATGAGTAAGCTTATCATGATTATTTCTTAATAACTTAAGGTCACTAGTTAAGCCAAAGAATAGTTTTTTAAGACTTCTAGTTGAAGTTGTCTTAGCATGCAAAGCACTATTCAATTCTTCAATTATTTCACTAGCTCATCATAAGTGGGTGAGTCATCGACCTTTTCTTCATCTGTTCTAGCCATCGACATAGAGGTAACGTAGGTGGTGGAGGAGTTGACTCATCCAAAGGCAAGTCCAACTAGACCCTTTGATCTTGAGTTTTCATCATCCAAGATGATTCTTCACTTGAGCTATCTTCATCGCTGATCCATTCTCCTATGTGAGCTTCACCCTTGCCTTTCTTTGAGAATTTTTGAAATAACCCTTCTTATAATACCTCTTCTTTGGTTTATCATGGGTTTTCTCATCATCTTCATCTTCATCGTTCTTATACTTATTCTTCTTTTTGCTTTTGTTGGGGCACCGAAGCGGCAATGTGTCCTTTTCATTACATTCAAAACAAACAACATTAGCAAAAGGATTTTTCTTAGAGTAAGAGTTTAACCTTCCTTTGTCCTTGAAGTTTACTCTTCTCATGAGTTTGTTTGCTCTTCTCATTAGCAACGCTAATTTCTTCACATCTTCACCTTCAAAGATCACTTGATTCATCATCACTCTCATCTGATGAGTCTTGCTTCACTTCCTTGGCCTTGAGAGCAATGGATTTCTTCTTTGGTGCATCTTCTTCGCCAAGGTGAGCTCGTGAGCTGAAATCTTCCCTAGCAACTCAAGAGGAGTGAGTCTTCCGAGATCACCACCGCTTGATAAATAGGTGATCAAGTCGTGATAGGCTCGGGGAAGAACTCTACCATTTTCCCGCACACCTCAACATCGTAAATTTTAGTCCCTAGGCCTTTGAGTTCATTGATAATAGGATTAAGCCTAGTAAACATATCATTGGCATTTTCTTGAGGAAGCATTTTAAATTGATCAAATTTTTCTCTCGACAACATAGTATCTTTCTTTCTTTAACATCGAGGTACCCTCATGGATATCTTGTAGAGTGACCCATATATCATAAGCGGATGTTAGATTGCTAACTCTATCAAACACTTCTAAGCTAAGACAGAAAAGATGGCATTTCTAGCTTGAGCATCATATCGCATATTCTCAATCTCACCAGGGGTGGGTTCACCATATGTAGTTTGCCCCTCGGGTATGATTCGTGGAGGCATAGGCTTTTCTGTAACCCTCCAAACATCATACCCAACAGCTTCTAAATAACATCTCATCCTAATCTTCCAATAAGCATAATTAGTACCATCAAACACGTGTACTCTACCTATACTAACAAAGAGAGTAACCATTTCTCGGCCATTTACTAAAGCAAGTTAAGCTATCAAAGGCAAACCTGCTCTGATACCACTTGAAGGAACGAGTTGGCCTAGAGGGGGTGAATAGGCAACTTTTACAATTTTCACTTTAAATCTCAGATTTAACTTATTTACCTAAACTACAGCGGAACTAACACAAGAAATAATCAATTCAACAGTAACATCGAAAGCAAAGATAGTAAATGAAATAAAAGACAAAGAGACAAGAGAGTTATCCCGAGGTTCAGAGCACTCCTCCTAATCCTCATTGAAGCACTTCTCTCGAAGTATTGCTTCTCCCACAGCTAGTCGCAGTAGCTTGGGATCACACTAGGGGTAGCTTTTTCACCACTCCAGTGAGGCAAGCTCCAGACCTTTCACAAATAAGAGTTGCCTTCCACACTCGCCTTTGGACAGGTCTAACTCTTCACTTCCTCCAAGCTGTCTAGGATCAAAATGATCCAAGAGTAATAAACTTCCCACAAGTTCTGTCTCTTGGTTTACACTCGAAACACACTACTAGACACACTTGGAGCTCAAAACTGAGATGAAATATGATTTTTGAAAGTCGTGTGAAAAAGAGACTCCTTCCGAGAAAATGAGAGCTCAATGCTAAAATGTGCAGGAGTTCAAAAAGTTCTATGGTAGATGGCTCGAGCAATGTTTATATACTCAAATTTGATGAATATAGCCGTTGTACCTACTACGATGGACTGCTTGCGTGTCGTAATATAAAAATGAGATAAAACACGCTATAAATGACCAACAAGAATTTCTAGCGACATCGATCATGTGTATCACGGACCAAATCAGCAAATTCAGATGTTATGTGTATGGCGGACCGAAAAATAGGTCCGCTATAGATGGGCAAAGTTTGGTCTCGATAAAGATAGTTATGTACATGACGGATCGAAAAATCGGTCCGTCACAAACATGGTCTCGATGAGGATAAAACCTTATGATCGTTGACTAAGAAAGATTTTTGAGCAAAGTCATTTTAGACATAAGATTATTTGAAATTGATTTTTGGTCTAAAAGCTTGTTGAGCTACTTTTTATTTAAACATTGAGATGATATAATCTAGAAATAAAATATCGCAAACTTCAAAGAATACATCTCGAGATAGTGAAATAGCAAAGGCTTAGAACGATTTATGCTGGGACCTAAAGTTCGGTCCGTCATAGATGGGCAATGGTTGAGTTTCGAATTTCTCAAAGGCAAGTGTATGCTGGACCTAACTTTAGGTCCGCTATAGATGGGCGATTCTCAAACTCGTTTTGCTAAGGTCAAGATGTATGCCGGACCTAAAGTTAGGTCCGCCATAGATGGGACAATGAGAAGAGTGTTTGAAACTATTATGCTTTTTAACAGACTTAAAATATGAAATCATGAAGTCGGTTTTGGTCTCAGAGACATGCAAGGTATTTTTATCAAGATATTAAAGTAGTAATTTTGGTTCAAGGTTTAGAGTTTGAAATAAAGGATTTAAGCTCCAAGTCGTCTAGAGTAATATTTTCCTAATGAACCAAGATACCAACTTGTGCTAAGTCCCCTTTGATAGAAAAATTTACGTAAACGGAAATTCCTAATCTCCTTGACTTGAACCAACTCCCAAGTCTCAAAACTATCAAATTAAATACCTTAGTCTTGTTTGTCCATCATGCTCCATCCAAGATTTCAAGTATGAGAATATTATTAACTTGGTCATCAACACCAAAACTAATAAACAATATATAATCAGAAATTGAGGGGGCCTAGATGCTATCAAGGTGTGGGACCTGGAGGGGGTGAGCTAGCGCGCGTTTGCCATGCGTTGGCTTGAACGCCGTGCTCGTGCGAGCTGATAGCGGGTTTGTCCGAGTGGGCCCTGGCGGCTTCCCGAAAGGAGAACCGTTTCCGAGCGGACGTTATCCGTTGGGCGTCCGACTCTGGGGCGACCATGAGAACCTTTTTTACTCGATCCTGCATCGGACCCAGTCGTCCACGACTGGAGCGCTATAGCCGCCACCCATCGACGGCTCCGGGTGAGTGTGAAGTATGGTCTCGAATACGATTAAAGGTGATCGGGTCGTCCATGACCCAACTAGAGGCCCACCGAGCCCACCTTACCTCGCCCTCGCCGATTTTTCGCTCGGGCGGTGTGTGCATCCACTTGGTGGCCGGGCGTTAGAGCCCACAAAGACACTTGGTCGAGCCCGAGCATAAGTCGGTGAGCCTTTTCGTGGCTTCCGGACCGTGACGGCTTTGGCGCGTTTTCTTCTCATTTGCAAGGCGGCTCTTCAAGTTTGGGAACGGCTCGAGGAGCCGTCGCCCACTCGCCTGGCGAGGCCTTCTCGCCGTCATTGTCCTGTCAGTATTAATGCGGGCGATCAAAAATCGAGGCGGCAGATTGAACCGTCGCGACGGTCGGGGGAGCGAAACGCACGCCGTTTCTCTTCGTGATATCGCCTGTTCGGTTGACGCCTGTCCGGCCGATGGGCGTTGCGCTTCTTATATATAAGGGGGAACCACTGGTAGGGTTCCTCCGTGTTGTCTTGTTCTCCACTGCGAAAGAAAGAGAAAAGACGAGGGCGGCGGCGAGAAAATAAAAAAACCCTAGGAAGGGGATTCCTTGCCTCAACTTCCTTGTCGGTCCTGCTCTTTCGGAGATGGCGTGGCCGGAGTGCTCCGTTGTTGATGCTCGCGTTCTTGGCCTGGAGAGGAAACGATTCCTCCCTCCACGCAATGAATCTCGGTGGAGGGTGCCGACGGGGGCCGCGGTCCCGGAGCCTGGTGACGGCGAGATTGTTGTGTCCGCGTTCTTCTTTGAGCGCGGGTTCGGTCTTCCCCTCCACTCATTTGTTCGCGGGCTCCTTCACTTCTATATGTGGAGACGCATCATCTGAATCCCCATGGCGTGCTGCACATTGCGATCTTCATCACGCTGTGCGAAGCTTTCCTGGGGATCGAGCCGCATTGGGCCCTCTTGAGGTATTTCTTCCAAATGCGGCCGCTGAAGGGGAAGTCGGCCATGCAAGCGCTATTCATTAGCGCCGATCGGCGGCGCCGCCATCTAGCTCCGGTCTAATCGGGGGCCGGAGTATATCGACATGAAGCTGCCCACGTCGAATCGGGGATGGCATTCAATGGTTCTACATTCGAACGTGGGGAAAGCGCGGCCTTCACCACCGAGACGACTGGGCGGTGCAGTGGAACCGCCGACCAGACGCTTGAAGGAAAAGAGGAAAATGGTGGTGATCCTTGAGCAGCTTGCGGGTCTGAAGAGGCGAGGCTTGACGGGCGAGGTCGTCGTCCGCGCTCGTTCATGGCGAGACGCGTGCAACCCCTCATGGACAGGCCTCACCCGATGTTCGAGTATGTGGGAGCGTCCGACCCCATGAGGATGGAGCGTTCGGACTTCCGCTCGTCGGAGGTGGAGGCTCGGGTGTCTGCCGTCCTGGCTGTGAGGGCTACTTGAGGTGGCAAAGGCGCCTCTGAGCCCTTCTCGTCGGAAAACCCCCAAATTTGGTAACTGGGTGGCTCCCTAAATTTCCCTTCGCCCCTTAATTTTTCGTGTTCTGGCCTGAATAGAGTTCCCACCTCTTCGTGGCCTACTTAAGTATCCTCCGGGCATGGTCACGGGGAGAAGGAGATGAGGGCGGCGGTCCGCGAAAAGGCCGAGCAGGAGGAGTCCGCCCGGAAAGAGCGCAGGGAAGGCAGGAGGAAGGAGAAGAGGAAGGCACGCTATAGCAATGCAGCCATTGTAAGCGAGGAGGTGTCCGAGTCGACCGTCCTCTCCTCGGTTGGCGCAGGGTCGTCTTCCAGCGATGGTAGAGATCCCACCGATCCATACGAGGCGTATGATTTCGGGCTGTCGTCGAGCGACGATCTGTCGGAGGGCGCCGATGCGGGGGTCACCGCGCCGGTGCCCCCGGAAGGAGGGAGAGACGGCTCCCCCTCGCTAGGGAGACCGGCGAAGAGAGCACGGTTGTTCAGTACCCGCTCAACGCGGTTAGTCTTGTTTCCTTTGTTATGCGCGTCGATTTTGCTCGAGCTGTTTCCGACCGTCCCTTGTCCTCAGGGATTTTGCGGGGGAGAGCTTGACAGAGGTAGCGGATTCGCCATCGGGACCGGCGCCGCTACCCCTGCCGGAGGAAGTCGGGATACGCCACGGGCGGGCAGAACAAAGCAGATGCGGCGGCGGTATGCATTCACGCAATGACGCAAAGGTTGCGCCACCGCCGTCTTGGGTCGGCACTGTGGAGTCGGCGCGACGAGGCCCGGCGACCGTCGCCAGCCCGCCGCCAGATCGGGCTGATGATGGTGGAGCAAACCTTACGCCACGGTCGTTGAAGTGCCGCCGATCTCGGCGCTGAAGCCTTTGCCGCCATCGCCGCCGAGGGGCGGCTAGGGAGAGGGCCGCAGTGGCGCTGGCGGTGGTCGCCGATCCACCGGGCGGTGATGGCCGAGGTCCTACTGCTGGCGAACGTGCACGGACGACAACAGGAAACCTTCGCCGCCACCGTCCATCTTAGTCTGGCCGGTCGGCGACCCGTCCGGCGAGGCATCATTTACGTTGAATGATGAGGCCGAGCTTAGGGAGTGGGAATCCTGCGCAGAGGGTTCCCAACGAGCCAAGATCGAGTTGGAGAAGATCCGGCGAGCTCGGGTCAGCTCTTGAGTCCTCCGACAGGTCTTTGGACGCCACACGGAGGGGTTGACTGGCCGACGCAGAAAATTGTGCTCAAAGTTTTTCCGCTTTTCAATTCTCTTTGGATCTTTTAGTGATGCATCGTTGGTCGCAGTCTTGTCGGGAGCGCCAAAGGGCAAGTCCGGTTCCTCCGCTGTCTGCAGACGCCGGGGGACGGCCAAGGAGAAGGACCGCGACCAATCGGGCTCGAAGCCGCATGAGGCTCGAAGCCGAGGCGTCTGGCCAGTCGGCGGAGGGGCCCGCCGGTCGATCGCGTGAGATGGCCGTACCTTGGAGGAGGAGCGCCGTCCACGAGGGCAAGGGTGTCGAGTTGAGTCCCTCTGGCGGAAGCCAAGAACGCCAAGGTTGCTTGCCAAAGGTGGAAGCGGGCGGCGAAAAAAACTCGAGGAGGAGACTCGGGCCAAGCTCATCGCCATGATCGAATCGTCGGCCGGTAAGACGTTGTTATTCGGGCCGATTTGGAAAGTGGCGCTGCCGAGCACGCCGACTTCTGCCGATTCTTCGTGAGTTGCGAAGAACCTCGAAGAAGTTATGAGGCGCGCCGATTAAGCGGTGGAGGAGCGTGACGCGCAGTCATGCGGCAGAGATGGCTCGCTCGGTAGCGACAAGAAGCGATCGACGACCGGGCCGAATTGATCGCCGAGCTGGCGACCTTGGGGAAGGTCGACCGATCGCTCGCAACCGATTGCTCGGTCGTCTGCGGGCACAAGCTTGCTTGCGACCAAATTAGCTCGTGTGCCGGAGCACGTCGAGAAGTCGGTGAAGACGAGTGCTGCCTTGGGAGCCGCTTCTGCGCTTGTTAACACCATGTCCTTCTACAATGGCGTTAACCTGGACAACGTTAGCAGTGGGATCGCCAGGAACCGGACTGACGAGGAGGTCGATCGTTTCACACTCCAAGTCGAGCCGCATGCCCGAGCGATCGCTGATCGGATATCGCCATGAGAAAGTCCTCCATGGGGAATATGAATGATGTGAGACTTTATCCTTTGAAGATGTAAAAAACTTTAGCATGTAATGAATTGGGGTTCGCCTTTATGTTAACGAATCGGGGTTTGCTTTTGTGTTTATTTGCGACTTGAGCCGCTCTTCGCTTGGAGACCATGCCACCGGAACCGGCCGGGGTCCTTCGGCGAGGCGTGTTCGATTTTCGAAGGAGGCGCGAAGGAGGTGCTAACGAACCATGGGATCGAAAGGCGTCCATTCACGTTTTTTGCAGGAGGAGAATGACTCCGACTGACTTGTGGCCTGCTCCGTACGGGTAGTCCCTACCGCAAAGCGCTACTTCGAAACCGTAGCCGCTGGGGCGTAGATCGTAGTGCTTGGGTGGGACGGATTACCTGCTAGGGAAGCCAAGTGGCCAGTCGGACCGCCGGCCCATGCAAACGTGAATGACGTTGGGAAGCAAAAGCGTCCATTCGCGTTTTAAACAGGAGAAGGACGTTCCCGACCGACTCGTGGCTCGCACCGCACGGTACCCCTTACCGCGTTGCCATTTCAAAATCAGAATACCGGGCGCAGGTCGTAGCTTGGCCTGACGGGTTACCGCTAGGAAGCCGAGTAGCGGTCGGGTCACGCCCAGATAAATGTGAATGACGTTGTTCGAAGCTGAAGCGCGCGCGCGACTGTGTTGTGGTCGGCGCGCACCGCTGGATTTTCGAGATAATTGCAAAGGAGACCGGGAGTCAAGTGACTTATCTCTTTGGGTCGGTCGACGAGCGGCTTGCTGGCGCCTGGCGCGGATTCCGAGGTTGTCCGTATACTCCCTGCGCGAAGATCGAAGGGTCGCGTTGCTTCACCACTAAGTGGTGCCCTTATGTGCTTGTGTCGCTTCGCCGCATTTAATGCGGAGTGGAATTTTAATGACCGTCGCGTCGGCGCATCGGACGGGGCGACGGGGCGTCATGAGCGCGAGGCGACGGCGGTTTGGTTGTTCTATTCTCATCTTATAAATCATGAACGCGGAGGAAGCGAATCGCGCCCATCTTCGACATTCGCTTCTCCCCGCTTTCTTCGTCTTCGTCGTCCTCTCCATTCTCCTCAGGAGCTCATCGAGGGTACGATGGCGAGCGGTGGCGGCGACGAGAGGCGGTCTGGTAAGCGGGTGGTGGAGGCGGCCCTTGGGGGCTCGCCCCCTAAGAAGTCCCAAGCGAGGGCGGTTCTTCTTCTTGCGCGGCGGCAGCGGCTCGACCGCCTTCGTCGAGGTTTTATATCCGGAACCCCGCCAGTGGGTAAGTTCTCCTTGGTTGTTTTGGGAAATGCCGGGTCGCCAAGTTGACGTCTGCTGATCTTTGCTTCCCGCAGTCTGATCGGCCGGTCTGGGCGTAAGCAAGCGCCGCCGGTAGCTCAGCACCTCGTGCAATGGAAGTGGCTCACGAGGGACCGGCGGCGAAAGCATGGTGGATGCGCTTGGTCGTCGCCTGGCCGACTGTGTCCCAGTGGGGTCCTCTGCCGCTCTTGGGGCGCAGTGACGGCCCAGCTGGGTCGGTCCAGCCGCCGAAGACGAGGCGGCCCAATTCAACAACGCGCTGCAGGCTGGCCGAGGCGGAGATAGCCCGCGCGCGTGAGGATTTCGACTCCACGCGCGGGGTTCTCCTCTCCATGCTCCGCCTTGCTTACGAGAGCATGGGCAGGAGCCTGAGGCCACTTGGGGCGGAGCTGAACGAGCCAGTTCAGCCCACCGTGGCGCAAAGACGCCGCCTCACCAGGCGCCGAGGCATTGGAGGGCTCGCCCAGCTCTCGAACGCCCCGCTGTGAGGGGCGGAGGGTCGCCGCCCGACGGCGAGTACGTCTTTAGCGGCTTGCGCAATGGCGGCTCCTTTGACCCGGTGGCGGCCGTCCGCCTATATCAAAGCGGCCGACCGGCGCGGCCGAGTTCGGGAGGCGGCGGAGATAGTGGCGGGCTGTCAGACTCGAGGTCTCGAGCACGACGAGGCTGAGGAGGGCGGGAGCTCTGAAGAGGGCGATGACGACGGCGCTTTCTTCGGCCCAAATCCTTAGGAATTCGCCGTGCGTCCGCCCCGCTGTTTTGCAGGCTTTTGCACTCTTCTTCGCTCCAGGAACAGTTTAAGTCGGACGCTCTTGATATTTATGTTTCGCGCCTTCGATGGGACATCATGCATCTTTTGGGAGTGTGTAATATTTTAGTCCCCGTATTTCTTTCCCTTGCTGGGCGCCTGCTTGTTGTTGATTGCTTGTGCAGGATCGCCGGGTCTGTAGGTTGAGGCGCCGTCGCTCGGGTGAGGATCCGCTTCGCCTTGCGGACCACTACTTTAGCGGTCGCGGTCAAGAAAAAACTACTGGAGTTTTTACGAGGCGTGGTCCGAGTTGGCCGGTCAAAGCGGTGAGGGTCTTTGGTTGGTTCGAGCGCTACGTTACGAGAACACGTAGACTAGAAGCCCCCCGTGCGGGTTCGCGCCGCTCGGGCTCGGTAGGCTAATAGGAACGTGCGGATAGAGAATTAGTTTTTAGGGGAAAAATTGCCTGAGCTTTTCTATGTTCCAGCGCTTTGAAACAACGCTTGCATCGGTGTCTCTTAGCCGATAGGTGTCGGGGCGGATTACCTCATAACGGTGAAGGGGCCTTCCCACGGAGGAGAAAGCTTGTGCCTGCCAACGTTGGATTGAACTTGGCGCAGGACCAAGTCACCTACGTTGAAGGCTCGGCCGCGGATCTGGCGACTCTGATAGCGGCGCAACGTTTGCTGATATTTGGCCGACCGGAGGACAGCAACGTCGCGTGCCTCGTCGAGCTGATCGACGGCGTCTTGCTGTGAGTCGAGCCCCCGAGCTTGGTCGAAGGTTTGTAGCCTTGGAGCGCCAGACTCTGTCGGTTGGCGGGGCAACCGGCGCCAACACCGTGAAGAAACGGCGTGAACCCGTCGACCGGCCGGAGTGGTCCGTAGGCTCCAGGGACGGAGGGCGCCACCGCCACCGTCCCCGCAGACTTCTTCAACCGGTTGAAGATTCGCGGCTTGAGCCCCTGTAGGATCATGCCGTTTGCCCTCTCGGCCTGGCCGTTGGTCTGCGGGTGGGCCACGGACGCCCAGTCGACGCGGATGTTGAAGTCGTCGCAGAATTCGAGAAATTCCTTCCCCGTAAACTGCGTGCCATTGTCGGTGATGATGGAGTTCGGGACCCCAAATCGATAGACGATGCCGCGGAAGAAGTCGGCGCTTCTGCGACGTGATAGTGGCGGCCGCCGCCTCTATCCACTTAGTGAACTTGTCCATCGCAACAAAGAGGTGCGTGAAGCCCCCGGGCGCCTTTCTGAAAGGTCCGAGCAGATCAAGTCCCGGCATCATGACGGCCATGTTATGGGGATCGTCTGGAGGGCTTGGGCCGGCATGTGTGTCTGTCGGGCAAAGAACTGGCACCCTTCGCAGGTGCGAATAATTTGCTCGGCATCAGCCACGGCGATCGGCAAGAGAAACCTTGACGGAAGGCCTTACCCACGAGGGATCGCGGTCTTTGCGTGATGGCGCACACCCGCCCGTGGATATTGAGCGAGAGCTCCTTGCCTGATCGGCGGGATGCACCACCGAGGACCCTTGAGGATTCCTTTTGTAAAGGTCTTTGTCGATCAGGACGAAAGACTTCGCTCGCCGAGCGAGGCGCCGGGCCTCGGTCGGGTCTGGGGGAAGCGTCCCGTTCGTCAAGCGCTCGACGTAGGGCTTCCTCCAGTCGGATTCGGCCGTCATCACGTCTTGACCTGGCTCGGACGGCGTGGCAACCGGTTGATCGGTGGTCGGCCCGGCCGAGCCGGGCGTGCCGGCCGCCGGTTCAGCCGCCGGATCCGATCGGACGGACGGTTGGTGAAGGTCGTGGGCGAAGATCCGGCGAACGGGTCCCTTGCTTGAAGCGAGGTTGGCGAGGTAGTCGGCCGCCGTTTATTGCGTCGGTAGGCGTGGTGGAGCTCGAACCCTTGAACTTCTCTTCAAGCTTGCGCACTTCCGCAAGATCTGTTGCCATGCGAAGTCTCGGGGCTCCGAGGCCTTCATGACCTGATCGACCACCAGTTTGGAATCGCCGTATACGTAAAGCCACCGTACGCCGAGGTCGGCGGTGATCCGGAGACCGTTGATGAGGGCTTCGTATTCGGCGACGTTGTTGGTGGCGTCGAAGAGCAACCGGACGGCGTACTGGAGCTTGTTACCGAGCGGGGAAATGATAACGACTCCAGCACCTGCTCCGTTCTTCGTGTAGGATCCATCGAAGTACATCGTCCAATACTCGGGGTCTTCAAGCACCGGGGGCGCCTGGGCTTCGATCCATTCCGCGACGAAGTCTGCGAGGGCTTGAGACTTGATTGTCGTCCTGGGGACGAACGAAATGTCGTGGCCGTTGAGCTCGATTGCCCACTTGGCTATCCTTCCCGAGGCATCGCGGTTGCGGACGATCTCGCCAAGGGGTGAGGAAGTTACGACGGAAACGGGGTGCTGGCCGAAGTAGTGGATCAGCTTCCTTTTCGCGATTAGCACCGTGTAGAGTAACTTCTGCACTTGCGGATAACGGGCTTTGGACTCCGAGAGTACTTCACTGATGAAGTAGACCGGTCTCTGCACCTTGAGGGCGTGGCCTTCTTCCGCCCGCTCGACGACGAGTGCCGCACTCACGACCTGGGTCGTGGCGGCAATGTAGAGGAGCAATGGCTCGCATGGCGCTGGTGCGGTCAGGACCGGGGGCGATGTCAGGAAGGCCTTCAGTCGGTCAAGGGCTTCCTGGGCTTCTTGCGTCCAACTGAAGTGGTCGGTTCTGGCGGTTTATAGAGAGAGCATCCGCTTCGCCGAGGCGAGACACGAAACGGCTCAAAGCTGCGAGGCACCCTGTCAGCTTTTGGACGCCCTTTAGATCGGCAATCGGGCCCATCTTCATGATTGCTGAGATCTTCACCGGGTTAGCTTCGATGCCGCGCTCGGAGATCATAAAGCCGAGAAGCTTCCCCTTGGGGACCCCGAAGACGCACTTTTCGGGGTTAAGCTTTATGCGAAACCGTCGGAGGTTCGCGAAAGTTTCTTCGAGGTCGGCGACGAGGTCACCGGCCTTTCCGGTCTTGACGACGATGTCGTCAACGTACACCTCGACGTTGCGGCCGATTTGGTCGTCAAAGCAGGCGTACATGCACCGCTGGTATGTGGCACCCGCGTTTTTCAGACCAAAGGGCATTGTTAGGTAACAAAACGAACCGAAGGGAGTGATGAAAGAAGTCGCGAGCTGGTCGGATTCTTTCATCGGGATCTGGTGGTAGCCCGAGTAGGCATCCAGGAAGGAGAGCGACTCACACCCGGCAGTGGAATCAATGACTTGGTCGATCCGGGGCAAAGGAAAATGGTCCTTGGGACACGCCTTATTCAGGCCCGTGTAATCAACACACATCCTCCATTGCTCGGATTTCTTCTTTACAAGAACAGGGTTGTCAAGCCACTCGGGGTGGCGTACCTCTTTTATGAACCCTGCCTCCAAAAGTTTGGCTACCTCTTCCCCTATGAGCCTGCGCTTTTCTTCGTCGGCGGTAGCGATGGGGCGACCGACCTCATGGCGGGGGATATTCGTGGTGTGCTCGGTGACCTCCTTGGGATGCGGCATGTCGGAGGTCTTCCATGCGAAGACATCCGGTTTGTCCGGAGGAAGTCGACGCGCTTTCCTATTTGGCGGGAGGCGGACCCTACCCGCACGGTCTTGGCTGGAGTCCTCGGGGTCGACCGCGACCCTCTTCGCGTCTTCGGCGGACTCGAAGGATCCGGGCCCCGACTTGCTGGAGGTAGGGACGGACCCGGAGGCCTCCCTTCGGTAGTTGTCGAGCTCGGCGGATGCAATGACCGCCGGCTACCTTCATAATCGCTTGCGTCATGATTGAAGGCAAGTCGAAGGATGAGGCCACAGTAATGATGCCCGTGGCCCCGAATCTTCAACTTCAGGTAAGTATAATTCGGGATCGCCATGAACTTAGCGTAACATGGCCTCCCCAAGATGGCATGGTAGGAGCCCGCAAACCCCACAACCTCAAAAGTGAGGTTTTCGGTGCGGAAGTTCTCGGGCCCCCCGAAGGTGACGGGCAGGTCGACCTACCCCAGGGGGTAGGCCTGCTGGCCTGGGATGACGCCGTGGAAAGGTGCCTTGCTTGGTCGCAGGGTCGAGCGCGGAACTGCCAGGGCGTCGAGCGTCTCAGCATACATGATGTTGAGACCGCTTCCGCCGTCCATGAGCACCTTTGTGAGGCGCTTCGACCCCACGATGGGATCGACGACGAGCGGGTACCTTCCCGGGTGCGGGATGTGGTCGGGGTGGTCCGTCCGATCAAAGGTGATCGGAGACTCTGACCACCGGAGGTACTTTGGGACCGCAGGGGTCACCGTGTGCACCTCGCGGTAGGCAAGCTTTTGCCTCCGCTTGTCAGCGTAGCTGTTCGGTCCACCGAAGATCATGAGGCATCCGTCGGGCTCCGGGAACCCATCGTTTGCTTTTTCTTCCCCGACCTCCGGCGCCGGGTCGCGCTTCTTTCCTTTACCTCGTGGCTGCGGGGTTTCGGAGAAAGCGCCTCGACTTCGATCCGTATCGTGTTGACGGGTACCCGTGGTGCGACACGGCTCTCCATCAACCTTCGAAGTGGTGAGCGCGCTGCCGTGCTGCTTGCTTGTCGGGCGGCGGCGGCAACCGTGTGGTCCTCGCAGGCCTGTTTTCCCTTCCGCCTCCGTTTGTCGGAGTGGTCGAGAGGAGGGGCAGGCTCGGAATCGGGTTCTCGTTTGGCCTTCCCCTTATCGAAGATGGCCCCCACGGCCTACTTGCCGGAGGCGTGGTTGGTGGCAATGTCGAGTAGCTCCTTGGTAGTCCTGGGTTTGATGCAACCCAGCTTGTGGACCAAGGCTCTGCCGCGTAGTGTCAGATGAACGCCCCACAACGTCGGCGTCGGCGATGTCGGGAGTTCATTACATCTTGGGAGAAGCGCCGATATAGTCCGGAACGTTTCTCCGCCGCTGCGACTTTAAGGTCCCAGAGTTCGGGCGCTTGTAAGTGCTGGAAGTTTTCGACGAAGCGTTCTTGGTCGGCCCGATTCTTGATGGTTCCGTGAGCGGTATTCGAGCGTGCTCGCCGAGTCCGCCGGTAAATGGGGAGGTCTTGAATGATAAAAGATCATTAGTAGCTCCACGGCTCGGCGGCGAGCGGTAATCTTCAACCAAACACCGGTTCGCCGCCCGTGTGCTTGGCTACGTTAATGAGCGCCGAAGCAGGCGGAAAATCCGCCGTCGGATCTCCCGGAGAAGGCTTGGGGTCCCGGGCCTTCTGGGCTCGGACTACGGTCACGGCGCCGACCGTTGTCCGCAACCTGCGAACGGGCCCCGGCGCCGGCCGATCTTTTTCAGCGTCGAGGGTGTCGCGGTAGTCGTGGTGTTGCGAAAGGCACCGTATTGGAGTATAGGAGGCCCGGGCCGCTCAAGCGTGGCGCGACCTTGGCCGGTTCGCGGCGAGTCAGGCTCTGGCGGCCCGACTGAGACCTCGTGTGCTGAGTGTCGGGCCGTACATCTTGTCTGTGGCGTGCTCTACCACCTCCCGAGAGGTGCCGGTAGGTAGCCCCGCCTCGAGCTCGCTTGGTTCGGGAATGCCGCTGAGTAGCATCGCCATGCGGCGAAATTTTGGCTAGGATGGAAACAGAACAACGACAGGCTCTTGACCGATTGTTCTTTGTACTGGCTACAGCAGCCTACGCCACCTACGCCTTGGGGGCGCGAACCAACCCCGTGGGTCGGCCATGGCCTTTGTGTGTAGCGCTCGCGCCTCCAGCTCTCGCCGTCGGGCGGCTTCGTCGTGGCGGTTGGGGGACCCGACCCACTCACCGGTGGGCGCCTCGGTGCCGGGCGCGGTGGCGTCCTCTTGGCTCGGGATGTAGCGGCCACCGATCGCTCACGCCGCCACGTTGCATTCGCGGAGTATAGCTCTTCGAGGCTTGCTCCGTGTCGGAGCCGAGTCGCCGTCGAGGGGTCTTGAGATTTCGTGGAAGGAGGCTGGTGCATAGCCAGCCATTGCCACAAAACGCAAGCCTGCGGGAGGCGGTGGCGCCGCCCACCTGATGCTGCGTGCCTTCTCCGGGATGGCGCCGCTTGTGGGTGCCGACGTTGAAACCCGCATGGGGGCCTCGAGCGAAGGTGTCGAGGGCGCCGGCGACGCAGGTCGGCGCTCGGTGGGGGCTGGTCTGGGGCGCGGCGGCACAAGGACGAGCTCTCTGCCGATGAGTGATGAAGTCGAGGCCGAACGGATTCGCTCCGGACGCAAGCGCTTATCGTTGGTGGTGGAAGCCATCAAGGAGACAAATGGGAATCCGGAGATCTTGATGACGCCATGAGCCCCTACAGCGGCGCGCTAACCGCTTGTGTTTCAAGAACCGGCAAGTAAATTTGTAGGTCTAGAGGGCTCGCGCTCCGCTCCTCGAATGGTTAGGCCGAAAGAAAGGAAGGTCCAAGATTTATCTTGGTTCGCGTAACGTCCCTACTCATTAAGTGAGGTGGTCGGGTGTTATTGATTCTGGTATATCCGTCGTGTTACAAGCAAGGGCTGAGCTCGGGCTCAACGCGCCTTGTGTACAAGGGTCGCCAGGAATGGCTGCAGGCGTGATTTGGGAGTGCTATGTTCGACTGCCTACCCCCCCCTCTCGCCTCCTCGTTTCGAAGGGCCGTGCTTCCCCTTATATAGCCTGGGGAGGCAGGTTACGCGGAGGTTACACGGGAGTGTGTAAAGGGAAAAAAATGGATGGGGCTCCCTACGCCTAGGAGTCCGGTCTTTTGCCTCGTTCCAGTTCTTGGACTTGACCTTTGATGTAGCCGCACTGTCTTTGGGTTGGTGGTGGCTTTGTGAGCGGCAGCTCGGTCCGTTCCTCCGGAACGGCGTCGCTCTCTCGTGATGTCGGTCTTGCCGACGAGGAGGGCGACCTTCGAGGACCGTCTTGGGAAGGCGCGTAGCGTCCGTCTCTACTTTCGATCGTGACGAATTGCCGCATCGGCCGCTTTAGGTGACCGAGAAAGCGGTTTGCCGACGATTTGACGCTTCTCGGTGAAGATGATCCGAGCTTGTTCGGATCTACCGATCGGTCCGACCGTTGGTCGGGCTACCGGGTCGTCGTTGTCAGTAGTCCGTGGGCGCCGGATCTGTAGCGCTTAGCGGGGCCGCTACGGGCTTGGTCGGGGCAACCGAAGCTCGCGTGGTTTTGGTCGATTGACCTTCAATTGCCGCGAAGTGCGGCTTGGAGGGCGTCCGACTTATTGCGTCGGTCGGGCCCCCCTTCGGGGCTGGATTGGTCGGAAGTCGTGGGCCTCCGAGCAGGGCTTCTTGTTCGAGGCTCAGGCACGGTGGCGGCCCATATGCTTCTCCTGGGCTGCTGGGGATACCTATGTCCCGGGTATTCGTCACAATGCATGCACCACAAACACGCCTTGGTCAGCGCGCAGAAATGTCTAATGCATATTTTGCTAGTTTCTTGCGTCTTGGTGCCCGCGTCGACCCAGTTTCTTGCATAAGATACGGTTTCTTCGTTTTTCCTTCTCTCTCTTCCTTAATTCCTATGCCACATCAGATTTTTGCTTAGTTGGCATCGTAATTAATTCTATGAACACTAGCTGAGGTGGAGGGTTAGGAGAGAGAGAGAGTTTTGGAGTCGTTAATAATGTTCCAACGGCGCGTGGCATATACTCGCCACCC
Organism: Guadua angustifolia; assembly: GCA_036346375.1. Classification (NCBI taxonomy): domain Eukaryota; kingdom Viridiplantae; phylum Streptophyta; class Magnoliopsida; order Poales; family Poaceae; genus Guadua; species Guadua angustifolia. Next base: position 40,703,479 of record CM070514.1, read on the forward strand.
ACCCCGGTCCACGGAGCTGAGGACGGGAAGCGACCTGAGACGGATCTGTGCGGCCCAGGAGACGAGGCTAGTAGGCAATGGGCCGCACGGTCAAATTTGTTAGCTGTCTTCGGATGGAGGATGCTTTTCTTTTGAATTTTTTTATTTAATATTTATTTTAAATCTTTTTTTCAAAACTAATCGACGGAATTTAAAAATTACAAAAATACACGCCTGTCGCCCCATACTGGGACGATAGGTGCCTGACCTAACGGCGAAATTCCAAAGTTTAACGGAAGAACTAAAAAAAAATTTTAAAAATGCAATCGCCATCTGTTGAGGTGATAGGTACAATGCTACAGTAACTAGCGACCAATAGTGCTATGGTACTGCTGCAGTACCTATCGCCCGTGTTTGGGCGATTGGTGTTTTTTTAAAAAAAATTTATCTCTACCGTTAAACTTTCTAGTTTTGTCGTTAGGTCAGGCAGCTGTTGCCCAGTATGGGGCGATCGCCCCGTCCTAGGGCGACAGGCGTGTATGTTTGCAATTTTTAAATTCCGTCGATTAGTTTTGAAAAAACAGATTTAAAATAAATATTAAATAAAAAAATTCCTTTTCTTTTTCCTCTTTCCATTTACTTGCAGTTTTTATGTTGCAGTCTGCATTTTTTTTTCCTCGTGTCAGTTTTCCAACATTGTTTTTATTAATATTTTTATACTTGTTTAGCTAATTATATTGATTTCAATTGTTCACTAATATCCTTAAATTGCTCCACGAGGTTTTCACCGCTAATGTTTTTTATTTATTTATTTTCAACATCAACACTGAAACTAAACCTGTGAAACGTTGACCCATTCCACCTTTGGAACTTAATACGTGGAACAACCTCGACAAACTATTCGAAAGTCGTAACAAATTGCTAGGACATTGAAACCAAACATGTGGAACATTGATATATTCTCTCGTAGAACTTAATGTGTCGAGCATTGCAACCAAATGTGTGGAATATTTTTATTTTATCTACTGGAACATCCAGCACTCACCCGGTTAATTTTCACTACTTAATTCCAAATATATGTGCTAAAACATGGTCCATGAGCTAGTGAAATATTTTTTAGAGTAAATTTCACAAAACTATAAATCTTTTATACAAACTATGAGAAAACTACGAGTTTTAGCTCCTATTTTACAATACTATATATTTTAGAAGAACTTATATCAAAAAAATATATGTTTTAGGATTGACCGTAGCTTGTAATGGGTGTAACAATGTGGGCCAACATTACAACCTATAACACCACAAAATTTGTAAATTATTATTCAAGCCTTCATTTCTGATTTTTGCTATTTTAAGATTTAAAGAAATAATTTATTTGAAAAAATTAAATCCCAAATCATGTTAAAAATATTTTTTCAAAGTTCAAAATGTCTCAGAATTTTTAGGAATTTTTTCCCAAAATTTTGAACTATATTTGCTATCCTGTCAAAAAGCTTTTGCATTAATCTCAAAAAAGAGAAAAAGATTCTCTCACTGACAGGTGGGACCGGATCACACCTGTCAGAGCTCCTTCAACCTCCGGTCAGCCCAGTTGAAAACCACTCTCTCTCTTCCCCCCTCCATTGTTACCCCAAAGAAGCTTCAAAATCCAATGATTTCGCATCCAATTTCTTCCTTTTTTTCGCATGCAACTGAACCCTCACCTTATCCCCAATCCTCCTCTTCCTATCCTGGCTGTTTCCCCCCCCAATCCCGGACCCAATTTTCTCATATTTGTTGTTCGGCCACAGTACATCTCACACTGGCTTTCCCTTATCTAAGCCCTCCCCTACCCTATAAAAGCCACCTGACCTCGCCTCTCCTTAATCCATTTTGTTCCTTGCCGATCTTCTTTCTTCCTCATTTCGCGAGAATGTCGCGTGCCCCAGTCGTCCCTCCCGAAGCAAGCCACCATGCCTTGTTCCATCCCCGCCACCCTAAAGCACCATTTTCCTTAGCCAACCGCATCACGAGGTGCGTCTCATACTCTCACCTTCCTCTTCCTTTCCCTCTCTATTCTCCAGTTCCTCCCCTCCCCTAATCGGATTTTCCTTTGTTTCGCTGTAGGTCGCTGCTCCTTTTCTCCGCACGTTGCCGCCACACGATACGATACATCATGTATGGATCATGCTTGGACCAGCACAATACGAAACAGACCCAATAGACCTAGAGTAGACACGATATGAGACAAGGTGCCTTGCCGCAGCATTACGATATGATGTAGCTCCCCTTTGTGTCTGGCGCCATTATGATCTTTGAATGCAGTGAAAATAGAGACAGCAGAGATGCCAAAAGGAGAAGAATGGAGATTAGAGAGTACATACTCACCGAAACTGAGCCTATGCTCGACTGTGCTGCTCAATGAGCGTGCCCGCAACACCGTGCACAGTTGTCTTCTTGCTTGCCTCAAGCAGCCATCAATGGCACCACATCAAGCATATGCTGACTTAGAACACATGAATGATCTCGATATTAGGGAGTACCTAATATGTTTCTTACCAAGGAGAATCCTACCCTAAGGTGTAAGGTTTTTAACGACAAAATAATTTTGGATTTGTACCAATGAAAAAAAAATAATCCTTTTTCCTTAAATAATTGTGTATTGGATCTAGTCGGCGGTCACGGCCCAAAGCCTATTATGTCTGTACCAGCACCACACGGCTCGACTTCCCCCTCGCCGTGGACCCGGTGCGCGCAGTTTTTGCTTTGTCGTGTGGCCGTCCAACGAGCCCGCAGTCGCAGGTGGGCCACGGTTCGTCATCTCTCGTCGGCCCGCGTGGAACCACGGGCTACTAGCCCAGCTATTGGCGAGCCCAACATCTCGAGCTCTCGGTCTCGGCCCTACAATATCACACCCTGGCCCGGACGGTGTGCTTCCCTGCCCGCCTTCGTTCGCACCATCCGGGATCGGTTCGTTAGTAAAATAACGGAATTGCTAGACGTCTAACATATTGTAATATTTTTTTACATGTGTAACATTTTTTGCTAACACGTATAATATTTTTCTTCAATAAACAGTAAAATGCGGCATAGTAAATGGATGTTGCAAGCGTTGAAAAAAATATTGCACGTGTCGGAAAAAAATGTTTCAAGCGTTGAAAAAAAATATTGCAAGAGACGTCCAATTAAATGAATAGTATCGAACGTTCGAGCGCTAGTTTTGTCCGTAAAATAAACGAGCTGAACTCAACTGACTTGCTAGCTTATTATCTTAACAAGTAGAGTCCGAACTAATTCATAAGACACTCATTAGCTCACTAAGACTTTATAACTAAATATTCATTATGATGATTTTTCATTTAAAGATTTTTAATTAGCTCAATATTTCAATTAATGTATGTCATGTAATCATATTAGGTTGAACTACAATGGCTAGGATTGTTAATCGGCTCCTCACTAATTATCTATGTTTTACTTGTATGCTAGATAATTAGCTACTGATCCATTTATATAGTCCTCGAGTTGCATGTATGTATTAATGTGTGGCATGTGCTCACGACATAGCTTAACTTAGCTTCTGACTAATTGCCCTAGCTCACGTGACCTAGCTTAGCTTAATGTATCTTGGCTGACATGGCTCGTGAGCTGCTTATGACCAGCTCGAGCTTTTTATCAAACAGAGACGAAATGATTTTTTAGCTCATTAGTTTAACGAGTCAAATCATGCCACTTTTTTTAACGAGTTTGTATGAGCCGAACCGATAGCCTGCCCTACCCACTTCATACTAGATGTGCATCCGCGGCATCTAGGAAAGTACAAAAATCATTTTCCTGCAAAACATGAGTAAAGTTTTTTTCTCTCTCGAATATGTATGGAAAATTTTTCTGTTGCCCTCGGATGCCGGCGTCCCCCTGATAGCCCCCCTTATCAGGGGTGTGGCTAAATTTTGGTGTTTTGTAGTCTGTACTGTATGTGGTGCGTACTGTATCATCCCAGGGGTGTCCACGTTTCATCACCAATTGTGGTGCGCACTGTATCATCTGACTGAGACTCTGAGAGTAATCGAAATTCGAAAAGTATCCCGACGAAAGAAAACTTGTAAAAGGAGAGGATGGATTGGTTCTTATTATTGTCAATTTGGTGGCGCATTTGGAAGTACTGATCACTTATTCTGACGCTGTCCTGTTGCTATGTTTATACGGAATGTTGTGAGTTGTGCTTTCAAGTTTTGTAACATGACCGCTAGCATCGAACATCAGTTCAACAATTGGTTGAACCAGTTTAATGGGCTACTTAAAAAACTGGTTACTGTTGCAGTAGCAGCGGTCCCTTGGGCAATTCGGAATACTCGTAACGCTGCATGTTTTGAGCGCAAATTGCCATCTGAACCAATATCCCTTTGTCTTTCTAACTTGCTAGAGGATGGAACCCAGGCAGGGCAAGGATCACCGGGGCGTGAAGCTTGTGTTAACAAAAAAGTGCAGTATAGAAGTTGCTGGCAGAAGGGAGAGAACAAACTCCGAACTTGTTCATCCACTGTGTTTCTCAGAGATTCTGAAAAAAGGATGGCCAGGATATCTTCTGTTTTTTTTTTTTTGTTGCTTTGTTTTGCTGGAATAAGATGTAATCTTTGTTTGCGACTGGAGCCAGGAGATGTAATCTTTGGTTATGAAAATTACAGGAATATATTTTTTTAACGGTATCTCGGGCATGCTCTTAGGTATGTTCTAACAAATTTTTAAAAATTTACAAATTAAGCGGCTCAATTAAACTAGTGAAGTTGCTTTAAATGGATTAGTAGTATTGTAAGTTTTTTAAAAACTCGCATAGGTTTGAGCATGATTTAAAATTTTTACAATAGCATAGACATGCTCTCAGAGACCTTCTCAAAAATTTTCAAGAATTTGCAAATTTAGTAACTTAGTTTAAGCAGCGAAGTTGCTTTAAACGCATTAGTAACATCATTATAATCTTTTAAAATCATAAAAGTTTTATCATAATCTGAATTTTTTAGGTAGGCTAGGCACGCTTTGAGGACCATTCTCAAAAAGTTTCGAAAAATTGAAACATGGTCTAGTAGTTCAATCAAATGATTAAATTAGTAAAATTGCTTTAAAAGTATTACCAGTATTGTCAGATTTTTTAAAAATCGCACAAATTTGATCAAGATCGGAAATTTCTATGGTAGGTTAGGCATGCTCTGAGGATACTCCACAAAAAGTTTCAAAAAAAATTACAATATGATTTAACAGCTTAATGAAATCAGAGAAGCTAAAAAAAATGACAAATATCTCATCTACAGTTATCGGCACAACATGTCGGGACGCGCGGCCGGTCCCTTGCATCTCCAAGAATACTGATTTATATATATATTTTTTTTAGAAAAGCGAGGAAAAACGGAGCACGAAAACATTTTTTTCCGGAAAAAACGGAGCATGAAAATATCTTTTTCGCAAAAATGGAGAAAGGACTAAACGCTAGCGCCGTCACATGCGTGAACGAAAAACAAATTTGTGTTTTTCTCGGAGAAAAAACGGACCACGAATTTTTTTTGGGAAAACGGACCACGAAAACATTTTTTTCGGGAAAAACGGAGCACGAAAATATTTTTTCCGGAAAGAACGGAGGGAAAAAGTCTAGAGATAGAGCTGAACATATTTTTCTGGTAACGAAAACATTTTTTCCTGAGAAAAACAGAGAAAGGACCTAAACGTAAAGAGTAAGGACCTGAATGTTACGTTTTTGGACCTATCCGCTATCCTGAAAAATTAGAAAAGGGCTTGTTCGCGATTTGAATTTAACGGAAGGTTTTTTCCGTAAAACGGCGCACGAGGGACCAAAACGCGATTTAAAAAAGAAAATCTTCCCCTCACAAAAAATCGCGAAGGACCTATTCGTAATTTACGGGGACCTATCCGTAATTCCAAGAAACTCAGGGGGTTTTTCGCAAAATTGCCAACATGGACACGTGGATGAGGCCTCCATGCGTGAACTCTCCAATCTTTAGTAAGGGTATGATGATACGACATACACACCTACATGTGGCTTAATTGCACAGGACTACACGAGTGCAGCCCAGGGATGGAAAGTGCGTTGGTGCACAGTAGGACTTATCCAAGTATTTACTATCAGTATCCAGCATACTAGATACGCGGGCGCGACGCACCGTCACACGATAAGATGTGAAAATCGGGTGCAGTTTTGGGAGCTAACAAGCAAAAATCAAAGTAATACGTAATCCTAGAAAGGTTCGGGTAGTTTTTCAGGGAAAACGCCGTGTTAAAAACAAATCCTAGGAGTTCTAGGGTAATAAAGAATTTTAACGGACTATTATGTAATATTAGATTTTTGTGGCCCCTTTTACCAAAAAAAAGGGATTTGTGGGGTATTACGGTAGCCGCCACACGACAAGATGTGAAAACTGGGTGTAGTTTTGGAGGGTTAACAAGCAAAAACTAAAGTAATACGTAATACTAGAAAGTTTTGAGCATTTTTGGGAAAAGCGATGTGTTAAAAACAAATCATGGGAGTTCCGATGCAATAAAGAATTTTAATGGACTATTCTGTAATATTAGTCTTTTTTTGCCCCCTTTTGCAAAAAAAAAAAAGGATTTGCGGGGTATTAAGCTGTAATTCTAGAAAATCTATTTCAGAATTCTAGAGGCCTCCTTGCAAAAAACAAAATTTCATATTTTTTAGGATCTTTTCCACAAAAATAGTGACTTAGATGTAATTTTCAAAACTTCTGAGGGCTTCTTCGCAAAAGATGGGCGGCTCACACCATGGCCACGCGTCGCGCATGCGCTCGCCCCGTACGCCCAAGCCACGCGTCGTGCAGGCAAAAATATCGCGGATTCGCGCGAGCGGGGAATCGAATCCGTGACTAAAGGCGTGAGAGCGAGGCGCCTTACCGCCGCACCGCGCGAATGTTCTTGGCGAGTAACGGCGTTAAAACATATAAGCCAAACAAGCGGGCAAGCTACGCGTGTGATGTGGCTCAACGATTTGTGAGCTGTACGAACGGCAAACCGTTTCACTGTCTGCATGGGCAACGCAGCGCTCGAGCACGTGTCCATGCCACGCCGAAGGCGACGTGGGCACGACGAGCAGCCGACAAACCTTCGGGTCTTATATATGGTAGGATGTAGTCAGCTTGGATTGCCCAGAAACATCCTAGCCGTTTTTGGCATGGTACTGTAGAGGCAAGGAGAAGAGAGGATATACAAATTAGTTATCGATTGTTAGGGTTAGCACACTAAAATAAGAGACAAGATTTTTACGTAAAAAATCTTATGGAGGAAAAAAACATAGGAGACAAATCCACTGTAATCTCTCGATCTACATGTATATATGAGATTTGGACTACTATTAGGATATTTGAGGAATCTTTATATGTAACGAACTATTTGGATATTTGAGAAAATCATATTTCTAACAAACCTTCTCTTGACTCAAAATATGTAATGAAATTGTCTCCGAAAAACCACGAAAGGTAAGAAAGATTGAAACAGTCTTTGCCAAATACTTCTCATGAAGCAAAGAAAGCACTATGAATACCAAGATGCACCGAAAGTCTAAAAAACTTATCAAGAAACACTGGAATAGTCTAATCCAAACGCTTCTTGTGAAGCAAAATTAAGCAAACTACCAATAAGTCAAAAGAAATACTGAAAGTCAATCCAAACACACAGTTATCAACAAAGCAGATGAAGAAACCTGAGTCTTCAACAATTTATAACCCCGTAAAATCTGGGTTAGTGCAACTGATGTTTTGAAACAAATGCTCAATTATTAAACGACATAAGCTAAAACACCACCTATAGTGCTTGATAGATAGTGAAGAACTCTTATCATAGATTTTTGACATGCCCCACCTGAAACATAAAATTCGGCAAATAACGCTCATAAAAGAGCAACTTGTACATATAGCCATCATGTACGTCAAACTGAAATTCAATGACATTGTTGAAATTGCACATGTAAAATTATTGAGATGAAAAAAAACTCTTGTGCCATCAATGGAGTATAAATTACAGTAGATCTCTTACATTGAGCAATGATAACTAAACAACGTTGTAGTATCCACACAGAAAGAAACTTCTTCACACAAAAAAAAACTCCTTCTTGCACTTTAAACTTTCATCTCAAATTGACATTAGAGCAAAACCTTCACTTTAAACAGTAAATCTTTGGATAGTATAATGCTAGTTACCATTAGGATGTCATCAAATTTTAAATTCAATTGTCTTCTCAACTGATTTTATTTTTTCATAATTCTTCTAGATCAAGCGTAACCCAAATTAACTCATTGAGTTAAAAAATACCTGTAACTCCAAGTCTCCAAATGACTCTATACATACAGATCTTGTCGCAGTAACCCATAATAGACGATGAATTGTCGAACAAATCACCAATGATTAATCTTATATGAATACAGCCAATAATAGATACAACGGCTATCATTGCAATAAAATCTACCTTCAACAGAAGTAATACAACGATCAATTAGAACAGAAGATTGTCTATAGAGATGGTGTAGATTGACGTCTAGGCATGACGTTAAACGGTATGGGTGATGAATTTGGCGAACTTGTGATGATGGAACAGTCACCAAGAAAGCGTAGATCAATGCTTAATATAAAATTGAGTCGTGGAACGGAGTTGTGATGAGTCGCAATCACCAAATTGAACGTGATGAATCTTTTTTTTTTCCCTTTTCTTGCTTCCCGACGCAAAGACCAATATAGTGACTACCTCATATGCAAGAAGAATGTGAAGCCGTGTCCATCACCACGACGCCGATGTGGTTCCCCGGTGTCGTCCAGTGGTGGTAGGGGACGGCCAGCCCCAGCATGAAGAGCGTCATCATGGCGAAGCCGCTGAGATTATGACCGCCCTCCAGTTCGCAGGTCGATCAGGACCTAGTGATCCTTGCGATGCGGTGGCTGTACTGGAACATCTACAGGTCGGTAAACACTGATGGTGCAATCTCGCTAATAGGAAACATTGCAGGAACAGGAGGTATGGAAGAAGCGCCCATCCGATCAAGTGCGTTGATCGGAGGAGCGGAGACCGGCCCATAACCCAGAAGGCCAGAAGTCCTCAAGGTGCTCCTGTATCTTGTCCGGATCAATAGGCTAACCTTGAGCATCAACTCTAGGGGTGCTTATATCAGGACGCTGATACATGTTAGCAACCACAACGTTGAAATAGTCAGGAATGTTTTTTTTATGCTGCTCAATTAAACCAGCATTTTTCTTTATATTTATCAAGACAAAGAAGAGCTACATGCAACGAAAGATTTATATGCAAGGAAAGAACTAATCAGGAAAAAGAAAAACCTAATCACATCCCAAAAACAAATGATTTCCTAATTACAAGATTAACTCTATCAATCACCCCCTTAGAGCATCTCCAACAGTGCCTAAAATCCATTCCCAAAACCTGATTTTGGGCTTGATTACAAAAAAAATACTCCAACAGTTCCTCTTTCTAGCTCCTCAAATTTTGCACGCCCAAAACAAAGCACTCGACTCCTCATTTTTTGCGCTCTGTCCGCTTTCCCAATCAACATTATTTCAGGCCAGGGATGGCCCACCGGACCAATTCAAAGGTGTTTTTGGGAGAAAATATAGGAACTGTTGGAGAACAAGGTATTTTGTAGACCCAATTTTTTTTGGGAAGGTCCCAATCTAAGAATATTGGGAGTCTAAATATTAGGAACTGTTGGAGATGCTCTTAATCTTGTAACACAACTCTAACTTATTAAGGCAATCGGTCTCAACTACGATTTGCTAAACACATACTCGAAACAGGATAAAGAACACATCTCCTCAACATCCCAGACTCATCTATGAAGAACTTGACTTTGGACGGCAAACACACATCTTCATCGCCCTGAAATCGATATCCTTACTTGAGACTGCGTCAAAGTAGTGTTGGTTCGTCATCACTTTGAGCTTCATCAAGGAGCGTTTTTTCGCCTCCTTCTACTTGTGGCACTCTGAAGCGAAATGCCCATAATTATTACAATTATAGTACCTCACTTTTGCCTTATCAAATCTCCGATTCTTGCGGCCTCGTCGATCATCGCCATTCGAGCCACCGAAGGAGCCCTCGTCGTTGCGGCTCAACGATCGGGCCTCCCACTCAGCGCGTGTCAAAAGTAGGTGTTCTTCTCCACCGCCGTCGGATCCCCTAATCCGTTCCTCGTGTACCTTCAAGCTACCGATCACCTCCTCAATCGTCATCACCTTGAGGTCGCCGACTGCTCAATGGTTAAGGCGATTTGTAGAAACCTGCCAGGGACTACACAAAGAAATTTTCTTACCACATATCTCTCCTCCATATTGTTGCCAAGCCCTCTAATTTTGTTGATGATTGTCATCAATCGGATGGCGAAATCATCGACCAACCTCGTCTTCGTCATGCGTAGTCCCTCGAACTCAACTTTGAGGGTCTATACCTTTGCCTCGTTGACACAATCGGTGTCAAGATGCATTATCTTCAACGCCTCCCACGCGTCTTTGGCCATCTCCTTTTCGGCCAGTAGGAAGAGCTTTCCTCTGAGATGCCTCCGTAGATAGCCGTCAAATGCATCCGATCTTTGCGCTCATCAACGTCACTGTCCACGATCGCGTCCTATAGTCCTTGAGCTCTTAGGTAAACCTTTATCTTGATTGACCATGCTGCATAATTGCTCTTTGTGAGCATCGGATAATGCAACGAGAGCGGAACCCTTCTTCGCCATCGCTTGGGGCAACAGATCAAGAACTCATGTTGTGATACCAATTGTTGGAATAGCCAAGAATGTTTTTTGTGCTGCTCAATCAAACCACAACATTTTCCTTTCTATTTAAGGCCTGTTTGGCAGAGCTCCAGATTCTGATTCTCCAGCTCCTGATTCTCTATGGAATCGATTTTCTAGTGGAAGTGATTCTTGTCTGAAAAATAGTTATAAACTTGGTGGAGAGGTTCATAACTAGGAGGTTGTAAATCAAGTGGAGAGCAGATTTTTTTGGTTCTTAGGCTGCAAGTCAAAAAACATGAATCACTTCTTCGGATTCCTATGTGAAGCTGATTGATTTTTTCTTGTTTGGTAGAGCTCATCAGCTTCTCATGTGAAAGCTGAAGCTGGAAGCTCTGTCAAATGCACCCTTATCAAGACAAGGAAGAGCTACATACAAGGAAAGATTTACATGCAAGGAAAGAACTAATCAGGAAAAAGAAAAGCTTAATCACATTTCAAAACACAAATACTTTCCTAATTACAAGATTAACCCTATCAGCCCAATAGTTAGTGATATGGTTGCCTGTTGTGTAGACAGGAGTAATGATCCCGTGTTGATGGCGCGAACGAAGATGTAGAAGGTGAGCAGTAGTGCGAAGATGGTGACGCCGTCGTTGCCGTACTACCCCGCGGTGGAGTTGGAGATGTACCCAGGGCAAATGGCGATGACGGCCGGTGTCGAGATGCGAAAGTCGGAGGTGTTAGCTGAGGCGCGGGTTGGCTTGGAAACCAATGATGGACGCCGTAGATTAGAAATACCACATGTGATGTGCCGCTGTGAGATGGCTGCCTCCCGGAGTCGTCTCCTCCTAGGGCGGCAATTTGATATAAAACCCTAGCCTCTGATACTACTTATTAGGGTTAGTATGGTAAAATAGGAGACAAAATTTAATGTGAAAAAACCTCACCAAGGAGAAAAAGCCACGGGATACAATCCACTATTTTGTTCGAGATTACATGTACATAGGGGTAGTTTATATAATCAAAAGAGTTCGAGTTGTATTAGATGTGGACTCCTATTTGAATATTGAACATAGCTCCGATACTATTTGTTAGGGTTAGCAGTGATAAAATACGAGACAAGATTGTTAGGGATATATATACATCACATATGAATTGGAGACAGGATTTAACGTGAAAAAACCATTGTGGGAAAAAACTACGGGAAACAATACACTGTATCGCTTCAAGATTATAAGTACAGGGGATTGGCTTATATAGCCAAAGAGTCCTAATTGTAGACGACTTGGACTAACAACATATTTGGATAGAACCAAAAGATATGGTAAGTTAAGATATTGAGTTATCTTCAACAAACCTCCCCTTAACTCAAAATCTATAACGAAATTGTTTCCAGAAAACCCTCAAAGGTAAATTAAGCACGAAGAATATAAGTACATTAAAAGTTCAAGGACTACTAACGAGGAAGACTGAAACAGTCAAACTAAATACTTGTAGTGCGAAAAATCACCATGAGTATAAAAGACTGGAACAGTCTTGTCCAAATACTTCTTATGAAGCGAGATTGAGTAAACCACTAGTATGTCGAAAGAAAGACTGAAAAAGTCAATCCAACACAGATATAATGAAGCAGATGAAGAATCTGAGTCTTCAATGATTCATAACCTCAGTAAAGTTTGAGACTGTGCAATTGACCTTCTGAAATAAACGCTCAATCGTCAATGGCACAAGCCAAGACATCACTGAGGTGCTGGATAGATAGTGAAGAACACATATGATAGACTTTTAGCATACTTCACGTGGAACATAAAATTCGGCAAACTACTTACTGAAAATCCATAACATAGTTGAAACTGCTAAAAAATGTCAATATGAAAAAACTCTCGTGTCATAAATGGAGTGTAAATTGCAGTAGGCCTCTCATATCGAGTAAAGACAACAAAAAGAATGTTGTAGTATCTATGTAGAAACAACTCCTTTTTGCACTATAAACCTTTATCTCAGACTGACATTGGAGTAAAACCTTCACTAAAAAAACTCCGAAGAGTATAATGCAACTAACAGGATGTCATTGAATTCCAAATAAACAGTGAATAAAACACCAGAATAACGGTGATGAAACACCAAATTCCAATTAATGGTGATGAAACATCAAATGCAATTGTCTCATCAACCGACATTGTTTTTTTTCAAGGCCAGCGATGAAACGTCGAATAAATTGCCGATGATAAATCCCGCATAAATTGCAATGAAATCCACATAAAATTCCGCTAATAATAAGCACAAAATAATATACACAAATTGTGCATATAATATCTGCCAATAATTATATTACAAAGAGATCCCATATTTTTAACACTGAAATAGTCGCCGGGTAAATAGCAACGTTTTCCTCGTACCCACGTATTGAAGATCAGCTGACATTTGGGGAAAAAAAACTGGCGCTGGAAGCCCAAAGAAGCCGGAGCCGTAACAAAAAAAGAAGGATTAAATGAATCGGAGATCCCGTTTAGAGTCTGACTAATTGGCTAATTAAAACTCGGTTGGAAACTTTGGAGTCCAGATAGTTGCCTCGGCTGTCTGCTTCTCACGGCTTAGTGTGTGAATGCCAAATGCCTCACGTGACCATGACTCCTCTCGAGCCAAAGAGGATTAAATCCGATTGAGGAACCTTTTGAAATCCGGTCAAAACAAGGCAGACTTCCTTGCTGCCAGAGTCACAGCCGCAGGAAAAAAACAAATCAGAGGCACGGGCGCACCACCATTTCCGCGGGCGAGGAAGAAGATGGTCGCCAAGCTCGCTCGGGTGACGAGCGGAATTGTCCGGGCGGCGACGATTGGTTCGACGAGGAACCAGCGACCAGAGGGCGTGGCCTGGAGCGGCGCGAGTGGCCGGAGGGCGCGACGATGGCCGGCCGCGAGCTGTTGGAGGCCGGGCCAGAGCGCGATGGCGACGAGATCGCAGGAAGGAGGCCCGGGCCGGCACGAAGACTACCGCGGAAGCCGGCGGCGGCGGAACCCCAGGTGCGTGGCTCTGAAGCCGGCGGCGGAAGGCGCGCGGCGGTCGCGGGCGGCGGGCCCGAGAAGCGGACGGCGCGTGCAGATCCGGCGGTTGGGCGACGCCGACGAGGCACGGGCGCCGATGCGGGTCCGGGCCGGCGCAACTCCGAGCAGGCGCGCGATGATGGCCGGCGGGTGGAGAACGTGCCGCCGACGGGCGGACGGCACGGGTGAGTCGCGGCTCTCGGGGAAGATGAGCCGGCGGGCTGGCGCAGAAGACGAAGCGACAGACGCCGACGCGAGCCGAAGGCAGAGACGTCGGCGGTCGGCGCGACGGCAAGGATCGGAGCGGTGGCTGTAGATCGAAAATCCCAGGCTCAGGCGCACGATCTTGCTGGAGGTGGTGCCACGCATGAGCGACAGTCGGCGGAGCGGAGGAGTCGGTAAGTTGAGATATTGAGTTATCTCCAACAAAGATTTTTACGTGAAAAAACTTTACTGGCCTGTTTGGCATCATTGGGAAATAGGAATGGGCAAGGGAATTAAACGAGACTTCAATTCCCAGGGGGGAGACAAGGAATTGAATTCTCTACGTTTAAGTTGTAAACTTCCATTCCCTTCTCCAATTCCCACCAACCAATCAAAGGATTTTATAACCCATCTCTCTCAATTCCCATTCCCTGCCGTCAATTCCTCCAACCAAACGGGCCATACGAAAAAGGAAAAAATTACGAGAGACAAATCCACTATAATATTTGATCTACATGTACAGGGTGGTTTTATATAGCTAGATGTGGGCTCCTATTAGAATTTTTAAAGAATTCTTGGATGTCTGGCTGTATGATCTTTTGCGCTTCAGGAAATGTGGACCGTGGACTAGGGAGTTGACTGGGAAAGGTAGCCCTTCATAAACCACCATGGTAGTCTCAAAACTGCTTTCTCGAAACTTTCATTTTGGAGACATCTATCGGTGGAAATGTCTTATGATCTTGCAAGGACAGCAGAAAGGTACTTTTGTTTCCACGCTTTCCTTTAGATTCATTCCTTCAAGGGATCTTTTTTCGAGAATAATTCCTCCAAGGAATTAAGAGAGGTATGAAAAGTTTTCCCTTATGTGTCTGTGAATCGTTCTGTTTTTTCCTTCCAATCAATCATATTAGCTGTAATTTATTTCTACTTTCTATGGTGGTAGAGTAATAGAAATATTTTTCACAAATCATCAACTAGATCTGATTTCTATTACCTACCGTACGCTGTCAGTACATTCCTTTGGACTGACTTTTTAAAACCCAAACTTCTTACTTTGATTCAGGTCTACATATTTGGGCCTCTGCATATTTGGGAGAGCCATGTTTGGGAGACGGAGCTACTCAGCCTTTGGGAACTGCATAATTGCTGCTTTGCTGATTCTAGCTGTATTGTCAACGTTCTGTTTGTCTTCAAGCACAATAACATTGGACAGCATGTTAACGAATCAAACGATTTCAGATGGGCAGACACTAGTATCTGCAAACGAAGCATTCACTCTAGGCTTCTTTAGCCCTGGAGCTTCTACCTATCGGTACGTCGGTATATGGTATAGCGACGTTCCAAATAGGACAGTTGTCTGGGTTGCTAACCGAAACAATCCAATTCTAGATGCTTCTGGCGTCCTTATGTTTGATAACAGAGGAAATCTGGTAATTTTAGATGGCAGAGGCAGCCCGTTCATAGTGGCATATGTGTCGGGAGCAAACGACACGGAGGCAACAATACTGGATACTGGCAACCTTGTCTTGAGGAATGTCGGTAACCGGTCGACCGTCATGTGGCAGAGCTTTGACTATCCAACTGATACATGGCTCCCAGGAATGAAGCTTAGACTTGTTGGTAGGCAAAACCAGTTGCTCAATTCATGGAGGAGCTCAGATGACCCAGCGATAGGAGACTACTCTTTTGGAATGGATCCAAACAGAGGGAAGATGAGGCTCCGTATCTGGGAGAGAGGCCACTATTGGAGCAGCGGGTCATGGAATGGCGACAGCTTTGGGTATGATTTTATCAAGTCACAATATTTTAATGTTGTATTTGTTTCCAATGACGAAGAGCAGTACCTCAGTTACGATGCCAAGCCTGGTCACATAATAAGGTACGTATTGGATTTCTCCGGCCAAGTCAAGCTCCTGCAACGGATGGACTTTGTTGTGCACCAGTGGCTTTTGCTTGGGAGCTGGCCATGGGGCATCTGCAAAACATTTAGTCCATGTGGCGCTTTTGGTATCTGTGATGAAAAGGAACCAAACCTCTGCAAATGTCCAAAAGGCTTTACTCCAGGAGATGGAGTAGGATGGTCTAGTGGAGATACCAGGAGAGGATGTATTAGACAGACTGATCTGCATTGTGTGGGTGATAAGTTCCTCCAAATGCCTAACATGGGGCTGCTGGAAAATGCATCAACATTTTCTATTACAGGACAAAAACAATGTGAATCCACCTGTTTGACAAGCTGTTCCTGTACTGCTTATGCTTTAGTGCAGGATGGGTGCAGCTTGTGGTATGGCAATCTTATGAAGTTGAGGGAGGGGCAGAGCGGTGATGCTGTAGGAACTCTTTATCTTCGTCTGGCCACATCAGAGTTGGAGTCTAGAGGTAACAGATGTACCTCATAGTAACATCTTTTAACATCTTGTAAAAAATGAGATGAACACTAGGTTAATTGCGTGAAGAAAAAGTTACACATACATATTGGAAACAATTGTGAAGGCAAGTGACGTGCTTTGTTTCCTCTTGTTCAGGTGCCCCAGTGATCTTGATTGCAAGTATAGTTTCTTCTATTGCATTTCTTATCTTTGTCGCCCTTCTTTTTCTTCTTTGGATAAGGAGACAGAAAAACAAAGGTAACCAACTAGCCATAAGATGTCATATTGGCTCCTTCATACCAAGAGTATGCGTTTATAACAAAAAGTTTCTATGCATCAGGGCAGGAGAAATTACATGACCACTTCTCCTTGCTGACTTTGGATACTGACAGTGCACTCAAACTTTGGGAGAGCAAAGAGACAGGTCCTCAGTTTACTTTGTTTAGCTTTTCTGAAATAGCGGGTGCAACAGGCAACTTCTCACCTGAAAACAAACTTGGAGAAGGGGGATTTGGTCCAGTCTACAAGGTAATATTTATTCTTTAACGATATGGCATCTGATTGATTTGCTACTTAGCTAAATTATTGTGGAACAAAATACGAAATCTACATCTGTCATTATCTGGGAGTTTGTTTGAAACTTTCCTAATGTAACATGTGCATATTAAAGCATGTAAATATATCAGCCACCCCTTGATTGTCAAAAAATCCGAGTGGCTGATTGACTTAATGGCAACCTAAATTATCAATAGGTTGCATCTGAGTAACCTGAGAACAAATAATTTTAGCTCAATGGTTACTGTTAGCTATGAAACTTATATAGCATACACAAATTCCATTTAGATTATATTTACAAAACAAGTATTCTGTTTTCCTTTGTATGAGATATGCACACTTGTTACTGCTGGCTGGCAAAAAAAAATGCTGCTTATCAAGTACCCCCTCTGGTCACAAAAACATGTCGTTTTGAACATCAACATGGTCCACAAGGAGCCACTTTGACTACTAATTTCTATTGTAATACATTTATAAAACCCAGCAAAATTATATTATTAAGAAAATACTTTTTGAGATAAATATAAACATATGGTTTTCATGTATCCAATATAATATTGGGAGGTGCTTTTATACATCACTTTTTGAAAGTTGCACAAATATTAAAGCAAGAATAAATGATAGATGATGATTAATTATTCCTTCACTTGCTTCAAAATTTGTGTAACTTATATTTGGAGTGATGCTGATGCATAGAAGCACTACTTATATTAAAAAAAAGATATCAATGACTAAAGTTTCGAAATTTTGACTGCACGTATTCCAAAACGATGTGTATTTGCATGTATTCCAAAATGATGTGTATTTGTGACTGGGGGAGTACTTCAAGACTAAGGGAGTGATTCTTTGCTATTACAAGAGAAAATAGCATGAGTGTTGAGGCAAATGTGTGTTCGCGGAACAAATGGAGGCCCTTGCACCCGGTGATTTTTTTGCCTTGACATTCGTAGGTGCTTTTGCAAGACATAAACTCAATCTCTGGCATTTGACCATGCTCCAGGGAACCTTACCGGAAGGGCAGGAAATTGCCGTTAAGAGGCTTGCAGCACATTCAGGACAAGGTCTGCTTGAATTTAAGAACGAGATCCTACTGATTGCCAAACTTCAACACAGAAATTTAGTTAGGCTCTTGGGGTGTTGCATCCAGGGTGAAGAAAAGATACTTATCTATGAGTACATGCCGAACAAAAGCTTGGATTTTTTCCTCTTTGGTCAGTTTCCTATTCCTTTCAAAATTTCCTTCTTCGTAGTTTCTTTATCGCATCTGCTTCTTTGAACGATTCAGCTGCCTTCTTTTTGACTCTAATGTTTCTTCTTTAAGAACAATCAAGAACTATAATGTTAGACTGGGCAACACGGATACATATAATTGAAGGGATAGCTCAAGGCCTCCTTTATCTTCACAAGCATTCCAGGCTCAGGATTATTCATAGGGACCTGAAAGCAGGCAACATTCTGTTGGACATTGATATGAATCCTAAGATTTCTGATTTCGGTATGGCAAGAATATTTTGCTCCAAAGAAACACAAGCAAACACGAACAGGGTTGTTGGAACATAGTAAGTGTTCATCATGCTTCTTCCTAGGTTCGGAAAGATGTTTATTAATCCAGTTCAACTAATATCTTTCAGTGGATACATGGCTCCGGAGTATGCGATGGAAGGCATCTTCTCGGTTAAGTCTGACGTGTTTAGCTTTGGAGTATTGCTTCTGGAGATTGTTAGTGGGGTACGAAATGCTGGATTTCACCAACGTGGTAGCTCCATTAACCTCCTTGGCTTTGTAAGTAAAAGTTCTTAACAATGTTGACATTCTGAAACTTTCTGTAAGTGAGCTAGCGTTTAGCTTGGTGGCTGCCTCTGAACATTTGCAGGCCTGGCAATTGTGGAAAGAGGGAAGATGGTCTGAGCTCGTCGATCCAGCATCAGGTGACACATGTGCTGGGCATAAGGTAGTGAGATGCATTCATGTCAGCTTGATGTGTGTCCAAGAGAATGCTGTGGATCGGCCCACCATGACTGAGGTAATTTCGATGCTTACTAATGAAAGTATCACCTTGCCTGATCCAAAGCAACCTGCTTTCCTCTCCACTGGGCCTCCGACTGATACTGATGTCAACGGAGGAACATGCTCCCTGAACGGTGTGACAATTACTGACCCTCATGGCAGATAGTACCGCTGTGTTGTCTGTTGATACCAGCTCTTAGTGAGGACTGAGATCTTCTTCCCTTGGTGATAAACTTTTAGATCACTTAAAATCTTGAATAAATGTTCAGCAACGATCATAGAAGTGTCACTGTGTGATGTTATGCAAGTTATATGTTGTGACAGTAGTAGATTGAATTAAGCCTTTCAAATGATTTTGTTTTTGGCTGGTAGCTGTGATTGATTATTTGATGAACTGAAGCGTGCATGTCTGGAACTCTGGATACCTTGTCCGGTTAAAGTTTTATGTTCAACCCCTTTGGGCTTGCTTCGATGGCCCGGAATCACCCAGGAACCCGGCCCAATCTCCATGGAAATCAGGCACAGGGACATTTGTTTTCCCAGTCCAATTAAAAGGTGCATTTGGACGGAGCTTGGAACGGGGAACAGAAGTAACTCGTGTGTAAATCCATGCTTGTGTCTGGCGTCAAAGCCTCAAAGGTCGAATCCTGAATCAAGGGCTGAGTAATTGAGGAGGCTGCCCGCAGTCGAGATGGTAGTGAAATCAGAGTGTGTGTCCGTTTTGGATATGTGAATGCTCCGACGAGCCCGCCGATCACAGGTGAGGTGAGAGCCCTTATTATGAAATCATCGTTTTTCTACTCCCTCTCTCTCTCTCTCTATATATACACACACACACACACATATACAATCTAACTCTCTTTCGAACGCAGTTACAAAAATAATTGCCTCTTCAACCGTAGAAGCTTTTGCAAACGACGAGTGTTGCCAACCATACTTTCATACTGCGACAAGAGGTACAGTGCCACATGAGCTCGAAAGGAGTCCTACCAAGGTGCTACTCCTCGGCAAGAAATTATCTCGCTAATCATTCAATTCAATTAATTAACCACTTAATTTATTTATTTATTACTTGATTAATCATTTATTTAACTTAATTACATAGGGAATCTAGTCTTACCAAGCTGTTACTCCTCAACAAGTCCTACTGGGGTGCTCGGGCTCGATAGGTCTTCTTTCAAGCTCCTGTAGTGTTGTACCTCCTTTCGCGATATGAGAGCGTAGTAGGTGGACACGTGCCGCCTACTAACACTTCCGCGGTTAGAGAGGGGGCTATTATTGTATTTGCGTTTGGAATGGAGCTAGATTTGTAAAAAAAATTCTCAGGGGCTAAAAAGGTGACGAATTCTTTATTATAAACCCCGGCTTGTGACGATCTCTCCTCCAAAGCCATGGCATATTTGGTCCTCTTGCCCACGTTTTTTTAATTTAGCTTCTCTCCTCTGAAATCATTTGTACATTTAGCCCTCTTCCTGACCTCGGAAACAGTGACAAGCGACATGTGTTGCGTGTTGCACTTTAGTAGCAAGGTAGCGACACATACCTCGATAGGTTGGGCGGCCGTGCAGTGGAACCGTGTCATGTTCATGCTGAGGTCCCTTCCTCGACAAGAAATTACAAATCAATTGCATTAATTAATTACTTTGTTTAATTAATCACTTGATTACTAATCACTAATAGCCACTAGTGCCTTCCGGACGTAACCTACCGAGTAGCTCTTCCTCTGCAGGTGCATTCCAAGCAGTCGTTCCTTAGTAGGTTTCTAACAAGCTAGAGTGCTCAGCACGCCTCACGTGGAACTATGAGTGCACATGGCATGCGGTAGGGCATGTGGCCTACACTAGGGCACATGTATGCCGTCGCTCGTGCCCATGCCCCACCAAGCCTGTGAGGGAGGTGGAAGGAGAGGCGGGCCAAGGTGACTGAGGGGGCCTAGAGGGAGCTGAGGGGTGATGAGCAGGCGGTAGAGGGACGGAGGGAGAAGAGGGGGCGAGGGGCAGAGGGTTGTCGGGGTGGGTGGCAATGGGGGAGTGGGAAAGAGAGAGGGAGACAAGGTGGCAGCGGGGGTAGGGGGACGAGGGGAGAGCGGAGGGTGGGAAGGTGGGGAGAGGATGGAGCGAGGGGCTTGGTTGTGGCGTCGCGCAGAGGACGGAGGGCCGAGGGTGAGGAGCGTGGGCGCGAAGGGATAAAGAGAGAGGAAAGATAGAAAAAGAGGGAGAGAGCGCGAATGAGAGATTCTCTATTTCTCAGAGAAAGCGACTGTATGTGGGAGCAACGAGCGTAATAGGCAAATGCCATCAGGTAAAATATAGTGACACGACACACTAAAAGATGTAAAGCTGATGAATGAGAGCTTGATCGTCAACGGATGAATAACAATGGGTTTTCTCTCTCCTGATCGCTATAAAATTCCCCTCGAACACTAATTTCTTCAGCAGAATCAGCATAGGAATCCCCTCACTCTCTCCTAAGTTTGCTCTCTCCTGAGTTTATTCTCCCTGTTTACTCCGAGGTTGCTCTTTGTTTACTCTCTCGCCATGAAACAAAATATTTGGTAAGAGCAAAAGTAGGAGAGCACACTTTCGCTCTCGTTGTCCTCCTCGTCAAGATTAAAAGATCGATTCGCGTCAACTCTCCCCGAGCATAGGAGACTATGGCATGGATTACCGTCATATAGACGGTACGTATGGCATCGAGAATGCTTCTTACATTTCGGAGGGGACGAGCTTCATGCCAACTCTCCCAGAGGGGACGAGCTTCGCGTCGAGCTTTGCACTGAGCTCCGATGCTATTACATTGGTGCAACTAGGATGGGCATCAGTATCTGGTAGTCGATAGGCATGATGCTGGCAATATATGGATAAAGTCGTCAAAATTAAGGACCGGCGTGAGGTGGCGTGAGCTATTTGTAAATATTGTCAAGTTAAATTATTTGCAGGGTTGGTCCTAAGTTTTTTGGGGCTCGGGGTGAAATTATAAACGGAGGCCCCCGTAACATAAGCATCAAAATATTTTTATACTACCATGTATCAACTGAAAAGATAATATTCAGTGTATTATAGAAATTGTTACCGATAAATAAATGGAAGTACAAAAGTGAGATTATTTACCTCAAACATTTTGTAGAGATCATCTTAGGAAATATTTTCTAACATTTCTAGATGCAAAATCATCAATTATGGCCTCAATATTAATGTCATCCAATAACTTCTTCTCAATACATAAAGTTGCCAGACCATTTAACCTTTCTTGAGACATTGTAGACCTCAAATAGTTCTTCAATAATTTCAACTTTGAAAAGCTTCTTTCAGCTGATGCCACAGTTACCGGTACAGTAAATAAGATCCGATAAGCAACAGAAATATTAGCATAACAATCCACTTTCTTGATAAACTCAAAAATCTCCACAGCAGACATTGGTCTATCTGGCAAAGTCATTTGCAGTATTCTTAACTCAGAAATCAGATTATTTAACTCAAAATCAAATGAATCATCAATAGAGAAAGTTTTTGCCAACTTAGTACAATAATCTTTAAGTTCAATATGATCCAATGACTTCAAAGTTGTTGAGCTCAAAAGAGACCCAAATATACCATTGAATACTTGGAGTTCTTCAAATCTATTTTCAATGAACTGTTTGCCATATAACCATAACCAAAAAGTAATTAATTTCAAAATCTTTCTCACCTTGCATAATTGCTTTACTACTGCAATCATTTTCATCAAAATGTTTCTTTCTAAGAGCATGACGCTTTACTGGAAATGATGCCTCCACACCCATTTCAAACGCAATACCGTTGGCAATGGTCATACTAAAAGCAAACCCTTCATTTCTGTACTTGTCAAAGTAACTCATTATAACTTCTATTTGCTCCAAGGTAGAGTCGAGGCATATGGATGGTGATTGCAACTTCTTACTCATAACATTTAAAGCAAATAAAATGTGATGTCAAATAACCATACCAAGTATAAACTCAGAGGTACCAAGCAAGTCATAAAAATTCTTTGCATCACTCTTTGCCATGGGATCAGTATCAGAAGCTTGATGTAACTCAAACAAAGCTAACTTTAGCTGAGGAGTTTGATATCTAATTGTTGTAACACTTTTGATACGACTCTCCTAATGAGTATTGCACAATGATTTCACTGTTAAACTTGGCACATGGTCAAGTAAAACTTTCCATCTTTTGGTAGAACCCAAAAATAATGTATATATTCATTGCACAATTCCAAAAAATGAAACAGCTTTACCACAAGATTTTGCCATACCACAAAGAGTAAGATTAAGACTATGACAAGCACATGGCATATACAAAGCTCTTAGATTCTTATCAAGCAACCGTTTTTGTACCCTCTGGTGTTTTCCTTTCATATTAGAACCGTTGTCATAACTTTGATCCCTTATATCGTCAATATTAAGACCAAATGACTTCATGGAATCAAGCAATACATTGAAAAGACCCAAACCAGATGTGTCATCCACCTTTAAGAAACCTAGAAAGTACTCCTCAATCTTTATTTTGCTGCTAGACATATTGACACATCGAATTATTAAAGACATTTATTCTTCATGACTCCTCAAGGATAATGGAAAAAATATTTGGCCTCTTTAATAATCTTTATGATAGTATTGGTAATATCAGAAGCCAAAAGAGAAATAAAATCATTGTGAATTTTATGACTGAGATAATGGTAATGGATCTCCTTGTTTTCAATACATCTAAGGTGATCTTGTATTACCAAGTCAAATTCTACAATCATCTCAACACAAGCTAAGAAATTACTATTCTGTTTATTGTAAAGCTTCTCGCTGGATCCTCTAAAAGCTAAATTGCGTTTACCAAGATATTTCACAACAGCAACTATTATGAATAAAACTTGTCTCAAACGTTCTTTCTCCTTTGTGATTTGTCGTTGCAAATATTTATCAATTGTTTGATGTTTACTTAGCTTAGCTTTCAGTTCATTCCAAGTGTTCATGCTAGTAATATGCTTGACACTATTTTCATGTTCTTTCAGCCTCTCATTAATATGTCTCCAATCTCAATATCCATCATACGCTAACGCACTAGTGCATTATCAGATTTGAAAATCTTGCAACAGAAGCAAAACACTTTGTCAACATGCTTAGAGTAAACTAACCACTTTCTGTTATGTACCTCACCATTGCTCAATTTTTTAGAATAATAAGAATAAGAAAAATGTCTAGAGTTACCATCCAAAGGGAACACAATATTTTCTTCTCTAATAGGTCCCTTGCTTTGTTATCAAGATTATTCTAATTTCTTGGATCATAAATATCTATAGTCACTACTAGTGGTTCATCAACATTAGTAGATTTTGTAGCAGATGAATGAAATATGTTCTCATGATCACTTACATTGTCTTCTGCAGGGCCTTGTTCTTCTGAATTCCCATCAACTTGTTCCTCCACTAGCTCCACAGCCACTATTGCCAATTCATTTATGTTTCTCGAATCTCCCGCATTGCTCTTAAAAAAATTATCGATGGCTCCTTTCTGTGATCGTATCAAATCCTCTGTTTGTTTCCTTTTTTTTCCTTTTTTCACTACAAGATGCATATTTCTTAGGCGGCATGATGTCAACAGTCAACAACGTGCTGCAAGTAACAAATTTGGACATCGAATACATTAACAGATGTATCTAAGTGTGAAGGTATTAGGTATAAAAAATTGTAGGATTGATATACACTAATATAGCAATCAGAGGGTGGTGAATGATTGCATGAAAGCTAAAACCAATTTTTAGTAATTCTCAAAACACCCCTAAACAAACTATTAAAGATTGCTTCGGTTTCGATAAAAAATAGATTGACATACGTTTACTAAAATATTAATTCCCGAAGATCCCACTGTTGGATTGACGTGCAATTTGGATTGTAGAAACTAGATTCAATTTTGAAACTAATCCAACAAGAATCAGCTCAATCGGATCTACAGATCTAGAGTCGGAGTTATGACCTGACCTTCGCAAGTTGATTGTACCAATAGATGACGGAAATTGATCAAACCCTAATTACGAGATTAATCAGAATTTATAAGAAATTAATCAATTAAACTTTTTAGATCAATCACTTGATACCCTAGAAAAGTTTTGAATGGATCAAATCAAACTTATCATGGTGGAACAATTAATCAATCTAAAAATCAAAACAGATTAGTACCAAACCTGCTCTTTTGTCTCGAACTCTCGATCAATCAACAGCAGCAGTACTAAGGCGACGCGATGGACGTGCGGCGGTTGGCCATGGTTGCAGTGGTACTGGCTGTGGCTTCAGCGGCGGTCGAGGGTTACAATATCACCAAGATCCTTGGGGAGCACCCTGAGTACTCGCAATTCAACAAGCTGCTGACGTACTAGTATGCCCATGCCCGGCTTGATTTGTTTCTTGGGCGTGTGAGGGCCTGGTAATTTGGGGGGCCTGGGGCGACCGCCCTGCCCCAGGGCCGGCGCTGATTATTTGCACATGTATGTGGAGAAACAGGTCATCTAAAGTGAAATGTGAAGACACGCTTGAAGAAGATATCGACCGGACGGAGGCTATGAGAGGGCATTCAGATGCAGTTTAACTTCAACACTGACGGTTTGGTAAATACATGAGTATACAACGCTGAGGTAGCTAGAGACAAATTACATGTTATATAGTTACGGAGGATCTTCTACTTAGAATGTGTGAGAACTCTAGTTTTGAAAGGATTATGCAATGTAGTTTTTGTCCACAATACCAATACGTTAGTAAGAGAACAACTATATGTGACATATTCGCAATGTACAGAAATAAACTAGCAATGTTGCGAGAGGCCTTCACGAGAGTTAGTTTTTCTTTTGCCTTGACATCACATATATGGTTTTCATCCCACCAAAGAGTAGCCCATCTTAGTGTTGTCACACATTACTTAGACGAAGACTGCACCTAAATAAAAGGGCCATAGGGTTTAGACAATCGATGAGGCACACACCGGAGAGGTTATTGCTACACATGTACTAAAGGTTATTACATACTTTAAAATAGAAAGTAGAATTATTTTCATCACTCTTAACAGTGCATTAGCTAACGCAACAGCTATGGAGCGTCTCTCATCGCACCTAGATATTTATGTTGGAGGTTTCATACTCTACTAGAGATGTATGTGCCACATCATTAATCTCATTGTACAGACAGGTTTGCATGTAATGAAACCTAGTTTGAACAACATACGCGATACTATCCAATTTATTATAGATTTGACTATAAAGTACACTCATTTCTCAAAGTACTGTAAGGCTAATAATAAGCCACCAAGAAAATTCAATCTTGATATGAATGTTAAATGGAACTCTATATGTACTATGCTGGTGTAGTGCAAGGGCTACGAGCATATTATCACTGTCTTTATTAATTGCAATTCTGGTAAGCAGTTGGTTAATGATATGGATTGGGAAGTTGTTCATCATTTTCATATTTTTTTTAAAAAAAATTTACAATACAACCAAGATTTTATCCGGTGTGTATTACTCAACTTCTTACTTAGTCATCGAGTAGCTTTGGTCTCATTTAGGATAGACTTTGATTGTACAGATTTTAGATTATAGTCAGCCATTTAGAGAAGCAGCTTCCTAAAAAATCTGCTGGCTAAAGAATCAGTCATCCGACAATCTAAATTGTCAGGGTTGTCTGTGTTTCAGTGAGGCTTCGAGCCGGCGGCGGAGGATCAGGCTAGTGGCACAAGAGCCTTGGGTGGCAGACAGAAGGGCGGCGGAGGGGAGCGGCGAACGGCTTTAGGCAAAGGGGCTTGGGCGGCGAACAATTTTGGGTGCTTGATGGCTTCGAGAGGGTGAACAACCTCAGCTCGACCGTGCAGGAGTCTTGGGCAGGGAATGGCTTTGAGTGGCATTGCAAGAGGGCGGCGGAGGGGCACGACAGACAGCTTTGGGCGGTGGATGGAGGATCAAGCCAACGGCAGAGGGGTGTGGCAGATAGCTTTGGGCGCACCCATCCTCTGTGCGTGGTGAGAATCAGCTAATAATCGGCTTTTGATTTTATGCAGATGGCTGTTTTTGATTGTAGGAGAAGCTATTTAGAATCTTCCTATTCTACAAACAATCCGCTTTTCTTTAAAGTAGAAGTTGTGTAGAAACTGTCCTGAACAGGGCCTTTGAACTATTGCTAATACTTTCAAAGAACACAGAGAAATATTTTACAACCTATTCTAGAACCAATGGAGAAAAAAATTAAAATATTTTCAAACTATTTCACATCTCTACTGTTTTGCTACTATTCTAGATCCTCGGAGAAAATTATCTAATTTGTAGAGCGCCTTCGAGGGAATAGGTGCAGTATTCAATCTTGATTTTTTTAGGTCTATACTCATGTTCATAACAAGTTTTTCAGAGTTTTCGATAAATATTATGTAAAGTTTAACAACAAAAGTAAAGTAAGAAGATATACCTTAACAACGCAACAAACTTGAGACAGTTCAACCACTTCAAACATATGAAAGAAGCTAAAATGCAAGGTACCTAGTTCGTCTTCCAAAGCGCCAAGTAGGTCACAATAGAATCCACAAGTAGAGATCAACCACTACCGCGACACGTCTTTTATGGAGACTGAGTTTGACATCGGGGAGGACAATAAACTCAGCTTACTCTTGTGATGGACGAATCATCAAAGTATTTACCCCATGCTATCGCAATTTGCATGGGATGTACTTGTGGTTCTGGTGTTCACTGTCTCATCGGAAACCGCTTTTAGTTTGATGGGAAGGATACTTGAGTCGAGAAGGTCATCTCTCACGCTTGAGATAGTTGAGGAAATTACATGCCTCAAAGATTGGTAATGTGCAAATGAGATGACACAACATCAAACTGAGGATTTAGATATCGCAAAGGCGTTAGCCAACTTTGACTACCTCAGCATCGAGTAGTCTATGTATATGCATGTAGTTACTGGGGGTACCCCACACCTGTTTGTAATGTTTTTAAAGAGGCAATAACTTTGTACATGTTCAAGAATGGGTAAAATTTAGTTCTTTCCCCCAAATATTTATGTTCACTGCCTCAATTCCGCATATCTCTAGTTTCTTTCTTCTCGTTGCAATAGTGCTTATGAGCCGGCATGGCACGAAGCTCAAATAATTCGTGTCTAGACTCACCGACGGCAAACCGAGCCGGTTCGACATTGCATGGTGGGTCGTTTGGGCCATAACGGTATAGTACGGTTTAGGTATATGGCCCAACAAACCTATGCCACACCGGCGGGCACAACACCCACTTCTACTCAATCCACACCCAGAGGCCAGATCTCAATCCACAACGTGGCCAGACTTTTTAGTACAGTAATTGATAAGAAAAGCACTGGGTTAGGGTGATGAGAGGGTCTGTGAGGTCAATCGTTAATGATGAGAACAACACCGAGGGGAAAAACGAAAAAAGTTAAATAAAAGGCTGCATCCGAGTAATTTCAGAAGAAAAAAACATAAATCTTTACCAAGTTTCTCCTTCATGCAGATCTCACCTATAGCATGGGGTAAAGGTGATGAAGTTTCGTTTGTAGAAAGACTTTTCGCAATTCTGAAATTACGTTTCAATCCTTCCAAAAATTATAGAATTATATTTAAATCCTCACCGGCTCTTTTGCAAGAATTCCCATTCAAAAACTTCGAAATTGTATTTAAATCCTCCACACGCGAGGACTACACGACTTTGTGCGGGCAGCGGGGCCACACCGCCACATACAGGTGCTGTGCGCGTCCACATCAAGTATTTCACTAGTCGGTAGGGGCTGGCGGACCCACGACGCGAGCCGAGGACAAGCGTGACGCAAGAGCACTCAACTTGAAGACTGGTCTGTGCGGCCCACGAGACGAGGCTAGCAAGGAAAGGCAATGGGCCCGCACGGTGAAATTTGTTAGCTGGTTTTGAACCGAGGGAAATGTTTCTATTTCGTTTTATTAATTTTTTTTTATTTTGTATCACTAATTATCTTGCTTTGTTCCACTGTTGATTTCAATTGTTCAACAATACCAATAAATTGTTCCATGAGATTTCTCCGCTGAATATTTTTTTTATTTGTTATGAACATCGTCGATGAACCGGTAGAACATGCTGGCATACTAGTGAAATATTGAAACTAAATACATAGAACACTGATCCGTTCCACGTTTAGAACTTAATACATAAAACATCATCAATATACTATTTGAACGTTGTCAATGAATTGTTAAAATCAAACACGTAGAACATTGGTACATTCTCTCTTAAAACTTAACGTGTAGAATATTGTTGATGATAGTTGGAACATCGAAACCAAATATATGAAACATTTTCATTTACCTACTAAGGACATCCAACACCTGCTCAGTTCATCCTCTCTACTTAATTCGAAATATATGTGCTGAAACATCGTCCGTGAACTATTATAACATTTAGGAACTAATACATAGAACATTTTTGTTTTTTATTGAAACGTATGACGTCATTACTAAGCTAAACCATACGCAAGTGAGGTCTTTTTCCCCCAAATATCTCATCGTAAGAAATCTGGTGGTCCGAACGCATTGTAAATTGGGCGCTTGGTTTAAATGATAAGATAACTTAATTATCGGTTTGCAAAAAAAAAAAAGATTTTTTGAAAGGCGTGCGCTGACGTGTAATGCGTACGTTTCTCCGTTCAGTAGCGTGGACCCGAGGTGCGCGCAGTGTGGGCTTGGACGCGTAGGCGTCCAACGAGCCCCGCAGTCGCCGGGCTCGTAGCCTTATTGACAGCGTCGGCCCAACTCTCCGCACGGCTCGTCATCTACGGGCTATCGGCGGGCCGCACATCTCGTAAAGCTAAGCTCTCTACGACGCAGCTAATTGACTAATTCCATCGGCCCACCAGACAACAAAATCCGCCTCCTCTTGTTTCTTTTTGCCAGCTGATTTCTGAAACGAAAAGGTGAGAGAGACTAACCTGCGAGGAAAGAGATCTAGCGCCAGCTTCAGCTTTCGAAAGCTAGTAAGATTCTGCTTAGAGGGGTTGTGGCTAGGCTGAAAAGCTATTTTTGGTTTTATTGGACTGTAAATTAGCTGTAGCTTTTTGTTGGCTTTTCTTGATATGCCGAGCGAAGAGGAGACTGAGTGGGGCGGAGGCCGAGTGAGGAGGAGATGATCGGACGGGGAGGAGACCAGCCAAGGAGGAGGCAAGCCAGGGAGAAGATTGAGCGGGGAGGATGCGACTGGGCGAGGAGGAGGCGGCGCAGCTCTGAGCTGGGGCGGAGGGCCGGAGGCTGAGCGAGGTGGAGGCGAGCCGGGGAGGAGGCCAACAGGGCGAGTTGGGCAGAGGCCAAGCCGGGAATCGAGGCGAGGTGGGTGGGGGCAAGTGAGCGAAGCCACAACCGAAGGCATCTCCCTGCTTGCTGTAGCTTTTGAGGGTACCTTGGTTGTGGCTTGGCACAACCCCTCCCCCCAAGAAAACAGACCATAAGCCCCTCTAAATAGTTTAACTTTTAAGTGGCTTTTGGCATAAGTTAGAAGTTACGTATAACTAGTAAAAGCCGAAAGTTGAAAGCTGAGTGGGACCTGTTTTTGCAGTTTATTATTGAGAAAAATTAATTGTTTGTCAAATGGTCTCTTATAAAAAATTACAGCTAGTTTTTATCCCAGAAAGTTAAAAAACAGTTTTTCAGAAAAGCTACAACTCCCTCAAATATGCCCTTAATACAATATCACGGAGAAAGCATCTTAAGTAGTTGTATATGGACTGTTGGATCAAAAAACGATGGTTCAGATCCCACACACTGTTTAAAAAAACTATTCTGATTTTCCGCTTTAAGGAACAATATAGCAAAGCACAGTTGGACAATTTGAACCGTTTATTTGCTTAATCGGACGACACTGAGAACCGAGGACTACATAAATCACAGTTAGGACTGTAGGGAACCTATCCAACCTACGAAGATACTCCCTCGTGATCAGAGATCACTGATCATTGGAGTTACATTCCCCTGAAATACATTTTTCTCAAATGGCCTGATGGCCACATGCATTCCCATGCTTATCTGTTTCTTGGATACCTATGTAACGAGTCAACGAGCCTAGGAATTCTAATATCATGCAGCATGCATGCAATAGCAGTACATGACAATCATTTTTTCAGGAACAGAAGCATTCTTGTTGTTTTCTCTTAGGACCATGATCGGTGCGCAAACAACTCCTTTCTTCCTGTCAAGAGTGATGGTAGGTCATGGTCATCGCCATGGCTTTCCCAACTTTACAGAGTTTTCTCTGCACCTACTCCATGCATCCAGGCAGAAGCTCGAATTATCACCGTAGAAACAAACAATTGGGAATGAACAACCACATCCTAATCACATGCTCTCCGATGTAATGTAGTTCTACACTCCTCACGTGTCCTTCAGTATCATCTACTATACGGTTCACACTTGACTCACTGACAAAAAGCAGGGGACAGATTTGCTGTATGCTAGCCTGTATCTTGTGTGTACTGCCTGCAGAGAATATTTCTGATTACCTTAGCAGTCTGTGAGACTGTGGCAATTGTCCTGAATCCACGCTTAGAGACCAAGTCTCAATCCACAACGTGGCCAGCCTTTTAGTACAGTGATTGATGAGAAAAGCACTGGGAGAGAGTGATGACAGGGTCTATGAGGTCAATCATTAAAGGGCAGAAGAACACAGAGGAACAAAAGAGGTAAAGAAAAGAGGGCACCCGAGTAATTTCTGAAGAAACAACAGACATCTTTACCATGTTCCTTCCCCATCCAGATCTCACCTCACATGAGGGTAAAGGCGATGAAGTTTCGTTTGCGATTTCATTGTGATTCTGTCCAAGTTGTCATTTTACAATCATGTGGTCTGGACGAATGGTGTGCCACCGAGTACTGACATGGTGTACCTGACGGAAGACAACACCGACATGTTACTGTCATGAGTCCTGGATAATTCAGCTGGAATGGGGACCTCTTTATAGATTTAATTGTGGGCAAGTACTGTAGTTTGGAACATCATACGAAAGCACAGCACAGCACAGTGAATGATGGATTGATGGTAGGCAAACATGTCACTGCCATTGGTGAAGAATGCAAGAAGAGAACAGGTGATTCATAAGATGCAGAATCAGAAGTCTGTATGATGAAATTTTATTGAATACTTGAGCTATCAGAATACAGAGAAAATATGTCTAATCGACTGTAATGGCCCAACTATGCAATCTCCTTGGCACATCCAATTGGGGAAGAAGATCAACTGATCATACAAAGCGAACGCTTAACTAAACCAAAGCACACTTCACGCTTCGATATCTGTACCAGACTTATTACTGTTAAGCACAAACTCCAAACTATCCACACACACACACAGCAAACACAGGCTGTAGAACAGGCCCTACTTCCACAGCTCACGTTTTCTCTTCAATGGGAGCAGCCTCTTCACCTTATCAGACTGCTTCTTCGCCGATTCCTCGGCTTTGGCGCGGCGCCATCCGAGATGCGCCGATAGGTTCTCCACTTCGACCTTTACCATATCCTTCCTCACTCCAATGTCAGTGATGTATCTACCAGCACAGTACATCCCAGCCGTGACAGCAGCCATCCCCAGTGGACCAGCAGATAGGAGTCTGAAAGGAGTGGATAGAAGAGCAGCCAGTGGCACACCAATAGCGGTGGCTGCTTGCCCACTCCTCCCAATGCCCGGTTCGTCGACAGGTAGAAGACCGGCCTTGCAGTACAACGCGAAGTCCTCGCAATTGTTCTCAAACACGTCGTAGTTCCCAAATCCATTCTGAAGCAAATACATCGCCCTGTGCACCACGGTCTCTGGGGAGTCCGACTGGGCAATGGTGCAAGTGCCCCCACGCAGCTTTGCGAGGAAAACCGTCGGTGGCACGCCGTACTCGAAGCCGTAGAGCAAGCCGTCACGGAGGAAGCAGTCCAGGCAGGTCAGGATTACGCCGCTATGAGGCAGCTGAAATCCGCAGTCCGGGAATGTTGGGCACTCTGCTGAACCCTGTGAGATGAGGCTGGATATGGCAATGGCAGAGTCCAGACCTGTAGTTCCTGCTTCTTTCTTTCGTGTGAAATGCACCACCTTGCTCCCTCCAACGTAAATACCTGAACGAGCAAGACAATGTTTTGCATAAGAACACACCCAACTCGAGAACAAATACTCCCTCTGGTCACAAATAGTTGTCGTTTTAGATAACAAAGTATGTAAAACACAATTCTGACCACTACTTTCTATAATAATATATTTATAAAACCTAATAACATTATAATATTATAAAGGTACTTTTCGAGACAAATCTATACATATGATTTTTATGTATCCAATTTAAATATTTAAAAAATATTGACAGTCAAAGTTTCAAAATTTTGACTATACATATGTCCAAAATAACAATAATTTATAACCAGAGGGAGTACATGAATAGCACACAGCAAGGTTGCAGTAGTGAATGTTTATGGACCCTTTGATGTCTTCAGTAGCCCGTAAGATTAAAAGATTTCTCTTCTTTTTATCGTCCTTCGCAAAATGGAGATTTGGAAGTATATAATTAACAGGGTTTTAGAAAGAACAAAGGCCATCATGGTCCAATAACAGATGACTATTGTACTTCAGCCTGCACTCTGAACAATGCTAAGAAACGTATAATCATCTGACTAAAGACGAATGATTTAACGTTCTAAAAGGGGTCTGTGACTCTCTGTACTGAAAATATAGTTGCTGAATCGTGAGTGGACTACTCGGCCAAATTAAAGATTTTACAGCCAAATTGCTGGAAAGAACGGCAAGGGACAGAAGGGCAAAGATAGGTCGCAAACATCACATCTGTTCGGTGCAGGTAGTCATGTGGAGAACTACCCCATGTCCTTCCCTACATATGCCAGTGATCGAGTGTCTCTAGGAAGGACGTCCATAATGGGCAGGAAACAATGCCTGCCAATCTAAGGCAAAAATGCCGGTCCCATGCCGTCCATGCAGCTAGCACACACAGCTTGTGACACGATGCAGAAGAGTCCTTTACGCTTCCAAGTGCAGATCAAAGGTCGGTGAAGTAAGAGAAATGGAAAGAGATGCAAAGTAAAAGAGCCATGGCAACGCAGCTGGAAGAAGACGCATGCAAGCAGCAAAGTGAAAGGCATGCAACTTTGATCACAGGTAAATAAAAGTAACTAACTCGACGTTAACAAATGTAGTCCCTTTAGGGATAACACTGCCTATAATTACAAATGGATACTGGATAGTGACTACCAGTTAATTAATTGTTTATGAGCTTGTTGCAATGAAAAGGGCTATGAGCCGGTGATTAGCAGTTTTTTTTCTTCTTTTGGTACAAGTGCAATGCAAAAGGCCACAGTGCACAGCGTGCCATGGAGGCCATTTGGATCAACAGGTTCTGTCTGTGCCTGGCCTAAAATAGTTCCGGTTGCTATTGTTCTGCAACCAACTCATGTTGCAAGTTACAGTAGAAGTAGAATTCAACAGATTACAAAAAAATGTTTGGGATGTATTGTTCGTAACACTACGGCTAGTTACTGCTGCCTTGAGCACCAAGCCAGTTAGGACATGGGTAACACAGCTCATGATTAAAAATTTAGGCGAAATCTTGGATATCGGCTAGGGACGAGATTCAAAATCCCGGTCAGAGAAAAAAACTAAACTGCTACTGTAATTTTCAGAAATTTCAGCAAGATTTCAACAAATCTGGGGTTTTTTTAACTGGATTTTGACCTTTTTTTTTTTAATCAAATTTGTCCTAATAACCCTTAAGAATGTCATCTTCCAAGAAAATTTGTTGAAAAACTGAATTTTAGAGATATTTTATAATTGTAGTAGAAATACTATCAGATTTTTATAAAATTGTATAAGCTTGATCTTACTCTGAAAAATTTATGGTACAATATTTAGTAGTATAGGATTATAAAAAAATTCAAAAGATCTTAACTTTATTTATTATCTTAAAAAAATTAAAAAAACATAATAAACATAATTGAGATGGTAACCTTGTTAGAATTTTATAATTTTTTTGAGTGTGATCATAATCCAAATTTTTTATTAGAGCTTAAGAATTGCATGGGAAGCCTTCTCTAAAATTTTTAAAATTTTTAATCTTTTTTATTTGCTCAATAAAATCTATGGAAGTATTGAACTTCATTTGTTATCTTTCAAAAATAAAAAATATAATGAACATAAATAGTACAGTACTATTGTAAGAATTTTATAAATTCACTGGAGTATGGTTATGATCCAAATTTTTAAAGACAGCTTAAGAATTGCCTTATCACCCTTCTGTAAAAGTTTCAAAAATTTTAAACCTTTTTTAGTTGCTCAAGCAAATCTATGTATTAATCATCACACTTTTATCAAGACAGTAGCGCTGTTAAATTTTTTTGAAAATTACTAATGATTGATCAACATCTGAAAATTACGAAAATATAGATAATGCATCAGTACCATCTATTTTTTTTTAAAAAAAATTCTAATATGGTTTGAACTATTTTTCGTTCAGTTAAAATTTGTTGGTAAGGCTTTTATCAGAACAGTAGTGTTCTTAGAATTTTAAAAAAAATTTGAGGCTTGATCATCATCTGAAAATTTAATGAAAATATTACTGATGTATCAGGACCATTCAAAATAATTTTCTAACTTGATTTGTTCTATTTTTCATTCAGTTCAAATTTATCGGTCAGCCTTTTACTAGGACACTACCACTGTCAGAATTTTTAAAAATTTCTTAAGTTTGATCATTATCTAAAATTTTTATGGGAATATAAGTGATGTGTCAGTACCATCCAAAAAAATTTTAACATCGTTTCAACCATTTTTCACTCAGTTGAATTTCATGAGATTTCATTAATTTCAGCCGAAATTTTGGTTAAAAATTCGGGATGTCAAATTTGCTTTTTGAATTTTGACCAGATTTCATTCAAAATTCCGAGATTTCACCAAAATTTTAGATTTTGCCCACCTCCAAGACCTTAGCTATCTGTGCGTCCTATCCTAGTACCGGACATATCAACAGTTCTTGCAGTTAAGGATAGAACATAGCACTAAATGAATGGCCGAATGGGCGCATTAGTACCAGAGAAACCAACCATCGCTTGCAATTAAAGGACAAGACATAGATGAAGAATATTAGCCATAAGGGATTCAGGACACTGAGAAAATAAACAGCAGGGCCTATCCAACCAAGAGTGTAGGTGTGCTGTCACAGAATTGGCACGTAGCATACGGGTTACAGTTATGGTTCAATCTTGTAGTACCTTAAGCACTGGTAATTCACAGAAATTCACTGGAAAGTATTGCAAGAAGAAGCAGCAGCAGCTAATCTCCGAGAGAGGAGAGGCACAGTACGTATGAGCAAACAGAGCAAATGCTGATCTCAAAACACACGCAATTCTCGTACGATGGGGGAAGTTGGACCGGTGTCGGCACATAAACCACAACGGAACATTATACAAGTGGTGGATAAGGATGAGAGCCCAATTTGACAAAACAAGAAGACGGGATTTCGACGGTCTTGTAATTTACTTCTGGTGGAACCTTTGGATAGAGAGAAACCAACGCATCTTCCAGGGGACCGTCAGAACCTCAGAGCAAGTAGCCACAGCGATCAAGGATGCAGTGCTCAACAGAATCTTTGCATTCTCATCAAAGCCAACAGATTAGCCGGCTGTTTGCGGCGCTCGTTTTTCAGTGGTCCTTTTCTTCCTTGTTCTCTGCGTTTATTAGCTAGGTGGTTTGCTTAGGTGTCGTCTTTTTTCACCGCAGTGGATGGTTTAGTGATGAAATTCGGGTAGTGTTTCTTGACTGTGAGGTTTTTTCACGGGTACGGTTTTTTCCTTAAAAAACAGGACCCAAATCTGCTTTCTTTTCTCTTATTAATATAGCTAGCAGCAATTCTCTTGCTGCTCCTTAAAAAAAAAAAACACACGCCACTACCCGCGGCCGGGCAACCCACACGATCTATCTATCTATCTAATTAACCGCCTGAAGATGCAAATGCGGCAAGAAATATGGCCAAAACGCGTGCAATTCACACGGTTCCCGCGAGATTTGGAAGGAGGAACGGAAGCGAACGGGTGAGCGCGCGCGTACCGTGGTGGGAGTAGGTGTAGGCGGCGCGCCAGGTGTAGATGTGGTCGCCGGGCTTTATCTCCGACCGCTCCACCCGGTGCGACAAAAGCCCCATCGCCGGTGAACTTCCGCTGCTTCTGTTGCACGTCGGTCTGGCCGTGGGCCTGCGAGCGACGGCGAGCGGGGAGGGAGTTGGCGCTATGCTATCACCTGGAAATGGAGGCGGCGGCCATGCTGTGAGAAGGTGGCGAGGTAAGGTGAGTGTGTCGCCGTCAGTGAGCTGCTCTCTACCCTCGGCCCGAGTGAGGTGAAGTGGGATTAGTTAGCTCCGCGACCGAGGCCTCGACATGCGTGTGTGATATGGGGTGCAGCCCTCGGGATTCGTGTGCGATCTTGGAAGGTGAATGCAGGGGAGCTTCCCTCCTTTTTACGAAATGATGACTCTCTGTTTTCTGTTTGGCTGAGTTTCAATCTCAGCTGTACCTCGCATCTTAAGCTTAAAGACTAAAATAAAATAAATTAAGTTTATATTTTTATCTAAAATGTAAACAAGATGGTCTAACTAAACACTTTTAATGTACCCATCACTCCAGCTCTATAAATTTTTAGAGCTAAAAATGCCCTGCTTCACGAGCCCCTGGATTTTGGTAGAGCTAAAGCAGTGCCAAACATCTCTAGTCTCCTCTCGAGATGCATAGTAAATTTAACCTCCTTCGCTGTACTCCTGCTCACCCCTACAGCGGGAGTCCCTACCGCGTCCTGCAGTATAGATGCATAGGAGCACGATAAATGAGGCTAGATTTGCAATTACTAGGGTTAGAAAAATGATACAAAAAGGCTAGAAAAAGTCATCACTTCTCTTTTTTCTCCATTAGTGTGTATTGTGTTTCTTAATTGACTGGTTCATGACCCCTCCATTTAGGTTTTTTCCATAAATAAATACAGGTTGTAATTCATATTCCAATCCAAATTAGCATGATATTTTCTTTATATCCGTAATAAATATTTAGATTTACTTGATATTCAGTACACTTACTGAATATATTGCTTAGAGATAATAATTATATTCGATACATTTAAAAGATGGTAGAATCTTATGGAGACAACCTTAAGATGTCATCTACTGTAGAAGTTATCTTTAGTTTTATTTTTAGATGGTATAAAAGAGTATATAGACCATAATTATCTCTATTATTGTATATACTGTAACATTTTCTGCACTACTTTTTCGAATCTTTACCTTCCATGCGCGTAACGAAAAGAGCGTGCATGCAGTAGTATTTGCCTTGCACGTTAATTAATTATCCCCTCCTCTCCTTGGATTTGGAGGCAACCATGTATGTGTTTTGTTTAAGGAGATTTAGGTCCTGTTTAACAGAGCTTCAGATCCCAGTTCCAGCTCAGATCTGAAACTTGTAGGTTATAATAAAGTGAATTAAGTTTATATTTTTAGTCTAAAATATAAACAAGATGATCCACCTAAACACTCTTATTGTACCCACAGCTCCAGCTCTAAAAAATTCTGGAGCTATGAATACCCTGCTCTACCAACTCCACGGATTTTGGTGGAGCTGAAGCTGTCCTAAACACCCCCTTACTCCCATACCACTAGCAAAATAAGTATCATAGTTGCCAGAATCATAAGGGGGTATCTTTCCCGGTGCTCGAAGGCATTCAACCAGCAGTCAGCGATCCATCGAGATCACGGGGCAGGGCAGACAGATGCTCTACTCTACCAAAGCACAAGTTAAGACGCAGCCCTCATGTGGCAAAGCAAGCAAAGAGCTCACGCGGGTGGGGGCACGGGCCACGGCCACCAAACCCCGATCGTACTACACCTAGCACACAAAATAAAAGATCGTCACTGTGTCTGTCCCAGGCTTGTCCGCTGTAGATCTCATCATGTATCAATCCCCAAGGCTGTGCACACGAACCCTCGAGGCTGTCGGTGGAAGATCAGAAAAAGACTATTTGACGTTTAAAGCCGCTTCAGTTCCGAAAAGCCATTAAACCTCCAAACAAGTTAGCTTTTAAATAATTTTTAGTATATGTTAGAAGCCATATATAACTAGTAAAAATCAAAGACAGAGTGAAACGTGTTTTTGCAATTTATTATAGGCAAAATTAGCTGTTTGTCAAACTATTTCTTGTAAAAACTCTAGCTATTTTTCAGTCCTAAAAACCAAAAAATAGCTTTTCATAAAGCTACTACTCCCAAGCAGACCATATGTCCTATTTGATTGGGCGTGTTCTCTATATTAAATCAAACTCTAAATAAATGAGTGTCGTTTTAACTGGTTTTTTAAAAGCGACAAGTCTTTGTAAAATAAAAATGTAAAAGCTATTAAAGATATATATTTTTTAGTTTAATAGGAGTTGTATTTAGAACAAACGTAATGAAATTAGAGTAAAGTTATTTATATCTTCCACGTATAAAAATTAATTTCTTTTTCGGAATTGCTAGAGGCCGGATGTTTGATTTTTTCGGACGTCGCAACATTTTTGCCTACTCATGAAACATTTTTTTCCTACGTGTGAAATATTTTCCTTCGATAACAGTAGAAATGTCGATCCGGATCACCACAACATTTTTTTTCTTACATGTGAAACATTTTTCTTCGATAACATTAGAATGTGCGTGCGAAAAAAAAATATTGCACACATTAAAAAAAATATTATACCGAACGTCCGACATACTATACTTAGATCGGACGTCAAGCCGCTAGTTCTCTTTTTTTTTTTTTAAGCTGCTTAACCACGTGCCGTGCTGTGCTGCCATGCGCCGCACGGACCCAACTTTACCCCAAGCAAAACGCATCGCGAGTATACTGGCGTGGCCGCGACTGAAGCCTATCTGCGTTATCCGGACCAGAAAGCCCCGCCTCACGGGCGCTTTGTTTCGGCCCATATAAAACCCGCGCGATCCAAATGTGGGTCTCTGTGAACCGTCCGATCGAGTTTCCGCGGCTCAGATCGAGGCGGGGCGAGTCGAGGAGGCTGTTTTGCACACGAGGCCCTGCACTAGCGCGCATTACCGTTTGCGCCCTCCATGGTTGGGCCGCGCAGAATAAGTTCGATCCGACCGTCAGATCGAACTTGTGGGGCTCAGATGTCGTGAGCCGTGAACGAAGCGCAGGCCCGGCCCAACTAGCCAGCCCCGCGCACGAGTCCACCGCCACGTGGCGCCCTCGTGCTTCGTTTCTAAATTCTATCCCCGTCCCTGGCTCCTAGCCGCGGCCGTGTTCTGAAACCCTAGCCGCAAGCAGCCCCCACCCCTCGCGAGACCGAGCAGGCGAAGAGGAAGCGATGGCCGCCGAGAACTACTGGAGGTACGCCGACGCGCGGCAGCAGCAGCAGGCCATGGTGGCTGCGGCGGCCGCCGCGGCGGGCATGGCCCCGGCGGCGACGGTCGCCGCGGCCGCGACGGTCGCGTCGGGCATGCCCCCGCAGGCTGCGATGGCGCAGCAGGCCGCCGCGCCGCCGCTCAAGCGCGCGCGCCCCGACTACGGAGGTTCGTGGCCCGACGCCCTCTAGATCTGAAATTTTATTCTCGTTTTGGTGGTTGTTTCGCTTGGTGACCTCGTTGTTGCCTGTTGTTGCACGTACGGGTGTATGCACTTTTCGGGAAGAAGATTTTGGGTCATCGTTTGTTAACTATCTGATCACTTGTACTTTCGGTGTAGAGATCTATAGGAGATTTGCTTAGATCTAATTAGTAATTTTGTAACAGTCAGGATGGTTTTAGACTAGTTTTTACCTGTACTAAAATTTGGAATATAAGCTAGCATCATAGAAACAAACCGAAATTTGAATCTGAGTGGCGAGAAAGTCCTAATTTTCCAAGATAAAAACCTTTTTGGATTTTTGTATGTCTGAGAGTGAGAGATGCCTTTCTTATGTCTGAGAGCGAGAGATGCCTTTCTTACGTCTGAGAGCGAGAGATGCCTGGAGAAATTTTTTAAAAATGCAAACCTGCTGATTGGACCTCTGGTGGCAACGCCAGCGATTGCCGCCGCATCGTTTTGCCTCCTTATTGAACAGTGTTACTGAAGGAAACATATAAACACATTCGTTCCGCTTTGCACGTACGGTCTGAGCGTCAATTCAGCTGTTCCACTCTGCTAGCTCAAACTTGGTTAGAGGCCTTTTGCTGTTGATGGATTGGCTTTCAATCCGTCGAATTTCCATAGTTGGTAACAAAATGTGGTGCTTGAGGAGCAGTGGTGGTTAATCACTAGTGTTGCCAGCTTGGAAAAAATACATGGAGTTTTCTGTCAAGTCAATAAGTATGCACGCAATTGGATATCATTGATGTTTGTTCTGCATCTGTTATATACGTTTATTCTCTCCTTTTCCTTGTAGTTATGTCCTTTTGTTATGACTTGTTTATCTAATGAAAGATTCTGAACTTGATGCTGAATTGATTATGTATTATTTAATGAGATTGTTGTCTAGTGGGGTTTACATACCTTTTTTTCTTTTGCAGATGTGCCAGCAGGACAAGAGATGGCTGGATATTATCCGCGTGAGGCTGACAGGGCAGGTTACCATTCACTTAGAGAAAATGAAGCAATTGGAGCATCTTATGACCGCTACTTACGCAATGGGGTATAAATTCAAGTTTCTTAATATAAAACTAACATTATTTTTCTAAGCACATGGTGATTAAAACTTTACTCCGTGCGCTGTGCTTCTAGATGCCTTCTGTTGGGGCAAATGAAACCAATAGGGCAGTTGTTGGTGGGATGGGTGGTTATCCTGTTGATGATCGTCGTATGATGGGTGTCGTTGGTATGGACAGCAGAGCCATGGGATATGGGGCAAGGCCTGAGCCTCCTCTCCCACCAGATGCATCCAACACTTTGTACATTGAAGGCCTACCAGCAAACTGCACACGTAGGGAGGTTTCACGTATCCTTCTGTAGTATGTTACTAACATTCTATGCTAAACTTCATTTCTCAATGTTCCTTTCTAGCTTTGGACATTCCAATACCCAGCCCTTTGCGACTAATTCGATATGTTAGTTTACTTGTGGTAAATATTTCTACTAGTATTCCCTTTCGTCTTTTCTGACACATCATCTGTCCAAACAATCAGCGCCTTTTGGGTTTTGTTTCGACTGCTCAATTGGAAATTAACATTACATGAAAATGGATAACAAATTCTACTTTCATTGAAAGGTTTATGATAATAATTTTTTTGCACCCTTCATGTTGATCATCTAATTCCATCCCGTTTGGTATATATGCCCAATGAGCTGCTTGTTCGATTTTAAATATCAACAGAGTATACATCCGATATTTCACTCTATATATGCTTTTGCTCCTTAACCTTTTCCTTCTGCAGATATATTCCGCCCTTTTGTAGGTTTTCGTGAAGTGAGGCTTGTCAACAAGGAGTCAAGACATGTATGTTAAATATGCTTTGTGCTAATAGAAAATCTATGCCCTAATATTCATGTATCTGATCTGTCAACTTTTCTGCAGCCTGGGGGAGATCCTCATGTCTTGTGTTTCGTTGATTTTGACAACCCTGGGCAATCTACTATCGCTCTTGAAGCTTTGCAAGGTGAACATACTTATATCTGTAGCTATGGATTATGTAGTTGTACAGATAATCTGTCTACTAACTTTGATAGCATGCAGTTGTCATGTATTTTCTTGTTGACTTTGTATATCTTTGCATTCCCCTTTAGTTTCTCTTCAAGCTTGCTTACAAATTGGTCATTAAATTCATTTGCAATCTCCTTTAGTTTCTCTTCAAGCTTGCTTGCGAATTGGTCGTTAAATTCATTTTTCTTCTTTGATTTATTCATTTTACTTTATGTCAATTGTGCTTTCTTTGTGCATTGCCTGCATGATAGATCAGTAAGTTAGGTCCTGCATTAGGGATAGCCATCACTGGATGGTTAACTGGGATTAATAGTGTAAAACCCACCTTTTTGCACTGCGCAGCAAACACTACCACACAGCACTTACTCATGTACTACATGTTTGTAAGGGCATTTTGTGGGACTAATATGTCCTAATTGCTGTGTGAAACTTCATAATGAGTAAAATGTAAGTTTACTTAATAGTTTGGTGCTAAGATTAACTATTGAGTTGGGGAAGTCATTGACCAATCTTAACATTGCCCAATAATCAGCTTATTCTAGGATGCTCTACAATTTGAACTTCCCTTACTGCCGTGCCAATCCATTCTTTCAGTTTTTAAATTTTGTCGTATCGATTTTTTCCTATGGGTTGGATTACTTGCACCTCCATCCTTGATACCTAGGGTGAACGTTTGAGGTTCGTCTCTTGTTCACACGAGGACATGAGCAAAATAAATCATCGCGATTCGTTTTGCAGGTTATAAGTTTGACGAACACGATCGTGACTCAGCCCATTTGCGGCTGCAATTCTCGCGCTTTCCTGGTCCGAGGTCAGCTGGTGGGCCTCGTGGTAGGCGTTAAGTCACGCAGGTCTTGTTTTCAGATGGTTGCCGAACCTATCGTTTAAACGAGCGATCAAACTTCCGTGGCGTAACGCTTCTATATTGTGCCGAAATCTCTACCGGTGGCTTCCTTGTAGGGTTCGTCAGCTCATGTTGCGAAAGC
Source organism: Guadua angustifolia (assembly GCA_036346375.1). Taxonomy (NCBI): domain Eukaryota; kingdom Viridiplantae; phylum Streptophyta; class Magnoliopsida; order Poales; family Poaceae; genus Guadua; species Guadua angustifolia. The sequence goes on from CM070514.1 coordinate 40,747,041, forward strand.
GTGAAAAGGATGATGCAATAATCGATATTCAGACACCTTAATTAGATTGTCGTATCGTATCTGCTGCCATAGTATTTATGGTATACTGTATTTTATTGTCTCGTGGCGTGTCCCAGACAATACGGGGTTGTTATCCTGTGAAATGTTAACTCTTCTGAACACTTGCTTGTTTGCTGTTAGCCATGTTTAGTAATATTAAAACTTTGCTGTTCCTTGCGCATCTACCAAAATATGCTAGGTTAATATAAGATAATGTATTTCTCCTTTTGCCCCTGGCTGTGTACAATGCGTGGTTGACTGGTTGCCAATGAAGTGAGAGAGTACCACCTTTCCCCCTTCAATAACTTCAGGGACAAGCATTCCTACTCCTTGCTTTTTGTATAATCAGGGGTATCTCCAAATATGAGTAATCAATGGACTGTCCATGAATTGGAGGATCATGAGATGAGCTAGGACAGTGAAGTAGATTGCTTCAAGGATGGAGGATAGGTGTGGTGGATAATCCTAGCCTTTCATTATATCATAGTGAAGGATAGATTTAGTCAAGAACAAAAAAGACTGCCTATTCCGTGTTACCTAGCTGTGAACCCAGGTAAGGAATGTATTAAATAGATATTGACCTTCCTAAACTGTAGATCATGTGTATGTTATGCCACAAACTTTGCTGAGGCACAGCATAGTTGGCTGGCAAACTGATCTTCCATGCACAGTAACTCCCAAGACCCCTCCTCCGTCGCAACTCTTGTGCCGATGAGATGCGTTGTGCACGTCGCAGACCATCCTCAGTCCAGCCGTGTATATGCTCCAGTGTAATCACATGCATCATGAATTAGTTCACTAGCTGTCTTCAATCATCCCCAGTCCCTTTCTTTTGTAGAATCAGTTCCAGTTTTTATCTATCCATGTGTCCATTAGTGCCAGCATATAAATTGAGTTATATCTGGACAAAACCTGTAATCAATGTACATAAATGGAATGATCATGAAATGAGCTAGGACAGTACAGCGGTCAGCGGGTTGCTTCAAGGAAGCTATTGTGGGTTTGTTATACCTGTTGGTGGGAGGTAGATGTGAATTATCGAGATCCATCTGCTCATCTATTACCTTTTTTTTTCAAGTAATGCTCACATGTCACTCCTGTCCATGCAAATAGCTTGAATTGGTATTCTGAGCACGTAAATCTATGTTCACTTTCTGGTTGATAGCTTGTCAATAAGTTATATTATGTTTATTGTGGGTGTTACTAAATTAGGGTTGATCATAGTGTGTACTGTGGACTCATTGGTTACAAAGTTCTGTAATTTGTGTAATTACATTATTTAGGCATCAAATTTCTGTATACCCTGTTTAAGAGTGTTTAAAATTCAACGGTGTTGTTTTGAAAGATGAAGGGCACAAATATGTACCCCCGAGGAAAGAATTTGGCCCTCTACCGCACGCTGCTATATCAGTATGGTCTTGTGCACGCTAAAATGTTTGTATTCTTATTACTTGTAATGACCAGTGGTAGTCAGGAATATACTGAAGTTCAGTAGTATGATCTATGTGGCTTATGGAAATGATGATGTCGAGACTTAGGGAAGATATTTGCTGGGAGACGTAGATGGTGGTTGTTTGCTGATGATGTTTCGTGCCAAATCAAAAGAATTAGTTTCATTGATGTTTCTAATATCGTTGTAAACTCTTTTTCCAATGTTGTGCATTAGCCTTCTGCAGTTCTGCTGACAAGGTGTCATGTGTTGGATGAAATCGTGGTACGTTAGGCTGGAATGATGTTACTATTGTTACTCGTGTATTCACTCGTCCATATGAAAGCGCTTAAGGATGTATGTTTGGAAGAAATCTTGTATCATGTAGAATGGGAATTGCTGCGGAAACACATGCAAAACGGTGTCCTGTATGCGTTCTTGTCTGGTTTGGCTTTGGCGCTGCTTCACGGATGTCAACAACTTATGCCTCGGTTCAGATTTGATGGTGTATTTACGAGTTCAGGGTGTTTTGCAGAGGGAGTCGATGTAAATTTTCTTGCTTTGTTAGCGTTCTATTTGGGATGGAAGGATATTTTCGGATTAGTCGTTGAGCTCGAGGTTATGTTATGATTGGTTTTGAGTTACTTGTCAGGTTGGGAAATAGACAGTGGAGGCTGTTTAGCGAGTGCACGTTATATGTTTGACGCATGGCTGAACGCTCGGCGGAAGTGGCTGAAGCGATGGAATCCAACGCCGCACTGATAGCCACAGTTGCATATGATCTGGGTGGGGCCGTGTCCATGGAAGTGGGCCTATCTGTAGGAGGCAAGTGGGCCTTCTTTTTTTTTCGCTCAGAAATTTGTTGGGCCTTCTGACTGGGCCTTGCAGCGCAAGGAACTAACCTATAATAGCTGGATGGACCTTCCAACTTCTATGACTAACATCAGAACACTTTGCAATTCCAATTATCAGAAGGTGGTGGTACTCGCACCGACACCATTCATGGTACTGCTTAATTTATTGACAAATGAAATGGCATATCTTCTGGTGCAGGAATGAGTATGAAAAGCTCAGTTGTAACAAGGGAATTGGGCTGAAGGTTATAAATGAAGTCATTAATGACGAGTATTCTGGTGGTGCCGAAGGATCGGAGTCACCATATTTGGAATATGGTGCAAGGGTTTCTGCATCACCCAAGGAATTCAAGTCCTTAGGCAGCAAGGCAAACCGACAAGAAAATCCATGTATGGCAGAGATAGAATCCCCTGACTCGAGTCTTCTGATGAAGAGGACCCTGGCAGGATGTCTGCCAATATGGAAGAGAACTGTGATCCAGATCCTAAATTTGTCAGTCTGGAGTAACTCATCCAAATCAGGCTTCTTTAGATCTAACAAAGCTACAGAGAATCTTATGCGACGTGGCAGCGCATTATACGTTCAGATGTTATCCGGGCAAACACAGAATGGGCTTTATTCTCCCATATCCAAGGTGAAGTCTCTAAGGAGAAAGCACTTCAGTGCGCAATATCTGTTGGGTTGAAAGGTTATGACCATTTAGAACCTTACACGATTTATCATGCTGCCCGGTTAGTTGCACTGGTTGACGCCTATGCTCTCTATGATCCAGAGACCGGCTACCGCCAAGGTACGAGTGATCTCTTGTCACCTATAATTGCGGTGACGGAGGAAGATCATGAAGCATTTTGGTGCTTCGTTGGTTCCATGCAGAAAGCGGGGCACAACTTTAGGCTCGATGATATTGGAATAAGAAGACAGCTGAAGATTGTCTCCAAGATTATCGAGCGCAAGGACTCGCACCTTTTTAGACACCTGCAGAAACTGCAGCAGGCGGAGGACTGCTCCTTTGTGTACATATGTAATGGTGGTGGTTCTCTTCAGGAGGGAGCTCACTTTTGAGGAGACTGTGTGCTTGTGGGAGGTTATGTGGGCTGATCAGGCAGCCATTCGAGCTGGGATTGGAAGGTCCACATGGGGAAGGATGAGGCTGCATGCTCCTCCAACTGACGACGTACTTGTTGCTCTATGCTACTGCGGCCTGTGTCCTGCAGAGGAGGAAGCTAATAATAGAGAGGTATAGCACTTAGCTGTATGGATGAGATATTGCGGGAGTGAGATAGCATGGCTTGGCAGCTAGACGACTGGAGGCTCTTAGACGATGACTTGATTGTTAACCTCCATGACAAAATCTGATGCAATTGTTTTTCTCATATCGTTTATTAGAACATACATCAGGTTTGTTGTTCTCTCTGAAAGTCATCGTTCTTCTGTTGTTTGTCGCCCTCGCCCGGCATGAAACCCATTCTGGGTATAGAGAATGTTATAACTTCAAGTGAGAATTAAGTATCCTCGCTGCAGAAAAAACTAATACATTATTGGATGTCACCAGGCACTGACATTATAAGCTAGCTATGCATTGTTTAATCTGGGGAAAATTTTGTTTTTGCGTTTAATTCCTATTCTTGGCTAATACAGTATTTTCTCTTTAATCTTTTATGGGCAAAACATAAGGTTTTTTTTTTCAGGAATAGCGTATGATGTTGCAACTGTTGGCTGAGTTCTGCGGGGTAATATCGTAATGAATTTTCATTTCGCACTCCCAATTTCCATTTCCTTTTCCTGAGTTACTATCTATGTTTGAGATCACATCTTAAGATAACATGCTGTAATTTCCATTTCCTTTTCCCGAGTTACTATCTATGTTTGAGATCACATCTTAAGATAACATGCTGTTGTGTGAGCCACATGCACATGTGCTAGCGAAAGTTTTTGTTGGATAACTTCAACGGAATCAGAGTACTTCGCCTTTTTAAACATCGTCACGAACATTTTTTCAAATCTGGCCTTCTTCCGAATATATTTACAAAAATAGCCCCTAATCAACCGTGGAAGGCGCGGGAGAGAGTTCGGTAGCTTGCCGGGTAGCTGCCAAACACAACTCAGTAGGGCTGCTACAGAGCATAGAAAGCTCAATAGGAGGCCTGCTGAGCATGGCATGCAGCGAGGTGGATCAGGCACTGTTGCCACGGTTAACCAGCCTGCCATAGGCACGGAAAGCTACCAAGCTGCCCTGATGCTTCCACAGTCAAGAAAAACTATTTTTTTTTCAAATTTTATTAGAAAGGAGACTAGATTTGCAAAATAAAAAAAGAAAAGAAAAAAAGGGTTTAATGAGGCTAGAAAAGCTAAGGCTTCGTCATAGATGGGAGCTGAATCACGCTGGTTGGGGGCAATGCCTAGTGTTGCTGTTGCACCTTTCCATCAGAGTGAACACCTGCATCCACTTTTCGGACGTCGTCTTCCATGGAGCATGGAGAGAAATGGCGACGAGCACATCAGATTGTACTACTCAGCGGACACCTGAGCTACCGTCCGAAGCTTTGATGTGATCTCACCTGAATCAATGTTCAGCAAAAGGAAGCAAACCATATGTTGCCATGCAACATGGGGCACATCATTTTCCCCTTCTAGGCCCCGTTTGCATGGCAGTGTGTCTTTCACATATCCTGGTGCTCAAAATACAACTTCAACATCCTCGCAACGGGAAAAAATAAAATGCTACTTCAACAAATCATAGAAGTAGGATATCAGAAAAGTCACGAAAGTAGGATAGCAAGTTGTAATGTATTATTTTTTTCTGCCCTTTTATAGCTAGTTCCATGCACTAATCCTTCATTTTATGCAGGATTTATCCTTGCCACCCACCTAGCTAGTATACTCCATGCTCCATAGAACTCCCTTGTCAGATCAAAATAGGCAGCCACTAAAACATGTCAGCAAAACACCCAGACCAAGTTTCGTTATCATGGCTAGTCTAGCCTACGAGACACGTACGCGACATGTCTTGGTTAGCAGAGTACGTTCACCCAGGCATGTGGCTGATCGAGTAAACACAAAGCTGTTGGTCTATTACATTACATTCTGTAAAGTGACATTATTTTAATGATTCTTTGTCACTCTAAAGGATTGTAAATTTACACTTTGCTGATTATTTTAATGATTTCCACTCAAAACCCTACCTAAAGCGTCTTTTTTTTCCTTGCTATCTCCTCTCCCATCATCCACTTCTCTAACGCCAGCCGATGTCACTCCCAAACAAGGTTCCAAAAATCAACAAAAATTGCTTTAAATTCATGTTTTTTTGACCGTATCGAGCCGATTCGATATTTGGAACCGGTCGGTAAACCGGTCTATCAAAAATTCAATAAAATTAGTATTAATAGATTTTTGACATTTAGGATGATTTAAAAAAAACAACTTTAGGAGGGGTTTTTGAGCAAATCCGAATATACATAATAGAAAAAAAAGAAAAAATAGGACAAAGCAGTTAGCAATTTTTGATTTAATTAATTGAGCTGCCAAATCCTATTATAATTTTTTGAAAAATTTTATGCGAGGTCATGAGACAATGCTAATGAGCTATAATTTTTTCAGATGATGATCAGACCTATGGATTTTTGTAATATCCTAAAAGTGCTACTATCTTTGTATATGTTCTTCTGTTTTTGATTTTCTACGGGCACTAAATGAAGTCTAATATTTTTGAATATTTTACTACATGAGCCTTGGGCACTTTTTATGATATCATTAAAATCTCAAGTGTATTATCAAGCTTATAAATTTTTTATAAAATATGAAAGTGTCTTTGATCCTTTTCGTTAATTGCTATTTTTTCTTTTCAAGTAGCAATAAATGAATTAAAAAATATTAAATTTTCTTTGAGGTGTTTTATAGATTAATTGGGATTTATTCAATTTTTTCCAATTTTTCTTGATTTTTTTTTGTAATTTTCCTTGACTTTGCATATTTTCGATGTAAAACAGTTAAAAATCGGACAAAACTGGTCAAAAATCAAAATTGAAAACTAGTCCTTTAATGTGCCGATCTAGGTAAAAAAACATACAAAACTGGTAAAAAATTGAGCAAAATCAGTCAAATTGGTCGATTTTCTTTTTCCGTTGCTTTTTGACTGCCAAATTCAAAAAGTTTGACTTTGCAAGCCATTCAATTTCTACCAATTTTCAATGAAATTGATGCCGAGGGGAGCTTGAATTTCCATCTCGGTTCGGTATTGTTAACCTTGCTCCCAAACAACCAAATCTAATGACCTCCCCATTCAAATCCGGCTACCATGGAGGGGGACTAAGCTAGCGACGGTCGACATCAAGCGAGCTCACGAGCGGTGGCTATGGTCGTTAGAAGTGGATCGCATTGTCTGCAACATAGCTCGCAGAGGATCTTCCTTAGCGAGGACCTGGCGGTGGTGACGGTGACTAAAGGGCACATGGAGGAGGGCCAAGCGGAAGGTGACAAGGATGATTGTAACACCCTACTCAAACTTGTTCAATGCCCAACCCACATATAGGGCAGGTCTGTGTATACATAGCAAATTGTTTACACTTTCGTCGTTGACTCATGTAAAAAGGTTAACCCGAATGTACTATGTTTGGACTCAACATGAGTTATTTACTACTACAACTCACTTTATGTCAGCAATTTGGGATTAATCCCACCACCGCTTCATATGTGCCACATTGGCCTTCACATTAACAAGGCGGGGTATTACACTTACCATCCGTTAAGAGCCCTCGGCAGCATGCCGTGAGAGGCCACTTCGGACCCACACGGGCCATGTGCCATATGGCAACACCCCTATTCCACAAGCGTTTGTACAGTGAAGGTTGATGCTTTGATACCATTTGTAACATTCTAGTCTAAAATTTTTCTCAATGCTTAGTTTCTAGAAAGGAAGTCGATCGATGATGGCGGTGGACCGGAAGGGCAGGAGTAGTTATGGCATGCGGAAGAGTGGAATTGGAGGGAAAAAAGCAGACTAGAAGGTGGTGAACCAGAAAGAAGGATGCTTGCTGCTGCCATTGTTGGGCTACTACAGCTGCTAACTACCCGACTGCCTGAGTTAGAGAAAAGCATGAAAGGCTATCGAAGTCAAAAAAGAGGACGAAGGAGAAGACATAGCAACGGCAAAACAGACATTTGGGGAGGGTTTTTGGGTGGAAACTATTAAAATAATGGGAAAGTGGCCAAGCATGAATTAACATACTTTGGAATGGAAAAGAATCTATTTCGTTCTGTAGGGTGCCATTCTATAATACATATCTTTCGTGATGACAAATGGTCAAATATCCCTTATAAACAATGAAAACAAGAAGCTTTAGCTTTTCTAGCCTTATTGAGTACATTTTTTTATAAATATAGACTCGACCGCACCGCGAAACGTGTTTGGTGATGAAAAAGGCTGTACTGCAGTGCACCCTAGCTTGGCAAGTTCCTTTCCGAGCTACACTACTGTGAAAGATAGTTGATGCGATGTTTAATTAGTGATTTAATTAATTATCTATTAATTAGTCACTAATTAGTAACTAAATCTCTTAGTTCGCGAGAGTTTGCTGAGTTCTCCAGCCGCGTAAGCTCATGTAGAGCTGGGGTGTGCGATAGCACGGCCTTTTTTTATTGCTAGACAGCTCTCATGGTGTACAAGCATGACATGCGACACATGTCATTCTTTCCGTGATCGGGGAGGGGCTAATTTTAAACATTCCATTGGAAGTTAGGTTTGAAAAAAAAACATATGTAATAGATCTAGAAAAACCAAAGCTTAGGAAAGCAAACCTTACTATGAAACAAGATAGATAGTGGAGCTCATCATCCCTTGAAAGCAGCTTCTTTGCTAACATTGTTGATTGGTGGACACAAGTGTACGAGATCACACCCAATTAAATATCAAAAGAGAGGCTTCAACGGCACAGCTGTCTACATAATGTGGAATATTTGGAAGGAGATAAACCTGCGGATCTTCAAGGAGAGATGCGCTCGTCCCATGAAGTGGCCTCCAATCATTACAGTATGGGAATTTTTATGTTTCTCCCAAGGTTGTGAATAGTGGCGCTACCATGTTATACAATGTTATATCGTCAAAATTAGGCCCAGAACTTAAAATTTTTATCAATATATTGCAATTGATAATTTATGGCTATTTATTGTATTTATCAGCTATATCGCCGATATTCTTCACTTTTCTTTTTCAGCTTTGTGGGTGGAGTTTTGGCATGGCCTAGTAAACCACTAAGACCAAATAGCAATATACCACTATATATATATATAATTCACTTCTTCCCTGTAACCCTAGCCTTTGGTTAAGTTATTATTAATTAAGGTGCGTAGGTGATGATGTACCAGCAATGAGATTTCTGCTTGGAGGTTTGATGGGTGTCAAAAGAAAAAAAACTGCTCTGAGTTTCAATCACAAAGAAACTAAGTACAATGCTATTTGGCAGATAATTGATAAGAAATGGGAGCACAAGCTGAACACTCCATTACATATGGCTGGCCGTTACCTAAATCCCTACTACTACAACTCAGATATATTGAAAATTGAGATATGCAAAATTTGGAGTGTGGTATCCTGCATGAAAACGTTCTTTTGTAATGAAGAAATCTAATAAAAAATTTTAGATGAGTTCAACATGTACCAGTAAGGGTTCTTTTGGCCGAGCTATTGCTTAATTAAAACTCGTAGTTTTATATCTTGTAGATGTATCATGTCATCTTGTATATTGTTCTATTAATTTTTTTTAGAATGTGAAAAAATTGCGGAAATAATCTTATAATCATAATTTTTTAACTACGAAAAAACGCTAAGCGGAACCTACCGCTATATGCGGCTATACACTATTTGCAACCTTGGTTTCCCCAATAAGACCTCATTCAAAATAACTTCAAAGATTCCGTGTTCTTAAGCTGAAATTGAAACTCCTTGAATAGAGCCCGGGGTTTTTTTTTTTTTGCTTCCATTTTGCGTCTGGCCTATAATTCTTTTGTGAGAAAACATGGATACATAGTCACACACATATAACGTTTTCTCGCCAGATGTTGCTTGGAACACGAGAATTTTTCATGTTTCAAACGAACTGTTGTTTGAGAAACTCTTGTGAATTTCTAGAAATGGGCCCTAAAGGCTACATTCCATAGCACCGTAGCGGCACATGCCCCGGCACATGAACTGTACGAAAAAGAAGGCTCAACGCTCTGGATTGTTCATCCACTGGTCACCAAGAAAGCTCACTGACGCTGCTGGTTCCATGGTGTCGAAGCATTGGAGCTCAGAGAAAGAGAGAGAGAGAGAGAGAGAGAGAGCAATTGAAAGTGACAGAGACAGTGCTGTCTGCTCTGTGTGATTGATGATTCTATTGTACCGCTCGTACCAGGTCAGCAGTAGTTCGGGAACAAGAAAGGCTGGTCACCAGGCCAGGGAGATCTTTCTGGATTGCTTTCCAGCTTGCCTAGACACGGCACGACCTGTGTTGGTGGAGCTAACCTAGGTAAACGCGCTGCTGTAGCAATGCAGTGTAGTTGCCTGAGATCGCGATCCATGCCGGCCAGGGCGACAGGGGGGCGTGTCCCACTCCCACGGCCACGAGCGATTTGGATGCCATAGATGGATGGCGAACTGACCAGCCTTGCTCCTTTTCCTGCCTGCCTTCCAAATCTCCCGTTTGTGCACGAGACTGTACAAGTGATTGGTATGCAACAGTAAAAACATCTGTGTTCCATGTTACTAGTCTCAGGCTCTCGATCGGCTCTCAGTTTAGGAAATGTAGACAATGTACTCGTGCTTTTCTAATAAAAAGTGTAGGACTAATTTTTCATGCCATTGGAATTTGAGGAAATTCACAGATATATATGTAACTGAATTGCTCCAAAAAAAAAATTCTACTCACGCTTCGACGAGAGAAAATTTCGGGTGTAGCGCTCGATCGTTGCTTTGTTTCAACTCTGAAGAACATCTCTCTCTCCTCGTTTTGCTGCACGCCAATCTGTTGCCTTCATATAGAAACTTCTGCACACATGCGTGCAGAGTCGCAGTGGAGGAACGATCTTCAGGTTGTTGAAGTATATTGCCATTTTTCTTGATCAGTTTAAGGTTTTGAATGAACTAGTTAATATATACAACTTAATATGATATCTGAGTCGAGAGTTGCTGTGTTTAAGGTTTGGCTAACACAATATAAAAAAAATATTTACGTCCCACTTCAAGTTCACAGCTTAGCTCTGGTAGAGCCTAAACATAATATAGTGTGTTAATATATATCATTTACCTTTCTTCGTCGGTTTAAACTTTTAGGCAAACTAATTAATACATGTAACTCAATACAGATAACGGATCATCTGATCCGTTTCGATCCGGCCGATGTGCTTCTAATAATGTCTTATCGGGCATGGAAATCTATCTATACATTATTCGTCCTGTAAACTATGTTCTAGATTATTATGCCCCGTGTTGTCCTGTAAACTAAGCCGAGTGACGTGAAAAAGGTGGCCCTCCCAGTCATAGCGCGCTAGCTCCGGAGTGGAGTGGAGTGACCAGGCATTGCAACTTGCTCCTGTTTCCTTGGTTCAAGGTAGCCTGGAAATAAAGCGTACGTGCGCATATGCACACTGGGTTAATTATACGTACGTTCATATTCTCCGCATCAATCCTCGGTCTTTCATAGTGGATGCAATGTGTTTGTGCGTGCGTACATATATACAAGCCGTGAGCTTCATGCATGATATGCTGCAACTTAAATTTCTCTCTCCTCTCTTTTCTCGCTCGCTCGTGAGTCGACCAGGGATTGCCACTGCGCGCTGCTGAATCTTTCTTTCCTTTACGTGTGTCACGCCGGCAGCTAGAGCTCAAATGGACGCCACCGTTGTGTCGCTTTAGATTTGCCGGCCAGCCGTACGTCGTGCCGATGGGGCCGCCCCCTGCCTCCAGCCTTTTTGGCGTTCTTATCTCGAAGGCCGGGAGCATAGCCTAGTGCATAGGACTATCACGGCTTGCTAAAGAAAAGGCTCAGATGCAGCCGGCGACTGTGCGTGCATCATCTCCCGCACCAGGCCACCAGGTGTGGTGGCGAAATGGCATCTGGCGAGCCTCATCACATCTTCATCATCCGATATATGTCCGGAAATCGGCTAGCCTGCTTGCAAGCTAGCTAGACCAGCCAGCAAATATTTTCTTGCAGGAAAGAAAAAAAAATATATATATATATATATATGCGCTCGATCGCAGCGCATGCATACACATAGCTTGATGCAATGGTCGGCTTGACTTGCATACGCATCGAAAACAGAGAAACAGCTATCAGTCAAAAAAGACTTAATAGCTAATCATACAGCCATATCTCGCTAGAGATCGATCGACTACCCTGAAAAGTAAAAAAAAACATATATTTACGAACGGAGTGACGAAAGGTCAAACAATATGATTCCATACAACGACTAGCATTACATACTTTAAGTACGCCTGACTGATGTAAAGATAACCTCACCATCTGACTGTCGCGCTCGTGTGCCATTTTGGAGAGGGCATGCAGCTAGCCATGCCACAGCGCCCGCGCGCCCACACACACAGAGAGAGGGCCGGGGACATCCTGAACGATATTCTCGATCGGTACGTAATGACAATGGTATATATCCCCTGCATCAATCACACTAGCTATCTCGTAGCTAAGTCGTTCGAGCAAATGTGCATCGATCAGTGCATGTGCACCTTGCTGCATGGCCCAGAAGACGGACAGCATCTTGCTGGCGCTGATGCGTGCGACAGCGAAAGAAAGGCACACGCACGTACGCACGTACGCTTGGGTGGACGTACGTACATTTATAGCTGCTTGCAGCTAGCATGACTCGAAAGTTGCACGTCTTCACACGCACCACACATGCAATGCTAGCCGTCGTCCGTGCATGCGTACGTGCCTCGCGCTATCCCGAAACAGCCAGGCGATCGACGCCACACACGCGGCCGGCCGGGGTTTCGATCGTATCAAGTGGCCAGCTTTCGTTCGTCCGCGAGGCGATAAATCTAGCTCGCTCGCGCTTTCAGTTTCGGATAAGAACTCACCAGCAGGTCAGGTGTTGGTCGTCGCTCTTGGCTTCTGAATCGCACGCTCGAGCGGTCGTTTTCTTGACTTGGTCAGAAGGCAATTAACCAAGCGATGATTCCGTGGTCGATCGATGCATGGGGGCAGCTAGCCTAGCGTGATACATGTGGTACGATCTGATGATTCAGACGAGCTACTGTTAACAACAGTGTTGAGTAGCACTGCCGTATGAGCGGTTAAGATTCTGTCTGTCTGGGGACAAGGATCTGGGAGGGACTGCAATCAGTCCCCGGCCGCACGGGACCGTCCGTTAAAAACGGGAGGCTCGGGCCGACTCGAAGCACTCTACGAGTTCTTACTGTAGCAAAGTACTATTTATTGTACTGTAGAAAAGCATTATTTATCTCATTTTTAAGTCTATCCAGGCCGTCCGATCGAAGCGATCTGGGTTCCTCTCTGGCTATAGCTAGCTAGTCCAGGCACCTTTGGATACTAAGGCCATTCACAATGCATAGTTTCATTTCTTAGTTTCCAAGAGTGTCACATTAGCTTTTATCTAGATAATTGTGTATCTCAGGTTTCATCTAGATGAAACTCTCTCACCTCCCATGAAACTCTCTCTATCTCTCTCTTCATAATTACCTTGCCATGTCACCAAACATGATGATGTGCCATGTCATTTAACGAGAATGAAACTCAGTTGAAACTCCCACTGGGAATGGCCTAACATGTCATGCAACTGGTATAACCTGACACAGAATACATGTACCTGCAGGGGAGATGGCCGATGGTGCCATGATTAATTGATTATTGAGGCCGGCAAACTATAGATTTGCTTGTACTTGTAAACTTGCATTGTCCTAATCACAAATGCAGGGTCCCCAATATAGACAAAAAAAGAACGAAAAGAAATGGGCAACAATTCCTAATATAATATTTAAAAGAGCTTCATCTCTAACTATACATTATTTATTGAAGACTGCGACACGCAGTCCATCTGATACTTACACACATACCCAAACGCTTACATACTTCTAGACAGCGAATGAAAAACGACAGAACTGTCAGTCTGTTACACCCATCGCCTGGCAGTTCAATACAAGCTAATTAACAGCTACTACGTGCTTACACTCAAGCACATACTGCCACCTCACATATATATACCGGTATTTACTAGCAGTAGCCACATTTCCAAAGCGGGACGCTTGACAATTTTCACAGCTCATTAGTCACTACTCACTAGTAGAACACATACATATACCGGTATTACTAGCTGTAGCCACATTTCCAAAGCGGGACACTTCACATTTTCACCGCTCATTAGTGGTCACTACTCGCTAGTAGGAACGTAGAAGTCGACTTCTGTCCTGACACGTCATCACACCACACGGCGTGGCCTCAGCCTCACCTCCAGCGGGGCAGCCATCTCGCAAGACAGCCTCAGCACCTCCGACAGATCGACACCACGTGGCCCATCCGACGGTGGCAGCCACTGGAACTCGTGCAACAGCGTGGCGACCCAAAATCCTACGGTGGCGATTGCGAGCGACTTGCCGGGGCAGCTCCGTCTACCCGAACCGAACGGCGCGAGCCTAAGATCCGAACCCATTATCATGAACTCGACGGATTGATCCGATGGCCCGATGAACCGATGGGGCTTGAACTCGGTCGGCTCGGCCCAAACGGTGGGGTCGTGGGTTATGGCCCACATGTTCACCATGGCGGTGGTCCCCGAGGGTACGAGAAACCCACCCACGTGTACATCCGATGTGGCAAGCCGGGCCCACGAGAGAAGTGGGCCCGGGGGGTGCAGGCGCAGCACCTCTTTGATCACAGCCTGAAGGTAGACCAGCGAGGCGGCGTCCGACTCGTTCACGGCATGGTCCGGCCCGACCACCCGGTTCAGCTCCTCGTGGACCCTGGCCTGCACGTCCTGGTGCAGCACCAGCCGGGCCAACACCCACTCGATCAGCACCGCCACGGTGTCCGTGCCTCGAAAGATCATCTCCTGCAAGTAAGAAATTTTGTTACGTTTTCTAAAAAAAATGAATTTTGTTACGAGTAATTAAGCTTTTTTGTTCTTCTGAGTTTAAGCGTACATACCCAGAGAACGGCGACCATGTCGGCGTCGGAGAGCTTGTCGCTGCCTTGGAGGGAGAGAAGGACATCGGTGAAGTCCGTGACGGCGTCGCCGTTGAGGCTGAGCCGAGCACGGTGCTCGTCGATGATTCGGCTCACGAAGCGGTTCACCCGGGGGACGAGGGCGGAGCACCTGGACCGGGTGTTTTGCAGGTCAAAGCGGGCGAGCCACGGGAGGTGGTCGGACCAGTTGAGCTGGCCCAGGAGGTCGTAGCCTTCGTCCACCAGGCACTTCAGCTCCGTGGCCTCCTCGCTCTCCGCCTCCAGCTGCTCGTACTTCCGACCGAACACCGACCACATCACGTTGTGCAGCGACGCGCGCTTCAGGAACCGCCGCGCCTCGACGTCGGAGACATCTGGCGCGGCGGCGGCGGTTTTCATGGCCTCCACCATCTGGCGCGCGATCACCGCGCGCTGCGCGGCCGAGGCCGCGACCTGCCTGGGCGAGAATAGGTGCGTCGACGCGACGCGGCGGAGCGCGCGCCAGTACGCGCCGTACGGTGCGAAACCGATGGCGCGGTGGAACATGAGCCCATACGCGGACTCCTTGATTGGCCGGTCGGCGAACGCCGGGCTGGCCAGCAGCTCCCTGGCCACGTCCGGGTCGGCTGTCACCACCACCCGGGTCTCGCCGAGGGAGAACGCCATGAGCCGCCGCATGGCCCACGAGCTCGCCGCCGCCGCCGCGAGCTTCCGGTGCGCGAGGCCGGTCATGAGCCGCATGCCGCCTATCAGGGGGAGTCCTCGGGGCCCCGGGATGGCGTTGCCAATGCCCAAACCCCTCCTCGTCCACCAGTACCTGCCCCACGCCGGGCCACCTGGAGACGCCCAGTGCAGGAGCGACGTGACGACGCAAGCAACGAGCAAAACGGCAATAAAACCGACGACGCGGTAAGACTCGCCATCGCCGCCACATTTGACCGCCAGAGAGATGTACAGAAGCCAGCCACAGTCCTCAGACGGCGCCATGACAACGTACGTGTGTTGTGTACTTGTGTGTGTTGGTTGTTGCAAGCCTTAAGCCTTCTCTCTCCCACTTTGTCGTGCTCGTGCTGAAGTGGGAAGACCAAAGGATTCGTTCTCAGCTCAAACGTTCAAGTGCAGTCCGAGTTAGAAGACCAAACACGGGTGCACCCTTTATAGCGCTGGAAGTTCAGGCGGCAGAGGCTCGTTCGCCGATTTTTTTTTCGAAACTAGCCGCGCACCGAACGAAATAACAAGAATAGCCTCTACACAGTAATATTCAGCGAATCCTATCTACAGAATTTTTTTAAAATTTTTTCCCCGTCGAATCTAGCGGACCGGATCCGCTGGAAATTTTTACATTTTTTTTATTACCTCCAGCGGATCTGATTTTTTTTACGACTGGCGAATCGGCAACAATAACCTCCAGCGGTCTGGAACCGCTGGAACTCTGCGTGCTACAGTGAGTTCCAACGGTTCCAGTTTGCTAGAACTCGCGGCACAATTTTTTTTCATGTCAATTCCCTGGCGATTGTCCGGGCGTAGTAAAAAGACACGACGTGGCACTAATTTTCTAGGTTGAGGCGGGACCAAGCACAGGCAAAGAGACACCAGCTGTGGACGATGCAGGACCGACCACAAGCCAAAGGACACCGAGCTCGCAGGTGATGGGAAAAAAAGAAAACGAGACCAGAAGTAGCGAAGGGGGCCAGGTAAGTGAATAATCAAGGCGTGGAGAAAATTTTTAATCGTTCACATACAGAATCTTGCGTGTCACGCAGGGAGAAGAGGCCCCGTATGCCATGCATACGTAATTTAAATTACGTCGTTCAATCATGTCTATCCGCCGAAAGTAAGGCTACGCTTCGGTGCATTCGCGCATGAAAGGGCTATATATCCCACCTCTGTTGCGATGATCTGCGCTGAGCATTCAACGTGAGAAACAAAGAAGAGCAAGAGCAAGGGAGAAGAGAGGAGAGGTGGTAACCGAGAAGCAGAAGAGAGGAGAAGAGGGAAAAACTGAGAGGAAAATGAGGTGGAGAAGGAAATTCAGAAGTGTATTTTCGGAGGAATTTTTGCGATATTCATATTTTGTTGAAATTTGGTTGGAGTTTGTATTTTTGATGATTTGACGAGGGATCTGTATTTTGCAGGTATTCTTCAGAACGGTTAGCTCGTACCTTCGTCGGGATATTTAATCTTCAGGAGAGCTTCATAAAGATTAGTTCGGAATGTTCATGAAGCTTAGTATTTTGTTATTATGTTAGTAGTATAATTAGCACAACATTAGTGTCATTTTTAGTGCGTGAAACGATGGTATTAGTATAATCAGATGGACATAAAATAATGGTAATTGTGTACTGAGTAGTATACAAATGGGCGAGACAATTTGTAAAAAAAATATTGTGTACTTGGTGTGATGTTAGTGCGATTAGTAGTATAATGGTAAAAGTGCATGCAATGAACACTTGAGTATAATTAGCCGTAAATAAAATAATGAGGTATAGAGTAGATAATGGATCCATGCTATTCAAATTTTAGCGTAGTTGTCGGGGATTGGATAATTTTCATAAGGACCAAAATACCCTGACAGTCAGCTTTGCCCGACCATTCATACCCTTGGATGATGTCTCCAAGGAGTACCCTCAGATGGCCTGGTTAATGGGTCCGCCCCGATCATGCCTAAGCTCGTCCTCGAGCATGTGTCATAAATCCCCGAGCATGCTCGCTCGGGAGTGCGTAGCGGTCGGTCATAACTGAGGGGAATTCCCGAGCATGATCAAAAGATCGTGCTAGGCCCATAACGACGACGTGACGATAATTACGCCGCAGTCTAATACTATTACGCCATGATCTAGGACCATTATGCCCACAACGGGGCGTGGCGAGAATCAAGGATGCGGTTACAGCCACGGTTAATGCAGTAATGGTGCATTATTCGGCTGCAGTTACTTGGAGCATCTATAAAAACCCCTAGTAGTCTGGTAGGGGGGAGAAAAAAAGAGAGAACACACTGTCACACTCGAGCCATTCTGTAAGAGTTCCACAGACAATAGTGAGATCACTGGACGTAGAGTTGTTATTTCTATCGTGAGAGGCCCGAACTAGTATAAATCCTTTGTCCATTGTCTTCCGAGCATCATATCCTAAGAGCATTCTTCAGATGTAAACCCTTCACGGAAAGGGGTTTTGGTTGATCCCTCATTCAACAAGTAAGCTCGGCGAAGACCTATTTCTCAAACATCGACAGTAGTATTAGTATAATATTGTAGAACTAGTAGTACATATGAATGATAGTGTTGGTACTATTACTGTTGTAATGGTATGTTAATTCTTGTAATGTTATACGGTGTGCAGTTGGAGGATATTATTTATTATTCATATTTTAGACGAGTTTAGTGGAAGGAATTGGTACAATTGTAGCGCATTGGTAGTATAACGATAATAGTACATTAGACGTAAAATAACGCTATAGCCATATTTCTGTCATACAATTATGAATTTATTAGAATGACAATAATGTCGTTCTTTTATTAGTTTAACATTGATTTAATATTATTGCGATATATGAATAACTAAAGTAATGTTACCGTAATATTACGACAACATTTGTGGGATTAGTAAAATTATTTCAATATTCCTATAATATTATTACAATGTGTGCATTAATTGGGTAATGTCAGTATAATATTAGAAACATATTTATGGGATTAGTACAATATTGGAATAACTAGTAGTACACAAAATGACAGCATTAGTAGGTGGAGTAGCACAAGAAATGATAAATTGGGCGCAACGAGTTGTACATGAAATATACCAGTATTTGAGTAGTGCCTGAATTGAGGAGATATATTTTTTCCTAAAGTGGCCTCTTGGTACAAATAATGCGCGAAAATAGCCCTTAAAAATTGTAAAAATTAGAAAATAATATTGCGGTTTTGAAATGCTAAATTAGGCCAAAAAATTAGAGCGCTCGCTCTCTAATGCTTTGGATATAAAAAATTAAAGAAATTACAGCAAATCATACGCTGGTGTTTAATGCATGTGCTTGCGTCTTTCACATGGTAGGTACTAAATGGCAGAAATTCAAGATTTGTCTGTGTTTTATGGTGACGGCGTTGTTCGAGAGGGTCCATATGGGGTGGACCTTTCGAACTGCGAAAGGAAGGTGATCCGGGTTCCGGGTCTAACGGAGATGACTCTGGCCGACCTCCATTCGTGCGTGAGAAGCGCATTCAATTAGGAGACTGCCTGAAAGAAGCTCATAATTGAGACGGTGTATGCCAGAGTCGTAGGAGGTTCCACCAACTACGTGTGGGAGCTATGCAAGATCGTGGGAAGCACAATGTGGGGGGAATACATGCAAATTGTGATGAACCCTAAAACGCTGATACACCGTCGGTCGATGGTGTATGTGCGCTTCCTGGACAGATGCGAAACCTCTAGTCCCTTCGGTGGCGGTGGCCTCGAAGCATCCTCTGGGGGCCACCGGTGGGGACATTGGTGCGGATGACTTTCGGGCGAATGAAGACATCGGACAGTGGTGGTCCGCTCGCATTGACTGCCATGAGCACCTGGAAGGCATGACGGATGAAGCAATATCCGATGAAGACGAGGAAGTCGACACGGATAACAATGGAGATGACGATGCAACTCCAATCGGTGGCATTGTGTCTACTGATGTGGAGTACGTGTCTTCTCGGTTGGACGATCTAGCGATGACCTCTCTCGTGCTGCCAGATGAAGCTGGCACTGAGTGGGCCTTCGATCAGGACACTCTACTGGTAGAGCAACGCTTCCCTACGAAGGGTGCCGCCCAGCAGGCAATTGCTAGATATGCGGTAAACATTAGCCGCATATACCGGGTGTACAGGTCAAACCAGGAGACCTACATTGTGAAGTGCATGGATCCTGAGTGTCCCGGCAAGATCCGTGCCCAGAAGTTTAAGGGCACGAGTTCGGGCTTCAGGATAACCGTCCCGACAGACCACACTTGTGCGCTTGCTGAGCCACTACAGAAGCACAGAAATGTCACATCCTCATATGTGGCTAGCCTGATTTCTCACTTGGTCATGGCGGACACAAGAAACACAGTATGACTTGAGCAGCACGACTTACGAGCCTGACTGGTTCACGTTCCCGAAAGACCAACTCCGCCATTAGTGAAAGCGGTGACCAGATCAGAGTTAAGGTTTCAAGGAAGCAACCGGTTATATTGTTGTAATGAAGTTCGTATGTGTAATTCTTGTAATGAAGTACGTATGTGCAAATGAAGTGTGCATTGAAAGATTGTTACCTTAAACCCATCTTTCTTAATAACAATGACCACAACAAAATTTCCAGTACAAGTGCAACCTTTAAGATTTGATTCCTTCGAGTTGGAGCATTTCTCTTTAGAAGACGGTGCCTTTATATCCCGTTCCTCTTCTTACGACCATAAATGCTGGAGTCCAAGTCAGTAGGACAACTTTTATTGCTTGGACTAGAAGAGAACTTGAGAAACTCATTCTTCGTTGGTTGTATCCCCCAGTAAATCAAAGAACTAAGAACAACCCTTTTATACAGTTCTTCGTTCGTTGGTTCTGGACCACTGGAACTCTGTGCACATAGTGAGTTCCAGCGATTCCAGTCCGCTGGAACTCGACGGTATTTTTTTCCTGAATGCCGGTGGGGCCCAGCGCTGCGCGCTTCTGCTGCTATTTTTTGCGAATTTTTTATTTACCAATAGGCACCCTTGGCCTATATAAGGGTGATAGCTGCCCATTGATACCACCCACCTTGGCTGCCTTCCTTCTCAAGGAGCGAGAATGAGAGGAAAGGCAGAACCAAGAGGAGAGGAAAGAAAAGAGAGAAAAGAAGAGAAAGGGGAAATGCCACGACGTGCAAGTGGAAAGGGAAAGGATAAAGCAAAGGAAGAGGGAGGCATTTTGGACTGGCCGTGCAATTTAGCGTACTAGGACCTCTTCCTACCTCGTGGGGCTGTCCCACTGATGTGTTTGTGCAGAGATCCTTGTAGGCTTGTCCACTCTTGGGAAGTTCCAACTTAGAAGAGGAGGTATTGGAAGTGTCGCAACTACGCCTTTGACCCGCCGGAGAAGAGCCTGAAGAATCGTCAGATGATAACAATCATACTTGTTTCATAACTTTTCTACATGAAACTTTGCTAATTTATGTTTCATGCAGTTGCCTCCGCCACTGTGTGAATTTGAGCAGTGGTTTAACATGGAGATCAACCCCGAAGACCAAAGGCTTCTTGATCAAGCCAACCGGGACGAGGAGTTCAGGCGGTAGCTTCAAGAGCAGTGTGACACCGCACGCGAGGAGGCACGTCGAAAGGAAGCAGAGGAGGAGGCCAAGAGAGAGAGAGAGAAAATGAGAGAGGACACATCATGCCAGAGAAGCCCTACCAAAGGCATGGGCGAAGGGGAAGTGGCCCCAATCCACTCAGTAGATGTCAAGTTGTAACCATTATTTTCCTTGTTCGTGATGCTTCTCCCAGTTTTAAGCCGTAATAAAGAGTGTGGCCTACCTTATTTTCCGCAGTAACTTCTAATTTGAGAATTGTCCTCTCTCTAACC
Source organism: Guadua angustifolia (assembly GCA_036346375.1). Lineage (NCBI taxonomy): Eukaryota > Viridiplantae > Streptophyta > Magnoliopsida > Poales > Poaceae > Guadua > Guadua angustifolia. The sequence goes on from CM070514.1 coordinate 40,768,091, forward strand.
TCCTTCTCACACCCTCGTTTTGCAATAAAGAAATTTTGAACTATTCATCTTCACGACAGGAATTTGCGAAAATTAGAAAAGGCACACTCAGGCTGTAGCGTGTTGTCGTTTCAGTCTGAAAAGCGAGGTACAACGTGTTGTCGTTCCAGTTTAAAAAGTGGGCTGTGTTGTCGTCTCAGTCTGAAAAAGCGGGATGCAACGTGTTGTCGTTTCAGTCTGAAAAAGCGGGCCGCAGCGTGATGTCGTTTCAGTCTGAAAAAGTGATCGGTGGCAGGGTGTTTTCACTTCGCTTTGAGGTCGGTAGAGTCGTGTTCGTCGGTCTGAGATGGGCAGTGTTTTGTCGCTTGGTGGTTATTTTACCGCACACTGAAAGAGAATGCCGAACAACGAAATTTGATTTTTTTTGTGAAAAAATTCAACTGACAAATAACTTTCTGAAATACTATATGAAATATCATTGCCAAATATGTATTTTTTTGAATTTCTTGAACACTTGTTTGAACTCTAAATTTTTAGCAACAGTCAAAATACAACTGATTTTTTCTGCATTTTGCAATCTTTTAGCTCAAGGTATATTTCTCCGCTCTCCCTAACCACTGTAAAAAAATCCATTGCATCGCGACCACGCAAAACAAGAATCTCGCCAGCCCCAACCGCTTGAAATAATATTGCACGCTCAGTCCACTGAATTCCCAAGATTTCATCGCAACCATACCTATTTTTTAAAAAAATTATACACAAATGGAGCTACTACACTAAAAAAATCGCAGTCATTTGTTTCTTCTTTCTAGCGGAATTGATGTGCTTTAATTTTTTAGTGACAATAGACATCCGTGATTTCAGCGAGTCAAATTTATCACTCACCGAAAACGAATGACAAACAACTATATGAAATATCGCTGATAAATATGATTTTTTCTGAATTTATGACACGCTGTTTTAAACTCTGCAGCGAGTTTCAAAATAAAACTGACTTTTTCCCCCCTTAGAAATCGACATTTGGAAAAAAATTACGCCGCAAGTTCCAGCGGACTGGAACTCACTGTAGCGCGTAGAGTTCTAGTGGTTCCAGACCGCTGGAGGTTACTGTTGCCACGCAGAATTTTCTTTATTCGCTTTTATTCGCCGGCCGTAAAAAAATCAGATCCAACAGACTGGATCAGCTGGAGGTAATAAAAAAATGTAAAAAAATTTCCAGCGGATCCGGTCCACTGGATTCGACAGGGAAAAAAATTAAAAAATTTTCCTGCGGACGAGATTCGCTGAATGTTACTGTGTAGGGTCTATTTCTGTTATTTCGTCCGGTGCACGGCTAGTTTAAAAAAAAATCGGCGAACAAGGCCAGAACAGTAAAAAATTCGAGGCTACATATGTGCACTCAAGAGCACGCATACCTAGGCCCATTTGGTTCAACTAGATGAGTGACTATGGCGTGCCATGTCATGATCGTCGCTCTCCTACGTGAGTAAATAGAGAAAATGCGTGAAATGGCTGAAAGGATATAAACGTAATTACGCTATTTTTTACATTTATTTAGGGTTTTTTCATGAAGGATCCACGATTTCGTTGAACCGTAATGTCATTTTTGTAGAAAAATGGTTGAAAGGATCTAAATGCAATTACATATTTTTTCTGCATTTATTTAGGGTCCTTTCACGAAGGATCCGGGATTTCAATTAACCGATATGTCTTTTTTGTAAAAAAACGGTTGAAAGAACGTGAACATAATTATAGTTTTTTTAGTCTTTCAAGGAGGGAGGACAGGTGGCCTAGCTCTATAGCAAGAAAACTTGCAAGCTTTAATAAAATTTGTCGACGTTTGGGAAATAGATCCCTCACCAAGCTTACTTGTTGAGTTGAAGGATCAACAGACCCTCTTTTTGCCAAACATATAGCATCGAAGACGTGGAAGGAAGATTGTGGATTAGAACACGAAGAACACAAGGATTTTATCCTGGTTCGTGCCTCTCATGGTCGAGATAATAGCCCTACGTCAAATCGCTTGGTGACATTTTTCTGTATTGAGATGTTGAATGCAAGTACATGGATGGCTTGTGTTAGCCAACAGCCTCGTGGGATACCTCTCTGCCCCTATTTATACAGGTGCTAAGAGTTAATAATACATGAATAATGCTGTCTGTTACACTTTTTAGTAGTCTTCATTATCCTGACCATTACACTGCCTTCATGTGGAAGTCTTTATTCCTGTCTTCATGTGCTCATTTATTGCGTATAAATGATTCGACAAGCCCTTGGCCGAGCAAGAGAGCTGCCATACTGCTTTGTCTATCCTGAGCAACAAGTTTTCCGAGCAACTTGGGATAATTTAATCCCCGACAAAATACTAAGATAGTTTTTGCGGCGTGGCACGCTGCGTGAATTGTCTTTTTCGCGAAAACAATTTCGTTTTTTTCCGTCGGTGTTTTTTTAAATCATTGAGGAAACGTGCGAAACGGTTGAAAGAATACGAATGCATCCGCGATTGCGCTAAATCGAAAGGTCCTTTTCGTGAAAAATAGCCGGAATGATCTAAACGCCACTATGTTTTTTTGGTATTTATTTAGGGTCCTTTCACGAAAGATTCGCGATTTTTCTGAACCAGAAGGTCCTCTTCGTAAAAAACCACATGGACCTACACGTAATTACGCATTTTTTGAGGGACCTACATGTGAAAAGGAAAAAAATGAGCCGAGCTGACTGGACATGCATTTTTTTCGTGAAAACAATTTTGTTTTTTCTGTCAGTGTTTTTTTTAAAATCGTAGAGGAAACGTGAGAAACGGTTGAAAGGACACAAGTGCATGTGTGATTGCGCTAAATTGAAAGGCCATTTTCGTGAAAAATAGCCGAAATGATCCAAATGTCACAATATTTTTTTTCGGTATCTATTTAAGGTCCTCTCACAAAAGATCTGTGATTTTTCAGAACCAGAAGGTCCTCTTCGTAAAAAACCGTGGAAATGACCTATACATAATTATGGATTTTTGGAGGGACCTTGTCGGTGTTTCGTATAACCGCAGGTAGATTTGTAAGTCAAGGGGCCGCGCGCTCTCTCTCCTTGATGGTTGACTCAGGAAGCCCAAGATTTATACTGGTTCGGGTTGAACGTCCCTACTTCCAGTTTGAGGTGGTGGCGGTGTATTGCTCTGGATGCGGGCCCCAAGTACTTGTCCGGGTAGGAACGGGGTTTGGCGCTTCGGAGCTCCCAAACCCCGACTAAGCAGAGGAAAAGAAAGAAGAAAAAAAGAGAGAGCCCAGAGCCCCCTCTCCCCCCCCCCTTATATAGACGGAGGGGGCAAGTTACGCGGGACTCATGAGAGGAGGACGCTCGGGGCACGCTGTGTCCTGTAAATCCGGTCTTTAGCCTTGAGGACTGGCGAGTTCCTTGTTCATGTCATGATGGGTTGGCAGGCTCGGTCAGCGATGTCCTGTCGATAGACTTTAGCCAGCGGCGCTTCATTGGGAAGACGCGCACCCACCCTCTGTGCGCCTGTCAGGAGTTGACGTCGTGAGGGTGGCGCCTCTGACGTTGCCTTGGGAAGGGTCGCCAATCCCTGCGCGGCCGTCTTGTTCTGACGGAAGGTAACCAACTTCGAGGTCGATCAATGATGTGGACGGTTGCCGGGTGACGCCACGGGGCCCCGACCGGCTGGTAGGGCGTGCGAAGGCAGGCGCCTATTCGCCCCGCGGCTCGGTCTGAGTCAGGGAATCCCGACCGAGGCCGGGTCGGAGCGTGGGGGCATCCGACCTGAGGCCAAGTCGGAGTGCCGCCGGGGGTTGCGGCGAAGGCCGAGGGCCCTCCGACCGGAGCTGGGCGTAAAAGGGTCCATTTAGTACTTCGGCCGATATTTAGGGACAATCCCACCTGTGAGGGGCGGGACTTTGGTAATGCCCCTCCCAGCACTCTGCGCCAACCTTGTTGTGATGACCATATGACTGAGAGAAATACGATCTTTAAGTGGATGTATACTTTCCTGTGGGGTACCCCCAGTATGAGTATTCGTCAGACCTAAACGCGAATTTTTTTTTGAGCCGAGCTGGCTGGCCGGCCAAGCCGAGGCGCGCAGCCGGCTTGGCTCAAACACACGAGAGGCTGCGATTCCTTCCGAGTATAGTATAGGTATGATAAGTATTCGTTGCTACACTACACTTAAGGGCTGTTTAGTTGCCTGCATATACAGAGATTTGCATCTATAAATGCAAAATCTTATTTTTTTTTCTTATGTTTGGTTGCCTGCATCTAGTTTTGAGTCTGGTTCTCTAGATGCAAGATTCTCCATGCAGTCTAATTTTGGCGATACGGAGAAAATAGGCGTATCCTGGATGCAGCGTATGGCAGCCTCGTGTTCTGCGCAAGGGGCCACTATCAGTCACAATAGCAAACCATGCATGCGGTGCCACATAGGTATGCAAGTTTTCTTTTTTTTTTTTTTTGTTTATATCTTTTGATTAGCATATCTGATTACCGAACCGATTTCAAAAATAGATTCCTGATATTTTCTCGAACAAAACTAGACCACACTTGCTATATAAATTTCAAAATATCTGCCTACTAAACACTCAATCAAACACCGTATCTGCATCTGTGCATCCCGTATCTCACCAGCTTAACTGAGTCTAACAGACTAGACTCGTGAGAGAAGACAACCAAACGGCCCTTTAATGTAAATTAGATAAGATAGTTGCGCACATTTTGTGGTCATCATTTGATCAAAGTCAGTAGTTAATGACATGTCCCTATATACGTACGTATTTCACTAAACTTTAACTCGTGACCATGAGCGTAGCCAGTAGTGGGATAAAGTCCAGCGACATCGATCAGTGGATCAAAGAAGTCTCGTGAGTTGCTATATGTATTTGTTGTTTTCCTTTTTTCCCCCAACTCAAAGATTTAGTAAGTCGAGCTATGAAAACTCGTCCTACTACATTGGACTTGGTATATATGGACACAGGTCCGATGTAGCTCATGGCTTAGGTGCCAAAAGTTCAAGTACCATATATATAGAGAGAGAAGCCTTTTCTGTATTTCCAGATGTACATACTCTCACATCTAATATACCACTTAAACGAATATATTATACTTCTTTATCACTTTCGATATACCTCAATAATAATTATAAGATACTCCAATACGATATAATTAAAAATTTTCATCGAAGCTCTTTATTTTTTTTCTATATACACTGTTAGGGGTGGAAAAATAGCTCGAGGCTCGCGGCTCGGCTTGGTGCGGCTCGGCTCGGCTCGGTGCATCAACGAGCCGAGCCCGAGCCTACCATCTGGCTCGGTGCTATAATAAGCTGAGCCCGAGCCGCTCATGAGCTGCTCGCTGGCTCGTTAGACTCGTAAAATTCAGATATTCGTAATCACTTTCACTAATCACTAATCATTAATCGATTATCCAAATTACATGAGGCTTAATTTTAATACAAAATTAGCCATAGCCCACAGACATTCAATCGGCTTGGCATTCATACAGTCATATTGAACAAGGAACATACAATGAACATACTTGAGAGTTGACACAATGAGGCGGGCCCACATGCCAGGCGGCTCATGAGCCGGCTCGGCTCGGCTCGAGGCTCGACCGAGCCCGAGCCAAGCACGGTTTTCAGCTCGACAAAGACAATGAGACGAGCTCGGCTCGGCTCGCAAACTGACGAGCTCGGTCGAGCCGAGCCGAGCTCGGCTCGGCTCGATTCCACCCCTATACACTGTCCTTATGTAAAAGGAGTGTATACACAAATTATGCTATAAAAAGTGGAGCATAATGAAATTTTTATGAAACTCACTTTGGAGTATCTTATAATCAGTACTAGAGTATACTCAAAAGATAAAGAGGTATAACAACATCATTTAAACGGTATACTTATAATGGGAGTACGTACACCTATGAGTATGGAACTATTTTCCTATATATATATATATAGTATAGGTGGTGGTTATCTGTAATATATATATTTTCATATCATCTATAGATAGAATTAAAGATAACTCATACAATAGATTGTCAATATAGTTATCTACAGTAACCTTATACAATTAATATGCTATCTACACAATTATATACATTGTAGAACACCACTGTCAGGGATTGGGTATTCCCTATAGCGACCGTCATACCCTGGTGGCTGGTCAGCTGCCGACCATACTTACCCTTAGACGGTGTCCCCAAGGAAGATCCTCGGATAGACCGGCCTGCCGGCCTATCCCGTCTTTAGCTAAGCTCGCCCCCGAGCATGGTTGCTCGAGGAAATACGACCAACGACCAGGCTCGAGGAAGGGACCTCGGGCATAACTGAAAAGCCGGGCACGGTCCACGAAGGCGACGTGGCATTAATCACTCAGCGGCTCGTAGGACCGTACGGTCATGATCTAAGCCCACTACGCCCACGTTGCGGTATGGCGGAAAGCAAGGGAATAGTTTCACCCACGTCTAGGGGCAGTAGTAGCACATCACTCTGTAATAAATGTTGTAAAGCTGTAATCGTCTATAAATACCCCATCACGTGTAATGTGGCGGGGGGACTTTTCTTTGGAGAATCGAGAGGAAGAACACACCTGTAAGGAATAGAGAGAGAAGGGAGGCCCGGTGCCCCGAGCATGCACTTGTAACTCGCCTTTGGGAATTAGTGAAGCTGCTGGACGTAGGGCTGTTATCTCCCCCGCGAGAGGCCCGAACCAGGATAAAATCCTCCTGTCTGCTGTGTTGCCCCGACCATCTCGATCCTATCTCGGCAGGCCCTCGGATGCTATACCCTCCGCGGAAAAGGGGCTCTAGGTTGATCCCTCATTTAACAAGTAAGCTCGGCGGGGGACCGGCTTCCGAATCGCCGACAACTACCTATAAGACCGTCTTTTAAATAGTTAATAGTAATAATACATTTCTTTCTCCTCTGTATCACTCAAATCCTATATGACCTATAGGCTTATAGTGGTGGAGGAACTAGAAAACTTTCGACGGATGTGCACATTTCACACGTATAATTCTACAGTTTTGTACAATGATTTTGTAATATCATAAATCCAACACACATATTTAAAATTTGCTAAAAAGTACAATATAAATAGTTCCAAGTTATTAAAAATCCCAAACCACCAAAATCGAAATCAATTCAATCAACAAATTTAATCATTTAAAAGGTGATCTTATAGAGTTTCTCAGTTTTTTCAGGTGCCAGGTCATACCCGACACCCTAGATCCGCCCTTCGCAGCTAGATTTTGTTATGAGATAAGATATTCTAACCATATTCGGTTAGATCCTATCTTTTATGTGTGGGCAAATCTGAACTCATCTCGTGCAGTTTTCTTTATATATTGGGCATCCCCATGTACAAGAATTAATTTAATAAAGCGAGAGAGTTTACTCTCTATATTTTGTGTTCTCCTTTCAATATTGCTGTGATTGCATCGCTGTATTGATTGATCGAATATGGGTGATTGACTACGTTTTATAAGACGTTATCAGTACGAAGCTCTACCGAGGCCGACTATAATCGGCTGCCTGCGACAATCAACACTGCGCTGAATTCATCATGCTACACACGATCATTCTTCTGCAAGCCCTACGTAAGTTCGACCTGCGTAAAATGAATCACACTTATACATGTTGTAATCCTGTAGATTATACACAATATTTGCAGATTAATTAGCTAATTTAATAACTGGTTTACTGCTTATACTAATTATATGATTACTGTTCATAATCAATACATGAAAAAAATCGGCTCCATCAGCAATACCCTTGCTTGCCCCGAAGGCAATGCCTGCGCGCACCTTTGCGGCAACTCCCACGCTTGCGCCTTCGAGGCTACGCCTGCGAGCACTATTGGCGGTCGGGCCCGAGCCCATCGCATCGCCGACTACACCGCACCCGAAGTCACGCACTTGCCAGTCGTATGCACTGCACCCATGCGCGGCCCGCTGCGACATGCCTTGGCCCCACGCGTCACTCGTCGCAGCACCGATTTGGCTGCTCCACCGTGTCGACTTGGCCGACCACCGCTGGCCTTCGTGCCTTCGGTCCGATGCCAACGCCGTGAGGCCCACGCCGACAACAGCGCCACCGCTGCCGAGGCTTGGCCCAGCTGCTCACACGTCATGCCCGCAGCACCGACGGTGATGCCGCGCATCCACGCACCATGCCCGAAGCACCCAGAAACTGCGAAGGTGGTTGCGCCTGTGCCCGTGCTGCACCCTGACGACCACGCCTCGATAGCCATGCCGCACCCCAACAGCCGTGTGCCGTGTTTTAGTCTGCACCATCTTGGTGGCCGCGCTCGGTCTGCCTCAACGGCCACGCTTACACCCGACGCCTGTGTGTGTGCCCGAAGCACCACATGACGGTCGCCCGACGCTACGTGGTGGTGCCCGACGACTGCGCATATGCCTGAGTTCCGGCGACGAACCCGCGAGACCCCGGTGGCATGCCCATGTGGTCCCAGAGAATCGCGCTCGTTGAAAGTTCAAGCTCCATTAATTTGGTTTTGATGTTAATAACAAATCTAATATTGAGACTAAATATTTTGTTAATTATAATTTTGATTAGTTTTAACTGTTAATTAATGACAATCCTTATATGAGACTAACTCTTTTATTGAGTATATCTTTGATTAGTCTCATCTCATTGAAAAATAAAAAATTCAAGGTATGCACTCGTATTCATTTTATGATATCTTATTGCATATTTAGGACTCAAGTTAAAGGATAAATTCTTCGATTGCTTATACATTAAAAAATTCTTCGAGAGGTTGCAAATGAGATTGAATATTTCTACGCTCACAACGCTAAATAAAACGTTAGTAGCTTGAGCGTCGAGATGTAGACATTTCTCCTCTCCTTTAGTTGGAGCAATTTCATTTAGTGGAGAAGAAATGCCGACATCTACGATCCACCATATTTGGAGGCTCATGGATTTAAAATGATTAATCATAAATATTTTTCATGAAGCATAATTTGAGCCAATAAGCATATGTGGATCGTGAGAGTGCACTAGACCGCTAGGCGCCATCCTTTTTACTCTCTAGACGGTTAAGCCTAAAATGAGAGTGACCGTGGCTCTGATACCACTTGTAGGGTCGAGGATGCGCCTAGAGGGGGGGTGAATAGGCGTTTTACAAAATTCTATCGCTCACTAATTGATTCGCTCTAATCAACCCCTATGTCAAAACCTAATCAAATATATATGCGGAAGCGATAAATAGGTTTTGACAATTAAAGCCTAAATCAACTAGGCTCACTAGTGCACTAACTAAATTATGTCTCTATGTAAATTGCTAAATTGATCAAACAATTAATACTAAGCAATTCTCATTCAAGCAATCAATAATATGCAAAAGGTAAATACTTGAATGTAAAGAGACAAGGACAACCGATGTTTTTCCGTGGTGTTCGGAGACTTGATTTGTCTCCCTAGTCCACGTTGAGGCTAGCCCACACTTGGACCGGCTCCCGCCGAGCACCGCCTCTTTCCACTAGTCGTGGTTTTTCACGCCGCGTAGGCTCAACCCGAACCTTCACAAACTTGCCGGGCTTTCACACCTCAAGAGCTCCACAAGACGACGCCCACGCCGTCTAGGAGTCGGCAACCTCCAAGAGCAACAAGCCGCTCCTTCGCTTGAACTTCACCGGGCACAACAAATGCGCTCCCGGTGATCACCAAGTGCAACACATGCACAAGGACCTCACTCAAGTGCAACACATGCACAAGAGCCTCTCAAACCACTCACTAATTGCAACACATGCAATTAGCCTCACTCTTAAGCTCAAGAAGCAAAGGGAGAAGAGCAACACATGCAAATGACTCCCACACACAGCCAACCACCTGCTCAAGCCCCCCAAGGGGTGTATTTATAGCCCCCACAAGAAAACTAGCCGTTTGGGGGCAAAATGGGCGAAATCAGCAAAAACCCGGTCCGACCGGCCCTCACAAGCCAACGGTCGGAAAAATGACCGTTACATGGCCGGTTGGACCGCTCATGGCCCGGTCGCACCGCACGGGCGGTCGCACCGCCCGCCGGCCGGTCACACCGCCCAAACGAACGAAAAACACGCGCTCTGGAAAAATCAAGCCGCACGGGGGCCGGTTGCACCGCACCTTCGGCCGGTCCGACCGGACCCGGGCCGGTCCAACCGCCCATACAAAAATCAGCAATAAAAAAACACTCATAACTTTTTACTCCGAACTCCGATTTGGGTGATTTTTGATTCTATGCGAAGCTTATCATGAGGGCTACAATCTCCACCCATTTTCATGATTTAAGCACCCATAGATATTTTTAAATATCACCAAAATCAACTTGCAAAAACACATTTCGCAATCAACTCCAAATCCATTTGCAAAACGTTTTAAGCAAATCAAACCCGAGATTATGAGATTAATTCCCCTAGCCATGTGAAGGTCAACACGAGACCCAGTCAACTTGCCAACACCCGTTGCAAGCCCTACTCACATGCTCTCGGAATTCCGGACTCATAAACCTCGGTTTATTCGCACAAACTAACTTGCAAATAACTCAATAAACACAATTTCATGCTTGAGCACTACTCTTTGCAACACATGCAAAAGTCTAGCTCCAAGCAACATCAAATCAAGGTGCATGAACTCTCTAATTGCAACACATGCAATTCTCTAGTTCCATGCAACACCAAATCAAACTCTAAACTTAACACCAAAACCAAATCAACCGTATGAGCTCTCTACTTGCAACACATGCAAGCCTCTAGCTCCACACAAACACACAAACACCAAATCATGCTTGAGCTCTCTCCTTTTGCAACACATGCAAAACTTAGCTCCAAGCAACCACACGGTTTTTGAAAGATTGTTTTGCGAACAAAGCATGAAGCTTCAACTAATGCAACACATGCAAAAGTGAACTTCACGCAAAAGCCAACGCACTAGCTTATCACTTCTTGCAACACATGCAAATCAAAGCATTATGCGAAAACCAAATGTAACCAAGCATAAGTTTAACCCATTCGCAACACATGCCAAATGGTTAACCCATATGCAAAAACCAAATCCAAATGGTTGAGCTTGAGTGAACGCGATTGAGATCACCAACACATGATGAAGCTCAAGCAAAAGAGACAACCCTCTTAATAGCACGGCGATTAAAACCTTAGACTCAAAGACTACAAAGTCCTTAGCCTATCTAATTATACCTTCGCCACAAGACACAAGCAATCCCTTTGGGGTCTTTATGATCTTCACTTTGATACTCCCCGGATCATCACTCGACACCTCTTCGATCCACTCTTGACGCCCATCAACTCATGATGCCGCCCTTGTCCCGTTCTCACCATCTCATCCATCTTTGGACCTAACTCAATCACAACTCATAAAATAGTTAGTCCAAGATGCATGGTTGTCTCAATTATCTCTTGCACTCCATTAACACATAATGGATGCCTCTAGATCAATTGAGCACAACCCTAAATCAATAGAAATGATTTATGTGTCTTAAGTACAATAATGCAACTCATGCTTTATTATACTTAAGAACTATTCATTTGTCCTCAATTAATCACGGAACACCATCAACACATGATGAAGTGTTCGTTAATAATTAATTAAGACAAATGAACTCAATTTAAATTATCATTTAAATTGATATGAGTATATATTAACTACACAAGTTTTCATATACTCATGTTGATGAAAAGTAATGATCCATTATATGTAAATTGTATGGAAATGATCATTACCCTAAGTCATCAACTATAGAATAAACTCCACATGTATATGTGCATAAGTATGATTGACTTGGATATAATATGCACATATTCAATTTTATTGCATTGGAGTATATCCCATATTACCATGAGTATACTTATAACTAGGCAATTCAAATATATACTAAGGATTTAGTTTCTTTGTCTTGATCCTTATGTGTGTCAATAACTAATCGATCAATACAAAGAGACTTTCAAGTTAAACTACAAACTCCCCTAAGTATGTGCATCCATGTAATGTGTGGATTGGGAAACATAATGCACGTTTGTGGTTAATATAATAGGGATATTCATACTTTAACTTGAATCCAAAGTATGCAACTAATATTAGAATGAATATGCAAACATACCTTGGGTTTTCCATTTTTCAATGCGATGAGACTAATCAAAGATATTCTAAATAAACAAGTTAGTCTCGATATAAGATTGTCATTAATAACACTATCGCATTAAGGGATAAACTCAATATTGGATTTGTCATTAACACAAGATTAGATTTGTCATTAACACCAAAACCATAACTAATGAAGGTTGAACTTACAGGTGCGCCCGACTCGTGGCGAGGTCGGAGCCTGCGGGGGTGCCCGACCTGAGGCCAGGTCGGACCGCTCCTGGTGGGCCTGACCGAGGCTGAGGGTCCTTCGTGGCCCCTTGAGGCCTAGAGCTGGGCTCAAAACGGATTGTCTGGTGTTCCAGCCAATATTTAGGGATAATCCCATCTATGAGGGACGGAGACTTTGGTAATACCCTCTTCAGCACTCTGCATCGCTGCTAGTCTTGCTGCCATGTCCGTATGATTGAGAGAAAGACGATCTTGAAATAGATGTATACTTTGTTGTGGGGTACTCCTGGTATGAGCATTCGTCATGGCTATAAAAGGAACCTTGGAGGCTAGCATTTGATGTTGTTGGGGTTTTAGAGAGTCTATTGCTCATTGTGGTTGAGTTGTGCATGTGTTGCACTCTCAAATTTGATTTTTGAGCTAAGAGTGAGCTCTAATTGCATGTGTTACAATTAGAAGAGGATTGAGAGTCTCTTGTACATGTGTTGCACTTGAGGGAGCTTTATGCATGTGTCACACTCGGTGATCATCATTGTACATGTGTTGTACTTGGTGGAGCTCAAACTAAAGGGCTTGACTTGTTACTCTTGGTGTTTGCTGACACCTAGACGATGTGTGGAGGCATCGTGCGCGGTGACCTTCTCAAGAAGATTGTGAGAAGGGCTGGCAAAGTTGTGAAGGTAGGATCTCACCTATCCGGAGAGGAAAAGAGCTACCATTAGTGGAATCGAAGTGGGTGCTTAATTCGTGGAGCCGATCCAAAGTGGTTTGGGCTAGCTTCAATGTGGATTAGGGGAGACCGGCAAATCTCCAAACACTATGGTAAAAAGTATTGTCTCTTTGTGTATGCGTGCAATTCCTTATTTACATTGTTGCAATTTACATTCCTAGAAATAAATTGCTTGCTTGTCTTTAGGATTGTAATTTTTGTTGAAGAGATAATTAGTTAGTGCATTTAGTGAACCTAGTTGACTTAGGCCTTAATTGTCAAAACAATAATTTATAGCTTCCACATCTATTATCATTTAGGTTTTGACATAAGGGTACTTAGGTTTGATTTTAACTAATCGTCAATTTTTTTAAAACCGCCTATTCACCCCCTCTAGTCAGCATCCTTGATCTTACACCCGTGTGGCCCCAGTAGTGGCCGCTATGCCTGTCGTGCTCTTTGGCTTGGGATTTGATGCGCCTGATGGTGGATGGCACATCAAATAGAGGAAGCGACGCATGATGTTTGGTGGCGGCTAAGAAAGCCCTAGCTGCCACCCTCCTATTCATAAATTCAGTTTTGGCCCGTGAAGACAAATGGGCCGAGCTGGCCTCTGGACCTTTTGTTCCTTAAAAAAGGAGGTTTTCAGAATTAATTAAAGGAAAAAAATCTAAAAATTGGCATTATATCCTAGAAATTAGTTTTTTCTAGGTTATGGGCTTCCATATATTTTGACAAAATGATTTTTAGCAAACCTGGAAGTTCCATCCTCTGGTTTTATTTTCTAGCCTTATGCCATATTTAATATGTGTTGAAATTTATTTATTTTTATTTAAGTAATTCAGAAAATTGCTTGGTAATTAACAGAAAATGCTAGAAAATTATGAAAAATTATATATGACTAATTGATCAGTGTCATGTTTCTAGATTAATTTTCTTAGCATATTTTTCATGTTTATATGTGCTGGACATATTATTTCCTGTTATTTCGTAATTCTGAAAATTACTTGGTAATTAACTGAAAACATGAAAAATGCTATAAAAATTCCACAAAATTCTAGATATTATTTGAGAGATTTAAGTCTCTGGATTAATATTATTAGAATTATGACATGATTAATTCATGTTGAAAGTTATTTTTTTGTTAATCGGTAATTCTGAAAATTGCTTAATATTTAGCAGAGAGGTATGAAAAATGCTAGAAAAATTTCATAGAGCATATTGAAAGCTCCATATCTCTGAATTAATTGTCCTAGCATAATTCCATTTTGATATATTTTGATATTTTTGTGTTACATGGTAATTCTGAAAACTGCTGAATAATTAGCAGAAAGTTATGAAAATTACTAGGAAAATTCTAGAAAATTTTAGATAATTATCTACTAAATAGATATAGACCAAACTTTACTGATTAAAGAGTGAGCATGCAATATAATAATTTTACTAGTAGTAAAAGTTATTTTGTATAAATAGAAATAGGATATGTTGGACATCGCAAAGAGGGAACTTATCAAGCTTGCCCTGAATAGCAACAATTACCTTACCCAGACAATGAATACTAAGATTAATTTGATAGCTCGATCTTTTGGAGCTACTATTTTTCCAGCTTGAAGCTGGTACCCCTGCTCTTCTTGAAGCCGCTAGATGTACGGCTCTGCACCTCCTGAGGCACCATCTTCATGCGGACCTGAAGGCCAATTAGTTGATGGAAGATGACTAGTTGGTACTTTTGAATTCTTTAAGGAAAAATATATAACCAGCAAAGATCCATCTCGTTGCCACAAGCACAGCGTGAATGGATCCTCCCACGCTTTTAGGATTCTAAAGGCTGCGGCAGCATATAATTTTTGTTATACATAAGCTTATCACTGATCTAACATTATGTAATTAGAAAGTTACTAATGCTAAAAAGATTGATAAGATATTATGCACCTTTCGCCCTAATATGAGGATATTGCTGTAATAGTATCGTTGTGCTAGTACCAAAAGTACTTCAAGCTTTTATGCATTTTGCTAGAAGTAAAAGAAATGATAAATTCCTGGTGAAGAATCATTACGTACTTTTTAATGGGAGTCTTGTAGTGCCCGAAGCACATACAAATGCTCAGTAGGCTAGCAATAGCCGTGGCCACAGAAAGGGCAAATGGAATAAAGGGGATAAGGGGAAGAGGCAATTCATAGTGGAAAAGTAAAGGTAAAGGGTTAAAGACTTCCCGAAGTAAGGCCGCAAACCCTAAATAACCCTGTTTTAGGTATGGATGCATTGGCCATTGGTCATGCAACTATTGCATCCTGAAGCATGTGGTAGACCTTTACACAAAATCCACTTAAAAAGTCAATAAGACTCGGGGTAAACAATGTTGAATCATACTTCACCGTTCAACCAGTTGTTGATACGGGTGCTGAGAAGTGTGATGATATGGTTCTTGATTTTAAAATTTGAGGAGTCCCAGAAGGACATATACGACTCATATGGAGACCTGGATTAGCCTCCTAAGTATTTCTTCACTTTGCTAGTCGATGTTCCATATTCCTTATAAGTCTCCTTATCAGTTCAGCCTAGTTCCTAAATGAACATTTGGTCTATGCTCCTGTTGACTGATTATCATTTAAAATTGAATAAATTGATATTTCCTAGATATTTATTTAATTGTACTATGTTTGTTCTATGTTCTACGATTTGTTCCTGATGAAACAATTATTTGATTGATAAATCATACTTCTAATATAAAACAAAGTAAAATCCGAGAGCGGAGGAGAAAATCTATCTAGAAAATAGTTGTACCACACTAAGTGAATTAGAAATATTATGACTATCGCAAGAAGCGATACTCTCATAGTTCGCACTGGAAGAATGCCATATTATTCCCTAAATCCAGTTGTACTCCCTTAAGTTTTAAAGATATTGGTCTGAATCATTTTCATATGGAGACAAAGAATGAGGATGGTACAGAATACCTACTCATGACTAAGTTTAATGGGTGTAATAAACGTGTGGTTAAAAAGCTTCATTTATTCTCCTCTGGGTTATACTATGCACATATAAAACCTGAAATTTATATTGCGATAAAAACCCAAAAATATTTAAGATTGGCAGATCGACTGGGTTATCCAGAGATCAATATGAATAATTAATAATTATGTTGGTCATAGCATAAAGACTTTTCTAGACCTAAAGATTTCTTTTGCCCTATGTGTGCTGTAGAAAAGCTTATAGTTAGATCTTCTTACCCAAAAAGTTTGGGAAGAATCATTGAATTTTCTGAAGAAAATTCAAGATGATATCTGTGGACTGTTCAACCCCTGTTGGGCCCTTTTTTAAGAATTTTTATGGTACTGATATATGCTTCTACTAGATGGTCCTATGTGTCTCTTATCTACTAGGAACCATGTTTCTACCAAAATTAATTACCCAAATTATTAAGAGCCTACTTTTGAGAAGAAAGAATTAAGTCTATTTGAATGGACAATGCTAGCGAGTTTATCTTAAAAAGTATTTAATGATTATTATATAGCTCTGGAAATTAATGTAGAGCATCTCGTACCTTATGTCCACACTTAAAATGGCCTTGCAGAGTCATTATAGTAAAAGAACAAAACTTATTGCTTGGCCGCTCTTGCAGAATAGTAGGCTTCCCACGAGTTGTTGGGTCTACGCAGTGCGGTATATTGCGGTAATAATTCAACTCAGACCAACTGCACATTATGAAATTTTCCCGTTGCAGATAGTGCGTGGAAAAAAATCGAGTATTTCCCATCTGCGAAAATCTAACTTTGCTTATACATGCCAATCTCTCCACCACAGCGTACCACCATAGGACCTCACCAGAAGTTAAGGATCTATATAGATTATGAATCTCCGTCATGTATTAAAATACCTAGAGCCTATGATAGGGATCTGTACACGGCTCGGTACACTAATTGTACTAAGGGCATTTTTTAGCATTAAGGGGAGATAAGTACCATATTAGAGAATACCGAGTCCTTAGATCTACTAACTAAAGAGACCGAACTTGAAGTTCGAAGGATAATAAATCTACAATAAATAAGCTAATAATCTGCCAAATGCCTTTATTGGTCATAAGGGAGTGAAAAGATCTCATATACCTGCAGTATATGTACCTAAAAGAGTGAAAACACCCTATAAGGATATTGAACCCACTCTTGACCCTCATGATAAGAAGAGGGGGAGGCCTCCAGGTGCATGGAACTCAATTCCACAGAGACATCTATAGAAGTAGAGAACTGAACAAAAGAGAACACTACCCATTACAGTGGAAGAAGCTCAACCTGACATTGAGAAAATCCCTGAAGTGAGCCATCCTGGAGATAGTAACATCCCTAGAGTGATCCATCCTGAAGATCCCACACTAGAAAGTCGGAACACCCAGATTTCATCGTTATGAAAAAATCACGAGGAGTTAGAAGAAATTAATATAGATATATCTCTAAAGTGATGTAGGTGAAATGAATAAAAGAAATACAATAATTGTCGACATATATTTGCCTCTAAAATTGCTAAAAGCTTGATATAGAATTAAAGTCCATGGTAGAGTGCCAGAAGCGCTCAAATAGGATGAAACAAAAAGAAGCAATTGAGGTAGCGCTCGCTTAATAAGAGGAAAGTTTTTGGTCCTGTTGACCAAACATCTCCTAAAGTGTTCGCTGTAGGATCAAATGGGTTTTTCATCCAGAAGAGAAATGAAAATACCCAGGTGGCGGGATATAAAGCGAGGCTTGTAGCACAAGGGACGCAGAGACCCAGCATCGACTATGATGAAACCTATTTCTTCTGTAATGAGTGGAATAGTGTTTCAAGCATGAAATTGCTTTAATATGTTATTTGCAAGATTGTTGTGCGAATAAACCGAGGTCTATGAGTTCGGAATCCCGAGAGCATGTGAGTAGGGCTTGCAACGGGTGTTTGCAAGTTGACTGGGTTTCATGTTGACCTTCACATGGCTAGGGGGATTAATCTCATAGACTCGGGTTTGATTTGCTTAATACGTTTTGCAAATATATCTTGAGTTGATTGCGAAATGTGTTTTCGCAATTTGGATGAGTTTCTTTGAGCATGAGCTAAGTTGGTGCAAATGTGTTTTGCACAAGTGTATGATCATGTGTTGATCATCCAATGGCTCAAAGAATAGTGTTTGGTTTTTGGAGAAATGATTTTAGTGTTGAAAATTTGGTTTTCTTCAAAAGGCCGGCGTACCGATGTGTTATGTGCGGTAGTACCGCTGGGTCGGCACTACCGCTTATGGGAGCGGTAGTGCCGCGCTTGGCCGATACTACCAGGAATATAATGCCGGTAGCTCTATTCCAGAACCGTGCGTTTTTCTGAAGGATGAGGCCGGCACTACCGCCCAAAGGAGCGGTACTGTCGCTATGTCGTCACTACCGGGCCCTAGAGGGCGGTAGTGCCGGGAAAGTGACCGTTGCCGATCGTTGGAGGTCACGGCCGGCACTACCGGGGCTATGAGGTTGGTAGTGCCGGTCCCGCTGTTTTCTGCCCGAATTGCCCCTAAATGGCTAGTTTTCTTTGGTAGGGTATAAATAGACCCCATGGGGGGCATTGGGAGGATGCTGGTGCTATTGTGAGTTTTATGGGAAGTGGTTGCATGTGTTGCACTCCTCAAATTGATTCTTGAGCAAAGAGTGAGCCCTAATTGCATGTGTTGCAATTAGAAGTGGATCGAGTGACCTCTTGTGCATGTGTTGCACTTGAGGGAGACCTAGGTGCATGTCTTGCACTAGGTGATCACCGGAAGCGCATGTGTTGCGCTAGGTGAAGCTCGAGCGGAGACTCGGCTTATTACTCTTGGAGGTTGCCGACTCCTAGACGGCGTAGAGCGTCGTGCGCGGGAGCTCTAAAAGGAATTGTGAGAAGCCCCGGTGAGTTTGTGAAGGTTCGGGTTGAGCCTACGCGAAAGCGTGAAAACCATCTCTAGTGAAATCGAGGCGGGAGCTCAAGTGCGGAGTCGGTCCAATTCGTTTGGGCTAGCCTCAACGTGGATTAGGGGAGACCGGCAAGTCTCCGAACACCACGGTTAAAAGTATCGTGTCTCTTGTGCTTGCATTCCTTCTTCATTTACATTCAAGCAATTTATATTCATAGAATTAAATTGATTGACTACTTGTTTTTAGGATTGCAAATTATTGTTCGAGACCTAATTTAGTTAGTGCACTTGTGAGCCTAGTCGATTTAAGCTTTAATTGTCAAAACCTAGTTTATCGCTTCTGCATTATCTTTGATTAGGTTTTGACATAGGAGTTGATTAGAGCATGTTGTTCTAAAAAGCGATTAATTTCTGTAAACGCCTATTCACCCCCCCTAGGCGCATCCTCGTTCCTACAGCTGGACCTTCTACAGGTGTCCTGCCTCCTTTCGCTCCACAAGGATTGCAACGCTGACCACATGAGTCGTTGCCACTATGTAGAGCAAAAGGGGTTCTTCGGGCTTCGGTGAGACCAATACCGGTGGTGTGGTTAGGAACGCCTTAAGATCCTTGAAAGCCTACTGTGCCTCGGGAGTCCACTGGAAGTCGCCATGCTTCTTCAAGAGCTTGAAAAATGGCATCCCTCGTGACCCCAAGCGGGAAATGAATCTGCCGAGTGCCACCATGCATCCTGTGAGCTTCTGGACGTCCTTCTGGCAAGTCGGGGGCATCATTTTTAGGATGGCATTGATCTTCTCCGGGTTTGCCTCGATACCGCGATGAGACACGATAAATCCGAGTAGCTTTCCCGAAGGGACTCCGAAGACACACTTCTCAGGGTTGAGTTTCATCTTGTAGGCCCTCAGACTTTCAAACGTCTCGGGCAAATCAGATATGAGGTCCTCCTTTACACGAGATTTGACAACGACATCATCTACGTATGCCTCCATGTTGCGTCCGAGTTGAGTGTGAAAACACCGTTGTATTGCGCGTTGATAGGTTGCGCCAGCGTTTTTCAACTCAAATGGCATTGTGACGTAATAGAAAACCCCAAATGGGGTGATGAATGAGGTCTTGATGCAGTCTTCCTCTTTCAACTTGATCTGGTGATACCCTGAGTAGGCATATAGGAAACTCAGGAGCTCACACTCGGCAGTTGAGTCCACCACCTGGTCGATGCGAGGCAACCCGAATAGATCTTTTAGGCATGCCTTATTGAGATCGGTATAATCAACACACATGCACCAACTTTTATTCTTTTTGCGAACAAGAACTGGGTTCACTAACCAGTCGGGATGATATACTTTTTTTATAAATCCTGTAGCTAAGAGCTTAGTGATTTCTTCCCTGATAGTGTCACGACGATCTTGCGCGAACCGTCAGAGCCTCTGTTTGATAGGCTTCGCCTTTTCGTCAACGTTGAGGGAGTGCTCGATCACCTCCCTAGGGATACCGGGCATATCTGATGGCTTCCAAGCAAAAATGTCCCAGTTCGCCCAAAGGAAAGTGACGAGCGCGTCTTCCTATTTGTGGTCGAGCCCTGTCCCAATCAGGGCCATTTGGGCCAAGTTGGACGAGTCTAGAATCACCTTCTTGACTCCCTCATCAGTCTTCATGCTTGACTTGGTCTGCTTCTTAGCTGGGACGTCTCCTTCGTCTTGTTGTAGCGTAGCCGCCAGTCGGATCTTCTCCCGGCTAGCCGCTGTCTTCTGCATCCCAGCCATCTCGCAACTCTCCCTATCGCACATGAAGGACTGCTTGACATCACCACGAACTGTGATAATGCCTTTCGGCCCTGGCATCTTCAGCGCAAGGTAAGTGTAGTATGGCACAGCCATGAATTTGGCTAGGCCCGGCCTTCCCAAGATGGCATGGTATGCTGTCTCGAAATCAGTCATCTCAAAGTTGAGGTATTCAGTTCGGTAGTTCTCCTTGGTCCTGAACGTGACTAGCAAAGTGATCTGCTCGAGTGGTACCGTCGAGGTCTTGGGGATTACCCCATGGAACGGCGACGATCCACACTTCAGCTCGGAGAGGGGGATATTCATATCATCGAAGATCTTGGAGAAAAAGACATTGAGCCTGCTCCCTCAATCAACCAGCACCCTCTTAAGCCTGACGCTACGAATAACTAGATCTAGCACCAGAGAATATCTACTTGGGTAAGGAATATGATCGGGATGGTTCGAGCGATCAAACGTAATCGGAACTTCGGACCACCTCAGGTTCTGGGGAGTCGCTGGCGTGACTGTGTTGACTTCCCGAGCGGTAAGTTTCTGCTTCCGCTTGGACTCATATGCTGCTGAGCCCCCTGAATATGTAGTTGAGCTCGCGCTCGGTCGCCTAATAGTCGCCTCCATCATCTTCAGGGGGTCCTGCTTCTTGCATGGCTCACCTTTATCTTGGCCCGCTCGCTTATTATTTTCTTTCACGAACCTTTTAAGAGTGAAGCGATCATTGGCTGCGTGCTTCCCCTTTGGATGAAAAGGACAGATCGCATCCACCACCTTGTCGTAGTCATCCGTGCATGGCGCTCGAGGCTGGCCGTGTTCAGCTACCGCGACCAACTCCTCACCTTTCCGCTTCCTGTCCTTCTGCTTGGAGGACTCGGCGTGATCTTTTTTGCCCTTTCGTAGATGATCCTCTTGGCGCTCGGCTAGGGCATCCAAGGCCGTGGCATAGCGATCTTCTTGAGCGAACATCTCTGTCACTGTAGATGGCGGCTTCCGAGACATCTTGATCAAGTCGGCATCGCAGATGCCCTTCTGAAAAGCTGCTATGACGACTGCTTTCGAGACATCCCGAATTGTATTCTTTTTCTGCATGAAGCGCCTGATGAACTCCCGAAGAGACTCACCCTTCTTCTGATGAAGTTGATACAAGTCCCACGGGGTTCCAGACCTCTCATAGGTGCCTTGGAAATTATCGATGAACTGCTTACAAAGATCTCCCTAGGAATCTATAGAGTTCTCTAGAAGTCCCGTGAGCCAAGCTTGAGCCGATGGAGTGAGCATGACCGGCAAATAGTTCGCCATCACATTGTGGTCACCTCCGGCTGCCTTGATTGCGAGAGAATAAACCTGTAACCAAGCTTATGGGTCCCTCTCTCCGTCGAATTTGGTGATGCCCTTAAGATTGAAACCTTCGGGCCAGACCACTCGGCGGAGCCGAGCAGTGAAAGCGCGGACACCATTAATGGGCCCGTCATTACGCCTGTGCGGAGATTGTCGCGGTGGCATTCTGACTCGGCGGCCCTCGTCGTCGCGGTCGTCCCGGCCATCATGGTTGATGCCGAAACGCTCGTAGTCGTCCTCGCACCGGTGCCGTTCATCATCTTCCCGCTCACGCTGCCTGGCATTAAAGTCCAAGCAAAGATCGCGGTTGAGGATCCAGCGGATGTCCTCACTGCGACGAAGCTTAGGCCGACTGTGGGCAATATTGCTGCTAGCAGTTTGAGTGGCTGCGGGGGCGCGTGAGTACGTTTTCTCTGCTGGTTCTTCCTGGTTGTGTTGAATCGCTGTTGCCGTCACCATGGCCTTAACTTGGGCCACGATTGGGGCAGCTGGACTGTCGGGACCGAGCATTGGTCCCAGGGTGTCAACTAGCGTCTTTGAGGTGATGATATTCTGCTGAGGCGTATGGAAAACCGATTGGTCCCCTGATGAGGACATCACTCCTTTGGATACATGTATACATCATGGTCCTATGACAAGAGCTCGTGTGCGCCAATTAAATCATGAGGTGAGCTCGTTTCTCACTATTCATAATAATATTATTAAGGATGGGATGCTACTAAATACTTGTGATGTGTTACTTCTTAGGAACATGGGAGAAGCACCGCCAGGACAAACGTGATTTACGTAAGAAATTGCAACGCTTGAATCAAGGTAATAGATCTGTAGAAGAGTACTATCAAGTGCTACAAATAGGCATGTTGCGTTGTGAGGTATTTGAGAATGAAGAAGATAAGATGGCTCGTTTTTATGGGGGTTTGCGTCGTGAAATTCAGGACATAATTGATTACAAAGAATATAATGATATCAATAGATTGTTCCAGCTTGCTATGTTAGCAGAAAAAGAATTGCAGGGAAGACAACAAAGGACAAGGAGCAATTTTGGTGGTATATCTACTCCGAGGCAAGCCAAATCCACCCCGCCTCCTGCTAGTCGGTCTGCTGCCCCCTCCGCAAGTAGGGCGCGTTCAACAGCACCACCACCACCTTCACGTGCATCCGAGGTGAGTAAAACTAATAACGTGCAGGCACCAACGAAGAGCTCTTCATCGGTTGCTTCCACGGGTCGTACAATTGGGATTGTGTGCCACCATTGCAAGGGAATGGGCCATGTCATGAAGGATTGCCCAAGTCGGCGAGCGTACATTGCAACGGAAGAAGGTGGGTACATTAGCACTAGTGATGTTGAGGATGAAAATATTATTCCTTCTTGGTGAGGTCAGCCATGTTTGTGCGTAGTTGATAGCCTACGAAGCCGTGGTGTAGCGATTGCAGGGTTTGGATCAGTTCTGATTAGAAGCCGGATCATCAACGTCGAGTTCTCCACCAATCGACTTACCACTACCTGTCGGAAGATCGGGCCACCGTTCACATCATCCCCCATCTTCGCCTACAGAATGTCCTCATTGACATTGCGGCCTCTGGCCTGGAGAGACTTTGTGCGCACTTCATGGGCTTCAAGACGAAGGCATTCTGCCTCCGCGGCATTTGCGGTATCCTTTTGGCACTGGGACTCAGTCCACTGGTCTTCGATCACGAAGATGCCACGGAAGCCCTGGCAACTTCCTGCGCTGCTCTCTGAGTCAGAAGAACAAGGAGAGAGATCAAATTGATCTCCGAATCTGAGTGGTTTGGTGCTGATGACACTTACCACTTGGGACTCATCCTTGATCGGATCTTTACCGTATCCGAATCGAGGAGTAGACCTCTGGCTCACTACTCGTGAGCAGATGGCCTTGGCACTCCCCGATCCGAGCAGTCGTCCAGACGAAGGAGCAATGGCGTCTCTTCTAGATTGGATCTGGTTCGAGTCTGAAAGAGCGAGCTTGCCGAGATTGTCGGTGACGAAGTCCAGGCTCCCGAAGTGGAAGGCCCGGCTGGGCGTAAAGGTGGCAATAACCCCGCTGGGATCGCCATCGAGCTTGACGAGATTGATCTTAACGCACCCCCTACCTAGCACGCCAACTATTGACGTTTGTTGTCGGCAATAATGAAAACGGGCTAGGCTTTGGATCCAAACTCGATGGTAGCACAAGACGCATTAATTATACAGGTTCGGGCTCTCGCGGAGGAGATAATACCATAGTCCTGTGCTCTGGAATTATGAGTGTCTAGCTTATTGCTGATGATTTGATGATGATGTTACCCTACCCCCCTTTATATAATAGAGGGGTGCTGTTATACAGGAGAGTCTCGATCGATTATAAGATGGAGATTCTATCTCTATCCTTATCCGCTAAACATGGTTGTCGGTGTTTCGTATAACCGGCAAATAAATTTGTAAATCAAGGGGCCACGTGTTCCCTCTCCTTGATGGTTGACTCAGGGAGCCCAAGATGTATACTGGTTCGGGCCGAATGTCCCTACGTACAGTTCGTGGTGGTGGTTTTGTATTGCATGGGGCGCAGCGGACTGCACTAGGTTACAAGCGAGGGCTCAAGACAGGCCTTGAGCGCTCGTTCGAGTGAGAGGAGCGAAGGATCGGGAGCTAGGAATGTTCGTCTGAGTCGGATGAGGGACTCGGCGGTGAAATGCGGATTGACTGCCAAATGCGAATACGAAGTGGAACGCCCTTCCCTAAGAGCCCTGCCTCCCTTTATATATGTGGAGGGGGCAGGTTACACGGGAGTTTGGAGAAAAATGGTAGGGGTATGCTACGCCCGGGAGCCCCGGTCTCTGGTCGTGGCGCCTGACAGGTTGCTGTCCATCCCACGCCTGTGTTGGTAGACACAATGGACAGTGTTCCGTTGGGAAGGTGCGCACCTGCCCTCTGTCCGTTTGTCAGGTGCTGACGTTGCTTACGCTGTGCCCTGGTTCCGCCTTGGGACGGAGCGCGTCTCTCCACTGTGCGTGACGGGGCGAAGGGGCCGGCGCTTTGACTTAGTGGCCCCCTGGCCACCTTGGGAAGGAGCCACCTGCCCCGTCATGGTCGTCGTGTCCACGGGGCAGATGACCAGCTTGTGGCCGACTGGTGACGTGGCGAAGGTTGTTGAGTCGAAGCTTGTTAGGGATCTGTTGACGCCAAAAACGTGAAGAGAGTTTCTGGCCTACAACACACCAAACGAACGCCGGGTTCAAGTGCGAGGCGTGCCAATTGATTTGACCCTGCAATCGATAAGGAGGATAATGTGAAATTCAATCAAGCCGATCCCAGATGCGAATCGGCTAAAACAAGAATCGGCCAGAAAGCCGATTAGAAGGGTAACTAGACTAATCGATTAAGACTAATCCGAGGGTAAAAGGCAGATCGATTCTGAAAAGGCGATGCGCAACAAGACAAAATAAATCGAACCTGAAGAAATCGATGATGACCAAACAATCGGCGATTCGAAACTTTATTTGATCAATGTCGACTTACAGAGGAAAGATTACAGAACTAAAAGACTAAAAGTTAAAATAAAACTGGCAGATGTGATTGTGGTTGTTGTTTCCTCAAGCAGCCCTGGTGCGCCTTTTATACCTATTGGCCGATCCGAGTCCTGGTTCAATACGACAATGTAATCCGAATCGACTTTGTAGTTTCCTATTTGGAGTCTGTTTCCAAATATTATCCGTTCATTATCCAAATCCTTTGAGGCGCTTCGTGTTGTATCCAAACTCGTGTTCTGTCGATTCTTCTCGTGGCTTTCAAAAAACTGGTGCAAACATATGCCCCCTATTTTTGGAAGATAACTTGTTATCTTTCAAAAATCCATCAGCTGTTCTTTTATCGGCTTCATTCTTCATCGGCTTTTTCCTTGTTAGTTGAAGAAATGTTCTGGTAACCGTTTGTTTTAATTGCGCCGTAAAAAATCTCAGTGCGTTTTAATGGCACGCGTCGCCTCGAATTCGTTTCCCGCCACTTTTGCTTTTCACCGCACTATATATATGCGGGACCCCCACGGTCATTTTCACGCGTTCCTGCTATTGCACCCTCCGCAATCGGCTTCCTTCGACCTCTCTGCCCTGGTGATCAACCTCTCAACTCCCTCAGTCGGCTGAATGGATCCTTCAAAGGTACTCATCCCGATCCCCGAAAGTAATAACCAGTATTACTTAGGACCGGTAGGGAACTTCGATGCTGATACGATGATAAACGTAGAAATCCCGAGACTCCCCTTATCGGCCCAAAGTTACAATGTGAAGGAATGGGGCAAAAGTTTTAGGGCTTGGCCGACGGCGCTCAAGGGATGGAGAAGTCGGTATATTAGAGTATCGGCTCAAAAAAGCGAGAGGGAGCGGATGGGCATAGCCGAATGTCTTCCTTTAAGTCTAGCTTGCCCGGAAGCCAATGAGCCCTTGGTGGCCACGTATTGCTGAGGCCCTTTATTTGGACCGTGATCCATCGGCTATCATAGAAAAGTTTTTACCGGATTATCACGAAGTGACAAGAGTCTCCAAGAGCAATGGCGGCAGTGGCGGGCGACGATTCGAGTGAAAGTAGTTCTTCGGGTTATACCGATTCGTCGGTAGCTGTAGAGGTATTGGCTTTTCTAAGTAGCTTCTACCGCCTTCAGTCTTCATTATTCGCTAGCTAATCTCCACGACTCATGCAGGTTGCAACCACGCGCGAGAAGGCCGCCGATGGTCAATCGGGGAGTGGAACAAAAGGCAAAAGGCCGCACCAGTTGGTCGGCTTGACCGGCTATACTTCGGGCAACCTCGGAGTAAATAGCTCATCGCTAAAGGAACTCACAAAGGATCGGCAATCGAGTAAGTATCTATTCTTTGTTTGGTAGGAATTGTTTCTTTAAGTCCCCATCTGACCTTTTATTGCCGATTCCAGAAAAACCAAAATCCACGAAGGTGGTCACCAAGGAAAACCCTAAACGCAAAGAAAAAACTGCCGAAAGTTCCTCTCAAGCACCGGCCGATATCGTTGAAGTGAGTGTCGCTATCTTACCGTCCTTGTGCACGTTTTGATGTGGCAACACTAATCCTCCGGTCTTTCTTTCAGCCGACGACATCGATTCAGGCAGCTGGCATCTTGGCCAACCTTCGTGGCACGCTCATCGCCGACCCCATTGCCTTTCTCCGGATCGACTTCCCGCTGCCCCTCAAGCCGTCTTGCCGCTTCAGCCGACTCTCAATGCGCCCACGTACGATGTGCCGACCGACCCCATGGACCTACTTGGCTTCAGCTTGGACGACCTTGATGATCCGAAAGTGCTGGCTTTGGATGACTATGTTACGGATCTCCGTAATATTATCAATGTATCTAAGAAGGCGTCGGAGATGGTCGTCCGTTCTGAGCCAAGCATGCAAGATAAGTTGAATCGGCTCTTCAATGAGGTCAGCCAACCTGAAGCGCAAATACTAGCTAACACTCAGCCGCTGAGGGACGCCATGGCCGCCGTAGAAGCCGATCTTCCTCCAGAAACCATGGGGGCGATCCTCCGAGTATGTCATCCGGACGAGCAGAGGGAGGAAGTGGAGGTTTCGCTTTCACAAGCATTGCTCAACAGGAGGCCCAAAAGTCGATTGTCAATATTGGATCGGCTAGTGGCCGATGCGAAAAGGATGAAGCAGCAGTTCGATAAAGATGCTGCTTTCTTGAAATCCACAAAGGCCGAGATTGTACAATTAGAATCGGCCAAAAAACTACTTGAAGAAGAAATGGCCAAGCTCCAAGATCGGTTGGTCAAGGAACAAGCGCAAGTATCGGCAACGGCGCCTCCTCCCTTTCGATCGAGAAGTAGCAAATCGGCCAAACCGTGGCACGAGTTAAGGAGCACCGCTAAGATAATTCCGTGCCGGCGCCCAAGCTGACGAGAAGATTGTTGATGGAGTCCAAGCTGTACTCGCCAAGGCCGCCGGAGCACTATCGGCTTTAGGTGCTAGACTTCCAGGATCGGGCCTGTAATTCTGTTCGCGTGCTGTAATGTTTAAAACAATGTTGTTTTTGCTGCTCTTTTAGTACTGTCAATCGGCTGTGTAACCGATGATATCTATTTCTTCTTAATCGGTTGTTTAACCGATTTATTCCTAAATCTTTTATGCTGTATTTTAACTACGCACCGACCCAAACACTAGGGTGGTACCGTTTTAGGTACTTTCCGTTAATCGCCTTTGGTAACACCAATCCTTCAAGTGTTTCGAGTATGTACGCGTTTCCACCAACAAGCCGATTTATCTTATATGGTCCTTCCCAGGTAGGTGACCATTTGCCGAATCGATTATCTTTAGAGCCGATCGGCAATATTTTTTTCCAAACTAAATCGGCTTCATTAAAGGATTTTAGCACGACCTTTTTATTATAGGCTCTTGCAACTTTTTCTTTATTCTTTTTAAGCCGATTTAAAGTAACCAGTCTTAGCTCTGCCAAGTCATCCAAATTGTATAGCATCAATTCTTTATATTCATCGGCCGATAGATTATTCTGCCTTGCTACTCGCATCGACTCAATATTTATTTCCACGGGCAACACGGCCTCCTGGGCGTATACCAACTGATATGGCGACAATTTAGTCGATCCGTGGAACGCTAGCCGATAGGCCCATAAAGATTCCGATAATGTAGAGTGCCAAGTTCGAGGCTTTTCATCGATTTTTCTCTTAATCAGCTTGATCAAAGTTTTGTTAGACGACTCGGCTTGCCCATTGGCCTGAGCGTAGTATGGTGAAGAGTTAAGCAGTTTGATGCCCAAACTATCTGTGAAGTTCTTAAAATCGTTAGACATGAACACAGTTCCTTGATCGGTTGTGATAGTCTGAGGAATACCGAATCGATGGATAATGTGTTCATTAACAAAGCTGATAGCTTCTATACTGGTGACTTTTTTGAGTGGCACGGCTTCAACCCATTTTGAAAAATAGTCTGTGGCTACGAGTATGAACTTGTGGCCTTTGCTGGATGCTGAGAATATTTGGCCGATTACATCTATCCACCATCCTCTGAACGGCCATGGCTTAACAATCGGATATAAAGCCGATGCCGGTGCGAGTTGTACATTCCCAAACTTTTGACAACTTTGGCACCCCTTGTAATACTTGAAACAATCTTCTAACATTGTTGGCCAAAAATACCCAGTTCGTCTTAGGATCCACTTCATCTTGTGAGCCGATTGATGCGCGCCGCAAATACCTTCATGAATTTCTCCCATAGCTACCTTGGCTTCCTCGTCCCCAAGGCATCTAAACAGCAAACGTTCCATAGTCCGATAATATAGCTCCCCTTCTAGCACAACATACTTCAACGCTTGTTGTCGCACTTTTCGTGCGGTAGGCCCGGATGGGTTCATTAGATAAGCTTTTATTTCTGTTCTCCAATCGGCATTAGCGACGCACAGAACTGTTTTATCGATCAAATCAAATGCTTCATATCGGCTTTTTTCCTTGTAGCCTGAAGCTGTCTGAGCCAATGTGTTGGCTTTGTCGTTCATTTCCCTGGGCACATGGCTGATACAGAATGACGTAAAAGTGTTGATGATATCAAGACAATGCTGTAAATACTTTGACATCACCTCGTCGTTGCATTTAAACTCTCCTTTAATTTGTTGCACCACCAGCAATGAGTCACCAAATGCTTCCACATTACTTGCCCCGACACTATCTATCAACTGCAGCCCTTTGAGCAGTGCTTCATATTCGGCCTGGTTATTAGAGCATCGGCTTGTAAGCCGATATGCAAACTTGATGTTATGTCCTTTTGGTGAAATCAGCACAATACCTATTCCACTCCCCTCTTGACAAACTGACCCATCAAAATACAGTTGCCACGGGGCTACGTCGACTATTCCTGCCATGGTATCATATCCGGTTATGAAATCGCCATCGCTGACCTTTAATGGCCTTGGCGATTCGTCTTCAGAGATCGAACTCGGTTAGAGCATAAGCCCACTTTCCAAGTCGTCCTCTCAAGATTGGTGCGATAAAGATATATTTGATGATATCGTTTAGATACTACTATGCAAGTTGATGCTAATATATAATGCCTCAATTTCGCACAAGCAAAATATAAGGATAAGCACAGCTTTCATCGGTGGGTACCGGTTTCGCTTCGAGTCATCGGCTTAAGTAAAATATTACTCGCTCTTTGTCGTCGACTTCTTGCGCTAATACAGCTCCGATGGTCTCGTTTTCAGCCGATATATATAACTTGAAGGGAATTCCCTTTTGTGGTGCGGCCAAGACCGGTGGTGACGCTAGGTATTGTTTTATATCGTCGAAGGCTTTTTGCTGATCGGTCCCCCATATAAAATTCTGACCATCTTTCAATTTTAGCAATGGTGTAAAAGCTTGAATTCTACCGCATGATTCAAATGAATCGTCTTAAGTAATTAATTTTGCCAATTAGTTTCTGCAGTTCATTTTTACATGTTGGCGGTTTTGTATCGGCTATGGCTTTAATTCTTGCTTGGTTGACTTCAATTCCTCTTTGGTGAACCATAAACCCTAGGAACTGGCCAGCCGATACACCAAACGCGCATTTCAAAGGATTCATTTTTAACCCATGAGCTCTTGTATTTTGAAATACCCTTTCTAAGTCGGCCAAGTGCTGCCAGTCTTCTTTAGACTTAACCACCACATCGTCAATGTAAATCTCAACAATATGGCCGATTAGATCGTGAAAAATCAAATTCATGGCACGTTGATAAGTGGCGCCTGCGTTTTTTAAGCCGAATGTCATTACCGGCCATTCATACAACCCTATCGCGCCAGGGCATCTGAATGCAGTTTTAGGGACATCGGCTTCTGCCATGAATATCTGGTTATACCCAGCATTCCCGTCAAGGAAACGGATGATCTTATTACCCGATGCAGCATCGATAAGCATATCAGCTATAGGCATCGGATATTCATCTTTTGGCGTGGCTTTATTCAAATCTCTAAAGTCTACACACACCCTAAGTTTACCATTCTTTTTCATGACAGGAACAATGTTGGACACCCATTCGGCGTATCGGCAAGATCTTATGAACTTGGCCTCCAATAGTCTCTCAATTTCTTCTTTTATCACACTGTATAGTTCTGGATTACAACGCCGTGGAGGTTGTTTATATGGCCGATATCCCGGCTTGATAGGTAGCCGATGTTCCACTAACTGTCGGCTTAACCCAAGCATCTCATAGTACTCCTGGTAAACAGGTCCTCAGATCCTCTAAGTATCTTGACCAACTTATTTTTGTATTCTAGACCTAAATTTGCACTTACAAAAGTTGGCCTCTTCCTATCACCTTCTCCTATATCGACTTCTTCAAGCATATCGGCAGAAGTGAAACCTTGCCCCAATTTTTCGCTTTGAAAATCTTCAATGGCTTCACAGGAGTTTATTCCATGCCGATAGCTCCTCGCCCTGTCCTGTAATGCCTGGATCATTTCTGACCCCATCTCCTTATAATTTCACTTGCCCGATCAAACGTGCCTGGCTTCACACTGATCGGCATCAAACCCGACTTCCCAATGCATATGAAATCACAATCGTCTAGAGCTTTACCTGATATGCACTCCGCTTCTTCATGTGGCCAATTCGCATCGGAACTAGCCATAGCAATATGGGCCGATGTGTCGGCTGAGACGACCTCAACTTCATCTCCGTTCCACTGAACTAGCAGCTGATGCATGGTCGATGGTATGCAGCAATTAGCATGTATCCAATCGCGTCCAAGGAGCACACTATAGTTTCCCTTTGCTTCAATCACAAAAAACGCGGTCGGCAAAGTTTTGCTACCGGCGGTTAATTCTGTAACCATTACTCCCTTTGCCTCAGTGGGGTCTCCTGTGAAATCATTAAGTACCATATTCGTCTTTATCAGGTCTTCATCGGTTTTCCTAGTTTCCTGCAGGTGGTAAGTGGCATCAAGTTCACAGTAGCCCCTCCATCAACGAGCATCCTGGAAATCGGCTTTCCATTGATGTAGCCTTTCAAGTACAACGGCTTGAGATGCCGATGGGGATCTTGCGGCTTTTCGAATACAGCATCTTGCGCGCCTAAGCATAGTTGAGCGAATGTGTCTTTAGCCGATTCAGTTTTAATTCTGAACTCGGCTGGTAGGGTGAATACCATGTTGATATCCATGGGAGGCGTGTCATCTCGAATCATTGGTGACAGCAAATCATCTGAAGAATCTGATTCATCGTCGGCATGTTGTTTTTTCCTCCACTCCTTTGTAACAAGTTTCACTGGCCGCAACTCATTAAACGCTTGGTCTCTCTGTTTCTCTTCTTCGGCTTCTCTCATCTCTTGCGTTCTTAGGCGTTGAAGCCGTCTGCGTTGTGATCGGCTAAGTCCAGTCGGGCACCACCTGGGTTTAGGCTCCAATGGCTTGCGGATTTTACCGACCAAGTTCTCTGTTGGTTCTTTTTCCTTGTCTTGGTCTGGTGTGCCCAGTCTTTCTTTTATCGGCCTTCTATACCCTGGCTCATTTTGATCCGACATTGGCCTAAACAGGCGCTGTTTCACCAATCGTTTCGGCCAATCCTTTTGCGGGTAATGTTCCATGGGGCATGACCTTGAAGATGGTAGTGCCATACCCCTTTCCCAACAGAATCGCCAAAAAGGACATCTCTGGTGAGCTCTTCCTACGTTGTCTGGCTGATACCAATTATTAGGCCGAAACACAGTGTTTGGCCGATGCGATTCATCTGGTCGACGAAACTGCTGCTTCTGCCGATGGCTCACCCTTTCATATTTTTCAAGTAACTACGAGAAGGTTGGCTTGGGCTTGAACGCTGGTTTTCGCGGTGGAGTTCTTTCAGCTTTGTACCATCGTCCGACTTGTAATTCCCCTTTTGGCTTCACAGTCCTAGAATTTTTTTCGTCTCGATCGGCTTCAATTTGAAGTGAGCCGATCGTTATCTTTAGTGTTTCTCCTTGTGAGCTTGACTCTATGTCGACTTGCCGCGTCACTCTGGGATTCTCGTCGACAATCTGCTTCCCTTTGCTGGAGCACTGGACCATGTTAATTGAGAAAGGATTGACATCGACTTCCATGGCCGACTCTTCTGCAAACTTGAGCCGACCATCTTCAATGGCGGCCTGTATCTGCTGTCGAAAGATATTGCAGTCGTTAGTGTTATGGGAAAAAGAATGATGCCACTTACAATATCGTCGCTTCTTGATCTCATCGGCTGAAGGTATGGTATGCCCTTCATGCAGTCATATCAGTTTTTCTTGTAACAATATGTCGAATATGCGGTCACACTTGGACACATCGAACGCGTATTTAACCTCCGACTTACTCCTAGTCGGCTTGAGCCATGAACAGACAAGTGCTTTTTTAGAACCCTTTATCCATTCGGCTATATTCACGTCTGCTTCATCTTCAGAAGTTTCACTTGAACTATATTCAACCATGTTTATTTTAGCTTTATCTTTCCCATTGCCATTTAATCTAATTTTATCCTTGAATTCTTTACTCAGATATCGGCTTTCTGTGCGACAATAACGATGAAGCGGTGACTTAAATCGGTGAACTCTGTCCGGCAAGTTTTTTTAAGGGGAATTAACCCTTGAAAGGCTAAATCGGCTAGTTGGTTATCGGGCAATACTACAATCAAGCGGCGATTTCACTTTCTAAATCTCCTAATGTAATCCGGCCGACTCACCAAATTTTTGCCGGACAGCACTCAGGTCTGAAATTCTCAACTCTAAGCAACCGGAGAAAAAGTATTCATGAAATCGACTTTCTAAATCGTTCCAAAAATGGACCGAATTTAGAGGCAAATTGGTAAACCAAGTGAAGGCAGTCCCTGATAAAGACAAGGGGAAAAGTCTAATCTTTAGCCCATCGGACTGAGCCGCTTCACCACACTGAGCGATAAATCTTCCAACATGCTCTAAAGTGGTAACTGAATCATCCCCTGAAAACTTTGCAAAATCGGGAATCCTAAAGTTATGAGGATATGGCATGCGGTCAATGTAATCTGGG
Source organism: Guadua angustifolia (assembly GCA_036346375.1). Lineage (NCBI taxonomy): Eukaryota > Viridiplantae > Streptophyta > Magnoliopsida > Poales > Poaceae > Guadua > Guadua angustifolia. The sequence continues at coordinate 40,802,118 of CM070514.1, forward strand.
TATGGCTTTCTATAGCCGATTGGTCTTCCTTTGGGTTGTAAGCCAAATTGATCTCTCAAGACCATGGAAATCTGATCAGTCCAATTGACGTTATTGGCCGATGCAATACTAGGGTTTGGCCAATTTTGGTGAGCGATATCCTGCCCCCCGAGTGTAAACTCGGGTGGTCGGCTTGTTCTACCGGATGGGTACTGTTGTTGCCACGCTTCATACCCATCGGCCCTGGCAGCCGCCATCTCGGGCAATGGAACAAATGGCTCTGTGTACATAACTACTTTATACGGAGCCAAATTTTTAACTTGGGTTGGTCCTTGAGGTTTATAATTTCCATCTAATTCAACCGGCTGAGAAGCCGACTGGGCATAGTGAGTCCCTGACGCTGATGGATCCAACTTTGCAGCATCAGTATATGCATGAATATGAGTAACTGGACTCGGGCGAGGATTTGGTGGAGTCAACACGGTGGGCTGGGTCGGCAGTAGTAAGGGTGCTGGTGCCGACGCTTTGACCGTGTTGGTGTTTGGAGCCACAGAATACGCGGGATATGTTGGGAGTGGCTGTAATGGGTCCAGCAATCCTCCGGATGTTGCCAACTCTTGTGCAATTGACTTTACGCTATTTTCAATCATCGGCTTTAACGTCGTGACCAAAGCCGATGATTGATTAATTAATGCATGATGCACAGATTGTTCAATCATAGCAGATAACTCAGCTTGAGCTGGCATATATCGGCTTACCGGAGTCGATGTGACGCCAGCCTCTCCAAGCGGGTTCAATGTTGGGAGCGCCATCTTCTGTGTGACTCCTCGTCGGGTTTTTTGATAGCAACCCAGCATCAATTCCTCCAAGGCAGCTTTCCGATCTTCGATTTCCTTGCGCTGCTCTGGGGTTAAATCGTCCAAGGTAGGGACGATTATGGCGTCAGTGTTCACGTCGGTTGGTGCGGTGGATTTGCCTGCAGTCATCTTCCCGATCGTGTCCCACCGGGCGTGCCAAAAATGTGTTGACGCCAAAAACGTGAAGAGGGTTTCTGGCCTACAACACACCAGACGAACGCTGGGTTCAAGTGTGAGGCGTGCCAATCGATTTGACCCTGCAATCGATAAGGAGGATAATGTGAAATTCAATCAAACCGATCCCAAATGCGAATCGGCTAAAACAAGAATCGGCCAGAAAGCCGATTAGAAGGGTAACTAGACTAATCGATTAAGACTAATCCGAGGGTAAAAGGCAGATCGATTCTGAAAAGGCGATGCGCAACAAGACAGAATAAATCGAACCTGAAGAAATCGATGATGACCAAACAATCGGCGATTCGCAACTTTATTTGATCAATGTCGACTTACAGAGTAAAGATTACAGAACTAAAAGACTAAAAGTTAAAATAAAACTGGCAGATGTGATTGTGGTTGTTGTTTCCTCAAGCAGCCCTGGTGCGCCTTTTATACCTATTGGCCGATCCGAGTCCTGGTTCAATACGACAATGTAATCTGAATCGGCTTTGTAGTTTCCTATTTGGAGTCTGTTTCCAAATATTATCCGTTCATTATCCAAATCCTTTGAGGCGCTTCGTGTTGTATCCAAACTCGTGTTCTGTCGATTCTTCTCGTGGCTTCCAAAAAACTGGTGCAAACAGGATCCGACCCGAGGCCAGGTTGGAGCCAGTGGGGGCGCCCGACCAGTGGCGAGGTCGGAGCCTGCGGGGGCGTCTGACCTGAGGCCAGGTCGAACCGCCCCTGGTGGGCCTGAACGAGGCTGAGGGTCCTTCGTGGCCCCTCGAGGCCTAGAGCTGGGCTCAAAACGGATCGTCTGGTGTTCCAGCCAATATTTAGGGATAATGCCATTTGTGAGGGACGGAGACTTTGGTAATACCCTCTCCAGCACTCTGCATCGCTGCCAGTCTTGCTGCCATGTCCGTACAACTGAGGGAAAGACGATCTTGAAATAGATGTATACTTTGCTGTGGGGTACCCCTGGTATAAGTATTCGTCAATGGTAACGGCCAGGATTATAATCGTATCCTACCTAATCAAGGTCGGTTGCTTTCTTCAGAGTTTTCTTGCTGCACATGTTGGAAGCAGCCAAGGTGGTATCCGTCTTTATGCTGTCGGCTGGACCCATCCTCTCCTGGATGACCTTCGCGGCCTGCCTTGCGGATACCCGGGGTTCATGTACTCCACACCTGTATAAATCCCATGTCTTGCTCTACCATCAAGTTCAGATCCAACGCCTAGCCCCGTTTTCATTGTTACCGACAACAAACGTCGACAGTTGGCGCGCCAGGTAGGGGTTGCACTAAGATCAATCTCTTCGTGCTCGATGGCCACCGTCAACGGAATTGCCGTCACTTTCGTTCACCCTCGGGCCTTCCGCTTTGGGAGCCTGGATTTCATCGCCGACAACCTCGGCAAGCTCACTCTCTCAAACTCGGACCAGATCCAATCTGGGAGGGATTCTATTACTCCTTCACCTGGTCTACCACTCGGGTCGAGGAATGCCATGGCCATCTGCTCACGAGCAGTAAGCCGGGGGCTGTCTCCCTGATTCGGATACGGTAAGGCTCTGATCAAGGATGAATCCCGGGTGGTAGGCGTCATCAGCACCAAACCACTCAGATTCGAGGATCATCTCGATCTACCTTCCCTTCACTCTTCTGGCTCAGAAACTGAGTCGGATAGCAGCTCGGGAAGTTGTCAGAACTCTCGCGGCATCTACGTAATCGACCCTAGTTGTTTGGGCTTTTTTACCGATTTAAAAGCTAAAAAGTTGAAGCCTAAACAAACGAGTAGCTTTTTATCTGGACTTTTCAAAACCATAAGTCTCCATATAACTAAAAGCCAAAAGTCATTGGAGAGAGGTTGTTTTTGGCTTATTGATGGTTAATTTTAGACTAATAATACTAAATTTAGATAAAATTACCCACCTCTATCACGTGCAAAAGTCATTAGCTTTTAAGCTGTTTAAGCCAAAAAGCTAACTTTAAGTTATAAGTAAAAAAACCTAAGCCTAAACAAACAGGGTCTTAGCATTTTGTAAAAAAATTTTAATAGGTCTACAGGATAAAGTTTGCTATCCAGTAAAAATCTCAGGTTAAAACTCTTTACAGAAAAATTCAAATAATTCTAACAATGCATGCTGCCAAACTTTCTATTTTCTCGATTTTTATTTTAATTAAGGATCAAAATAGAGTAAATATTTTCTATAGATTTTTAATATTTAAAATGAAAATATTTATCTTCAAAATTTTCATATTTTTATATTTTGTATTTAAATTATAAAAATTCGACATTGTTATTTTCAATTTTATTTACTTTCTATTTTGAATTTTTAAAGACTTCAAATATAATGTTTAATTTTTTATATTTTTACCATAAGTGTATAATGATCTAATGTCAACATGGTAAAAATCTTGGCTTCATATAATCAATGGATAATTCTACACAAATCTAACAAGATCTAGATCGATATCTTATCACATGATTATTATATCTTTTTTTTATTTTAATGGTCCAGATGGCAGATTAGGGTTCTACAGTATTATGGAGTGCTATGATATTTTAACATTATTTTTAATATTTTGTTGATATTTTACTTTTTACCTTTTTTCTTTTACCATTTCAATATATATGGCTTTTACATTAAATGCAAAAACTCAAGAAAAACCAATAATTCTAAAAATTTCAGAAAATGCAAATTCAAATTAATATGACATTCCAAATTCATTTTTATAGTTTGTTTGTTTTAGAAGAAATAGTTTTAATATTGAGATCTCTATTTTCTTAAGATAAAAATGAAAGAAAATGAGGAAAAAGATATTGTTTTAAATCAAAACCTTGTTTCCAATTGAAATTTTTATTCAATTCTATATTCAAATTTCAAAATTTTTGTTTTTTCTATTTTAAATTTTTTTGGGATGTTACAAACTGTTTGTGAATCGAAACTGTCAATACATAGTTATGGCCGAATCAAAGAATACACAGATTCATATACAAACTAGGAAACATGTTATAGATCGAAGATATTTTAACTAGTCGGTTATGCGTCACCAGTAATGTATTTCCTTGTTTGAACATTAATATGTTTTTTTATTTAATCATAACTTTTTATTGACAGCTCCGATGCACGAAAGATTTTTACCAGTAGCTTATTGACAATGATAGCAACATAATGATATAAGTTTACTATCCCAGTTTTTTTATCTTTAAAAAATCAAAAATAGAATGGACATAATTGGGACAGTAAACTTGTTATATTTTTCTAAATTTTCTCGAGTGTGATTATGATTTAAAATTTTTATGACAGATTAATAATTGTCTCAGTACCATTCTATAAAATTTTCAAAAAATTTAAACCTTTTTTGTTTGGTCAATAAAATCTATAAAACCATTGAACTTCATTTGTTATACTATATTGCAAAAACCAAAAGAGAAAGAACATAAATGCTACTGTGCCTTGTAAGAATTTTATAAATTCACTAGAGTGTGATCATGATTCAAATTTTTTATGAGATCTTAAACAGTTCCTTATCACTCTTCTGTAAAATTTTTACAAATTTTAAACCTTCTTTTATCGCTAAAGCAAATCTATGTATTGATTATCAAGCTTTTATCAAGACATAGCACTGTCAGAATTTTTGAAACATCTTAAAACATGATAATAATATGAAACTTTAATAAAAACATTAGTGATACATCAGGACCTTCCACAAAAATTTCCAAAATTTTTCAACATGGTTTGGACTATTTTTCATTCCGTTCAAATTTGCCGGTAAGGCTTTTATCAGGATAGTTGTACTGTCCAAATTTTTAAAAATTCTTGAATCTTGATCACCATCCGAAAATTTTATGGAAACATTAGTGATTCATCAACATCATGCACAAAAAAGTTCAAAATTTTCTAACGTCGTTTGTACCATTTTTCATCCGGTTCAATCTTGCCGGTCAACGTTTCATCTGGATAGTACCAATGTTTGAATTTTTAAAAATTCCATAGACCTGATAATTACCTAAAAATTTTATGAGAACATCTCTAATGTGTCAGGAACCTTAAAAAAATTTCAAAATTTTTCAACATCGTTTGAACCATTTTTTGATCATTGCAATTTTGCCGAAATTTTGGATTTTTTTCCGAAATTTCAGTAGAAAAAAAACGGATTTGAATTTTTATTTTCGAATTTTGAATGGATTTCATCCGAAATAACGAAATTTCGGATTTTAGCCGTGGGCGAAATTTTGTTCAAAACGAAATTCGAATCCTTGCTCCTAACCCTGTTACATGGTGGAACCGCTTGGCTTAGTTAGACTACAAAACTGACTGGTACTTAGAACTGCTTAAACTACACATAGCTAAAGAATAGTGTGTGCAGTAGCGAAGTCAGAAATTTCTAAATGAGGGGGCCTAAGAACGAAGTAAATCTCTACTAATGATTGATATTCAAAGTTTAACACTTGTAACTTACCAGAAATTTCAAAGTTTAATATATATATATATATATATATATATATATATATATATATATATATATATGTATGTATGTATATAGGAAAAATATCTTTTACTCCCGGGAGTAATTACTCCCACCTCTGAAATACCACCTAAACGAATTTGAAATACTCCTTTATTACTTTGGGTATACTCATACATTAATTATAAGATACTCCAATGTGAGCCGCATGAAAAAATTGCAAGGGAGTCCATAGTTTTTAGCGTATTTTGCAAATACCTTCATATACGCGCATAAAAGGAGTATGTCCAGAAAAATACGCATACCACCTCTGAAAAAATGTACATACCACCAAGATGATCTTATATACTCATATACTACGCGTACATACCCTCCGACGCATGAGATACCACATACGTTGTGAGATACGGCATAGGGAGTAATTACTCCCGGGAGTAGAAAAGAGGCTTTCTATATATAGGGGAAATATTCAGTGCTAATGGTGAATTCAGTGCTAATTCCGTGCTAATGGCATGTAGAAGTTTTGAAAAATTCTCAAAAAATTACCACATGTAGGGGAGGTGAACCTCTACAACCCTGCAAAATTTGAAAATGAAACTCAATCGCATTTGAAAGATATGAAAAAGACAAACAGAAAAAAGAATAGTGCCAAAACAGTAACAAGTACTATTCATGCTGAGTTTGTCTTTTTCATATCTTTCAAATGCGATTGATTTTCATCTTCAAATTTTGCAGGGTTGTAGAGGTTCATCTCCCCTACATGTGGTAATTTTTTGAGAATTTTTTAAAACTTTTACATGCCATTAGCACGGAATTACCACTGAATTCACATTAGCACTGAATATGTCCCCATATATATATATACTGTGTTTTGGCACCCCCGCCACTGAGTGTGTGTATATATATATAGTAAAGTCATTTAAGCATATGTTTATGGATAATGCCTGCGCACTTGTACATTGCAAGTTATTTAAAAAAGAAAAGAAAAAAAGAGCTAGCACAAGTAGGTTTTGATTGTCGATTTCTGAGACACCGACGTACTCCATAAGGCAACGTGGAGTTGGACTGTGATACATGTTCTGGGACATGCATGTATCAGAGTAAAAATTCAAGAATCTGCAGGACGCGTGAAACGAAGCGTTTGGATCTACCTCGAGTCCTCGACCTTTTTTTAAAAAAAAAAACGGTAAAAGCTCTACCATATATTAAAGAAGAAATTCAGAGATGCAGTATATAATGGTTTAGATCCAAGTCCAGATTTTTGAGGCGAGAAAAAATAAAATTGCAACTGCGAACAAATTCAGGCATTGTTTAAAGGTTTAAAGTCAGCTTTAACTTTTGAAAGCTAGTAATTCTTTCCAAACAGCTCAGATTTTAAACGGCTTTTAACATAAACCAAAAGTCATATGTAACTAATAAAAAACCAGAAGCTAAAACTTAGGCTAGACTTGTTTTTATAATTTATTGTTAAAAAAATCAACTATTTATTAAATAATCTCTTATAAAAAGCAATAGCCGTTTTTCAACTTAGAAAAAAAAACAGATTAAGCGCCTGCTGCCGGCGGGACGCCGTGACGCTCTACTTGTTGAAGGAGACGGGCCCGGCTGTGATGGGCGTTAATGACCACGGATGGGTGGGCCCCGCGGCATGATGGCGCAATTAATTAACCTAATTAATGAGTGATTACTAAATTTAATTTTCTGGGTTCGTGGGAACGTGGTGTCCATAGTTAAAGGCTTTCTATACGGTGCTTATTGGGAACCACAGTAGTCGTTCATTACTTAGAGCATGTACAAAACCATTTAATATGTCGTCTCTTAGTGATGAGTTGGATATGCTTCGCTGATGTGGCAGGGAAAAAGTGCAAAAAATGCTAGAGTCAACTCTTGGTGAAGAGACGACTCTTCACAAGCTCCTAGGCAGAATTAGAGAGGAGTAGTATTAAATAGCATGTTGGCTCTTGTGCATGTCCTTTGTACATGCTTATCTTTTTTGCTAAGAAGAATGTGCTAAGAGACACTCTTGACTCTTCACTGTACATGCCCTTAAAATCTGACGATCTACAATAAAAGATATCTTTAATTAGGATCCACAACCATGAAAGTTGACACACGTACGTAGTAGTAGTACATCTCTATTTATATATATATCAACGTGGGATAGTGCCAACAAAATGCATGGTTCATTTGGTTTGCAGAAATACCTAGCTAGTTGGTCTTGTTGCCGCGAGATGACGAGATCCTAGCTGCCTTCATATTTAGGAAGGGAAATGTGACGGCGCCATGGCGATCGCTGGTGTAGGTGGGGCGTCGCCCGTCCAACATCGTCAATGCTAGCTGACAATCAGTAAACTAGAGGAGATGCTTACACTGGCCGGCCGTCATAGGTATTCACTAATGTTTCACTTATGTCATGGGTATTCACTTATGTGCGAGTTGAAACTTAGCCCTAGCTACCTTCTAGGAATACCTGGCTCCCCCACTGAAAGGTACCTCTCCGCTCTTGAATAGATGTTGTTTAAGGTTCTTTCACTTTCACTAGATATATCTACAGAAGACTGTATTACATCGATCTCTTCATTATATCTTTGAATGATGTGTTTTACTTTAGTCTATGATAGTAAATGACATTATAAATAGCTAGCTAAAGGGAGGTGTATAGGAGGAAAAATTGGTAAAAAGTCATATCAAAATTGTTGACCGATATGTATTTAGAAACAAAATTTGAAAGCTAGAATTAAGTGTATTTAGGAACGGAGGGAGAGTACTCTATTTATGAATCATTGTATTAATGATGGGTGGATCTAGCACGTAATCATTAGAGTAATCCAAATATGACATCTTACTAAGCCCGGTACAAATCCTCTTTAGAGATAACAAATCTTATATATCATAAACTACTTGGCCATAACATAGAAAGAATAACAAATGGCATCATAGTCTACTTGGCCACACGCACTTATAAACAGGCAATACGTCATTATACTTTATAAGAGTGACCTTACCATATTTTTTTGGACCTGCGTCACCTGCCTCTGATACTGATAAAGATTGAACCTTGATAGCTCAGGGGTGATCATCTTTTTTATTGTACTCCCTTCGATCACAAATAGTTATCGTTTTGGATATCAACACGGTCTTCAAAATACAGCTTTGACCATTAATTTCTATTATAATATGTTTATAAAATCTAATAAAATTACAATATTATGAAATTACCTTTTGAGAAAAATCTGCACGTATGATTTTCACGTATCCAATTTAAATATTTAAAAGGATATTAACAATTAAAGTTTTGAAAGTTTAACAATTCGACCAAAGGAAGAAACCAGGTAGATATCTTGGTTTCAAAAAAGATAGTGCACGTAGGAGTGATGAGACTGTGATGTAAGGTTGCATCGGCAAGGCTAACGAGACCAACAGTGTATTTTTTAGAAGCCACGACCCAATTATATAATTAATAAAGCCAGCGGTGTAACTGGTACACACAGCAACGACCTGGACGATTTGATCGTAACCTTGTTTCTCGACTTGTTCAATTAAATATTACGCAGATGAAGTAGCTAACGAACTCCGCCTGTTGGATGGCTTCAACAGTTCGATTTGTATGATTAAATATGATGCGCACGGTACATGTCGAGCATTCACCACTGTCACTGAAATGACAAGCTATATATATTGCTTTCCAGTAGTCATTCATGTCGACGTGTTGAAGCAGATAATTAGCTCATATATAGCTATAACGATAGTATAGGGGAACATGCACTCCTGTTTCGACATGAGAATATGAACTTACGTCGTACCCACTAGTCAATATAGTAGGACATGACGTTTATTTTACTCCTTGCAAATATATGAATGATTGATTCATTAAGAAAAGTTCAAGAAAGCGGAGAGGGCTATCAAAAACTATAAGTACTGGAGCACTCCTTTGTGCAAGAATTAAACCATGACGTTTTAGATATAATATATGATCTCTAACATATAGTTTTCATCATCAGATATGTTAGTAAAAAAATCATAAAATTATTATATTATAAAGATGTTTGCGTGACAAATCTAGTAGTACTATTTTTATATGACCAATCTCAAAGAAATTTCACATATTTGTAGTCAAATTTAGAGAAGTTTAATGAGCGGAGGCAGTACTAAAAAACTTCAAAATAGTACTATGTGGCCTGGAGCTCCCAAGACAAAAATATACTCCCTCCGTTTTTTTCTATAAGACCTATTTTTAAATGATTTTGTTTACAAATGTAAAATTTGCATGTAGATTTAATGAGATCTTTCCTTCTATACCCCTATTTATTTTCTCTCATCCATAAGCATTTAATGAGATCTTGCTCAATTTCAACGCAACTTTAATCCTTATACAAAATTAAAACACGCCTTATAAAAAAACGGAGTGATCATATCTCTCTTGTGTACGTCGACACAATAGCATTGTATATGTATGTCCTCCGTCCGGACGTGCATGCATCGATCTCGCCGAAAGAAATCAGCTGTGCATGCATGATCATTCCCTTGCCCTTTCCATGATTTAATTTTTATTTAACTACCTTTAGATGTCACTGTTAAGTTGCTCACGATCATCGTTCCGTCATATGTGGAACAGTCGTGCCAATGGGGTCAATAAGACATTCCACTACCTTTTGATGCTTCAAAAGGCCTAGTCTTAGTAACATGCACTTCATCGGAAACTTTTTCTCTCTCTTTTATGTGAGCTAAAAGCATATAAACGTAGAGTGAATATATGTGTGTGTAGCTTGTGTTAATTTTTCTCAACCCTAGTTGCTGGTTCTGAAGAGTTCTGTATCGATCGAGACTACGTGAGTAGACGTGGTTTTTGATGAGTCAAATCCGCTAGCAATTGATGAAACACTGTCACCACCAAGTGTGCTTCGTGTTATTGTCTCGTCACTGTCATGGCACTGCAATGACTTGTCATCCATCCTTATTTAATTAGCTATATATATGTGTAACAACAGACACATAGGAATATTGCATTCTGTAGGTTTGGACTTTGGAGACACCGCAGCTAGATCTTACAATCTAGATTATAGTTTCCTTCCACATCACAAAATCAACTGGCCAAATTGGGACATAATTAAGGAATTTCAAAGAATAACCATTCGCCGGTCGCAAGTCAACCTGAGCTAAGCTAGTATTGGTCTCATCTTCATCAATCATCTCTTGCTTATATAATATAATCTGGTCTCTCAAATATTAGTTTTTTATTGTACCAAAGCAAGACGTACGTATGCAGGAATACAACAGTCTGACTAAGCTCGAGGGGACATCAAGGATTCAAAATTCAGTTAGGAGTAGTAGTAAAATGAAACCTCCACGGCATAGGGGATATGGATCAGAACAATCCAGGTCTGAATTAATAAAGGTGTGCGGCCATCCAAGATTCTGCAGATCTCCTCCTAGGATATGCTGCTTCCGTTCCTCTTGTTTCTTTATGCCTTAGGCTCTTAGAATCACCTGCTCGGTATAGACAATAGGTCATAATCAACAGCCACTTCATCTTTCAAAAAAAAAAAAAAAATCAACAGCCACTTCGAAAAGGAGAAAATAATGAGACACCAAGTTCTGAAAGAAGCATATCCTTTCCCTCTTAATCAATGGATACACCTATCTTTAATTTTGCTAGTGCATTTGCTTCTGAAGATCCTAACTAAGGGTCATGCATACAGGCATGTAGTCAGAGGAACACAGCCTAATCTTGAGGGCAAAGAGCAAGAAAGATTAAAATAATTAGACCGGCCGACACATACATGCCCAAATCGCAAGCATGGTCCAGGTGAACTGTATGAAAGCATGCATGCATCTACACAAGATATCACAATATCATATATAGATCGATACACCAGGTACACAGAACTTGCAACTATATATATGTGGCATCCAATTGTTCTTTCCAAGTTCAATATTATTCATGCATATAAATACTAGAAATGAAAGCTACAAATCCTATGCACGCATCTTGCCGACGCGCGCGGTCGAAAGCCAACAGAGACGTGGTCATGCACCCAGGCCAATAGGACGATAACCCCCCGGTCTAGCGCCGGATCTGGGCGAGACAGAAGGCCTGTGCGTTGTACCGACATGATCCATTTATTTAGTTGAGCTCGCGACGGCGACGCACGGCTTGTTTAATTCCGGTGAGTTTTCATCGTCTTTAGAAGACACCAGTACTTCTTTATCAGATTACCTTAAACTCGTCGTACGTACTTCTACCCTTTAAACTCTTAGTAATCCTCGATGCATATGCCCTCAGTAACTCTTGATGCTAGCGCAATGAATGGCTTGATACGCGCGTCGTTGTTTTCCACACCCCATGACGGATTAGTACAGAAGTGGTTAGGCAATTTGCACTACTGCTGGTCCTGCAAATTAAAGAGAACAGCAAGTTGTTCCCCGAAACCCTAGCTAGCTTGTTCTTTTGTCAATGAGGTGAACTCGATAAGCGTAAGGTTACGGGTCCCCGTCTCAAAAACCGTGGGCTGCTGGCTGGCCGGTCGAGAATGAAATGGACACGAATCATACGACGCAACTGTTGTCGCTTGCAGCACAGATTGTACAGCTAGCTTGTACTGGCCACACGAGCTGGTACTGATCACGAGACCACCTCCACTGCACGCAGCTGAACTGAACGAACAAAAGACAGGCAAAACTTGGGTGGATTTCTGAGGCTGTTTTGCTGCAGAAAGGGCCATCCCAGCCAGGCTCGGTGTATAGCTAAAAGGCCGTAACACGGGCCGCAAGTGAACTCATGGCTTTGATTAGGCCGAGAACACCGGCCTCTGGATAGTACGTGAATACGGCGTGAGGCGGCGCGGCCGCCAGCTATGGTCCACGGTACAACGAAATACCAACGCCGACCGCGCCGTGCCCGGTGCCGGTGCCGGTGCCCGGTGACGGACGCAGCGCCCCTTCTCCCATGTACGTTCTGCCCGGCACCGGCACGTCCGTGCGCTTGGCCCGATCCGACGCACGCGATTCGCACGCCGACCAGGTCAGTACTAGCCAGCCAAAATATTGCCGGCTTTTGGCCGGGCCGAGATTCTAAATCCTAGCGGGTTAAAATGTTTTAGAAATTTTTTAAGTTTCCATAGTGATTTTAGTGAGATTTTGGTTTTTGAACCGAGATGATCATAAATTTAACCAGTTTTATGTTTGTAGGACCAGATTTAGCACTAAAGTTTTGTAAAGAATTATGATGCCTTTCTGAGGAATAGATGTGAATTTTTTTTAAAAAAAAAACATGCACATTATTTAACCCTGGCCTAAAACCCTGATTTGAAGATTATCCGGTTGAAAAGTACGGAACTTTGTTTATTTATATGGTCGATAATTTAATAGTTATCCATATACCATATGTGAGCAAGCCATGTCCATCTTAATGTTAGAGCTTGTGGTACACTCTCATGGAAGGAGCCATTTCCTATTCCTCAAACGCAAGGTTTGTATGACATCCCTACGCTTAATTCCTACGAATAGTTTTGATGGTCTTTCAACTCTGGTATTATATAATATGGAGTCATGGTGGCTAATTAGTATATCCTGCTTGCTGTTATTTATAAGATTGCTGTGGTTACCGAAGGGAACAAAGGGATCGGGCTAGAGGTGTGCTGGTAGCTGGCTAGCAACGGCGTCAAGGTCGTGTTGACGGTCAGTGATTCATCATTGCTCAGATATGATATGATCATTAGTTGCTCTGGTCTCAAAGTGAATAATGCCATGATTGGTGTGGTTGAGCTTGCATAGGATCCATTGTTTCAACTAATGCCCATTGAGTGAGGATAAGGTGAGTTGACTGACATCATCTTTACTTAATCGGATGCTATCATGAGTTCTTGACACATAAGAACTCAGAAGTGTGGCTCGTTGCTATAATTCTTCACTTCCAAATCATTTTGATGTGCTAATACTTAGTATTTTGCATTTAAATAGATAGAAAATATAGATAAATATTTGCATAATTTTTTTAATATTTTTTCTAGCTTCGAGAGACCATTTCACAACGGGTTGACAAGGGCCGAAGTTTCTATCAATTTCGGTTTTATCGGCTTAAAAAATACCGGATTTAAAATTTAGTTTTAAAATTTCAACCGAATTTGATCAAAATTTCGGATCGCAGCCGGCCTCGAGATATGGTCCGAAGCCAAAATTAATTTGTAGCCCTGGTACTAGCTCGTACCGCGACGTGCCCGCCTCCTCGCCCGCCGTCCTCGTCGCGACAGGATGGCATGCCCGCCCAGCCCAGCAAAACCACGGTGCGGCGCACGTGCAAATCAAGCGGAAGAAGAGTGTAAAATCCGCTGAAAATTTACAAATTCTTGCTTGCTGTGAACCTGTGGCAGTTTACAGGCAGATCAGGTCGGTCGTCGGGCGTTTCGTCTTCGCTCCATGCCACCATCTCGCGCCTCTGCACTAGACTTCAGACTTTGAGTGCTTCACGTAGCTTATAGCATCGCAGCATTGATAGTATGTTCATCTTCCTGGCTTTTTACTGACAAAAACGTAGCAGATAAACTGAGATATTGCAGACACGCACGCACGCACGCACGCACCCCCCACCCACAGACCACAGTGACACAGAGCCAGAACTGTAATGGCTGGTTGATTCACTTCTGTAAGGTTACACAAGGGAAAATCAATCACTCAAAAGTCACAAAGAAAAAGCAAGTAGAGACATCAGTGAAATCAATTCTTGGGAGCAATTCCTCTCCAATCAAGTCAGCCTCCTGTACGTATTCTCCTACCGCCATGTCATTGTCACAGTGTTCATTTCACGGAGTATGCCCCTACCAGGCTGAGAGATCGCCGTTCAGCTCGCCGAGCCAGTGTAAAGTTCAGTCCAAACATCTCCTTGAGGGCATGTCCCGGCTCTAGCAGGTCAATCAGCTTCGCAACAAGAGAGGTGCTCTCTCTAACATGTTCCATGTCAGTCTGTGTCCACATGAGACGAGACAGCTGTAACCTTCGTTGTTTGGTGTTCAAATCAATTCCCCATTTTGTGTAAATGCTCTCTTTCTCCCCATTGGTGAGCTTCTTAAGCATCTGCTTATAGAGCATATCCCTCTCACGCCGAAGATTCTTCAAGCTGCCAACAGAATGAATGTAGTATTCCATCACATATAGGTTTCATGGACAATGTTGATTTCATACTTATTAAACATAACAAAGTACCTTGATGCGATGGCAGAATTAAGCTTGCCTTCAACTGCAGCGCTGGCATTGAACGAGCTCTTAATGAAGGACAGTCTCCTGTGCTCCACTTCCATGTAGATGTTGTCTGCTGGATCTCCCTTGAAGAGGAGGAAGAAGCAAGTTCTATGTACTATGGAGACATTGCATTCGTGCCACAACTCAATGATCTCTTGCTGCTCTTTCTCAAAATCAATAGGCCAACGAGGAGACTCAATGATACTCAGTGCTGAATCTATGCCAACATCTCTGACAGTTTTCACCGCTGTAGAGTCATCTCTAATGGCCTGCTGCTTAAATTGAATACACAAAGAAAATTAAAACTCAGCTTGAATAAGCTAAACAAACTGGTATATTAGGCAACAACAGTTACAATCTTTGAGCTGGTAGTATAGTAGCCAATTCCATTTTGTAAAGTTTCCCCTTGTTAGCATAGTAAAAAACCATATCATGGTAAAAATAACCATACCATGGTAAAAATTTAAGGAAAAGAGTATAGCGGGATGCAGATAACTAGTATTTAGTACATCTTTAAGCAAAATACCGTGGGATCCAGAGCTGGCAAGAATGTAAGGAAAATTCAAAAAGACTCTGCTCTTAGCACTGCACGATTACCTGTGCAAGATAATCCTTCAGTTGGTCTTTGTGGTGGTTTTCTGTTTTCTCTTCCAAACCTTTGACACAACTGATATCATTGACACGAGTTTCTTGTTCTGCATCGCTGGTGCTCATGTCCTTGGCTACTTCGTCTGAAACTAATTCACCAGAAACAGCTGAACAGTCTACTGAAGTGTCATCGTTTTGGCAATCACCAATTTCTGGATACAGACTTCTCCTAACCTTATCAGGCCTTCTGGGAGCATGCCTGAAGATTTCGTCAGGTGGTGTCTGGCTATTGTTGTCGGAATCATCAAACCAACTATTTGGAATGATCATAAAGCTAGCCCTGCAGCTTTTACTTCTAGCCAGTGCACTATCCTTGGAGCTCATTATACACCTCTTTACGGTCAGACATTCATGAGGGTAAGGCTTGCCAATGCCAAGAGAAACGTTCGAATCACATGTAAATAATCTGAAAATATTGTCTGTAGTGCCATTAGATTCACATTGATGCATTTCAACAGGAACTTCCATTGTCTTTGTTATGATCTCAGCCTGTTGCTCCTCTTTGCTAGTAGGGTACATCCTGGTAGGATCTTCCTTTTTTTTTGTTATGCTTTCAAGTTCTTGCTCTTCGTCAGGTTGCGGGACTGCACCTTTGGAGATTCCCTCTACTTCAGGTGTTTGGAGCCTGGTGCCCTCGGGGTGTAATAGGTTGAATTCGTGGCTTGTGCTTCTTCTATGCTCATGTATATCTATGCATTGGACTTCCCTGCAATGTTCTTCAGAAACTTCAGATTCGGTTCTGAAAGCCACTTCCTTCATATGATATGACTCTATGCCATCAGAGCTATGGTTGCTGGGAGGGCGCCAAGGTGAAACTAAATTTTGATCCCTTCTTTGTTGAGGAAGCTCCATTGTTTGATCAGGGAATGCTGAGTCATCATGATCAGCACTGAAGACATACGATCCATCAAACACAGCATGATTTTGATCTTGATAAGCAACTCCATAAGTATCTGAAACCGAAATTGCTTCCTCAGATGCATTTTGCGCAAGAGACTCTGAGGACCGACTATGCTCATCCTATCAGAGGTAGGCCAATTCATTAAATGCCACACAATACAATAATTCTAGAAGTAAGTAGTCATGGGAGAAAAAAATACCCATCGCTTTGCAGTGCGATCATTGCCATGGTCATCACCATCACCTTTAAGTAAACATTTAAGTTGAGACTGAACAGTATCTCTTTCTTCCATCAATTCCTTCAGCTGTTTTTCCAGCTGGGAAAAAAAACATGAATAGACAGATGTACAGTGCATAAGAGACTGTGCAGTAGTGCAATAGACATTTCTACAAGGGTTGGAAATCTTAGATGAGGAAAAGTACCTTTTTAATCTGTGCATCCTTCTCTCTCAAAACTTCAGCATGGGTAGTGCAAGTGGCTGACCCTGGAAATCTCATTTCGTTTTCTAATCTTGCAAGCTCTCTTTGTAGATGCTTCACTAATGCCTTGTCAGACATTACCACATTGACCTGTGCATTCGTAACTACCTCCTTTGCGCAAGTCGCAAACAAAAGTGTGTTCCTAGATTGCTCAATATGACTATGTGCAGGGCTCATTGTGCATATAATGGCAGTTCTTGCATTGCCTCCCAAAGAGGACTGTAATATACGGGTCAGCTTTGAATCTCTGTAAGGGATATGGCCATTTCTTCCCTTGCTGCAACAGGAACATATAATTCAGACTATAGCATATGATAAAACTATGGTCAAAGAATGTGCAAAACAAGCAGAAAGGAGTGTAACACCAAAAGGAATTCAAAATTAGTTTATGTAGTGAATATGAAGGAGAGGAAAGGATATGTGTAAACTCCTAGCAATTTTAGGAACAAAAATTCTTATAAAAATGCAACCCACTGAAATAAAAATTCTTGCAAGAAGAAAACAAACCTGAGTTGGCGAACGACCTTTCCCAGTGTTAGCAGACTTCGGTTAATATGGCTTCCTTCTTTTAACCTCATACCAGCTGAAGCAGCCTGAGATGCACGCTCACTTCCTGCTAGGTCCACAAAGTTCTGTCCAGAAGAACAACCTCAGAGACCATCGAACATATTATACGAAAGAATCTTGAATAGAAGGATGTTCCATACCACACAAGCCACAAGTGTGCTCGAGTTGCCTCTCCCTAAATACTGTCTAGCAGAACTTTCGATTGTCTGAAATTAACATAAAATTTCAAAAAAAAATTCATGATAAAGCAATGTAAACAAATAGTATAAGATGAGCACCAACCAGCCTGAGTATTTGATGGGACCTAGAACTCGTTTCATTCAAAGCAGTTTCTCCGATCTGCCTTTGAGCTGTAGCACAGAGTCACAAATCGTTTTAAACAAATAAAGAAAAATAAAACAAATGATGCATCTCTTGTTTCCAGCAAGTTCAGTCCCACACCTTCGCACACTGCAAGAAGATCCCTAAGATGATCCTTGTTCCTCAATGTTTCCTCAGTGAGTTTTTCTACAGTAGTCCCTTTCTATTTGAATTCAAATGACAACATGAGAAATGTTGAGAACAGTATATAGGGTGGATAAAAAAAGAAGTTACAGTAAGATCAAGTAAAGGAGAACAGTGTACCTCTGGATCATCGAGAAGTCTAAGAGGTGTCGTATCATGGCTCAAAAGGTCCATTACAGCTTCATTGTATATCTCTATTGCCGAAAATCTCAAAATGAACTCTCTTTCAGGATGCTGAAGCAATGACACACAATGAGCCAAATAACGTTTCAAAAGGTAAACTGAAACAATGTTCGTGGCACGCACACCTTCTCTATATAGTCATAGATGTCCAACACACTGTACTCAGTTATTCCAGTCATCGTGTAAGTCTTTCCGCTGCTTGTTTGCCCATAGGCGAATATGCTTGCTGTCAAGATCCAATGCAGGTGCAAATGTTAGTTAGCTCACATCAGTTCGTCAAAAACTAAAGTGATGTAACAAAGCTGCTTCATTTCTCCTGTGCATACAGTTAATTCCACTGACAACCGATAGGGCAACTTCTTTCGCTCCTTCCTCGTAGACCTGCCTTGTAGAGCAATTAGGGCCAAACACCCTATCTGAAAAGGACAATAAAAAAGAGCCATTTGAGCCAGAGGCTGCCAAATAAAATGCCTACAAAGTTAAAACATCAAGAAACTTGCTTGAGCCACACAACACCAGCAACTGTCACCAACATTGCTATACTTTCTTTGCGAAATTGAGCTCTGCTGCTACTACTCACCATAGGTGTAGGCAGTGGGGAACATGGCGCGCTCGGGGACGGTGCTGCGGAACATGATGGTGGTGGGGCTGATGCACTCCCAGTCGGAGCTGTCGCCGGCCTCCCTGCCGTTGAGCGGCCGCAGCCGCACGGACACCATTATCCTCTCCTCCTTGGCCTCCGCCTTCTCCCATGCTGCAGCCGCCTCCTCCTCCGCCGCCCCCATCGCTCTCCTACCTCTGCACGGCTGCACCCTCCACCCAAGAACAGTGTCAAAACCTCCCCCCTTTCTTTATATTACCAATCACCAGAAGCTAACTATCCCCTCCTCTCGAATCAGACTGCATTGCAAGAAAACCCAGCCCTTTCTCGCGGGTGGGGCAGGGTAACTTCGGGAGGCAGGTGGTAGGTGCCTGCGGCCGAAAGCGCCGTGTCACCGGGTGCAGGATGTGGACGGCGATCCGGCGAGATCACCCAGCCCCAGGTAACAACAGCAGCAGCGCATTACACAACTCGCTCCTACTTGCACATGTACTGTACTGCCACTATACCACTAGCACCACCACCTGTGCAGCTAATTCGCAAGAGAACGAATTATATTTGGCCGCCGCCGCGGACTGCGTTGGGTGTTTTCCGTTGCTGCCGGACGACGGACCATGGTCCCCGCCATGCGTCTGGCCTCTTCCTTCAATTTTATTTATGCGCCTCACATGGGGGGAGGGAGATTGTAACCAAACCCAAAGACTTGTTTTTTTTATGTATATGCATCCAATCCGCGTAGCAAACGAACATGTACTACCAGCCAACCACCCACCGATAACATTTTGCGCGAGGCGAGGAGACGAGCAGAGCAAGAGGAGAAGGCGAAGCAATAACATTACCTGCGCCCCGCCGGCCGTGGAAGACGACCAATGCGAGAAGAGGAGATGGGGAGAGGAGGATGCAGCTGCTAGTTGCGAGCTCGTCTCGTCTCGTCTCCTCTCCTCTCTTCTTCTTCTTCTTCTTCTTGTTGCGGTTGCGGGTTGCGGAGAGGGAGAGGGGGACGAGGAGGGTGGTTTTGGTGTAAAAAAATAAGACAAAAAGAAAAGGGAAGGGGAAAAGGTGGAAAAGGAACAGGTGTTCTCTTGCCGGTGCGGAGACTCTTCTACCCGTAAGAGATAGGACGCCCCGTCGGCCAATCACGATCGAGGGGCGCACGTGGGCCCCAGAGAAAGTTGGGGTGGGGCCGCCTTGTCTGTCATTTGACGTGTCCCCGTTGGACGTAGAACACTATTCTCACGAGGATTTTTTTTGAGAAAAAATCTAAAATTTTTACGGAATTCTAAGTTCAATATAGGATTAAACTTACCCGTGAAATATGAAACTTTGGTTGAAACTTATCTCAGATGAAACTCGAAACTGATGAAATTTACCCGTGAAACATCATGAAACTTACCTGCTAAATCTAGCAATGAAACTTAACTTACCTGAAACTAATGAAACATTATTTATACTGCTAATAACGGTATACCGTTGGGTAGTTGCTCTCTTTTTTTTTTCCTACGAGGCGTGAGGCTAGAATCTGATATTTTTTTTACGGAATTCTAAGTTCAATATGTACCTTCTTTGTTTTATGGTTTAATGGATCAATTTAGCTGGTATTTTTTTATATTTTCTCAGATGGTAAATTGCTAAGAATACACTCGATAAATTAATTGATAGGTTTAATTTGTACTATCTACCGTATATTGCTAGTATAATACACTATAAAATCTCTTTAGAATTAACCGCTTCTTTGGCTTAATCGGGCTGCGTTCTACTGGTACTCCTACTTTAGCTTATCATCGAGCACAAGCCTTCTTATTTTTACTTGGTTTCTATTCTTTTTTATATTACTCCTTCAATAAATAGCATGTATTTAGAAATAAAATTGAAAGCTATAATGGCATGTATCGAAGAATGGAGAGAGGAATGTTTTTTTGTCCCTCGCCTTTTGGTTCTATAAATTCATTGTAGCGAAAGCTTAGGCCTCTTGTTCTTGATGGGATCATGGATTGACTATTGGGAAAGCTGAGTGCCAGCGGCGATGGTAATGGTAAGAAACATATTTAATGTCTACTTATGATGATCTAATAATGTTGTTACCAGCAAGGTTGTTAGGCTATTCCTAGTGCATAGTTTCATTTCTCAGTTTCCAAGAGTGCCACATCGCTTTTTGTTTGGTGTTGTGTTTCATCTAGATAAAACTCTCTCACCTCCCATGAAACTCTCTCTATCTCTCTTTTTATAATTACCTTGTCATGTCACCAAACAAGTGATGATGTGTCATGTCATTTAATGACGTTCAATTGAAACTCCCACCTGAATAGCCTTAGTGTCTAGGCTCCTTTGTTTGGTGTTGCAATTTGGATCCTGATCTAAACAGGATGATGTGTCATGTCATTTAATGAGAATGAAACTCAATTGAAACTCCCACTAGGAATAGCCTTAGTGTCTAGGCTCCTTTGTTTGGTGTTGCAATTTGGATCCTGATCTTACATTGGATCTAAACCAGTTGGGCTACAGGGCAGGGCTACTGGTAGCTTTTATTGTGCAAGAAACTTCGTTGTCACCGTTTACAGACAATAGCAGCTCCTGCAAACCACAACGTATTACAAAACACACCATAGAAATATAAGATTAAAGGGGCGGAAGACAAAGATTTAATATAAAAACCTTTTTGAGGAAAATCATAGATGCATGAAGATGAATATCATTATATGAGAAGATATTTATAACGAGGTTATCTTTTATTTATAGTGCAATATAAAGGACTAGAACTCTGAATTAGAGTAGAAAACGAAACCGAAACGAATTCGAATCTCACTTTAATACAACGCGCTATTGCACATGACATACAATCACAGAGGCTCACCGCTGCATTGATGGGTTGCACAAGAGCACTGCTTCAGTACTTTCTTTCTCAATACAAGTTATATAAATCTTAAAGCAAGCGAAAGAGTAAGTAATCACCATCAGCATGGAAGCACCTCTCAACTTGTATAGTTCAACACTTTGGACGTTTGTGAATACTCGATGTGATTACTAATTGGTTATAGATTATTTTTTTTGTTTGCTTTCTTTATCAAAGAACCGGCATGATTGGGAAGCTTCTTGGCGTGGAACATGGATTATTAAACCTCACTGTTCTTAAACATTTTCAGATGTACTAATATATATGATAATACATTCATTTGATCAGTGTCACTTTCCTAGTCGTTAAAAGAAAACGTTCTCATCACTGTCAAACCATCTATAAACATTCCAATCGCACGTCCAGATTTCAGAAGAAACCAAAGACAAACCGTCAAACATCACCACACAATGCACATTGTTTCTTCTTGAGCCATATGCATTGCACAGACTTGAACCTGCGCGTTAGTATATACAGAGCTTGTGCTGAACCGAAAAAAGTCTCCTCTCCTCTGTCCAAATTTCTTCAGGGAAGACAATGACATCGCAAGATGCGCCAAACAAGTACTGTAATCATCTTTGCTTAGGCCTTAAACAACAACGTCTCTGAACTGCAAAAGCTTCAGATCCGCGTAAAGCTCAAAAGCATGCGTGACGTGTTGCATCCCGTTCACCATCCCTAAGTAGTCATCGTACTGTTGAAGTGTTGATGGCAAATGTTATTCAGTTCCTGTCCTGGATTCCAGCGAGAAAAAAAAATGGGTCACTTAGTAGATCCGACAGACGTGCTGCCGACTGAGGTCGTTCGAGTAAAAATGTGGGAACACGGAAGCGAGGAGGATGTGGATGAGGAGTCACTCCTGCCTCCCTTGCAGCTGGAGTGAACCACTGACTGACCTGCAAATCATATGAATATATGATGATAGTCGCGTCTACCTTCCTCGCCTCGGACAAAGGCAAAGCATTTTCATCGCTGAACAAAAAGGCAGGCTTTGCATCTTGATTACAATAATTCTGGTTGCTCCAGTGGAGATTAGAGTCCAAATCACGACATAACAGAGTACAGCATCTGGTATTCGGTCACAGACTCAACAGGTAGACGGACCATGCTGCAATCTGCATTCAGAAAAGCCCTATCGTTTGGTCAGAGCATTCGGTATACTGTCTCTAGCAGACCTGATTGGGCTGCGGTCGTGGGTCACCGGCTCAATGAGTAGTGCTTACCTTTTACCACTGTTAAGCACTGTTATAGAGTACTTATGGCAGTGGCCCTCCTCCTGCTTGCTATATTCCTGGATATTATGGCTAACGGATGGTACTCCACTCCACATCACTGAATTGTTCTTGCTAATGCATGCACTGATGAATGATGATGGATGCCTTGGCTGGTACAGCAGCTCTGCGACTGCACTGGCCGCCCATAATTCCTCTCATGTTCTTGGGGTTTGAAGCATGAGACTAAGACCGGCAACTAGCTCTCCCAAGGACAATAATGCATCACATTTCTGTGCTCTCGTCATGAGCAGCTACCCATGCATGCGATGC
The DNA here is from genome assembly GCA_036346375.1 of Guadua angustifolia. Classification (NCBI taxonomy): domain Eukaryota; kingdom Viridiplantae; phylum Streptophyta; class Magnoliopsida; order Poales; family Poaceae; genus Guadua; species Guadua angustifolia. The sequence goes on from CM070514.1 coordinate 40,825,133, forward strand.
ACCATTGCCTCATTATCTGTTAATGATGCTACATTGTTTGGAGTGGTGTATTGCAACTAACAGCAAGTAGGACCAAATTTGGAGCATGATGTTACAGTGCGTATAATCATTAGAGAGAGTACGGCCTTGCCTTGCAAGAAAGAAAAGAAGAAAAGATAATCAGACAGTCTTTGGCCGATACTATGCTTGTGGATGTGGTGGCTCCATGAGCCTGGGGAAGAAGTGTCGGCGACTCTGTTTTTGCAGGTTTTTGAATGGGATGGATATCGTCGTCGCAACGATTAGGGAAGAGATGGTTGAAACGTAATCATGATTTGTTGGCTTTGTCTCCTTGACATTTGTTTCTCTTTTTTCTCTCTTGCTTGTTGCGTTTCCATCTAATTATACCGATCACGCATCAGCACGAGACAGATATTGTCTGGTTTTACACATTTTTTCCCCTCTGTTCTCGCAAATGATTGTAACGTCGTCGGATGCAATTATCTTTAGACAGTATAAAATTTTGGTTCTTCAAGTTAGATTATAAATATAATTTTGAAAGAAACATTCATATAAGAGAGAGCTAGTAAATTAACCTCCAGATAATTTCAAGGACAAGTGCTACTCGCTGGAATGACAAGTTGATCAGCTGTGCTATATGTACTCTGTCTGTTTCAAAGTCTAGCTGTCCGAAAGCAACAGCATTCAGCAATTTTATTCGTCGCCACGCAACGGAGTTTTGACTCGGAGGGATTGAAAATAGGTGAAAGATGTAACGCAATTAGGTAAAACTGGTAACTAGTCATTCCTAGAACCAGGAAAAATGAACAATTTTAATTTGTACCAGTTTGAGCCATCAGCAATCTTTTGCCCTGACCGAGTTTCTCTTGCACCCAATCACCTACTCAGGTAAAACAAATGACGAACTTTTCAAAGCTAGTATGCCCAGCAAATGAAAGGAAAAGAATAGTAGCCATGTTTCGTTCAACTTTCGCACGTATTCCTTGCAACACAATGTATGGACCAATGCATCTAATGCTAACCACCAGGTGTGCAGCTAAGACAGTGCAGGCCACATAGCACCATCGTTTCATAATTCTCACGACTAATTCGTTCATATTCACCAAAAAAATGCTGTTTGATATGTTCAATACTACTTGTTTGTGGAGATTTCGGTTTCAACTTTCAATGCTTGATACCAATCTTGTGCTTGCCTTCCCAAGCTACCTAGCATATGTGCAGATGTTGAGCCGTCTGTCACAAACATTTGCAGGTCGGTGGAGTCAGATTAGTACTGGGAACCTTTCTTTTTTCCTTTTGGCTGCCAAAGCTAGCTTGATAGGTGAAGAAAGACCGGGTTTGTGCTGTTACTGTTCGGCTGCATCGGAGGAAAGCTGCACAAGTTTGAGGGAAGATGGCTAAGCTTGTTGGACCATGAAGCTACGAGATTGGGCCCTCCGGCCCAGAGTCGTAAAGTTGTTCATGTACTTCACTCTCTCTGATCATAAATACTTATCATTTTAGACATTTTTGACTGCTAATTTATATTATTATATGTTTATAAAACCTAATAAAATCATAATATTATAAAATTACTTTTCAAGACAAATATAGACATATGATTTTCATATATCCAATTTAAATATTTTAAAAGATTGCTAAAAACAACAACAGTTTTTGACTGAAGGTAGTATGCGTGAAGCGAAACAAGGTCCCAAGAACATGCGACACGAAACGCTGCACTTGCGTTCCTCGGCACTGTTAGTAAGGACTTCCGTAGTGTATTCAAGTGTGAGCCTTCACCTGATCCAGGGGCGGACCCAGGATAAAATATGAGTGGGGGCACCCTATATGAGAATCCATACTTAGATAGTCAAAAATATTTATGTTTTTCAAATATAACTATATATATACTCACATAGAAACAAAATTAGTTGATTTCCTCGTAAAAGAAATAGGTGACTGGGGGTCTAAACATTTGATTCAGTGGAGGCCTACTTCTAAATAGCATTAGACATATGAATACCACAAAAAATTGACTGGGGGCCAAGGCCCCCAGTCAGCTCAACGTGCGTCCGCCCCTGACCTGATCACCATGCATGTGCGTGCATATACCTTCCGATCCAGGCGTACGACCTCCACGACACGGCATTTGGTTGCAAACGCACGTTAGCGGAATTTTTTTTTAAAATAATATTTTTTTTTAGAAATTACGACATTAATACGCGAATTAAAAAAATTGTAAAACTAATGCATCTTCGCCAAACGATTTGGCGAAGATAGTAGAATTTTCGCCATACCATTTGGCGAAAATAGTAAAATGCCCGTAATTTTTTACTCTGAACTCCGATTTAGGTGATTTGGACTCTATGCGAAGCTTAGGCTTCGCATAGAGTCCAAGATCACCTAAATCGGAATTCGAAATAAAAAGTTACAGTATTTTACTATTTTCGTCAAATGGTGTGGTGAAAATAGTTATTTTCGTCAAATGGTTTGACGAAAATAGCTACATGATCAACGACGACGGCCGCCCCTCCACCGGCGCCTGGAACCTGAACAAATTCCTGATCAGCCGTGGCCTTTGAGGAGGAGGCCGCGCGGGGTCGTCTGAGCACCACCGCAAGTGAAGCGATCGACCACCGCGGGGAGCCTGAGGCTGAGAGGACAGAACCGCGCGGTGGTGGTGCGTTTGTGCGTGGAGCAGCAAGGCAAACACGGCGCCCCGCGCGGCGCAGCCACCGGCGCCGGGCGCGGTGGCCATGGCCGGTGGACACCAACCCATTGGCCCAATGTATCGCCGTCAGATTCTTGAAGCGCGATCAGGGCTTTCTTCTTGTTTGGCCCAAGCATGGTTGCGACCAAATTAGTCCGGCCCACATACGCCCAGCAAAGCGCACACACCTTCTTGCTTGTTGCTCTTTCGCGGTTCTTTTTGGGTTTTCCCTTTTCTTTGTGCGTGTCCTTTCCCTGTTTCACCGTGGAACCATTACTTCATTGCATGCGTATCCCTGTCTCCCATGGATAATGCATACACTTTAAACTAAGAGCTCTTCGGTGGTATACTAAATTCAATACAGATCGTTTATTCTTTTTGATTTAATAGATCAAATTAGCTAGTATTTATTTAGCTAAATCTTACAGTGTATCTATGCTAGGTAGTAAAAATCAGATCTAACCATTAATTTTTCAAGTGTTTTTCTACTACTTGCTACGTATCAGGGGAAATATAAATAAATATTAGCTAATCTGATTTATTGGATCTAAAAGAATGAATAATCTATATTGAATTTAGTGTATCATAAAAGAGCTCTTTATTTATACTTCTTCTAGCGGTATAATAGTTTAAATACCCTCAACAATTCAATGACTATATTTGATTTTGACTACCTACCATATACCCAGGTTTCAAAATTTATTTTCGAACCACATCTTGGGGGTAGTCAAAATTTAAAAACCAAATTTCAAATCCGGTATTTTGATACTAGCAAAAATAAAATTTTAGCGAAATTGATCAAAATTTCGGTCATTTTCAGCCCCTGTAAAATGGTCTTCCAAGGCTAAAAAAAATTGAGAAAAAAAAGAAAAATCATGCAAGCATTTAGCTACATTTTCTATCAGTTTAAATACAAAATACTAAGTATTAGCAAATAAAAAAGATTTGGAAGTGAAGAATAACATTAACAAGCCACACTTCTGAGTTCTTGTGTATCAAAAACTCAAGATAGCATCCGATTAAGTGAAGAAGATGCAATCAACTCACCTTAATTATTCTCACTCAATGGGCATTTCTCCAAATGATGGATCCTATGCAAGCTCAATCCCACCAATTGCGATATTATTCATCTTGAGTTCAGAGCAGCCAGTGGTTATATCATATCAGAGCAACGATGGATCCTTGGTCATCAATATGGCCATGAACCCATGACTTGGAAGCTCAAAATTTTGGCCAAGGTTGGAAATTTACTATAAGTTGGATGCGCAAATTTTGGCTAAATCTGCAAATTTACCATAACTTAGACGATCAAAATTTCCAAAATGTTGGTGAGATTTTGAATCTTGCCATATACTATAAATATAATGCACCGTATAATTTCTCTAAACCGACGGAAGACTGTATATATAATTACTAGCATAAAATGACGCCACCCGCCTGGAGAACAAACCCTTTCTAAACCAAAATTCTTTGGCTCGTATACGAAAGCGGACTATATATACACTCTTTGGTAATGTACTGGCCCTTGCTCAATTGTTAGACAGCACGCCGGTCGACACCTGGCTCTCTCTCCGTTGGTGCAGCACGGTCCAATTCCGCTGTAAAAGCAGACCGCCCAGGAAAGAAATTAAGCACGCTAGCTGCTGCAGTGCTGCGTGCAGGCGGCGCCAGCGATCGAGCTGAGCTCACCGGCGCGCCGGCCGTTAGGTCAGGGCCGGGTATAAAGATACAGTACGCGAAGCGGCGAAAAGCCGACACGATCGATACGGCGACCCAATGAGTACTGAACAAGTGGACTGAATCCATGAGCTAGTCCATTATTCCTCGATCTCTCTCTCCTGTTCTCAACGCCGAGCGTCCCGTACGTCTCTAATGGAGTAATAGTAGCTAGCTTGCTTGAATCTGCTGCTGATTTACTTCTTCGAGGCCCTGCTTTCCGTTGGTAGCTTTTGTAACAAGGTCTTTGGCGCTTACCCTGCAAGCAGCACATCTTGTTATGTCACGCTCAGTATCGTCACACACACACACATATGAAAACATTCGTACATGCATGCATACACGCATACACATATGCTTCCTTGGATTCTTGCAGCAGATGGAGGCCCCAACCCAGTAACGCTAGCTCCTGGAAACACGGGTCGTTGCACCAGAAAATGTCTGCATGATTGCATCCATTGGAATGGTCGATAACGTACGCAGTACATCCACGGCCGGGAAGCATGCATATACGCATGCATGCAGCTGTGTGCGCGCTTGCCTTTACATGAGTCGTATATAGAGAAATTAAGAAACCATACGGAATGCTCGGGATTATAACAAATTTTGCAGCTCTAGATTCCTAAAAATGTGAGCTGCATGCTCGATCAAGCCATGAGACAGTGCTAGCTGCACGATCAGGATCAAATGCCCAGCTGCAGCTAGTGCATTGGGATTACCTTAATTCCTTTTTTCTCGAGACACAGATCAAACTACTACTGCTAACAGCTTAAAGTGTTGCGTTATGCTAAATTAGTTGGTTGGTGCAAGAGCTATACTCGGCAGAAAGGTAAAACCCAATCGAATCGGGAACAAGTTTTTAGTTCCATATATCGTGTGTGCAAAGAAAAGTTTGCAGCATGCACGTATGTCCCATGAACTTACCTGCAGTGTGCACAAGCACAATACCGTAAAGAAAGCTATCCGTAAGCCAAGCCGCTGATCATCTAGGGGCGAACATAACAGTATGGCAAGTTGAGCTGCTACCCTATCTATAATTTACAAAGCCTCTTATATCCAGATGTGTGTATACTGCATAGCCCAACAAATTTATACCCAGGTATGTATATACTTCAAGTTTACCCCACCTATAATTTTTTCCTAGATCTGCCACTGTGATCACCTCTCTTCAGCTAAAGGAAATGGGGTCCAATTATATTACACCCCAAAAGGAGTGCACATACTAAGTCTTCACCTTAATTAATCTGCACAATTAGCTCTTCTTTCTGCTCAGTACCAGGTACCCAGTAGTTATAAATTAAAGATCGTGCTCTTAGAGCAAGTAAAATAATAAAGTCTACTACTTACTCTATCTCGCATCTATATCATCTAGAGTAAGCACTAAAATCAGCTTGTACAATAGCTATCTCCAAAGATTGGCTCTAGATGTTTTGCAATAACTATCTATTCTCTCTTGTACATAACGAATTTACCTATACTCCCGTATAATGCTTACTTATAAATAAGAGTCATCCCTCTTCTCTCTCCTCTTTTCTCACTCTTCTATGTAAGATAAAACTGATATGAACATACTAAAAATAAACTGAGATGGTTTTATTGTATATGCCCTGAGTAAGCTTAGAGTAGCGGATCAGAACTCCTTGCATGTTAGCCATGTGGAGTTACTGAATTCGATCTGCGCTAGCACGTACACCACCGATCCACTCTCGGAACTAACGAGCTCGATGTGGTTGCCGGAGGGAGCTAGCGCTGAACCGACCAGGAGATGGGTCGATCAGGATCAACAAGCCGATCGAGATCACCTACTGCCGTACGTTGTAAAACACGGCACCAAACGCAGCAGCAAATCCTGGCATTTCGTAGGGTTTTGATGTATAAGACACGTGACTCCCCGGCGCCAACTCAATACACGCAGTTTTTGGGACCATGCCGACAGTTGCCTTCTCCCCACCCTAACGATTCCCCATGAAGAACCCTACAATAATATACGTGCTAGCTCTTTCTTAGCTGCCCGCCCGCCCGCCCGCATCATACTTGCATCGCCCTGCCCAAGTTTTTTTCTTCGATCGTCTCTCACTTATCATGAGGCAAAGAAAGCAAGGAGAAAAAGAAAGAGAGGGCCGGGGATACTGTAGCTACGGCGATAAAGATAGCTCGGTACACTGCACGTACTGCGTGCCCTTTTGCATCTGTCATGCATGAATCATGGTACATACGCACTGTTAATCATAACCAACAAAGTTGCGTGAATCTTAAAGCAAGTGAAGGAAATAAGTAATCACTAGCTATATGCCCGTGCGTTGCAACGGAAACTTAATTTATGATAAAAAGTTTATTTGCAAAGAGTACTAATAGTGGCAAAGGTGGGTAATTAAAGTGCAGTGGTAAATATGGGTAATTTTGATGAAGTGGCGCGGATAAAGGTGGGTAATTAAAGAGCAGTTGCAAAGGTGGGTAATTTTGATGAAGTGACGCAGACAAAAGGTGGGTAATTAAAGAGCAGTGGCAAATGTGGGTAATTTTGATGAAATGACGTGGGAAAAACTCTTATTTTATATAGTAGAGATTATGTGCTATTTATTCATATTTTAATATTTATAATTTTTTTAAAAAAAAATACGTAGAAACATCGATCTCTCATTGTGTAATTACTCCTATCTTCACCGACTCCGGCCTAGCTTGTTACTGTTTGGCGGACTTAAAGAGTGAAGAAAAGGAGATGAATAGTACTCTCTCGGTCTCTCCTGTATGTTTGCTACACCAGATGGTACAAATTGGGTACTTGAGATAGATGAAGGCTTGTACTACTACTACTATATACACACTAGAACTCCAGAAATGCAGTCGCAGCAACGAACAACTTTCTTGCCTTCAAAAAACGAACGACATTCAGGTTGCAGAGCGACATGTGGCAGTGGCCCAAGACACCTAGAGGGCGCATAAAGGAAAGCGAAGAATATCTGAAAGTGCGAATGATGAGATGCTAGCTACGACTACTTAATTATTGTTAATGCGAGCCTAAAGCCTCAGATAAGGTGCAAAGCTAATGTCAGTATTAAACAGGGATTTGGCCTGATAGATATATATATAGATAGATCACGTCAGTATTAAAATGTAGATCGTTTCATTTTCTCATCACATGTACTGACGTGGATTACATAAAACCGATGGCAAGAGCTAGCATATATATATACACACCTGCAAAGGGACAGGATTTACCTTGGTGTGTATATGACTAGAGATACATGTAACTTAGTAAAAACAAATTCCGCTCAAATGGTACCAATATCGTAATCGAAGGTAATAAGACACTTACTTTTCACAGAATCAATTCAATTAAAATTAATTTTGAGTCAGACGGCAACAACTTTAACATCTCTCGCGAATTACTCTACCCAAAATGGTGCTTCCATGTTCTTCTTTTTAGAGCATTTTTACAATACACAATATCGAATATTAGCCATCTATTTTATTTGATCTAACGGATTAGATTAGTTATAATGTAGTTATACTTCCTGCTGGTAGTATTGGTAGTAGAAATCATATGGTGGTAGTATTGTAATTAGCCATTTTTAATTTTAAATGTGTGTGTATTTTTTTATTGTTTTTTTGTACAATTCGGACCTGCTTCGTGGGCAATGCAGGACAAAGCTCTCGATGTGTTAGTGCGAGACCACAGCGTCATCACGAATCAAGCGAGATGGTGCCAACCGCGACATGATCACAATCCGGGAGGACACCGATAGGATGGCAGAGGTTGTGGCATCGACAGGACCGGACTAGCGACGGTGGCGAAAAAATACGGGCAACAATAATGAGTAATGCAACAAAGGACGGCAGCGGTGAAAAATGAAGGTCAGCGATAAGTCGACAACGATTAACGAGTAACGTAGTAAAGGATCAAAAGTCCATAATACCTCCGAAAAATGTACGGCTAGACCTGATTTCTACTTTTCACTATTTACTACTCATATTATTCACCGTAAAATTGCTCTCTTTTTAATAGTTGCATAGATATTAAAACATGAATGAATAATAGATGGTAATTACTTACACTTAATAGATGGTAATTACTTACCTTTTCACTTATTTCAAAGTTTGTGCAACTTATATTAAGAGAAAAGCATTGAAGCACCACTGAAATATTACCGACTGAGGGGTCACATTGTACTCTGTTCTCACTGGGTTCGAATTTGGTAAGTGGATGCATTTGCCAAGAGCATGTTTAACTATTAACTGACAGATTAGATCTTATTATCATCAGTCCCTGTCGAAGATCTCACAAAAGCCAAAAAAAAATCTAGGGATAATTAACAGACACTATCTTGACAGCATTGACTTCAGTACACATGAGCTAGAATCCGAAACTTATGTTTGACATTTCTCTCAGAAAGGTCCAAAGGGATCACTTGTTATTGCAGCTATCTCCCATGCCTTTCGATTGAAAGGAACACAGGCCAAACAGATGAGGCCGGGATCATATCATCCATCTTTGCTGTTGCCTCACAAATACATTCGGAGCACTGTTTATATGTATCACCCTTTCGATATAAATTGTACAAATTTTGAAACAAATAAGGGATAAGTAATTACCACCCATCGTTTATTCAAGTTTTAAATTTATGCACCTTTTAAATTGTGATGCATAAAAGCACTTCTCATCCCGTACATTATACATGTGTTATATGACTGTTGACAGTGGTGACCACTAAGTTTGTGCATCGAAAGCATAGATGACTAAATACTCAATCCAACTCTTGTAAACAAAATGTGGCAAAGCATCCAATTAAATTCAACCCTTTGTCCTGCTACCACAGAAATATTCAAGCTAGAAGAGTGTTTAATTATGCACTCGTGCAGTAATATTCTTACATCTACTAGCTTAGACTGTGTCAGCCTATTCTTTTTCGAGTTTGGTAAAGTTGTCGACATAACAGTAACCAAAAGGTCTTATAGTACTGTACCCATGATATTAATATTCACATTATAGAGTAGCATCCACAAATTAATTCATCACATAATCAGTGTTCAAACATTCACCCTAAGGTTTCTTCCCTCCCAACTCCCGCCACCACCCTCAACTCAAGTTGGCCATGATCGCTCCGACCCTGGCAGATTCCTCACCACGCACCGTGCTTCCTCTCCAAACTATATGAGACTACCGATTCCTCCCCGCTCTCTTTTTCCTGTGCCTAATTGCAGTGCCCTCTCCATTGGCATTATAACGCATTACTGTGTTCTGCATGCCTCAATTTGCGTGTTGGTCTTCTCATATAGTCATCCCCAAATGTATGAAAGGATAAACTCTTTTTATTTTCAAGTATAAGGCTCGATTGGATGATGTAGTTTCCAAAACTACAAAGTGCATCTTTATACCCCTGCTCAAGAAAAGGAACCAAGGAACAACGAAGAAGATCAATTATTAAACACGTAAAATGCTAGGAATGGAGCACCGACGTTGAACCTACTTCCTAGAAAGGTTAACAATTAATGGCAATGAAAAAAAATTACATAGGCATACATATTTTGGCAGTCGGACATACTCTTACAATGTCATGATTTTATGATTTATATAGCAACAAAAATCAACGACCAAAGTTGTAGACTCGGAGACTAATTAAACCAAGTGAATGAATATAATAGAGTTCTTTTTACCGATGAGCACAATTTCATAAAGATGCCAAACACAAGAGTTGATGATCTACTATAGTATGTAGATCATTTGTACACCCAACCAAACGCATCAAATCTCAACATAAAAGCTGGACTTGCTGATAACATGCTACCAAATCTATGATAATCGATTGTCACAATGTGGGAGTTGCATAAACTCATAGCTGGTATAAGGATGGCTTAGAAGGCGCATTATCTTTTTTTAAGGTGTGTTTTACTATAGAAGCCCAAAACTTCTTCCCCGATTATTTCTCAAACAGATTTGGAGTTCGCTACTCGCAATTGGAAGTGCTCGATTTAACACATGTTTTTATGGAGGGCTTTACGCTTTAAAATTCACAACCATCATATGTAGTTCATCGATTATTTTTATCTTCCAACATAAACTAGTTTGGCTTATGGAGTTTATCAATAACCGGATGGATGCTATGATATCCGTCATATGAATACCTCAAATCATAGGAAGAAGCGATCACGGTAAACAAATAATATGATCCCCAATAAGACAACTGAAAATCATATGATTTCAACTTGATCGAATAGGAAAACATAAATCGATTACCTTCCTTTAAAAGCTGGGTGCTTCCCCAAGACCAAAGTTCTATTATACTGTGATCATCTCGACAAACTCATTGTAGTCGATCCGTCCATCCCTAAAAATAATGTTGTATAAATGACATTAACATGTAAACCGCCAATACAATATCGCCTAGAAAATTTATATCGCGTTTCTCACCCTAAGGGCTATTTTCTTTTAGTTTGTTCATTGCAGAAAAGCTGTTTAACCGACTTAGGACAGCAGAATCAAGAGGTTTGTCAGAACAACTCCATCAACACAAACCCAAGGGTGACCTAGCAAAAGATGGGTGATTAGAGGAAATTTGTTGAAAATGAAGTAGATGACTAGTAATAAATTATTTAGTAAATGATAGTTACGCTCCATACTACTCACATAAATTATTTGGATCAAACCCTCCTCCTCTACTTTGATGGCCAGCAAGATAAGCCATTAACTCAAGAACCACATAAGCCACTTAATTTTGTCAAAAGTTCATTCTTGTAACAAGTATTTGTCCTTTATCCATTATAATTAAGCACACCTTGAAGAAAAAGCACAGGAATATGTCATGCATAAGCTTCCTTGGGTTTCTTCGTTTTCAACACCAAAAGCGACCCTAATGGTGGTTGTTATTATCAACGAGCGCTCCGAGGATGCTTTGGAGGAGGGAGAAGACGGGCCGAGGATGCGAGGTGACGCCGAGGCACGCTGGCCTTGGCCAGATGATGGAGGCCTTATCGAGCTCCGAGGATCTCGGAGGAGCTCCCACCGATCCAGCATCCATAGGCGCTTGCAAGCCTTCTTCTTGCCGACCTTGCGGACACGGCGCCGGCCGTGGCGATGTCGGCAGGAGAGGCAAGGCGGCGGAAGGGTCAGTGTATGCGACCCGGCGGCATGGGAGAGAGAGGTGGGGAGGAGGAGTCGCCGCGCTGGGCTCGGGACTGGGAGGAGGAGGAAGGAGGAGACCGAGGTGGCGGCTCTCGCTCGGGAGGGGAGGAAGGATGACCGCTTCGCGAGGTTCGGAGGAAGGGTCTCAAGCCAAGGGAGGAGACTGGCACAGCTGCCGCATGGGCACCATTGTTGGACTCGGTAGAGAGGATCGAGGAAGATCAAGAGTAATGAATCGGGATATCCAAAAATGAAATATCCGATATCCGGTTTCAAACTCATATTTTTTTGGATAGCGCCGCCGCCCGAATCCGATCCGATATCCGTTTGTAAATATCCGGATCCGAATTAAATCCGACCCGATATCCGTTTTCATTCCGGATCGGATTCTAAATGGATCCGCCCGGATCGGGCGGAACTATCCGTCCCGCTTTTCAACCCCTCTTGGGAAGTCCTTTCGACGGCCAAGAGATTTGGGGATGGTGAGTGGGAGATCGGGACCGATGGGGCCGGTGAGGCTGCAAGGAGGAGACGACGCAGGGATCGAGGAGACGTCACATAGGTGATTAATTGATCGGGAGTACCGATCGAGGCCAACTAGCCAAGACAGATTCGGACAAATATCCGAATGGATAGTTTAAAATATATGATAAATTCTTCTATTTGAGAGAAAGATATGTTTACTTTTTTAAGATGTGATGTATAGCATAGTGTCAAATAAATTTGATTCTGAGATAAAGAGGTTATTGGTTTATATTTTTTTAATTTATTGTAATTAAGTCATGTGTTACAATCTGTCTCTATATGTGTTACTACAGATTATTATTATTCACCTTACAAGCATGTGTTACCTAGATCTGCCTTAGGTCAAATGTCTTGTCCGGAAATATAGCTCCCATCCCAGCAGAATTATCTCCATGTGAATGAAGCAGCAATAAGGATTAACAATCGGATCAACACTAACATTATTTCATCATATTAAACAGGTAAGAGTGAGTTAATTAGTTGATATGCCACAAAACACTAAAAAGTTAATACTGCATGTTTATTTGCATACCAATGCTTAAGTAATTGAAATTTATTTTTATGCCATGAAAACGGGCTCCAATAATCAATGTTAGCAGGACATCCGTGTCTGAAAATTTTCATTGAATCAGACACACGAATTTGAGTCGGATTCCAAGTAGCAGTTCTCATGTTTAAAAAAATTTGCCAAATCGGAAATCCTGAATCTGAGTCGTATTCTAACTCTCATGTCTGTGTCCAAGTAACCAATGATCGATCCACCTCAAAGAAGACTGTGTTTGCATGGAGATCAAGCAATGCAAAAAAGTTATATGTAAGATGATCACCTAATATTTAACCTTGAGCTCAGGTTTAAAATGTGAACAGAGAACAGGCAATTTTAACAGAAATCGGAAGTTGTGATAGTACCCTTTTCCAAAACAAGAAGTTGATATATATAATTAAGGAAAGACATGATCACAGATGGCACACCATGCATTATTTTCAAACTCTATCAGGTGCTTAATCAAGCCAAAAAAAAGGGGCAAATGTTCTTCTTAAAGCAATTTCTTTAGAGAACAGTTTGGGGCAAGCCCTCACTGATTCCATTAATGAATCCACATTACACTAGAGGTTCAAGAAAATTTAAATTAGAACATCAACAGCATTGCATGCACAAAACAGACTGGAAGCTAACTGTTTGAAATTGATCAATACCAAACATGCAAAATTTGAGGATCAAATAGTATTATATGGTACTAGCTTTTGAGTATCCAAAAATGCTCTATGTCATGCATAAATGAGGTGCAAAGTACAGCATGAGTGATGCAATCATAGCACCATGTATGAGGATATATAGTTTTCTTCAAGTTCATCATATCATTTCTTGTGACACAAACAACGGGTTGCACAAGGATATCACGAAAAACAAAATGTTATAAATGAAATTGATACACAATTTAGAGATGGTTTTAGTTATCTCTACTACTTCTAATTAGGAGTTGGTGGTGGTACGTCCATTCTCCTGCCTATCCCTCCCACGCTTACAGGAGTAACATGACCATAAATACCCTACTTCCTCTGTTTTCCGCTCTCAACCAAACAAACCCTAAGCCACATTCCCTTCTCCGCCTAACCTTTTCCATCTCTAGATCTCACCACGTCAACTCCACACATCTACTTTTTTCATCTAGATCAAGCTAGATCAAGAATTCACCTTAATTGCTATGGATATGCCATGTAGTTCACGGGTGGAATCCTTTGCCCTTTGATCTCAAAACGGTGAATCCATCTCTACCCTGATTTATGTGAAACACACGTTTGTTTTCTAATTTGCAGGTTTTGATCTGATGGATGTGATGAGCGTGTGTGTTTCCGAAGCAAGGTTGGTTCACTTGGATCCGTGTACAGAAGTGGCAGCGTGTTGGAGAGTCAAATGTGATACTGGTGAGTTAATTTTTCCCTGAAACCAAATGATTTCGATTTGGTTTACAAGTTCTTGCATAGATTTGGTCGTACATATGTCGTAGCTTCTGCTGATACATGGGTATATTCTGTTTTTGCGTGTAGATATGTCGCCTTGAAGAGGATCTTGGAAGTTCCCGACGATATTGAGGTGATGAAGCGGCGAGGAAGGAAGCGTGGTTGTCGGGTTCGCAGGATTCCCGCATGCCCTGCCTTGAGTAATGATTCTCTTGTATTGATAATTATTGGATGAAAATTTCTATAATTATTAGATCTAAGAGATCGAGAGAGCCGAACCGAGGTGAATGTAAGGTAAGGTGAGCGTGTAACAAACGGGGTGGTTCTCTCGAGAGTGAAAAAAAGAGAGAGAGGTGTGACATCTCAAGAGGCCTTTGCCATGTTGGGTGCGCTCACAACCCCCTCCACCATCTTCGTCTCCAGCCTTCCTTACACCTTTAAGTCATCTGGCGTAAGTGCAAGCTCTTCCTAGCCCCTATGAATTTATAGCTTGTCCTCTGATGAAGTTGGCTGGTCCGTGCTGTTTATCACATGCCGCCCACAAGCGTGATACCCGCGGATTCGACATGGCAGAAGAGCTGGTCGCCATGGTCCACTTATTTAAATTGAAGTTGTGTTTTCTTTTATATATTTTTTGAAAGAGAAATTGTTAGTGATTTGAAACAACTCATGCACCTATGAAACTTCATCTGAATATTTTTGTTTTCTTAGGTATGCATTTTACATTGTATCAGTGTAATACTGTAATATATACAATGCTATGTATCTAGCCTGTGTTCTGTGCAGCCTGAAGTCTTATTTGCACATGCTTAACTTGCATATATGTTCCAGAAATACTCTATGTTGTGTAATTTATTTCAGAGTTCTGAGCTTTAGTTTGTAAAGTATGACATTTGCAGAAATAGTTTCTGGCTTACAACCTAATTCCAACAGGCATACTCAATTTCTGGGAAGCATCAATCATTAGATGATTGTGGGCCACAAGATGCAATGATGAATCTTTTCAAAGGTTTACTTTGAGGGTGAATCCAAAGAACAGACACTCCTTGAATTGCCCTGTAGGTATTATTGTAATGCAATGTTTTTTTTGTTAGACACTATAGCAAAGGTAATTTTTTGAAACTTGTTCTATGATGTTGCTGCTCATGTGTAGCAGTGAGTCTTACCTGATAGAATTAGAAAGTGGTTGAGTATATTTGAGCAGGAGGAAGAGGAAAAGGTGAACCTGGACAAATCTGTCCATCTTGAACAACAAAGAAGTAGCGGTGAATTGAGATGAGAGTGCAGCTTGCAACGCAGCCAGTGTTAGCGGAGTGTCTTGAAGACAAAGCTGCCACTGTCCTAGATCCCAAGCCAATCATCATCATCGTCGGTCTTGACGGTGAGGCCAAAGAGATCAAAGAAACAGCAGGCCAAGGTTGTAGGGGTGGATGATGCAGCAGCCGGTCTCAAACTTGTCGTCGGTGATGGTGATGCTAGCAAGGCAGCCAACCACTCGGCCAAGGCGTTCGAAGGTGTGGACCTGATTCCTATTGAGGGTTGTGAAGAAGATTAATACACTGCCCCCGTGCAAGACCCCCTTCATGCACCTCAAGGGCAAGTACCACCATCCCGCAATGTTATCACACCTGCTCCTAGTCGTCGCCCAATTGGCTGGCTGGATTAATAATATTATTATTTTATTAGGTTTTATAAATATATTACTGTAGAAATTAGACCATCTATATCCAGAATGATGTGTTTTGTATATGGTTTAGAATCCCTCGATAATGTATATCACCCTTCTTTGTAATTCCGTTGCAACGCACGAGCATGTTATTAGTAATTAGATGAGGAAGCAGCTCAGCCAGATAATTTTGAGGAGTACTTCTATATTCTTTGCCAAAACCGTTTAGAGTTTTGTAAGGGAGATTTGAGCTTTGAAGCTGTGGATACATTAGTCTTGGGAGTTACAATTAGATGCTATCTTGTTGAATCTTTAACACATAGTTACCGGATTCACGGCAACCCCCTCCGAACTGCGATTCTGATAGCACGATTTCATTCACGGCAACCCCCTCTCCGAACTGCGATTCTGATAGCGCGATTTGATTCACGGTTCACTGGCGACCTAATTCGCGCCACTAGTCCACTACACACTCCGATTCGTTGGGGATTGGCGAACCCAAGCGAGAACGGGTGAGGAGCAATGGAGTATCGAAGGGGGAAAGAATGCAGGCATCGTCGTCGCCGTTTTCATCTTCGCCCGACCATGTCATCGACGCACCGTTGCTGCCATCAGCGCTCGACCGTCGTCCTGTCGTGGTTGCTGCTAAAGCAGGGTCTCACCTCCTCGCGGTCACCGTTGCCATGGTGGTCTTTGATGTGGAGGAGAAGGGAGACAGCCGTGTCACCCGCGTGGTCTGTTGATGATGAGTGGTGACCGTAGGCGACACTGCAATCGGAGGCAGCGAGGTGTGACGTGTTGGGAGGCTAGAGGCGACGGCATTGGCAGTGGTCTCTCAGCCTCTTAGGGTTAGTAGATGTGAAGCTTAGGCTGGTCGGCCCAACTACCCATGCATCCATCATCTCTTTTTTCAATTCCCTTTCTTTTATGCTATAAAGTTAGGATCCACTGTGGCTGCTCGATCTGTGTTTGGAAAACCATGGCTTCCTGTATTTTTGTTCATTATTTACCATATATTACCCTATCGCGAATCAAAATTACGGTGTTCGCGAACCACATGTCTGATTCATGAACCGAAGAGTGCCCTGAACCATATAAGTGATGAATCAAGCAGTGCCTTGAAGTGATGAATCACAAACAGTGCCTTGCTTATCTAGCCCCATGGAACCTTATTTTTATGAAGTGATGAATCACAAACAGTGCCTTGAACCCCACAAATTGTGAATCTGGTAAGTATGCTTTAACAAAACGTCACGACCATGCATACCCTAATGTAGTGAGTTTATTGAAAATCATCGCTTATCTGTCTCATATTTTTTTTTCAAATCTATCCCCTAAATTGCAAATTTGGTCATATCCCTAACCATATAAAGCATGCAGATGACACCTATTCCCTGTTGTGCCTAGGGAGTGCCAAAACCGACCTACGCCTTAGGAGCTCAGTCGATTGCGTGAGCAGCATGGCCCACCACAGCAAGATGCCTTCCGTGTTACCCAAGTACGGCAGCAAGGAACTATTGACACTTGCTCGCCCGCTCCCACACTCACCCACCTATTCCTGTGTCCGCTCACCCTGCCATGGCGCCGGCCAAATTCTATGCTTTTCGAGGCCAGAAGAGGATAGATATAGTCTACCGCATCGGGCTAGATAAGCAATGATTTCATATTATTAGACACAAAAAGATCCTAGATAGATGTCGTCACCTATTCCAGAATGAAAATTCAAATATATTGGAAGGGAATGAAATATGATGTGATGGGGATCAACGACTGATGTAGCCTATGGACTGCTGGAAATTTAAAACCAACGGAGAATGTGTGGGAGTCATGCATGAACTCTTTGCACTCGCCAAACTTGGAAACGTTGAAAACGCTAATCAAGGAAGAGACTAGCACATAACTATACTTTTTTGCAACCTCCAATCTTCTCATCATTTGATCCTTCCCACCGCCTCGTTAGACCTCTGTTCCACTCTTCCTCGAGCATATGATGACTAGAAGACAATCTCTCTCAAACAAGCACAACAAGGCAATTATTCAAACAAAATTCCCAAATACCCTAGCTAAGTAGCTATAGAGCTAGGCGGCTAGCTAGAGCTCAGCTTTTGAAGGGCAAAGCTAAAGCAAAGGTGTCACAACTTATGAAGGAGACATATAGGAGTATAGAAGCTAGTAAGTAGCAGTATTGAGAGGCAAAGAAACCTTAACTACTTGTAGTACTATAGAAGACAGCGCCAGGGAACAGCATCATCACCACCATTGAACAGCAACAAGAAAGAAGGAAAGGAAGAAAGAATGAATGGCAAGAAGCTAAGGAAGAGAGAGTGGAGTAGTATCGATTAAGCCACTATCCCCAGGCACCAAACGAACTGTCAGATTTTTTATTTTTAATCATTGCTCCTGGCTTGTCCCAGCTTTATAGCCGACCTGACCTGTACCAGATGGCTGCTGCTATGCCTAAAGAAACAGTGAGGTGAGAACCATCATATCAATTTATGCGTCAATGAGATCGATCGAAGCAGCTAAGAATTTAGAGCTAATGACTAAATAAGCGAGAGAAGGAAGACATAGATGGTGTGATCGATCGAAGACAATGGAGTGACATTGATCTAAGGCGATGAGGTGGCATGGCAGGCCATTTGATCACCTCTGGTGGCCGTGGAAGAAAGAAGCGCCGCCGAAAGCGCCGAACGGGCCAGGCGTCGGGTACGGGTCCATCACCACAGCTGATGACGACACGGCCCCGTCACGCTGCCTCCTTCGCCGCCCGCCGCGGCCGTGCTGGGGGATGACCCCTCGCCGGCTTGGCGGAGTCGGCCGGCAAGGGAGGGGTCCTGGCCGACGTCGTGAAGGATGCCCTTGAAGACGTGGCCGCCGATGCTGACCGTGGTCTGGTACGCCACCTCGGCGTCGGCCTCGTCGACCGGGCCGAGCCGCACGCACCGGAACACCGCCTCCGAGCTCACCTCCCGCGGGAATCTCTCGCCCGCCATCATCTGCAGCTGTTCCCCTAATCAACCAAACACGCGCGCGTATGAAGCTGTCGCTCGTGAAGTCGTGAGTTGTACACAAAAGGTAAGAGTAGCCAGCGGAGTGCAGTACTACCTGAGGAAGTGGTGGTGGGCGTGGTGGAGATGGCCTGGCCGGCGTCGCGCGGGCGCTTGGAGGGATCGCCTGAGACGGGGGCGGCGACGGAGAGCCGCTGCTGTCTCTCGCGGCGCTTTGCGGCGGGGACCCAGGTGGACTTGACGTGGGTGGGGCAGTCGAGGCCGCGGCTCTTGCAGCAGGTGCGGCAGCGCATGTGGGCACAGTCCTTCTTGGCCTGGTTGCCGCAGTCCTGGCAGCTGATGGTGCCTGAGCCGGCGCCGGACCCCCTGGGGCCGCGAGACGACGACCCGGAGGCCACGGGGTCATCGGCGAAGCGGATGATGTTGGGGGCGTAGAACGGGTGCTCGTGCTGCTGCTGCCATAGCTGGAAGCCGCCGCGGGACGTGGCGGTGTAGAGGAAGCCGGCGGAGGAGTCGGAGGGGTTGACGGGGGGTTGGTGGCGGTCGTCGCGGCCGCGGCTGTGGCCTCCTCTGCCTAGAGGGAAGCCCGCCATGGGCCCAGATCCATAGATCGCAGCTGTGTCAGCCGGTCGGTCGCTACAGCCGAGTCTGAGCGGCGGCCGGCGGCATGTCTCAAAATTTTCAGCTCTCTTTCCGCGGCCTGCGCTGCGCTGCGCGGCTGCTCCCGAAAAGCTACTAGTAGTCGTGCTGTGGATGGGACGGGACTAGCGTGTGTGTAATTGTAATCGTGGTCGGTTAGATTTTTGGCTTGTCTGCGCGCGCGTACGGTGGCGAGAGGAGGGCAGGGGTGCAGCCAGCTTTTTCGCTGGTGAGTGACGAAGGCCTGAAGATAAAAAGGCGTTGCTAGGGATACAACGTCCGATCCGAGATTTTTTTTTCCAAACGTGTTATGTAATATATTTCTATAACGTGTACAATAACTTTAATCACCATATGCAATATTTTTTGTATTAGATATTTCTATTGTTATCCTATATTTTTATTACACACGGTGATTTTAATAGTTACACGTATAATTTCACATCGCACGTTCAGTTACTAGGTCATTCAGAGATTAAAAAAAAGATGGCGAGACGGAGTTAAGAGGAGGAGGGGACAGAGGGCCTGCCACGCCGCCAACGAGCCTGCACGCTCCCAAAGTCCCCATTTATTTCCTTGCCTCGCCGTCTTTCTCTCTATCACGCGCGTAGGAATCATTCTTTGCACACGCGACTGTTGCAGAAACGAGTGAAAAAGTGAGGGGTGGTGCACCTACGAATCCAACACGGCTAGGGTTGATAACGAGATGGCTCCACTCGGCTCACCGAAACTCATCAGTAAGTAGGGCTCGGCACGTTAAGCAAATCAGTAGTAAATGTCTGCTCGATCGGCTCAGCTTTGTACGTAGGCTCCATAATTAGATCTTGGTCCATCGTAGACAGACCGCGGAGGGGGCATGCAGGACGAGGCGAATGACGGCACGGCAGGACGAGGCCGAGGGCCGAACCGGACGCCGGCGATTTTCCATGCAGCGGCTCCGCATGCACGGTGGGGGATTGCGCTTGTACCATGCCTGTGCCTCGAAAGGATCAGGAACTGCTAGGTTTATAGCAGTCTCAACTCTTCATCTCAGCTGATGTCTATAAAATTAATTACGCTGTCAACTAAACAAAAATCTGATATAGCATAGGAATTAAGGAAGGGAGAGAAGGAAAAACAAAGAAACCGTGTCTCATGCAAGAAACTGGGTCGGCGCGGGCACCAAGACGCAAGAAACGGGCAAAATCGGGGTTGGACGTTTCTGTACGCTGATCAAGCTGTGTTTGTGGTGTATGCATTGGTTTATTGCTCTCTCTCTCTCCTCTAGACACTGCTCATGGAAATCATGGGTTGGGAATGCCCTTATAGTTAAATCTGGTCACACATGCAGTTAGATATGTTTTATGAGTTAGACGTCTATTTGGTTCATAGCCGCACCTGTAGAAAGATTCTTTTCTTGTTATCCAGGTTTATTTTACTAGCTAAAATGTGGCTTTAATTTTGATAACTTAACCTTAGACAAATTTAGCAAAAAAACTATGGTGGCTTGCTTACAACACAAGCATGTGTCAAAGCTCTTAGTGAGCCAAGCTGGCTGGCTCATAACTTTGAAGGTCTATTTGGGAGAGTCGTAACTTTTTTGAAAATAATTTTTGGTTTTTTAGGCTAAAGAGTAGTTGTAACTTTTTTGAGAGATTGTTTGGCAAATAGCTAATTTCTCTCCACAATAAGTTGTAAAAACATATGTCATCCTGCTTTTAGCTGTTGCTAGTTATATGTGGCTTCTAACTTATACCAGAAGTCGCTTAAAAGCTAGGTTTACTGAGGTTTTCGAAAATCGAAGTTGGCTTCAAGCCCCGTTCCCCAAACAGGGCGAGCTTTTTCTGCAACAAGGCAAAAGGAGTGGAATAACTAACCAACTGATACTACAGATACAAAGACAATTTTGGAGCGTAGGAAAATCGAGTGACTTTTGGATGGAAGCTACCGGGAATTTTTGTATGAAGCTTGTTTTGGGTTGAAGGTGTTGTATATCGGTCCAGCTCAACGGTCGGATGGTGTGGACATTTTATTTAAATGAAACTTATTAATGGAAAGCTAGTCTACGTGGCCTATTAGCTAATTTAGTCATATATTACTTATTCTATTGAAAGTCACCTCGCCTCCCCTCATATGAGGAGGGGCAGGGATAGTATATTATATAAAATCTGAGGGACAAAAAGATCAATAAAGAGATAAGGCTAAGACTACATCTTCTATGTTCTTATCTACTTTTAGTTCTTACTAGTGGAAGGATCTACTGGTAATTTCACAAAAAAAAACCAGGCGTCGAGCGCCTGGCACGCTGAAACGCAAGCTCACCGAACGCCAAAGACCACGCTGATGATCGGACGGAAAAATTGGGCGAAAGCGCGGAGGATCGAACACGCGACCTCTCGCTTCGCGCAAGACGCGCCTAGATCACAAGGCTTGCGGCTGTTTGTGGCTAATCACCACGAGAAATTACTTAAGCCTGACAACCGCGTTAAAAAAGCAGGCGACATGGCTCAACGATCTTCACGCCGCATTTAACGGCGTCCGTTTTTTCTGTTCGCGTGGCGTGCGGCAGGACGCTGCGTTTTTTTGTGACTGACACGACGCCAAAGCGGTGACGCGACACGGCGAGAGCCCGGAAACCTTCCCAAGTTTATATACGGTAGTATATTATTTGCAAGTTGAGAGCTTCGTCCGTTAGCATGCAACCGTGAGTATACAACAGAAGTAATGTTTAAATGAGAATAATCCTTCATCTACATTTAAAAAAAATAGATATATATAGCGAATAAAGTAAACAGGACTAGTTGTTATACAGCTCTAATCTTATGATCTGAAATAGGAGAAAAAATTTACATACCATTGAAAAGTATCTCGATCCCTAAAATGACACTGCGAAACAGAGACTTCCTTATCGTCCGCTGTTGACTGTTATTGAAAAATCTTACTCTGACTAAATTCTCAGAGTTAAGCCATGACAACGCTGTACAAAGACAATTTTGCCCTCGCACTCTCTAAGAATCTCCCATACATACATGGCCGATATGTCAGATCCTTCCCTCCCTGCCTGCAACATGCGGCCCACATGTCAGCCTTCTCTTCCTCTACTCTTTTCCTCTGTCTTCGTTTTCGTCCGATCTCTCTCCTCTATCCTTCCTTCCTGCCTTCACTCTCTCTCTCACTCACTGTGACAATGACCGGAGGTGGTCACCGGCGCTGTCATCTCGCCCTCGCAAACGGAGGTCTGGCCCGGCCGGCAATTTCCTTTCTACGTACACAACAAAATTAAGCGGACAAGTAAAATGCAAGAAACTAGGCTCGGCGGTGAGGAAAATTACTGACACTTCGCCGCCGGGATCCAGTACACGCGCGGTGGTCAAGACTCGACCCACGCATGGATTAGGATTAGCTAGCAGGCCAGCACGGCGGGCGTCCTCAAGAAAAAATGTTGAGCAGCACCGGCTCAATCCCTCTCACCTTGCAGCCGGTCGTGGTCACGGACTCGTCCGAGCTCATGAACGGTGTCCCCTGCTGCAGCGAACGACGGGGCTGATGCCCCAGCTTTCCTCATCCACTTCGCCGTGGAGAAGGTCGACCACACGCCGGTGCACTTGGGGAGGCCGTAGAGGTCCTCGGCTCCTCGCCGAAGCCACATCCCCCGCCGACTTACGTGGTTAGTTTGTTAAGAGTCAACTTAGTTTGGTAGTGTTTCTTAAGCCGTGTGTTATTCTATTTATATTTCAACTTATAATATTAAATAGTGAAATGAAGGGGGAAAAGGCACTACTAGGCAGTTAGCTGCGCTACGCCAAAGCTCTCATGTTCATCTTTTTGTGTATATTAAAGAAGAAAGTTATTAAAGAAGAAAGTTATACGTGAGTTTTCTCTATAGTCTGGGCTAACAATTGGTACCAGAGCGGTGTTGTGCAGCGCATAGCAATGGATCGAGCGAAGCCACATTCTGAAGGCAAGCTCAAGAGCACAGTAGTGCAGCGTTGAGAGGAGCCGATGGCGGTGCATCAGGCCTCAGCTATGGCAACACGTGAATACGGGATCCAATAGTGCATCAGGTGCAGTTGCACAGCAAGCACACAACAGGGTGCTCAAGTGGTGCGACGACGTGTGCACAGCTGGTGCAACGACCAACACATTGAGTAATGATGCAGCTTTGTAATGAGGAGCCTACACGGCGGTCGAAAGCAAGATGGGTTGCGCATTGTCAAGGTGAAAGCATTGCGTTGGCGCTAGTCAATGCCATGTTTGTCTGTGTCGTGTAAATTGTGTCCACAAGCAGCTACGTGAGTTCTTACAAGTGTGTGCTCACGTACGTAAGATGTGTTCGCTGTTTTGAGTCGAGTTCATGGTAAATTAGTTCGAGACGTTGAGAAGATGCGTTGGCCATCCTAAGTCGAGCCCATGTTAGATGAGTCTAGAATGTTGAGAATATGTGTTCGTCATCCTAAGTCGAGTAAGTAGAGTTGAGTTCAGTGTGCTGAGGAGATGTATTCGCCATTTTTGAGTCTAGTCTGAGACATTGTAGAGATGTGTTCACTATCTTATATTGAGTATGAGTTGGCTAAATTACAGTTGAGACTGATTGCCTCAACGTGTAAGAGTCAGCGTGTAAGATTAGGGGTAGAATGTGGGAAATAATCTTGGCTATGTTAGTTGAGTTAGTTTGTTTGTTAGAATCAATTTAGTTTGTTGGTAGTTCTTAAGCCCTTATCTTAGTTGATTTATATTTCAATGAACAGTGAAAGGGGGGGACCAACTCTAAGCAGTTAGTGGCGCTGCGCCAAAGCTCTCGTGTTCATCTTTTTACGTGTGTATCAAAGAAGGAAACTATGTGTGAGTTTTTTCTAGAGTCTAGGCCAACATGTGGAGCCTCTGTACAGCTCTACCACATAATGGTACAACACTATTATTTCATCTAAGCCGGTTCCTAACTTATCAGAAAAAGATCGATTGTGATAAATGACTCGGTGAGGGTGTAATAATTTAGTGAAGAATCATCACAATCGGTTCTCACGGTTCTAATATGAGAACCGATTGTGATGTGCATGTTCATATCGTAATCGGTTCTAATCGGTTCTTACCTAAAAACCGATTACGATGTGCTGTGATAATCGGTTCTAACATGAGAACTAATTGTAGTGATTTACCTTACTAGGTTATTTATACCGCTGGGTTAAACTCTCCTCTGTTGCTATTCTAGAGGCAAAAAAACAACCATTGCCTAAAAAAACACTACATAGTCTAGTTGGAAAGCAATACTTGGATGAGAAATTATGAAATCTTCGAGGATATTTGTTAAGAGGGTATAGTTGAAACCCTAACTTAAGGAGATATATTATCGCATTCGGTTTCTAGTTGGAATAATTAAATTATGTACTATTCTTTAGTTGTTCCTTCTATAAACCTGTACAATAAGCCTCACACCGCGTACTTTAAGAAACCAGCGAGGTACAAACTAACGTATATAACAGTATAGTAGTACTACAGGGTCGATGCTTCTTTGATGCGAATCCACCTTTCGGCGAGAGAGCGTAAATTCACATTCATAAAACCGCGACAGCACGGTAAGCAGCAGCCAATGAAAATTACTCCTCCTGTAAGCAGTAGTAACATGTCGTAATGTCTTGCCTGTACCCCTAAACATCCGGCCGATGAAATTATGAAACCGTATAGGTATCGCGGTGTTTACTTCACGGGCTGACGATCTCTTGTCGAACATTCATGCCGTCGTCCTCCCCTCCTCTCGATCTCCACTGGCCGGACGTGTGGCGCTGAGGAGGCAGCCGCGCGTGAACCACAGCTTTTCCCGGTCGATCGACGAACCGTCCTTGATCGTCCTGCATTCGGAGGGTTTCCAGGCTTAATTTCAGTCAGCGACACTCAAAACACCAGATTACAAGCCGTCGTGTTCTGTCGAGACCGAAAGTTATGCTCAGGTTTACAAAACTGACTTTGAAAATATCGTTCGAAAATCGAAATTCAAAAATAAAAAATATCAAATCGAAAATCATTAAAAATCGTCGGTAACCAAAGGATTAAGAATTCAGCCGGTTTTTTACCCAAAATCGACCGACCAATTGGCGGGTGTTGACCACTACGGCGTTGCCACACAATTTTAATCTAAAACCGGTTGATTTGATCAAAAACTGGTCGGTTTTAACTGAAAATCGAACAGTTTTACATCGTATAATTTTTAAAAATTTAAATTAAATTGATTTATCAATCAATTTTAAATATCGAACGGTTTTTAATCTGCCGTTTTCGTACTGTTTTAGTTGGTTTTATGGTTGTGGCGCTGCAGTTTCCATCAGGTCGGTCTTTTCAGATCTTTCTGAGAGGAGAGGAGAGGAGAGTTCTCTACCAAACCTTTGTAATGTTGTTGGTGCATTAATTAATTCTGACGCGATTGGACCGACGCGAGGAGACGGGTGCAGGGTGCTGACTTCTGTCCCATCTCATCCCGGTGCTTAACCACTGATCTATTCGTTCCGTACTCTCATTAGTCCAACTTTCGGATACCGGCATAGATCTCAAAATACAACTTTGCCTATTTATTTTCGTTACAGTATGCTAATAAAATTATAATATTTTGAAAGTATCTTTCAAAATAAATCCGCACGTTGAGTTCATAGTTTAGAATATTTGACTGAGTGTATCCCAAAATGATTTCTTGTTGTCATCAGAGCCAGTACGCACTAGTATTGTTTGGATTATACGAATTAGGGAGTACAAGGGTTAGTTTGTTTGTCTTTAATTTTAGATTCTGGCTTCAAAAGCATAAATAAAAAATAAGTAGTTTATTTCTAAAATCCGAATCTCACAATTTAGCCTATCTATATACACTAGAATCCACAATCCACTTCATATGTGTTTTTGAATTCCAGCTTTTAAAAAATCTGCTTCTTTACGTCCACAATCCAGAATCAATTTTTAAAAAATTCAAAACTAAAACAAACAAACCCTAAGATGCACAACACGCACTACACTCATTACAAATGCACACACAAGTGTGAGCGTTCTATAGACATGCCTAGAAATTATCAAAGGCACCAAATATCTTACAAAGTGTTGGCGATATATATATATATATATATATATATATATATATATATATATATATATATATATATATATATATATATGAAAATGATTCTATACTCTTGGGTGTATGTACTCCCACTTCTAATATACTGTTTAAATAATGTTGTTATACCTTTTTATCCTTTTGAGTATCTTGTAATATACCGATTATAACATACTCCAAAGTGAGTTTTATGAAAAATTTCATTAAAATCCACCATTTATAACATAATTTGTTTACATATTCCTTATACATATGGAAAATAGTATATAGCAAAAAAAAGGGTCCGATGAAATTTTTTAATCATATTGTATTGAAGTATCTTAGAATTATTACTGGAGTATACCGAAAGTGATAAAGGAGTATAAAGCATTTATTTAAGTGGTATATTAGAGGTGGAAGTATGTAATCCCAGGAGTACAGGAAAGTGTGTGTGTGTGTGCGTGTGTATATATATATATATATATATATATATATATATATATATATATACGACATATCTGAATACGAACCCGTACGCCTAGCCAGCTGACTGTAGGCCAGATTTTAGAATGGATTTATAACTGGCAGGACATGATAAAGGCGATCTAGTAGAGATCAATCGGCATGACGTTGTACGTACGTACACACTCGAATTGCTGGCCTCATCTCGTTACCTGCGATTGCGAATGGAAGCAGGAAGTCATCCACCCCGGTTTGTAGGGCGAGCAACATTGGGTTGGGCTCGACGTACGTCGACTTCGGTTCTCGCAAATCTGTGAAATACAATTATGTTCCAACTGGTCGTAAACCCGCACGCCTGCATGGCAAGCAATTCTATGTATGTAAAATATTAATTTGGTTGTTAAAAGCATATACTCTATTTGTTTCTAAATAGATGATGTTTTAAAATTGCGCGCTTCAACTAAGGTACATACACTACACCATGACACCTAGTAAATACCTGGATTTTCAGATCGGATACGGGTACCGGATAATACTAAAAATCGGGTATCCGGTTCATGGCCCAAGCTGTTCGCTGTTGCCCGACCCATTGGCATTAGGGGAAAAAAAAAGTAGGAAGCTCTAAACCCTCCACTCCCTAATCTTCCCCACTCCCCAATCAGCTAGAGCCAGTCCCCACAGCCGCCATCTCACGAAGTCACGATCTCCATTCTCCCGAGTCCCGACTCGATCCCCGGCCGCCGGCGACTCGCGCACCAGACCCAAAGACACCCGCCACCGTCCATAGCCACCATCTCCCGCGCTGCCGGCAGCTGCAGCTCCGGATCCGCCTCCCCCCAGCAGCTCTCGCCGCCACTCGTAGCTCCGTCGCCCCGCAGATCTCGGCTCCGCCACGGCTTCGCTCCGCCGTCTCGGCGCAGCCCCTGCCCAGCTCAGACCTCGGCCACTGGGCGGTGCGTGGCGGCGGTGGAAAGTCTGTCGTCGAATGAACTGCGACTCGATCCCGGCGGAGCCCTTCACTCGAGCGCGGATCCTCGGCGAGTTCCTCAAGCGAGAAAAGCCTCTCGTCCAACGACCAAAGACCGGATCACGGTATCTATCCTGCTCTAGCACCTCCCTTTACTTCCTAATTTTTTATATACACAACAACAACAATTCCTTTTGTCCCAAATAGGTTAGGGTATAATTTTATATTTTTCGTAATTTTTTAGTGCGTGTGATGCGGCTTCCTGCCAAGGTTTAAAGCCCAGTTGTGGTTTGGTGTTAGCAGCTTGTAAATTGTTGTGCAGGTAATCTTGTGACACATATGACAGTCAGACAATATAGTTGGGTCCTCTCACTAATTCTTGATTAAATTGGCATGACAAACAATGGTTTTGTTTGGTTTCTCGCATGTTATTTCTGCACCAAATTCAAATGCTATCTCACACAAGCACATGCTCATGCAATTTTTAATCTCTATGAAAGAAACAGAAAATGGATGCATTTTTGCATTTTGTTCAAGTGGGAAATTCATAAGTGAAAACCTTCAGTTACCACACAAATATGTGGAATTTTATCTCAGGGAAATTTGTTTGACATTTTAATCGTTCCATGACACTGATGGAGTGGATTGTCGAATGCACGCGTTACAATATTCGGTGACGTGTACCCTTTGCCAGCTGAACAACAGATTCATATTTAGCTGCCTTTGTTGTTTCTTGTTTAATATTGCAATCAGCTTAGTAAATATTTCTATTATTCTTGTACTACATCATGTAGAGGTGTCACATAGTTTACTATTGCCATGTCCGACCGTAGTTGTAGTAGCATCCTTTGAGTTGTGTGTTTGCTGCCTTATGGATCAAGATGTGCTCTATTATGCAATGACTATGATTCATGTTTCTTTTCTTTGTTGGATTGGAATTACGATTTCTTGTGTTTGTTGGACATGGTTCTGTCGATTATTTGTGCGCTTTCGGTATCAAATTGGAATATATGCCTTCTTTCTTGTGGGCCGATTAAGTCAAATCTTGTTAACAGCATCTAAAATGCTTTGATCATCCATGCTCGTCTTGCGTGCGGCATACATGTTGTTGAAGAAAGTGAATATCTTTCCCGCAAAAAAGGTGCATGTTTTTTTAAATTTCAGTAAGTCTACTAGAGAAAGTTTGGGATGCAATACAAGGTGCCAAGGCATTAACAAAGAATCAACCTTGGGGAGCTTCTCAAGGTGCCTGTAATCCTCACTTCATTTATCTTCGATGAGATACAATTGCAGCTCTCTTGCTTTTCTACGAAAGAAAGAAGTTCTTGTAAGACTTGGGTTTATGTTATCTTCTAGGTTCTTTTCCGTACATGTGAAGAATTTGACTTTTCAGCTTCATGGTTATTATGCTACGTAGCTTTTTCCATCATACAAGTCAAGCTCTATCTCATATAAGTTCATCTTCCTCTACTTATTGGGTATTTAGTGTCGGCAGACAAAAGTCCTAGTTTGTTTTTGTGGTTCTTTGTTGCACATATTTATGATTGTTTTGCTTTATGCAAGTGTTGGCATGCATAGATAATTATAAATGCTGGTTACATAATTAATTATTCTTCCCTTTAGTCGTAGAATTATTCAATTATTCAAACTGGGTAGCATTGTTGTATTTATTATGTTGAAACTTTTAAGCTTGCATAATTCTAGATAAAATATTATACTTTGGTGTCCTATGATTAAAGATCATATTTCCTTTTTGCAGATAAAGTTGGAAGACCATAGCAAGTTGGAAGACCCATGTCAAGTTGGAAAAAATCTTTCAAAGATGTTATTTGTTTTAAGAATTAAGTTTGATGTATTACAAGTGATCATTTTGGGTTATATCAATTCACATACTTATTTAAACTTTTGGACAAAGATGGCTAGCTATTTTGATGTTTTTATCGTGGCCCTAAATATACTGCCAATGACTGTACTGTTGCAAGCTATCACTATGGATGTGGCTACTCTATTTTGATGTCTTAGATGTTTTTACTGTGGCCCTAAATATACTGCTAATGAATGTAATGCTGAATGTGCTGTTCGGGCTACTCTATTTTGTTGTCCTGGTTATAATGTTGCATAATGTCATCATGGTTGAGGCTACTATATTTTTGTGAATGAAAGTATAAAAGTACCATGATTGTTCTAATAGTTCAAGCTAATTATTGAATTTTATTTTTTTTAAATCGGGATAAAGCATACTATCGAACTATCTGTCGGTAAAAGTGTGGATTGCCAACACACAATCTGTCGGCAATTATATGTCTGTCGGTAATTATATGTCTGTCGGTAATAACTATATCCGACGGCAAAATTATGTCTGTCGGCAATAAGGCTATATGTGGAGTCAGCTAGTCTGTCGGTAATACCTAGTCGGTCGGCAAAAGTCTTTGCCGACTGGACTTTAACCTTCAGAGGGATGTCTGTCGCTAAATGTATTGCCGACAGACTATGTGACACTGCATGTAGCTTTTGCCAACAGACCGTCTGTTACAACAAAGGTGCTGTGGTGTAGTGATATAGAAATGATCAAATTATCCTTCACTACTATAGAAATGTCTATATTAGACGCTTCATCGTAGACGGTTCTAAAAAATCGTCTATGTTATAGATAACCACAAACGGTTTTCCAACGCGACCATCTAAGTTTTGAAAACACTGATATAACAGACGGTTCGTGAATAGAACCGTATGTGATAAATACTTCACAGACAGGTCTATCAACGAATCGTCTGAGATATCAATTTATTACAGATAGTTCTACCAATGAACCGTCTGCAATATGACTGCGATCACTATATAAACATACTGAGATTCCTCATGCAGACCTTAGCACCTAGCGCATTTCACCTCCCCCAACCCTAGCCCCCAGCATCCTCCCTCTTGGCGACCTCCTTTTTCGAGACCTCCCTCTCGACAACCTCTTCCCCGGCCTCCTCCCCCCCCCAGCTCGTACTCTGTTTAATTCAGTGAATCCCTGTGTCCTTGTGGAACCTTAATATGGATGATTGCTAAAATAGTAAACTCTTATACTCTTTTTTTGTATTTGCGACTATTGTTTATATGGTTTGTAATATATGCATGGTTTGTAATATACAAAGGTATTGAAATTCTCATCGCCACTACTTTGATCATTTCGAACATCCTTAGTAGTAAATTCCTTTCAAATCTATTTTATACAAAACATTGAAGTTCTCATTGCCACTATGTACTTTGACCAATCCATTATTTTGATATGCGAGAACATCATTTTGTTTCTGATCTAAATTAATTGATAAGATTGAAATCTGATTTGGTAAGATAGACAATAATGACAAATTACAAGTTATTGAATCTGTTAGCACAACACTTATTATTAAGGATCGTAAGACAAATACAAAGTTAGAAGGAGCCAAAGCTGAGCATATAGAGGTAATATAAAGGTTATGGTATTTAATTTGATACGGTTACTAACAATATACCAAGATACACCATTTTCACAATAACATGATCGCTTTTATAGGGATTAAGAGATATGACTAGAAATTAATCGGTTATTGGTATCAAACAAATGGGCATTATGTTGTAGTTTTGGAACTTTAACAAGAATCTAAAAGCCTCTGTTGTGCAAGCCTCTGTTGTGAAAGTTATAGCACATATAAGAGCAGATATATCAAATAATGTTGATTCCGAACACCATGTTGCCTTCATACCTCAAGAGCACAGTGTTAGCTACAGATTGAAATGCCATGAAACGCCAAAAACTGTGACCAGCAACAAGTAAAGAACATACCTGATTGTTTAGTTCACGTCCATGATATGTTTTTTCTAACTCTTTTGGCAGAATTTCCATGTTTAGTATCTGTTATTCGAAATTTTCTTTTCCTTTGATATTTTTATAATGATATTTACAAGACGCAATCAGTTATAGATTTTGCAATTGAATATCAAAATATTCTAGATGCATCGAGGTAACATCTTGGTTGGTTGGATGGATAGGCTAGTTGTAATCAAGGTTTTGAATTTCAGTTTGAAATTTTTAGATAAAATTTGAATTTCCAGATAAAATTTGACCAAAATTTAAATTTTCAGACAAAATTTGATTTTTTGATAAAATTTTAGCACAATTTGACCAAAAATTAAATTTAACCGAGTACACTTCAGCGAAATTTGAATTTGACAGAGTACACCTCTTCATGCAAAAAAAATAGATGGGTCCGTCCAACCTTTTTTTGGGATGGCTCTATCCAGTATCTTAAAGAATATTTTAAAAAACTGGATAATCATATCCCATCCAATCACTCATCCAAACAATTGGATGACTCCAAATCCGTGGATGGCCATATTCCATCTACTTTCATCCACCCAACCAAATGCCACCTAAGTGGGTTGAGGCACTCTGTACTTATTTTTCAAAAATTCTTATCATAGGCGGTTTTAGGTAAAAACCATCAGTAATGACTACCATTCACATCACTGACGGTTTTTAGCTAAAAGTTTCAGTGACGAGAATTCATATTACTCACAGTTTTATCCAAAAAACAGTTAGTGATATGAGTTCTTATCACTGACGGTTTTTACTAAAAAATCATTAGTGATGTGAATAATAGTCATCACTGACGGTTCTTAGTTGTTCTTAGTTAAAACCATCTCTAATGAGGCTTACATCACTTACGGTTTTAGCTGAAAACCGTCAGTGATATCAAAGATAGTTATCTCGTATGTTTTTGGTTAAAACTATAAGTGATGATTAATGATTAATATAAGCCTTTTGTAGTGGTGACTGTGCATACAACTATTGCAACTCTAGTTTTAAATTTAGCTCTAATAAAAATATTAAGATCAGAGGGAGCAGGAGTATTTTACTTCTACCACCAGTGTGCATGACGACAAAGTATCATGCTCCCAGAGATCAAACAATGTACCGGGTGCCTAGCTTGATCGATTCTTCGCACTACTACTGATCGCCTCATCGCGACCCCCATCATCGCCGGTAGGTCCGAGCGGCGATGATAATATCATCACTTGCCGGTTCCAAATTCAACCGGCGGATAATATTATCACCGCCGGTTCAAACTTCAATCGGCGGTGATAAGATTAGTTTCAATTTCTCGCAGCAATGGAGGTAATATCATTGCGGTTTAATAGAGAACCGCGGTGATAAGAAGATATTACTTGCCGGTTTACATGTAGAACCGGTAGTGATTTATTATTGCGGTTCTATAGTAAAACCGGCGTGATAAGACCATTTTCACTACCGGTTTTACTATAGAACCGGCGGTGATATTATCTTGTTCTCGATATTAGTTCGATGTAACATAATAAATATTGTAATTTATCTCGCATGAACATATGAAAGCATAATTAGTTAAAAAACAGAGCATATGAAAGCATAATTAGTTAAAAAACAGAACATATGAAAGCAAATTTGTAATTTGCGGGATATGTATTAATTAAAATAACATTTACAAAGCATATTTTGTTCACATTACATATTTAGTTGTAATTATAATAGTCTAATGGCGCGAAGCCCTATATCCAAAACTCGTAAATCGTAGTCATCCTCCTCCTCCTCCTCCTCCTCGTCGCCGAGGCTGCCGCTTGATGTGCGGCGGTGCTCGTCCTCTTTCTCATCCGAATCCGATTCGGTGGCGGAGTTAGTCTTGCCCCAACGCCGCGATTCCTCGCCGCCGTCGGCTGTAAATCGTCCTCCTCCTCCTTTGCCTCCTCTTCCTCCTCCTCCGCCTCCACCTCCTCCTCCTTCTCCTCCTCCTTCAGAGCGACGGATCGGTGGGGCTCACCAACACGTGCACGCTTCTTAGGGGTGCCATTGTTGCAACAAAAGTGGATTGTGTGGGGCCGCAACAAGTGGATTGTGTGGATTGTGACAAGAGTGGATTGGATGCAACAATCTTGGCATTATATAGAGGCGAGAATGGGAAGAACAGCGATTGGCGAGAGAATGTGAAGCATAGCGGTTGGCGCCGGCGAGAAACGAGCAAGCGCGACGGTTGGTGGCGCGCGAGTTGAACGTTGAATATCACTGCCGGTTTGTATTACCAACCGGCAGTGATAACTGACTATCACTGCCGGTTAATACCTATAGCCGGCAGTGATATATTACTGCCGGTTTAATTTATAGCCGGCAGTGATATTTAAATTTTACTGCCGGTTCATATATTCAACCGGCAGTGATATGTATTTTCCCGCGCAACGCAATTTTCCCCGCGTAGTATGACCTTATCACTGCCGGTTCTGCACAGAACCGGCAGTGATAAGGTATTTTCCCGCGTAATATGACCTTATCACTGCCGGTTGTTGGCGAGCGGCGATGATAAGCTATTTATATAGCGATCTTCACGGACAAGCGCATTTCCCGGTAAAGCGAAGAGAGGCGCTCTTTGCTCGGTGTATTTTTCCGGAGAGGTCTCTTTAAAATTTGGTGTCGATATTTTGTTCATATTTTTCATCGAATCGACATCTTCTCCGACGAGCAAATCAAAGAGGAGTCTGTATTATCTTGGGGAGTTCTTTGCTTGAAAAATTGTATTAATTAAAATTTTTCGAGGTTCTTGACTTGATGTATGTTATATATGTCGTAAAATTTTACTTTCTGAGTGCTATAGATGTTGATAATTGCTTATTATGCAGGTGTGAGCAGGTTTATGTCGATCTTGCTCAAATTAAGATCTAGCTAAATTATTGAATAAATTATAATTCACGATTTTTAATAGTAAAGGATTGCTAGATGATCAATTATAAATAGTGAGAATTGCTAGTTGAATATTTAAATAATGGGAAATGGTAGATGGATTTTGCAATAATAAAAGTTGGAACATAAATAATTATTTAGAAATATATCCTTATATTCAATTATATGCTTGTTAATTTGTTGTAGATTAATTTAATTTAATAGCTAGCGCTACATAACAAAATGAAATGAAGAAATCTTCTAAATAAGTAAAAAATGCTAGATGGATATTTAAATAGTGAAAAAGGTTTGATGTATTATATAGGCAAAATTGCTAGATGTATTTGTAAAACTAATCATTTACAATTATATATTGTTATTTGCATAAATTCATATCCATTTTAGTGATGTAGTGGATGTTTAAGTAATAAAATTGCTAGATGGACAATTATGCATAATTGTAATTAATTTAATTAATGAAAATTTGTTATATGGATTTGTAATAGTAAAGGATTGCTAGATGATCAATTATAAATAGTGAGAATTGCTAGTTGAATATTTAAATAATGGGAAATGGTAGATGGATTTTGCAATAATGAAAGTTGGAACATAAATAATTATTTAGAAATATATCCTTATATTCAATTATATGCTTGTTAATTTGTTGTAGATTAATTTAATTTAATAGCTAGCGCTACATAACAAAATGAAATGAAGAAATCTTCTAAATAAGTAAAAAATGCTAGATGGATATTTAAATAGTGAAAAGGTTTGATGTATTATATAGGCAAAATTGCTAGATGTATTTGTAAAACTAATCATTTACAATTATATATTGTTATTTGCATAAATTCATATCCATTTTAGTGATGTAGTGGATGTTTAAGTAATAAAATTGCTAGATGGACAATTATGCATAATTGTAATTAATTTAATTAATGAAAATTTGTTATATGGATTTGTAATAGTAAAGGATTGCTAGATGATCAATTATAAATAGTGAGAATTGCTAGTTGAATATTTAAATAATGGGAAATGGTAGATGGATTTTGCAATAATGAAAGTTGGAACATAAATAATTATTTAGAAATATATCCTTATATTCAATTATATGCTTGTTAATTTGTTGTAGATTAATTTAATTTAATAGCTAGCGCTACATAACAAAATGAAATGAAGAAATCTTCTAAATAAGTAAAAAATGCTAGATGGATATTTAAATAGTGAAAAAGGTTTGATGTATTATATAGGCAAAATTGCTAGATGTATTTGTAAAACTAATCATTTACAATTA
This sequence comes from Guadua angustifolia, assembly GCA_036346375.1. Lineage (NCBI taxonomy): Eukaryota > Viridiplantae > Streptophyta > Magnoliopsida > Poales > Poaceae > Guadua > Guadua angustifolia. The sequence continues at coordinate 40,860,944 of CM070514.1, forward strand.
TATATTGTTATTTGCATAAATTCATATCCATTTTAGTGATGTAGTGGATGTTTAAGTAATAAAATTGCTAGATGGACAATTATGCATAATTGTAATTAATTTAATTAATGAAAATTTGTTATATCCATTTTAGTGATGTAGTGGATGTTTAAGTAATGTAGTTTGATATAATTAATCGTAGATGGACCGAAGGTGGATGTATGACACGGACCGTCGTGGTGCGAGTTCTTTAATGGTGTGACTTGTTTTTACGAATGCGGTTGCGGCACAAGTCAAGAAACCTAGCGGACTATATGTGTTGTCCATGCGTTGATTGCAAAAATGAGAAGATGTTTTGTAACATAGAGTCGATCGTGCACACTTGCTTCAAGGGGTTTCAAGGTGGCTATACTGTTGGATGAGCACGGTGAAGATGATATTATACATGAAGGGCAAAACATTGATGAAGATGATATTGTTCATGAAGGGCAACACATTGATGGAGATGATGGAGACAACGATATGGCGGTGGAAGATGCGTTCGTTGATACCCACGAAGATGATCTAGATCAAATCTTTGCGTGATGGGGAGGGACTTCACGAGTGAAAGGGAGTTTCAAAAGTTCCAACGTATGGTAGAAGACTCTATAACGCCATTGTACCCGGCCGCAAGGAGGAGCACAAAGTCGCATACCGTGCTTTCACTCTCGCAGCTTGAAGGCAAGCAATGGTTGGTCCGATAAGAGCTTTCTTGGTGTTATGTCTCTTGGGGACTTGCTTCCAGAGGGTAACGTGTTGCCTTCAACTACGTGCGTGCCAAGCGGGTTATCCGCCTGTTGGGACTGGAAGTACAAAGAATACACGCATGTCCAAACGATTGCATATTGTATCGCAATGAGTTTGCAGACATGGATGCCTGTGTTGTTTGCAAAGCAAAGCGGTATAAGAACATTTATTTATATCGAGAACGAAGATGTCGGGGTGAGGCGTAAGAAGAAGAGGTGTCCCCGTAAGGTGGTGTGGTATTTCCCTATAATCCCCCGTCTGAAGCGATTGTTTGCGAACAAAAGGCATGCCCAATTGCTACGATGGCACGCCGAAGAGCGTAAGAAGGATGGAATGCTCAGACACCCTGCTGATTCTGTGCAATGGAGGAACATCGACAGAAAATATAAGAAGCGCTTTGCATATGATGTGAGGAATATAAGGTTCGGGTTGAGTACAGATGGGATGAATCCTTTTGGCAACATGAGTAGTCGTCACAAAGACTTGGCGGTGACTTTATGCATCTACAACCTTCCTCCTTGGCTTTGCATGAAGCGAAAGTACATTATGATGCCACTATTGATCCAAGGGCCGAACAACTTGCAATGATATCGATGTGTACCTCAAACCATTGGTTGAAGATCTTCTAATATTGTGGACCGATGGTGTACAGGTATGGGATGAGTATAAAAGAGAAAACTTTATCCTACGGGCATTATTGTTTGTAACCATTAATGATTATCCTGCTCTTGGCAACCTGTCGGGCCAGACGACAAAAGGCTTCAACGGATGCGTCCCAAAGGCTCGGATGATACTGACTAGCCGGGTCAAGAACAAATTAAAAATGGCTTACATGCGGCATCGTAGGTTCCTCCGTAAGGATCACCCATACCGCAATAATAAGAGAGCTTTTGACGGGACAAAGGAGACTGCATTAGCTCCGAAGAATCAGACTGGGAAACAGATATTTGCCGCCAGAAGGACCTTACAATTATTCACGGAAGGGAGCCGGAAGACATCTATTCCGACTTCCGGGATAAGGCTCCTTTGTGGAAAAAGAAATCAATATTTTGGATCCTACCTTATTGGCAAGACACGGAAGTTCGACCGCAATCGACGTCATGCACATAGAGAAGAACGTGTGTGATAGCTTGCTTGGTATCTTCTTGGACATACCGCAAAACGAAAGATACACTTCAAGCAAGGATGGACCTCGAAGATATGAAACGAGGAAGGAGCGCATCATGAAGAAATGGATCAGAGCAAAAAGTACCTTCCCGCACTGCTACACTTTGAGCAAGAAAGAAAAATTAGCGTTTGCGAATGCTTGCACGGAATCAAAGTTCCGTCTCGTTACTCTGCTAACATAAAGAGACTAGTCTCAATGAAAGACTTAAAGTTAATTGGTATGAAGTCTCACGATTGCCACGTGATGATGACACAGATGCTTCCAATTGCAATTAGGGGTTCGCGGAGAAAGTCCGAGACCCAATTATCAAGTTGTGTTCATTCTTCAACGCGATTTCACGAAGGCCATCGATCCATTAATACTAGACAAGCTGCAGAAGACGTGGTTCACACTGCATGCGTGCTTGAGATGTGTTTCCTCCATCTTTTTTGATATTATGGTCCATCTCATTGTTCACATTGTGAAAGAGATCTGAATTCTTGGTCCGTATTTCTACATCGGATGTACCCTTCGAGAGATTCATGGGGTTATAAAGAAATATGTTCAGAATGTAAATCGACCGGAAGGTGCATTGCCGATGGTGGGGAACCGAAGAGGTCATTGAGTTCTGCGTCGATTATATGGATCTCAAACCGATTGGTGTGCTGTATCTCGGCATGAGGGAAGGCTACAGGAAAAGGGACACTAGGCGAGAAATCAATGCGTACTAGCAATCTAGTGCATTTACACAAGCACATTTCGCAGCTTTTGGGACAATCGGTTGTGGTGGCCCCATATGTCGACATGCACAAGAACGTGCTATCCAAAACAAACCCGTGGAGGTCGAGGGTTGGCTCGCGAGAGAGCACAGAGATAATTTCGGCGATTGGTTGTGTAGACACATGATGCGTACGGAGACAGACTGCACTCAGTTGAAATTGTTGGCTCAGGGACCGTCAACTACAATTCGGACATTCCAAGGATATGACATAAATGGTTTTATATTTTATACAAGAGCGCAAGATAAAAAGAGCACCAATCAAAATAGCGGTATCCGTATAGATGCCTATGACAACAATGGAAATAGGCAAACTTACTACGATTCATAGAAGAGATTTGGGAGCTTGACTATGGTCCTTTGAAGGTCCCTCTCTTCGGTGCCAATGGGTCGACTTCGTGGCGTGAATATCGACAAGTCACGGCATCACTACCGTGGACCTCAAACTCGTCGGATCTGAGAGAAGAACCATTCGTACTTGCTAATTACATTACACAAATCTTCTTTATGGCGATTCGGCTAACAAGGAGCGCCACGTGGTTATTCAAGGAAAAAGAAGGATTGTCGGAGTTGAGAATGTTGTCGACGAGGAAGAGTACAACCAATTCGATGAGCTTCCCCCTTTTGGAGAGGACGTTGACCTAAGTACCATGGAAGAGCGGATGTGAAGCTACATACATACGCCGCGATCATAACGAAGGTCGAGTCGTAGCTTAGTTGTAGTAATGAAATGTATGCTTTCTTTTGTATGAACGACATGTTTATTTTCTCATATGTAACAATTAATGTAATATATGCAATAATGGAAATTGAGGTTATGCTTTCTTTTTATCAAATTGAAAGTTTTACTGCATTTGGATTTTTGTGATTTTGAATGCACTTGAATTTGTTCGAATTTGACAACATTTGTTGTTCAATTTGACAGCATTATTTGATTTTAGAAATATTAAAACAATTAAAAAGTTAGCAATCTGATTTTCATATGAACGGGTAACTAGATTTAAACTGAAACTTTCATAAGTAACTAGGAAAATGGCAATGATGTTCACTTCCTTTCTGTGCTAGTAGATCATGCTACTGCTGCAATCCAACTAAGAAAAGTTTCCAAAAATTCTGAAAAAAATCATGGATGTACATCTCATCTTACCCCATGTACATATAAAATTTCATGATCAAATTCATCCTATATTAAGAGTAATAAAAAAGACAAATTTTAACAGAACATGGGCAAAGAGCTTATCACTGCCGGTTGTACAACGGACCGGCAATAATATTCCACTATCACTTGCCGGTTGTACAATGGACCGGCAGTAGTATTCCACTATCACTTGCCGGTTGTACAATGGCCGGCGATAGTATTCCACTATCACTTGCCGGTTGTACAATGGCGGCGAAGATATATATCCTTCTTAGGTTGGTATGACCAACCGGCGATATTCTCCGCTATAAATAGAAACGCGCCTTCCTCTCATTTAGCTTAGCCCTAGCTGCGCCCTCCTCTCACTTTTACAGCCGCTGCCGCCTCTGAGCTCCCCGACGCCGCCGCGCTGGACCACCGCCGTCGGTTCGCGTCGAGCTCCCGCCGCCGCCTCGACTTCGAACGCCGTCGCCTCGGTACTCCCGCCGTCGCCTCGACTCGGGTCGCTCTCGCCTCGAACACGCCGCCGTCGCCTCCCCACCGTCGCCTTCACCTCCACGCCGTCTCCCCACCGTCGCCTCGACCTCCCCACCGTCTCCCCGCCGTCGTGTCGACCTCCCCGCGTCTCCCGGCCGTGGTACACCTCTTGCGAAATTATGACAGAGGCCCGAATGTTCAATGTTGCTTGATGTCCCCGCCGTCGCCTCGGTACTGCTCTTGCGATGTGTGAATGTGCATGTGCAGATGTGAATGTGCGATGTGAATGTGAATGTGATTGTGAATGTGCAGATGTGAATGTGCAGATGAATGCTAAGGGCGATCAATTCGTTTGGCTTGGGGACCTAACATGTGGGGTATAGTGTTCATGAGGATTTGGGATTGAAATAGACAATTTGTGACACATCTTTATTTTTTACATGGGCAATCTACATCTTTGGTATTCAAAAACTGCATGCTTGATTGGCAATGTTAATGCTTCACCGTAAAAAGGTAGTTATTCTTGCTTATTGATATATGGCTTTCTTCATTGTGCTTCCATTAATATGTTAATGCTTCACAAGAAAAAACGTGGCTCATTATGACTGTTACGCATAACACAACACTTACCCGTAATTTGTGTTGATTTACCATACTTGTGTTGTGTATTGAGCAAATTCATTGAAATAAAGGAGGCACGAGAACACCTTTGTGCAATATGGTTTCATTCTTATATGATAAGAGTAGGAAGTAACGTGGTCAACTATGATAGATTGCATAATATCATGATGTGCAAACTTCACTTCGGTTCATTTTAGTCAACTATGATAGATTGCATAATATCATTTTAGTTGCATGTAGCCTCTATACTTGTAGCTACTACTTATGTTAATGTGATGTTTCAACAGGATCATATAATCTTTTAAACTTATAGGAGTAAATGGCTTGATAGAAGCATATACTTCCATTGTTGTGTACACCAAATTTTTGTTTAAATATTGTTTGTGGTTTGTTAATCATTTAGTTTTTGGGCATTTGTGTTTGATCTTTTGGTTAACTCTCTTGATATATTAATCTGAATTAATTTACTTACCGAAATTAATCAATAACTAAGGTAAGGTTGTCACAAATTAGTCTATTACTCGTCCCTTGTGGCGAGGAGGGCCTTTGGGCAACCCGACATCCGAGAACACTCAAATTAAACAAGTTGAGCTTTATGCTAGTTGCCTTGTGAATTCACATCTGCACATGTGCTATTTTGATCATTTTCTCTGTGGTTATTTATATTGCAGCCAAAAGTAAACTTCAATTTGGTGCTTTGTATAACTTCTTGTAAGATGTATACATGTGTTGTAAATATTTGTTTAAGAAAGATGTATACATGTGTTGTAAATATTTGTTTTGTGCCACTAATTGTAATAGTAAGTAGTTGTAGTTCATTTAGTTAATAGTTGTGCCACTAATTGTAATAGTAAGCGGTTGTATGAAATTTCAAGATTCATTATATACGATAATTACAAAAAAGAAAAAGTCGACAAGTTTATAGAGTTTAAACTTGCTAGAATTTTCTCTTGTTTGTAACTCTCGATATATAATGAATTTGATCTAATTTTATGTGTATGTATATTTTGTTGACCAAAAATGTATGTGTTTAAAAAAATAAGCCCTGCAAGTTCAAAAGCATGGATGTCACGAGAGTGTCAATCCAACTTTTCCAATGAAAAATTTCATGTTCTATATTCATAGAACATGAAATTTTTCATGAGTTGAGACACGCAGACTCCATGATCAATGAAGAAGAGGAGCGGAGGAAACCTATAGACAAGTGGTACGTTTTAGAAGACACCAACCAAGTCCCAAGTCCATTTCAAGCGCTCCTCATATCTCCTCATGGCTTCCTTCTCCAACTTTTCAATGACGCCTCGTGACATCCATGCTTCTTGAACTTGCAGGGCTTATTTTTTTAAAATCATTTTAGTGTGGAATATATTCTTAAGAATATATGAATTTTTTCATATTATTTTTTCATTTCGAGATGTATATGTATCATGTGATTTTTTTCTCATGTATAAGTATCATTTTAAAGTTACATGTGCATATTTTGGATTGTTAGGAATGGCCTCGAATCGGGGACAAGTGCGAGAGGAGTTCGCCCTCGAATGTAGACGGTAGGAGTGGGTAGCCCAAGTGGCTACTTGGACCTCTGACAGATATTGATATGGAGCAACCCGACGCCACGACCATGGACCAAACCGACGCCCTGCTATGGGCCAAGTGTCGACGCCATCGCATGGACCAAGCCGACGCGACTAACATGGGCGAGGTAAAGTATTAGTACGTTGTGAATCCCAAAATATTGTAGGGTCATACGACTAATAACAAGATCAATTGTAGGCTCAAGCGTCGGGTGAACAAAGCCGTGGCAGTCGTGGGTCTTAACAAGATGCCGAAGGCGTTCACAACATACTCTAGCTCTCGGAAGTCGGGAACTGCTATACCCGAGTCGGCGTTGGCGCCAGACAGACGACTGCATGAGTACTTGCTAGGGATAACGTGCCCATCATCTATAGATCATGGACCGCCGAAGGTGATCGATGGGTTGTTCCCGATGACTGAAGGAATCGCTATGGGGCAAGCTAAAACAAGTATTCCATTTCCCCAAGGGTCGAGTTGGTTGCAAAGAAACGTGCACTAGGTATCATGTGCACATCTTTGGAAGAATTGGAAGACTCAAATGAATAAGACCTTTGTGAAGAAGAATGTCACGCCAAATTTTAACATGTTTCCAAAGATAAGAGAATTTTGGAAGGACTTTGTGGAGTCTGAATTTCAAGAAGCCAGATAAAGGAGTCGGAAGAACAAGGCAAGCGCGATAAGAATATCCACCCTCACACACTAGGCAATCGTGGCTATGTGAAGAAAATACTGCGTGGGATAGGCGCGAACAAGAGCTAACCCTCAAGGGCGTTACTCTGCGACGGCGAGTTCATCGCACGATCAAAGCACTTTGGTTGCTTGGGAGGGGGACTGTCTCGAAGATGGCAGCTTGAGCTTGGAGCGATAGAGCCCGGAGGTGTCCTGAAAATATCGGATGCTCACGTGGAGTCTTCCAAGGGCTTTTCATCCCACGAAGGAGAATGATGAGCCGATCTGTTGCCCTGGTAACAGAGAGCATCTGGGCGCACCCGAGGAGTTGGTTTGGTGCCGTGGAAAGAAGGCTTCCCGGATGACGCTTATGTACAAGCGGCCAAAAGAATAGGAGAATATGAACTACAAAGTCAAATACAAGATCTTTGTGTCAAGAGCGTTAGAGGAAGAGAGAGCGAAGCCGATCAAGTTGTGGAGCAAGCGAGAAAAAGCTCTCGACCACGACCGCCACTCGATGACAGCCCTCCGAACCTCGATCCACGGTGTTCTTAAGAGCAACAAGCAGCGTCATAACGATTCCGGAGAGCATCGACTCCATTTTCCATGGATGACATCACGAACCGACACCGTGCAAGCTGCATTTGTCCGCACATGGCATTACCATCAAGGTGGTGATGGCGGGGCTTGGCCATGTGCCTCTCGCGAGTTCTCCTTGCCGCCGCCTAATACATTTGGGATTCTCCAGGTCGAAGTAAACAGTGTAGTCCGACAATATCGCAAAATGGAGGTAGAGATTCTGGCGAGGACGGAAAAAACAAACTTGGAGAAAACGTGCATGGCTTTCTCGCGTGGCGCAAGAGCTTGATTATGTTCGGCTCGGACGATGAGGCCGATAACGACGACGATGATGATGAGCCGCACTCTCCACGCAGACTGCCGCCACGAAAAGTGCAACTCCTCCGCGGCACCGGTTAGGACAAGTCCAACTCCTCATGGCACCATCCACAAAAGGACCAACTCCTCCGCCGGCACCACCAGAAAAGTCCAAGTCCTCCGCCGCACCATCCGAAAAAGTCCAACTCCTCCTCGGCACCGGCCAGAAAAGTCCAACTCCTCGGTAGGCACATAAGAAGAGTCGAACATCGGCACCATCTCGAAGTCCGCATCGTCTTGTACCAAATCTCGGTCATCTGTGAAGGCGGCCTGACCTCGTAAGAAATTACCGCCGATATGATGAAGAAGAACGCAAAGAGCAAACGAAGGCCGAGGTAACATCTCACTTCCAAAAGGTGCCATCACCCGAGAAGACTAAAGTCGATGCTAATCGCAGGAGTTTTTCTTGAGTATGGCAAAAGCCAAAGAGACAGGCGGGCTTCAACCTTCGAAATGTCGGACTACGGCGCATCTCGAAAGCAAAACTTGAAGATGGCTAGTCTTGAGCGTCGATGTCGCAAGCTCAAAAAGATCTTCTTGAACAACGTCGTAATTACGACCTAGGTCTAAGCCGAAGTACATTAAGGGCAACCGATGGCTCCCCAAAAGATTTAGAGAACCTAACAACAAAATTGCGGCGCGTCCATCAAGATATTACATGCAGCGAGGCCAAGAGGGTATGTGGGCGATCGATGAAATACAAAGATTCGGATTTTCACAATGGGGATGGCATGTTCAGTTAGAGTTCTGCGAATTGTATATGTTGTACTTAGGCGGATGCTCGGGCGCCACCTTTGGTCGACTGTGGACTTTGTAAGTCTCTATTTATATTATTGTATATTCTTCTACCGCTCAATCAGATGTCTAACTTCTTTTTACATATGTAGAATGGAATACGATTATGTGCAAAAAAAGAGATGGAGATTTAGGATTTCTCGATCCGGGGCTTGTCAACGAGACACTCGTCCGTGATAACCCAAAGTTTGTTGAAGAGTATTTATTTAAGACTTTCTTCAAGCCGAGAAAGAAAACCTCCGTATTTGTACCCTATAACTTTCAAGACGTATTACCCTACTTCTAATATTGTTTTACTATTTTTGCGTGACACGGTGTGGGACTAATAGGTCAGTGTGAACATATATGTCTAGTTATCATTTGGGTCCTCCTCGTCATCGAGTTAGAAGCTAGCGTGGTTTATGTCTTGGACTCGTTGAGAAAAGATCTTCGTGAGTATGAACATAATTTTTGGAAGATGATGAGCAGTAAACTCGATCGTTATGTTATTGCTCTAGTAATATTTTATTCTATTGTATTTAAGGTTAATTACTATTTAAAATCATTCACAGCAGATTCACACAGATTGCAAGAAAGGTGGTCCGATCTTCCCTACAGACAACTTTCAATGTAATAACAGACTTTCCATGCATGAGACAGACCGTGGAAATAGTTTATCGCATACTACGTATGTACAAATTTACATGCAATTGTCACGAAGAGTGTCGGCTATAACGAAGACATGGTATATAATTACACATTCATGCCTACTTTTCTTTCATTTAACATCTATCATCATTAATTAAATTTCTCTTTTCTTCAATAACAAATACTCCAAGTGAGAACCAATCGATTCTCACGAAAGAAATTTTAGCAATTCAAGAGCATATCGCCGGATTCATTGTGAACATGTCATCGATCCAAAGGGCGAGTTCCACTGACAAAGCTTCGATCTAAAGTGAGCGAGATGTACTCACACTACATTTGTGAATGACTATTAATTGTAAAAACTAAATATTGTGATGCTTTAATATATTTTAATTATGATCTAACGACGCTTCATATACTATATATTTGAAGGCAACATATCATGTGCATACAGCCTTCCTGTGTACACATCGTGCACACCAACTAATAAAAGTCACGAAAACTACGAAAAAATTTGTAGATGTACTTCATAGATTACTCTACCTATGTATAAAATTAATTCAAATTCAATACATATGAGGACTTACAAAAACTCTTTTTTGTAAGTTTTTGTAAGTCCTCATATGTATTGAATTTGAACCTGCAATTTTATACATAGGTAGAGTAATCTATGAAGTACATCTACAAATTTTTTCAGAATTCGGTTGTCACTGCCGGTTCATCCAGGAACCGGCAGTGATATACACAGATCACTGTCGGTTCTTCGTATAAGCCGGCAGAGATATACATATATCACTGCCGGATTCTATTTTGAACCGGCAGAGATAGTCGAGTATCACTGCCGGATTCTAGTGTAAACCGGCAGAGATAGTCGAATATCACTGCCGGTTGTATAATGAACCGGCAGTGATATCTATTATCACTGCTGGTTCCTATGCCGGCAGTGATAACCCCGAGTATCACTGCCGACCAATCACTGCCGGCGTCCATAACCGGCAGTAATGGCGTGGACGAACCAGCAGTGATGACCTATTCTGTAGTAGTGTGGTTCTTCTTTAGTCTTTACAATGTTTGCATGCATGTGCGTTTTGGCTTTGTTTAATCTGGCAATGACAGCCGGAGAGAATTCCTGTAGCTGCTATATTTATATACAAGCACACACTGAACTGCAAATAACATAGGTAGATCTAGAGATTCTACCGCAGCTAAACAACGCTACACGCGTACGTGAAAGAAAGGTTGATGTCCTTCTCTTTTTTAGACTCCCAGTGTTTTTGGAGCACTAGTTGAATAGTTTTTTGGCACATATCTGTAACTTTTCTAATGTTTAGGTATTTCGCTCAATATTGTTGTGTGACACTATTTCAACGCTCAAATCTTACGTGTATCTTAAAGTTGTGTGCTACATCGCACACTACATTGTTCCTACGTACTGTTCGATTCAGATCCAATAAAAAAAATACATGGAGTAAAAGCATTGAACAAGCCATATCATATGGAACTTGTTACGATATATTTTCAAGACATACAAAGACTAAGCAAAATCTATCTCTATGTTACATTTAACAAAAATCCAAAATAATTCAGAAAAGATGGAAGTTCATATTAAGATCATGGTTCCAAATAAAATTTTTATTTTTCCTATTTTTGAATTTTCTGGGACGTTACATTTGACCATAAATATGAATGTATCTAAACATAAATGTGGTATCCATTTTTGTTGTCACCATCACACAATGTTCGCTTTTTTCATCTAGCCAATTATATATATAGTATAATTACATGAGACACCATGGTGTCTGAGCACTATGAAACAGGACACCATGATTTCAAATGCATCAATTCAAGCCAAATTTGGGTCTAATTTTTGAAAATTTCAATTTTACGGTATATAGCCGTCTATAACAATTCAAATGAAACGCATACCTTTGAAAAAAATATACTCGAATTCAAATTTTTTGAATGAATTTAGATTACATGCTTTGCTGATTTACACATATAATCAACACATACCTATAATCAAACTACCATAAAAATGCAATTCTGTTTTGAATTTCAGTTCAAACTTGTTTGAACTAGTTATTAAACTAGTTAAACTCAATATCCACAAAAATACAAACTTTTTTTCTATGATACATAAGGGAAATACATGTTTTAGATCGTGGCGCACAGGTACCATAGTGTCTCAAATAATTACTCCCTCCACTTAAGTTTATAAGGCTTATTTTTTTAATGGTCTTATCTATAAATATAGGATGTATTTCATATTTCAATGTAAAATTAGTATGATATTCTCTCTATACCTCTAATTAATATCCATATTTACTTTATATTCTCTACATGCATGCATTGAGCATAGTGCTTAGTGATAATAATTATGAGTAATCTAGTCATTTTAAATGTTTTTTGGTGTATGTGCCAAGAAGAAATACCACATTAAAATTCATTTACATATTACTTACCACATTTGCTGGGAAATTTATTGGTTTGGTGGAAGTGTCCTGTATATTCATTCTCCTGGTCAGAACAATGTACAACTCGAGCTGCAAATTGCAAATAGAACAAAGTGAAGTACTAGAACACTGTAATTTAGGGGCAAAAGAAAGATTCAGTTCCACTGTTTACTAAACAGGCCCCTGCAGATATATGATCATCTTTATATTATTCATGGGTTAACTAGAATACTGGTAGCATAGCCACAGGTATAGAGAGAACTGACAGGGCAGTAGTATCTGCAGCAACTGGGTTTGGGCAAGCAGGCCGGCGGCAGCTGGTCTGATTCAGATAGAAAAGGGGCGCGTATAGTAGTAGCTAGGGAGTAGTTGCCTGCACGCAGAGATGCATGGTACGTACTACGTGCATGCATTTGCTGTGTTTGGCGTACGGCGAAATGCACATATATGTGTGCAGATTCAGCGTTCTCTGCTCGCGTACGTGAACTTGCATGCTGCCAGCGACTGGCCGTGGCCGGCCGGCTGTGTGTGTAGGACTACCTTGCAATGGATGCTTTTGCCGCCTGCACAAAACATACGCTCTGATCAGACATGTGCCGACTGCCGAGCTTAAATGCCCTCTCTGTCTCGCTTTTCATCGGCGCCGAACAGATTGCAGCGGCCGTGTCTACTCCCGTACTCCTCGCATTGACACCGCGGGATTCGTCCCTTTCAAAGGAGCAATCGGGTTGTTTGGCTCACGCCGCTCCCTCGGTTCCTTTTTTTATTATTATTTACCATTTTGATAATGGATGCGATCTTCGATGCACATCTTTGATTTTTTTTTCTTTTTCTAGTGAAATGTCTAAAAACTTATCGAAAGTATGATGATCTCGAAGTACTTTCGATGACGAATCTGCTCATATTATTTTCTTACGATAAATCTAAATATTTTTTTAGTTTTAATGATCAAAGTTTAAAATTTTTGTTTTGCATGTATATAAAAAAATATATGGGCTGCTTAGGGAGCATCTGAGTGTTTTTTTCTTCTAAATAGCACTCAAATTTTGAGCCTTCAGATCTAGATCCAATTGATGGAATTAATTTGCCTCCTCTCCTCACATTTAAGTACTCCATACACAAAAGAAAAAAAGGTGCTCAAAAACAAAAAAAAAACGCTCAAGTGTTATATTTCAGAACGGAGAGATTATACGTATACTTTGCCAATATATGCCAAATTTCAACACAACAAAAAATTCTGGTCATGAAATTCTTGGCCTAAGTTTTAACCAAACTTCGGTAACAAACTGAGCTAATGAGCCAACAAAAGGGGCTTTTACCAATGTTGGCAACAGTTATTAACGCACCAAATGGGCACCGAATAATGCGATGAAAGTGATCACATTTTGGCATACATGGGCTTAGGACAAAACTGCCCTATTCGCATCTAGACTTAGCCGACCGCCCACCAATCCCGCCCATCACCTGCCAACGATCCCTCATCGTCTTCCACCGCAGGTTTCCTGCTAAGTGCTGACCCCATAGATAGGCTCCCGATGAACCTAAACTGTAATCCATGCTGCCGTCAGTTTCTCCACCAACACTAAATAAGAGCAAGTATGATTAAGTCATATCATCTCAGCTTACTATTAGTATATGCACGTCAGTTTTGTCCTATACAGAAGAGAAAAGAGGAGAGAAAGAAAAGAGTCGGCTCTTATTTAATACTCTATCCGATTCACAAAACTCGCCGGTTTAGAATACGTGTAGTCAAACTTTTGAAACTTAAGCTATTTATATCTTTTTAAATATTTAGATTGGATGCATGAAAATCATATGTACAGATTCGTCTCAAAACATATTTTCATAATATTACAACTTTATCATGTTTTTTAAAGATATTACAATAGAGATTGGTGGTCAAAGTTAAATTTTGGGGACTTGTCGATATCTAAAATGACAACTTTTTTGATCGAAGGAAATAGCAAGCATCGCATGGGAACATAGGTGCTATCGCCAACTAAAAGCTGGTGTTGTTTTTGTACAAGCAGCTTTTATTGCATGTTAGTCTTATTGCTTATTCTAGAGACAAGCTTTAAAGATAGTTATAGTATTTTAGGAGTACAAGCTAGCAGTATTAGGGCAGTCTCAACCCATAGTTTCTATAAGCAGTGTCTAGAGAAGAGATAGAGCAATAAACCAATGTATAGTTTCTCAACCCATGTTTTTTATGAGCGGTGTCTAGAGGAGAGAGAGAGAGCAATAAATCAATACATGCACTACAAACACAGCTTAGTCAGCGCGCAGAAACGTCTAACCCCGATTTTGCTCGTTTCTTGCGTCTTGGTGCTTAAGCTTCTTGCATGAGACACGAGTTTTTCCTTCTTCCTTCCTTAATTCATATGCCACATCGATTTTTGCTTAGTTGGCAGCGTAATTAATTCTATGGACACCAGCTGAGGTGGAGGGTTGAGACTGCCCTTACTTACTTTTGATGATATAAATAAGAGATAAAGTGAGTACTTGCTTTAAGTGCTCCCGTGGATTTGGATAGCGTAGCGCTTCTCCTGTAAAATTTTCACAAAACAAATTACTTATTTTTTGTTTTTGCACTTTCGCAGCTTTTTTTAGTTATTTTTCATTTAAGTACCCTATGAAATATGGGCCTAACCCCTAGTCTAGCCTACAGGATGGGATTGAATGGTCTGTAGTACATTGAGCAGTTAAATTGCTGCTACAGCTATTTACTCCACTTGGGAGCATTGGCTGCTTTCTGACAGGAGTACCCTGGCTAAGTGGCGTCTGTACCGCATATGATCCCGTTTTGGGGGTATAATTCCGTGTTAAAGTGGTGCTACCGTTCAAAAGTGTGTATATCAACTGTGTTTACAGTTCCTTAGATATCCGCAGCAAATCTCAGTTAACTTCGACCGTAAAACTGTCGTTAAAGCTTGCTCGGTTCGACCAAACTTATACACGAAACCTTGCGCCAAGGAGTACAACTACATGTTGATGTTAGATTCTCTAGCCGGTAACTACAGCGCGCGGTAGAATCGCGGAGCATAGCAATAGTATTGTAGCAGATCAGTAGATGGCGATGGACGCATGATTAAGGGTCATCGGATCGAGGAGAGGGAATGAAAGAAATGATTAAAGAAAGAAAGGAAGGCACGGGTAGAAGACGACGGAGTACAAGGGAACAAAGGTCTTTATGGGAGGGCTACTGGAAAGTCCGGCTCCCAATAAGGAAGCGGCCTACGGCTAACGCTACGCGCTGCGTCTCGAGCCGTGCGCGCTGTACGACCCGGTTGACTCCCCCCTGCTCGAACGAACGCGGAGCTGATTCCCGCGCTCGCACACCCACGCGCGGAGCGACCACCCGTCCGCCGCACCACGGCACCAGGGGACCTGCGCGGCGCTGCACCTGCGTGAGCGGCGCGGCGCAGGGAACAGTCGCGAATGAAGGGGATTCCAAAGCCGGCGGACGGCGCAAATCCCCACGCCTAACGAACCCAGCGGCGGACCGGAGTTCACGAGCCCGCCAACATCCAATCCTGCCCTACGCCTACTTCTGTTGTGTTGTGTTCCCCCGCGTTGCCCTCTTTTTCTTCTCCTCTTTCTTCCGCGCCTAACGATCGGAAAACAGAAAGAGGGAGGATGAGTCAGTCGGGCCGTGCATGCATTGGAAGACGTGCCGACGATTGATTACGGTGTAATTAACGCTACGGAAACGCTATCCTCCCGTAGGGCACCGCTCATTCGGGTGTGCCCTCCGTCGCCAACCGTCTGGTCGAAATTTCACGGTACACATGGTTCCATTGGACCCAACGAGCAAAATTGAAACAACTCTAGCCTTACTTGTCCATGGAGTACCATAAATGGAGAGCTTATCTATTGCTCTCCCCTCACCTTAGGTCAGGTGCGCCACTTGCTCATTCCGCCTTTCACACTTACTTCCAAAATACTGTAAAACCGGTGAAATCACTAACAGGTGGAAACTACTTCAAACTTAAATATAGTGGCTTACATGGCACAGACGAGTTGTACACTACTAGAGCTGAGGAAGAACTGCGGCACCAACAGGGTTAAGGATGACATATCTAGAGCGGCGAGCTCGTCATGCTAGATCTGACGACGGTGACCTCTGGGGCAGTGGATCTAGCAACGTCGACCTCACGGGTTAGATGGGTGGTACCGACGCCAAGAGCTATGTAGGTAGATACGACGAGAGGTGGTCACTGGTGGGCCTCGTTGGCGCTGAGGGTGATGATGGCAAGGGGAGAGAAGACATGATTAGGTGTTTTATAGGATTTTTGGGTGTGAATTTAGCACGTTGGATTTGGATTTTTGGGTGTGAATCTAGGACGTTGGATTTTCATCCGACAGTCCCAAAATCTAACAAGTTTTGCCCAAAAAATAGTGAAATTTTCTGACCTTAAAGACAATCCTTGGTTAAATAAAATTTTACTACTAGGAAACTTATTTTTTAAGGAGGGTTTCACAGGTGTTCATATTTAACATTCATCTTCTAATCATTGATGTAACGTCCACGCATGATTTTCAACTGGTGGACGACGAGTTATTAAAAATATCAATTTCTTTGGTCATGTTTTTTTTCACATTCATACTTGGCTATTGTGATTTGTAAGGTCTTTACATTATAGAAGTTAACATGATGTCTCTTTTTATCTCATCAGTCAAAATCATTAAATTGTTTGTTGTAAAAAAAATTATGTTTGGTCACATGCATAGATAAAGTTAGACACAAGTTCTGAGATAAATTCACTTAAGCTTTTGTTACTGTGATCTTGCTACAATTGTACTTTCTATTTTTACTATTTTCCGTTTAATATGACATGGATTTCACATGCTATCGAAAACGCTCCACCGCTCATCGGTGGATAACATGGAGACAAAAAAAGAGGAAGGGAGACTGGTTGAGAGAGTGGGGAGAGAGAGGAGGTATTTTTATGGGTCATAATGTTCCTATGGACCCATCATAATGCACATACATTTGACTACAAGACATTTTTATGTTGTACAAAAAACGATGTCAACCACTAAATGCTTGTGTCAATGAGAAATTTAATTTTCATTGTACAATTGGGTCATGTTAGATCATATTACTCTTTTGGAATCCCGTTAAAACACACGAGCACCTTACTAGTTTTGAAACAAATGTGATATTTGCTTACCAGTTACCACACTGAGTATTTGGCATGGGAAACAACCCCCTATATTTCTTTCCTTAAAACTGAAAGAAAATAACATCTCTTGGTCACGCAATTGTGGCATGATAACCCTCTAAAAGCGACATCACCACCCTTCGGTGTGAAGCGAGATGGTAGAAATTGATAAGGGTCAACTTCAGTGGTGCCAACAAAGAGAGAAAAGACTATTGCGGATGATATATATTGGTTGATATTTGTGTAGTCAAATTTTCGAAACTTTAACCATCTGTATCTTTCTAAATATTTAGATTGCATGCATAAAAGTTATATGTATAGATTTATTTTAAAAAGAACTTTTATAATACTATAATTTTATTATATTTTATAAATACATTACAATATAAATTAGCGGTACAAAAAATTAGTTTGGGGAACACGTCCATGATCCATACCCAAACAGCATGTACGTACCGGGGACTGGACGGAGGCACGGAGCACTCGACGAGTTGGACGCAATAATTGTGAACCGGTGAAAATCCTGCCTAGTCGATAGGGAGGCGGTGTTCCCGGTCGCCTGTGACGAACATGTGCACCGTGATTTATCAATCCCGACTCGACACACACAGATAGGCCAGGTCTCCATCGCGACTGGACGGCGAGTGCGTGGTCCTCTCCTCTCCCCCAGCGCCACCGTGATCGTGACGAAACCAACATTTATAACACCCGATCCTTCCGGCCCATGGACTTGTGCTACCATCAGCTCGTCTGTTGGCCTTCTATTCGAGGCAGGATCGTACTGGGCCGTGGCCGTTCTAAAAGCCTTGGTTCTTCTACCTGTTTTGGGCACACAACAAGGGCCATATGATCGGCTCGTTCTCGCTGGTTTGCTCACTTCTACTGTGTTTTTTAGTACAAGACAGCGTATGCAGCCCACTTAGAGTCTTACACTATGTGCATGGCCGTCCTTTACATCAGCTAAGAAAGTAATCGACGGTTCCACAGCTTTAAGAGCATAGGAAGGCGATGCCTTACTTAATATGTGCTTGTATGTGTACTTGTTTTTTTAATTATTCGGGTGACGGGCACTGAGCTCTACCTAAGGATCGCCCTTCCTTGCACACTTCGACTGTGCTTGTGTTGGTGCAATTTCGCTCGACTGGAGCAACCTTGATATTGAGATGTGTATTAGGACCTGCTACAGTGCTTGCACTGAGTAACGGAGAAGGATTGATAAGGACCAAACCAAACGCTGGACAGATTGCCAAAGATTTCGACGACCATTTAATTTCACGATTCCAGCTAGCTACGATCAGGATGACGCTGTCCGAGACGAAAGGCTGATAGGTTGGAGGTAATATAGTATACTATGCACTGATAAACATCAACCAATCAGATCATTTTGAGAATAACTATTTGAATGCACGTCAACTCACGCTCACTCGCACCAGTACGGCCACGTCATCAACAGTGGCGAATTATTGCCCAAACAGTCACAACCTTCACAGCACCGAGTCAACCCGACGTGCATGCAGCCATGCGACCGCGCGCATCAGGCGTCGCCGGCGTAGACGAACTCGCGCACCGCCGCGAACAGCTCCTCGGCCTTCTCCGGCACGAAGAGTTCCGCGGCGTGGAACCCGGCGCCCTCCGTCTTCGCGACGACCTCCACGCCGCGCTCCTGCAGCCACCGGGTGAAGTCTCTCTGCCTGTCGATCAGCGGGTCGCCGTCGCTCCCGGACACCAGGCACCGCGGCAGCCCGATGGCAGCGTCCGGCGCCAACGCTTTCACCGGGTTCGCGAACTCGTGGTCGCGGTCCGCGCCCGCCGGCAGCGCGAGGCTCCAGAGCTTGTCGTTTGCCTCCAGCGGCAGCATGAAGTCGTCCTCCGATTTCGCCTCCGACGGCGTCCGCTCGACGCCGCCGAAGTAAGGCTGGTGCAGCATGAGCCCCCGCACCGCGACGGGGCTCAAGTCAAGGCCCTTGGTCCGGACGCCGGCGTTGAACGCCATGTTCCCGCCGGAGCTGCTGCCCATGACGAAGCACCGAGAGAGGTCGCCGTGCGCGGCGACCCAGGGGTCCGCGGGAGCCGAGTCGCGGAGCCAGAGCATGGCGGCGACGGCGTCGTCGTAGGCGGCGGGCAGTCGGTGCTCGGGAGCGAGGCTGTAGTCAAGGGAGGCGACGATGGCGGGGACGGCCGCCGCCATGGCCTCGCAGGAGGCGTGGTAGAAGGCGGTGTCGGCGGAGAAAACGACGAAGCCCCCGCCGTGGAAGTAGAGGATGACGGGTAACCTGGACGGCGACGGCGGGACGGGGTTGGGGACGTAGAGGCGGAGGAACGTGCCGCGGGAGGCGTCGAGGGGCACGTCCTGGAGACGGCCAGTCCGGCGTCGGAGGCCGGGGCGGTGGGAACGAGGGGGCGCGTGACGGTGCCGTCCGGGTGGACGACGATCTGCATGAAGAGGTTGGTCGATTTGCTCGGGGGCGGGCACGCGGCGGCGTCAACGTCGACGGCCGTGGTGTCCCCCATGGTTATCGCTTGGCTTGCTCTGTTTCTTGCACGCGCGAGGCGAGGCGGCGTTGTGGCGGGCGCGGCGATGGTGGTTGGGAACGGGACGGACAGGCGGGGCGGGGGTTAACGTAGCGACCTCACAGATGTAAGTTTCTTTTTCATGTTAAAAACATATCAAATTTTTGTCAATATATGGCGTGCTTCATCATATATCTCTAATGTAACTATTCCCACTTCAATAATTACATACTCTTTACAACCAGCCAAGTGATCAGTTCGTGAGCCGAGAGTAAAGATCTTTCGTCAAACACCTTCTTTACCAAACATATATGGAAGCAACAATCTAAGTTGCGGGTGGCATGACGGACTGTCTCATGCTTTCTTGGCTAATCTTCTTGAACTTTTCACTTGTTTGTAGCTCAAAAATTTTTTTTTCTAAAACTAACCTCGTATGTTTTTTTTTTTTGCAAATATAGCTTCTGACTCGCAAATCCCGCGTATGAGGAGCGCAGAAAATACAAATCCCGCGTATGGGAGCACGGAAAATACAAATCCCGCGGTAAAAACCACGAGGCAAAAAACCGAATGCCATGAAACCGCAAAGCGGATTACCGAATTCCCACGCCACCGACAATAAATACTGTGCCTCCACTCAGCGATAATCCAAAATAATAAAAAAAAAATTACTATGCTACAGTACCATAGTATTTTTCTAAAATTTTAGATCGGCGCTGAGTAGAGGCCCAACATTAGATAATTCCGCTTTGTGGTGTATTTTCCGCGCTCCCCGTGTGTGGAATTTGTAGGCCAAGGAAATATTTGAAAAAAAAAATCACACAGGGCTAGTTCTAGAAAAAATAATTTCTTTGGAGCTATAAGAGTGAAGAGTTCAGTTTTCTTTGTCATTCGAGAAGAAACAAGCAGGTATGACAATAAACAACCGAGCTTTGATTCCTTGATCATGCAGGAGTACCATTCCATACAGGTATGTGACAGTTACTTAATCGGGTTTGCTATTTGCCTGTCTGCTGTATGGTGAACGCACTGGTTTTAAAATGCAGTGCCATATGTTCATGTCACCGCATTGTTTCTACAGTACAGTTCTGCATTCAGGAAAGATTTGAGCTTGAAAATAGCTTCTGCAGTTGCTCTCCGGGGTCCATGCCAAAGGCTTTCCAGAAAGGGAAAAGCAGTGCGAGATTAACGTCACAAACCTTAATTTATTTGCTTTCTTAGCGCGACCCTCGAGGTTGCATCTGCCTAACCCGCTCTCCAAAATCGCCATTCCTAATGGTATCTGCAGGTAGCGCGTTCATCATCACCTCGTCTTCAGAATTGATGGCATGCCATGCGGCATTTCACCCAGAAAACCGCCCAGGAAAGTCACACACGCACACGAAAAGGGGGAGAAAAAGGAACATTCAGTTATACAACATGTGGATTCAACGTAGCCAACAGATGGGCCAGACACGCGACATGATGCAACTGAATTGATTGAAAAGAACCCGGTTCGCTTGTCAACAAAGATGTGATCAGTACGAGCAAATCAAGGGTGGCAGAATTATATTTGTTCGAACATATCAATCATGGCTTGTTTTAAAATAGATTAAAATAGTGATTCCTGAGATGTGCGTAGTTGACATTGCTCTATTAGTGTGTTGCTTGTGATGTCAAGACACTGGTACGGTTATGCATGTGCCAGACCAGCTAACCTGGAACTGGAACGACCGAACGATTGCATCTATTTGCCTGCAGTGATGAGTTTGGACAGCGAGGAGATCAAACGAATAGTAGGGACGAGGTTGTAATACGTAATTTAATCATTTATTTACTTGACCTACGTCCCAACCGATTGGGACACTGTATACTTTAACTGGTTGGACAGATAAGATCACTTATCTCGAGGTAAATATCTAGAGCCTGTTTGGTAGAGCTCTAGCTCCCAGTTTTACCTGAGATCTAAAAGTTGTAGGCTAAAATAAAGTGAATTAAATTTATATTTTTGTCTAAAATGTAAACAAGATGATCCATCTAAATACTCTTAATGTACTCACAGCTCCAACTTCACAGATCTGGTAGAGCTAGAAATACCTAGTTCCACCAGATCTACGGATCTGATGGAGCTGGAGCCCCACCAAACACAACCCTAGTATGCTAAACAAGTGGTATATAAATACTCCAAATACTTCATCCGTCCAAATTTACATTGTGTTTTTTAATGGTTCTATCTATAAAAATAGGGTGAATTTCATTTTCGAATACAAAATAGCGAGATTTTCTCTTTATGCCCCAAATAAATATCCCATTGTTTTGTGCCTAGTCAAGCACAAAAGGGGGAGAAAGAGATGGGTGGATATGAATAAGATTTGCCTGTACGTGAGTGCTTGTTGGATGGTGCTCGCCTACACCCACACGATGTTTCTCACCTGCACCCTCCTCCTCGCTTCTTGACTACGCCCAGTAGCTTGCAGCCATGGGCAGAGCCAGGATTTCGGGTTAGGGGGGGCCACGTGGACCAACTAAAATTATCGTAGTATCCATAAAAAATATCATAGCAATATCGATGCATTTAAATTTAAAAATAGCATAACCACATGTCCACATAAGAAAAATATGACATATTTTTAGATTAAGAAACTTACATCTCTATTAACTTAAATTTAGTTCTACGACTACTTAGAAAATCATACAAGTCAACAAGTTTATCTGAACTAATTTTTGCTGCTAGTTCTTTTTCAATGTAAACTATCATGCAATGTCGAAGAAAGTCATCTTCTATTTTATTTCGAATGCGGATCTTGACAAGTTTCATAACTAAAAATACTCGCTCTGTGGTTGCTGTTGACACCGGAAGAGTTATAACCAATCGTAACAGCCTATCAACCATTGAATAATGGGAAGTTTTACCTGTTTTATATAGTTCATTTATTAAGTTAGCAAGAGAAATTAAGCATTGCATACATCAAGTTGAGAAAAATGGAATCTTTACCTATTAAGAATGGATTAGATCTTTATTTGCTGTTTGTTAATACTAACTACTATTAATTAATATATACTAAACCTTATTTTGATTAGGGGGGCCATGGCCCCTGCCGGCCCCCCCTTGGCTCCGCCCCTGCTTGCAGCCTCGCCACGCACTTCTCTTTCACGCCTGTCTCATCGCCGACTGGTGGCCCACTACACATCCTCGTGGCTGCGGAGTAGTGTGCAAGAGAGAGGGCATGGCGATTGGACAAGTATGAAGAAGAAATGTGAATATGAACTGTCGACATTTGTTATCGGCAATAATGAAAACGGGGCTAGACGCTGGATCCAAACTCGATGGTAATACAAGACACGAGAATTATACAGGTTCGGACTCTCGCGGAGGAGATAATACCCTAGTCATGTGCACTGAAATTATATGTGGCTAGCTAATTTGCTGATGATATTGCATGTTGATGTTCCCCCATCCCTCCCTTTATATAGCAGAAGAGGGCGGTTACAAAAGAGAGTCCTGGTCGGATACAAAGTGGGGATTATATCTTCTGCACCTATCCGTTTGGTAACGGCTTATATTACAATCGTATCCTACCTAATTCGGATCGGTTGCTATCTTCAAGGCTTCCTTGTTTTTGGCACGTTTTAGCGCACCCCTGGAAGCTTCTATTTCCCTGCAGCCAGCCCAGCCCAGTTTCATTTAGTTGGGCCTCGCAGGTCTGTCTTGCAGATACCTGTGGTGTGCATACTCCACATGAATTAGTCATGTGCCCATGCGTTGTAACAAAAATTCAATTTGCGATAATTTTTTTTGCAAAGAGCACTAACCTTGTGTAAATGATATTGTTCACTCTGAATGTGCAATGATTGAATGTTTAAATCAATTTATCAAAACATATAAATTCCAAACACCAGTTTACAAACTCAAGCTTAAAATTATCTTTAATTCCAGCCACCTAATTGCTCAAATCTAACCCCAACCACGAAGAAACGGAAGCCCCCTGCTAGGGTTTCAATGGGTAAGGCGGCGCAAATCTAGGACGTCGCCGTGGCAAAGAAACCATAAAACTAACAGAATTCGTGTCACCCAATAAGTCGATATAGTAACTGTTGTAGTGCCGGCAATTGCTCCAGCAAGTCCTGAGAATCTAACTCTCTGGTTCTACTATGCCCCTAAAAATAAAGCAGTCCAATGGTAAGTTAAAGCAGCACCAGAAAGATAGTCAATAATTGACAAAAAATATGTAACTTTGGTTATAACCTTTAAAGCTAATTTGATAATAACACCAAATAAGAATGCTAATGTTCATACCTTTTTGGACCCTTGACCTTGTTTGGACAAATGCTCAGCTTCAACATCATACTTCAAGACCCTGAAGCATTTAAGTCTTTCCTCCAAAAATAAACCATATGTATGAACCCATGGAGAATAGTCCCAAGATGGATATAAGTCCATATTAGAAAGATATGAAATTTAGGAAGCAGTACAAAATAACATTATTAAGCTGAACAAGGCAGGAAGTCCAATGCAAATGGGGAAATTCTGACCAATATCCTTGAAGTTTGATTGTTGCAAAACCCGCACACTATGTGTAAAACTAAGAAGCTCTTCACGGAATGTAGGATCACCTTCCCAGAGGAGCCGATGGATCACCACAAGTGTCTTCAGTGCAACCTGCATAGTGCATGAAAATTCATGTTAAATTAATTGCTCCTAAGATAATGGACAGATGAAGACTTCTAAAAAGAAGCATAACACTACAAATATCACCAAAAGAACAATTCAAGAACTCAAAAATAATTATGAGGTTATTGCTGCTAGAGTAGTTGCAAGAAAACAACAGTGGAGCAAAACATGATTGTGCATAATTCCAATTCAAATATACTGAATTCACCAATCAAATAAGTCAATAAGACCTAATTCAAAGTAAGCATTTCGTACGAGAAAACAACATCACAGGATTGAGGAACAAGCTTTAGGACAACAGACAGCCAACAAAATGGAGGAATCATAGTCTTATAGATGGCCAATCAATAACTGTCAGAATCAATAAAACTAACCAGAGAAAATACAGAAATTCCTTGTATAGAGATGATAAGAATCTTAATCAATCGTCTGCTCAAGCTAGGTTTCAACTCACAACGTCAAGGTGCCAGCTGATTCAGCTATGTACACTGACAATAGTTAGCAAATTTTAATTGGCGCATCGCACTGCAATAAAGATTCTAACTATTAAATTATCAGAGACACCAGTGTAAATAATTATGGGAATAAAAAAGTAAAGAAATTGACATTCTAAGTAGAGACTGATTCTAGGAATAAACAGCAAGGACATGTTGCAGCTTGAATATGATGTTATCTCAGGGCTCTAGGCATGGTGATTACAAAGTTGTATTCACTGTTTTACGCATCACTAAATATAGAACTAAGAAGAAAAGAGTTAGTCATGTACTACATTTAATTCTATAGGCTGATTAATTGTTACATTTATAGGGATTAGGAATACTTCACAAATTTCAACATTGCAACAAGCCAATTATCTAACAACTGCACAAATTTCAACTTTGCAACAAGCCAAGATGGATCCAACCGCCGTGGAGCAGTAGAGCTAGGACTTGGATCCGTGATGGCAGGGTTAGGGAGGGCCGAATCAGCAATGAGCAGCTGCCCCGCCGGGTCTCCTCCCTGAAGAACATCTCCAGCTTGCGGGGAGAGCCGCGAGGTGAGTAGATCGGGCTCATAGTGCTTGTGTGGGGAGAGCCACGAGGTGAGAAGTCGGGAGATGTGGTTTGTGACATGGAGTGATGGTGGGGGGCGGAGTTGGTTTGCGCCGTCGAGCAGATCGAGAGGAATGGAGGGGTCTAGACTCTAGAAGTTTGTGCCACCAAGCAAATCAAGAGGAATGGAGGAAGAGCTGGTCTGATGGGGGCGGAGCGATCAAGAACCGATGTTTTTGTTCGGTGGTCAGTTCGGGGTTTTTTTTACGGTGGTCAGGGTTTTTTTAGACGTGGGTTGGGGTGGAGAACGTACCACTACCACCAATTTCTCTACTACTTCTAATTTCCGCTTGGTGGCAGCGCTCTGTTCTCCTTCCCCCCCCCCCCCCCGCGCGTGGGCGTCGCTCACTTTCCCCCCACGCCCCCGAAATCCCTTTTTAGAGATCCCCGCAAAGTCCCCGTCGCGATCGTCGCTCTGCCCCCTACCCCCTCCTTCGCGTAATCCTCTCCCGCCCCGTGCAATCATCGCTCCAGCTCCCCTACCTTTGCACAATCCTGCGAAATCCCTGCCCGCCCCATCGCAATCGTCGCTCCAGCCCCCACCCCTGCCTCCACGCAATCCCCGCTCCGCCACCTCCCGATCCCAATCCCGATCTGCCCCCACCCGTGTCGTGCTCCGACGATCACTCCAGATCTGCCCCCCTTCTCTGACCATGGCCCACTCCCTCCCCCTCGTTGGTCGTGATGTGTGTCTCCGAATCTCGATCTGCTCCATCCGTACCGCACTCCCTCCCCCTTGCCGGCCGCACGGATTCCCCTCCCGATAGCCGCCCGGATCTGGCCATCTCCGCCGTTATGCGTGTCTCCCCAAAGATAAGTATCTTCTCACCTATTCTTCTCTGTTGGTTCATCCCAGCTGTTTTTTTGGTGGTTTGTTTCTCCATTGGTTCGTTGGTCAAAACCACGCAGGGGCCCTAACAAGGCGTCGCTCCATCACCAGCGCGGTTGTGGGTCACCGTGTACTTCTTCTTCTCGCCAATCGCATCAATAGGTACAAACAATCGCCTGCCCGTGTATTCTTGTGATCTCTTCTGGTTCTTGTTTCCTTAGTTCTTATAGCTTGTTTGCTAAGTGTGTTTAGTGTGTATGAGTGTTTCTAAGTGATTCATGGTGCCTTGAGTGGATCCTTGATATGTTTCGCGTTGAGCCCTTGGAATTGTTATGTATGTTTGTGCTAAGTTATCAGTATTAGTTTAGCTGGACTAGATCAATGCTCGTGCGTTGCTACGAAAAATAAAATTGGTAACGAAACATAAAGGTCAAGCAATAAAAGAAAATTGTGCTACAAGATCAAACATCTATTTCTCCCCGATTACAAAAGTTTTTATGATTTCTTCTCCGGTATGAATTAAAACCAAATATATTGTACGTAGCAATATATATTACCAATCTTAAAAATCAATCAATCATTTTTATCCTTTTTTGCAATTTATATTACCAGCTCGCGTTCCTCTTCCTCTCGCCATGCCCGCCGACGATGTCTCACCGGTGTCGCCGAGCAACCACGCCGAAGCGTCGTACGCTTTGTTCAAGTCCAACTAGCGGCGCTTGCTTGTGCTGGGTCACAACACCGGTGGGCGTCGCGCTCTGTTCTTCCTTCAAGACCGCGATTACTAATCACAGCGTGCTCGACCCCATGTACATCGGTCCGTCACTTATTGATCGGTTAAATCGAGTTTATTCGCCATGACGGGACGACATGGGAGATCTTGAATGAATTCCTTGATTGATTACTGTGAAAACTGTACAACATATATAGAGTACAAAAAAAATGATTGGCCAGCTATTAATTACCAGCAATAATCAAAATGAATGGTCGGCGTCAAAAAAATTGTAAATACAAATGTTACGCTGATTGCATTTTGTTCCTTTCCTTTTATTTTTGTACACATAATTGGAATGAAAATAAAATGAGAAACAGAGTTAACGAAACGAAATTGATAAAAAAAATCAGAAGAATGTACGTACACCAAGAACTAACCAGAGAACTGCAAAGCAATCAGATTTGACGACCAAAGCGAGTTTATACTTCTCTATTTTCATTGCCAATAGTATCGTTGTAACAGATAATAATCAGTATGCACATTAGCAAGAGAAAAAAAATAAAAGGAAAGGAACAATCTGATCAAGAAATCAGCATGCAGACGCAAGGACGGGCGGAATGAAAATCACACGTCCTGGGAGTAGAACTCTATGATCTCCTTGAGGTCGGGCTGTAGGAGCGAGACGGACCGCTCGTGGCAGGCCAGCCAGAGTATGTGCTCGAATAGGATGGCGTCGACATCGACGAAGATGGCCTTGCCCCTCCTCTCCTTCCTCACAACCGTCTCCAGGAGCACCCGGAACGGGTAGGTGTCGAGCACGAGCTGGTCCACCAAGAACACGCTCCGCTCCTTCCCGACGACGACCGTCACCCTCACTGGCGACGGGCCAGTGGCGTGCTCGCCGCGGTCCTCGTCGAGGGACCGGTAACCGAGGCGGGAGGGCGTGGTCGACGACCATCGGAGGAAGATGCAGCAACCGGCCATTGCGGAGAGTTCTCCTTGCTCTGTTTCTTGAACCCCTCTGCTTCCTTGGACGGGTTTCGGGTGGGAGTGGTTCGGGGTGTCAAAAGATTAGAGATCGAGAACTATCACGAGGAACGAAAGCAAAAAAAAGAATAGATCGGTTTTTTCGTCCGGTTGGGTTTTGTCCGGTTCAGTTTTGTGGGTTGGTGGTGGAGAATGGATGTGACACCACCAACTCCTAATTAGAAGTAGTAGAGATATGTAGATATATGCTAAGAGGAGGTAGACTATTTCATATCAGAGATAAATTAATGAATGAAAAAAATGTTCTTTGTTTTCTACTGTGGTCCTATAGCATACTGCGCTCAATCCAAGTTCATAATGCATCTTTTAAAAAAAATATATAACCAACACATTAAGATCCCATTGAATCCAATTTCATAACGCATTTGATCTAAAAAAACACATTTGATTTTTGCTAAATACTACTAGCTGTTTAGCACATTAAGGAGGATCGACAACTGTAGCAGTGCAAAGGAATGCCCTTCCTGTTGCGCATGATAGTAGTGAACTTTTCTGTTTGTCTGATCGTAACAATAATTGTTCAGTTACAGTACCAGGTCATTTGACAAGGATTTGTTTCAAAAAATCTGTCTGAAGTTAGGATTACTGCTGTCCTAGGATTAGCCTTTTGTTGTATGATGCACTATAACCTCAAGATTTTTAAATCGTAACTCACCTGGTAGCCATACCTATTATATTGAGGTACATATCCCTTCTGTAAAGCTCCAAATAATGAAGTCTGCAGCATGGCATTTACATTTGACATATTAGATGACAGCAATTGAGCCTTTTGTGCTTTTCGATCCTGCCTTTCTTTTTCTGTGTCAGCCCATTTTACAACCAAAGGTACACTTAAGCCCTAACAAAAAGATTAGGGCACATCAGGATTTATAATAACCAATCACGAAGTTGCAGAACAAAAGTGAATAGCTAATACAAATGTGTATAAAAGTGTCAAATTCCAACTTCCCATCATTATTTTTTGAAAATTCTCAAATTTAAAATGCAATAAATAAACCGGACTAGATTTTTTGCCCAGAAACCTGCCCAAACTAGGTAGAAACCAGAACCGGCCAACTTCTGAGTTAAGGGCTAGTTAGCTCGAATAGGACAACAGAATGCACCACCCATGTGGCCAAGTCATAAACCGAGATGGGATTGCAGCTGCACTTGCAAGGGCTCTCACCACAACAGTGCTCGCAGAAGAAATTAAACACTTGATTGGTGAATCTATTTGGTTGATGAGGATGCTTGATTGAACTAGTCTAATTAGAAGTAGTAGAGATGTTTAACGAATTTTTGAATACAATATTCATTAAATAAGAGAATAATGAAAAATAACAAAATGAAGAGGCTGACCCATATGTCAGTCAATAATTATTGACATGCAATTTAAGAGTAGCATGCGGCGTACAAAATGCCCTCGATCAGGACTATGACGTGCAGGCCTAGACCTGTAAATTGGGCCAGGCTCAAACGGGCTAGCCCGAGCATGGTACGAAATTGACGGCCCAAAGCACGACACGACCTAAAGCATTATGGGCCGGGCCAACACAACCCAAATGTCGTGTTGGGCCGGGTCTTGAATCACAGCACGGTGGGCCATGTAGCACGGCCCGACTACTAATTACTGGCCACAGCTGGCGCCACACCAGATAGTGATTAATTACTGCCTAAAAGTAGTAGGCTAATTAGCTTATGACTTATTGGTTTCCGATCCTATAGTAAATCTCCAGTGCGTGCGCCACCCCAGCCCCAGTCCGATACAATACTGATAATCATTCATCATTTGATTCATTTCCTATGCATGACATCCAACGGGCAGTAATGCATCAGTGGCTCAGTGCATCAACAAGCACATATAAGTGAAGCATAACAACAGTTACAGGCTCACAGAAAATCAGAAATGTTAGGACTCCAAGCGAACAAGCCTTTAAGCAATCGAGCCATTACAAGTTTACAACCAGAGATTTTATTTGCTAGAGACAGAGAGACCACCACCATGATCTTATCTCGCTAGTCCACATACCACAACCATAAACAAGAACAAGAGAAACACAAGCACCATGAAGAAGAAAAGGCCAACCATAAGAAGATCCCAACAACAACCAACATGCTGTCAACCTCACCAATAGATTGAAGATAACTGCCACATCGTCGATCCTCGCCAACTCTTCCCAAGCATGGGAAACTACGACATGGAGGATCGACGTATGGATGGCACCGAGGGCTACGAGGATGGGTCCATTCCATGTGCGACGCCTCCAGATCCATCATCTGCAACAACTTCAGATCCATCAAATGGTGTTGCTGATGCTGCCACAGAGAATACAGATATGTCAGTAGCACCACCTTCCTTCGGTGGAAGCACTAAAAGAGCAGAATGTTGGAAGCACTTCATCACGCGAGAAGTCATCATCGACAATGTAAAACAGGTAATTGCAAAATGTAAGTACTGTAAGGCTGATTTGAGTGCAGGTTCGGGTGGAGGCACAGGACATTTAAATCGGCACTACAAGGCATGTTTGCATAAGCTAGGAAAGACACGAGGAGGAGGAGTGCAATCACAACTTAACTTTTCAACAGATGGTACTGTAAGTACTTGGATTTACAACCCACAAGTAGCACGTGAAGAAATAGCACGATATATTGTCTCCGAAGATCTTCCTATTATAATGGGTGCAAATAGCAATTTTCAGAGAATGGTACAACGTGCATTTTGCCCACAATTTCAAAGTGTCACTAGACAAACTACTAAGACTGATATAATATCATTATATAAGAAAGAGTTAAAAATGCTAAAAGAAAGTTTTCTTAAAGTTCAGTTTTCATTTGCTTTAACTTCTGATATTTGGATTTCATCATACCAAAAAACTTGCTATATTAGTGTTGTTGCACATTACTTAGATGAAGGATACAATCTAAACAAGAGAGTCATTGGATTTAAGCTAATAGATGATTCACATACCGGAGATGCCATTGCCAAACATATACTTGAAGTAGTTCAAGATTTTAAGATAGAAGATAAGATACTTTCTGTAACTCTTGATAATGCTTCTTCGAACACTGCTGACATGGATTTACTCGGCCCCCATATCCAGTCCTACATCAATGGTTATGTTATTAACCAAAGGTGTGTATGCCACATTATCAATCTGGTTGTTCAAGATGGTTTAACTATGATTAGCAACTATTTAAATAGTATACGTCTCTTTGTTCGCTATATTTCAAGTAGCCCCCAAGTGTCTCATAAGTTTGCTGAGTATTGCAGGGCTAATAATAAGCGACCAAGAAAGTTTAGCCTTGATATGAAGGTAAGGTGGAATTCCACATGTATCATGCTGGACAAGTTAAAAGGGTATGAAAAAATTATTACAGTCTTTGTGAATGCTAATGTTCAAGATAATGAATTGGTACTAACAGATTTTGATTGGAGTATTGCTAGTCATTTTAGAGAGTTCTTACTTCCCTTTTATGCAGCAAGTAATGTTTTATCTGGTATTTATTATCCTACCTCATGCCTAGTAACTGAATACATTTGTCTAATTGTGGAGACATTTGCTAAGTATAAGGGTGATCCAACATTGAGCTCTATTGTTGTACCGATGGAGGTAAAATTCCTGAAATATTTTGGTTATATATCACATGTATACTGTTTTGCTACCATTTTTGATCCATGCAAGAAGTTAGAGGGGTTGAAAACTGCTACGGAGGGAATAGGAGATGCACTTGACCTAGATTTTTCTGAAGCTTTTAATCATGTGAAAGAGGACTTATTTCGAGTATAGAACTTTTACTACAAGAAGTATGGTGAAAGTGAGACGGAGTCATATGTTGCTGAGCAGGAACAACCATCTGATATGAGCTTGACCTCACACTTGTGGAAGCGAGCGAAGGCCAAAGAAGCTATTGGTTCAACCTCAAGTCAACTAATTTTGTAACCACAGATCGCACATTGAGGGGCGAGAAGGTGAAGCTACTAGAATGGTGGAGGGAACATCAATATAGTTTTCCTGTGCTATCACATTTTGCAAGGGATATTCTAGTTGTTCCAGTCTCTATAGTTTCTTCTGAGTCAACATTTAGCACGGTTGGGAGAATAATCGAGGAAAGAAGGTCATTTCTTACACCGGAGACAGTGGAGGCAATCGCTTGCCTAAAAGATTGGCAGAGAGCAGATAAACAAAAGTAGCATCGTCAACTGGAGAATCCAGAGATTGTGCAAGCATTTGAAGATTTGGACAATGATTAATTTTTAATATGTTACTATTATTAAGACTCTAGGATGGCTATGTACTCTTTTCCTTACAGAGGAAAACTCCACAACGGGGTGTAAGGTTTTTAACGAGGCAGAGCCAAATCAATGAAAATTTATTTCCCTCTAATTTATATTGTTATACACAAGTACTCAAACACAAGGCAATAGTAGGCAGCAATAGCAATGCATTAACTTATGCTAATCCTAAATACAGGAAGCACAATAGCATTCATACAGGAAGCATGCTAGAAGCAGAATAGCAGGCATAACCAAACAATTGCATAACCAAACTTGTTGATTAGTTCATCAATTTGCATAAACTAAGGGAAAGGTTAAGCCCCACACACACGTACTGATACAATCAACATCACCCAGATCACAACACAGATCACAAAGGCAAAGAAAGACACAAAGCAATTAGCGAGATAAACATCACTGGGGATGTAGAGCTTGTAGACGTTGTCCGGGCTGATGTATCGGGGGTCGTCGCCATCGCCATCAGAGACTCGGAGGCCATCTGCCACTGCAATCGGCATCCGCAAGGACCATAACTGCAAGTCTGTAACTCGGAGCCTCGGAGACCTATGGGCTATGGCGGTATGGCCCCTCTCGCCTCCTCCCCGGGCATAGCGTGGATGGATCTGTAGGAGAATGTGACGTCCCGCATGGTACATCCTCTTCACCTCGCCGCCGCCGTCGGAGGGCTTCTTCCCAAGCGTGGTGGCCGTAGCCCGTAGACGATACTTCGCTGGCCGCCCAGGGTGCTAATTGCCGGCAGCGCGGCACCAGCACCCGCGAGGCTTCGATCCAGATCTGGAGAGTTTAGTGATGGGACAGAGAGATAGAGGGCAAGTGCGAGTGTGCAACTACTTCAATCGATTTGGATTCTGAAGACTTCACAACGATGCCACCGACACTGAGCCACCGGCGCACTATCTTGCTAGCAAGCCTAGGCCGTTCTTGAGCCGCACGGCCCGATGATGGCTCGATGGGCTTTAGTGCCATGCCGGGCGAGGAAAAAACAATTTTAGGCCAGCCCGATCCAGCCCGAATGCGGCCATGCCGTGCTAGCTAGTCCTAAAGCGGCCCGAAGCACGATAGGCTTGGGCCGGCCCGTCCCAATTTACAAGTCTATGCAGGCCTCGCGTGTCGTCACATATTTTTCTATGTGTAAGATATCTAACATCAGACACATTTGAAAGGATTTGTCGTAAGAAGCACAGCTAGATCAAACGGTCGTAAATCAGACGCTCGGCTTAAAATATATGGTCTTTTGATCAAATAAGTACACAGAATAAAACAACGTGGTTGCCACGTCACTTTCTTTACATGCATGTCTGACTTGGTTCGGATTATATATGTACTAGACAGGGTAGCGTGCTATTGCATGTCGTGCTGTGTGGACGTGAGAAAAAATCGACGAAAGGACGTAAACACGATTTTCAACATATTTCTCACTCCGAAAAACAGCAGAAACCGAGTTACGGGGAAAAATAGAGAGTAGCGTCATTGCCGCCGTGTTGTGTGGGCGTGGGGAAAAAATCGGCGAAGCAGCGCAAAGCGCGATTTTCAACATATTTCTCACAATCAAAAACAAAGAAACCGAGCTACGAGGAAAAAATAAAGAGTTAGAGTTGTAGAAATATCTCTTTCGATGAATTATCTGGGAAATATCGGAGACCGAGGTGGAAAAACGAGGTGGGAAAACAGCCTAGAGGGAAAAGGGCGAAAAATTATTAGTGACGACAACCTTTTTGAGTTGCACACATATTTACGGTGACAAAATATTTTTCGGCCAAAAGCGGAGAAAGGACTGACGTGATGACAGCCTTCTTAGAGATGCACATATATTTACGGTGGCGAAAACATTTTTTCCGTAAAAAACGGAGAAAGGACCTAGACGTAAGGAGCGAGGACCTATTTGTTACGTTTTTGGACCTATCCGCTATCCTGAAAAATTAGAAAAGGGCATGTCCGCGATTTGAATTTAACGGGGGCTTTTTTTGTAAAGTACCGCGCGAGGAACCCGAACGCGAAAAAAAATAAAAAATCTTCCCCTCACAAAAAATCGCGAAGGATCTATTCGTAATTTCGAAGGACCTATCCGTAATTTGAAGAAACATAGGGGCTTTTCGCAAAAATACCAAGGGTGACACGTGGACATGCTGAGGAGCGGCCGAGCCCAGGCGCTATGTAATGGCTAATATGCATGGCAGGCCTGATTCAGTGGTGACAATTAATAAATTTGTACGACTGTTATACAAGCAACAATCGTACCCAAGATATGATTAAGCAAACGCTAGGCCCATATAGCATGGATGGGTATCTTTCCTTTGGGTATGATTAGTGTGCATGCATAGCAATTAATCAAGAGATTACAGCACATATCAAAACGTCGCAGAGTCTATTGCTTTGAGATAAGAGTCCTGACCAGTTGAGACTAAGGTCCTGTTTGGGAGAGCTCCAGCTCCTAACTCTAGTTCAGAGCTGAAACTTATAGGCTAAAATAAAGTGAATTAAATTTATATTTTTAGTCTAAAATGTAAACAAGATGATCTATCTAAACACTCTTAATGTACCTACAGCTCCAGCTCTATAAATTTCTGAAGCTAGAAATACTCTGCTCCACCAACTCCACAGATTTTGGTGGAGCTGCAGCTGTCCCAAACAGGCCCTAACTAAGCTTTCCTATCCAATCGTATCAAAACTTTTTCTGCTCTTTGGCCATAAAAGGCACAGAAAGCCAACACGTATGGAAGATAGCGGCGCAGATCACGTATACATGTCCAATCAAATTAAAGGGTGTGTTTGGTAGAGCTCCAACTCCATCAGATTCGTGAATTTGGTGGAATTGGGTATTTCTAGTTCCACCAGATCTGTGGAGTTAGAGCTGTGAATACATTAAGAGTGTTTAGATGGATCATCTTGTTTATATTTTAGACCAAAAATATAAATTTAATTCACTTTATTTTAGTCTATAAGTTTTAGATTTCAGGCCAAAACTTTCTACGATCTTTGGCTATAAAAGGCACAACCACCCCTTGAGGGCAGGGGGCAGAAATGAGAGAAGATCATCCGGTGCACTGCCATCCCAAGACGCTATCGGTACAGAAAAACGGAGACGAAGAACGCATACACAGCAGTGCGAGGAGGCCAAGGAACCACAGCATTGAAGGTCTCCAGAATCCAGAGGTGCTGAAACACAAGGGTTCCCGAACGTGAGGCAACCGACGTCAAGAACACCCCATCCCTGCTATCTAAGCCATCAGGAAGGAGAAGGCAAGTAAGCAATTAATCAAGTCGGGGAGCTAGCAAGAGAACAAGCATTAGCCCAAAGCCATGCATGGCTTGCCGTGCACCTGTTAAGGATTAATAACATCTGCTAATTGCTCTCTATCTCTCCAGACCAGCATGCATATGATCGAGCATGGCACCATTGCGGCGGGCGGCGGCCTCGCCGGAGACGCTAGCTATCGGTACCTACACTTGGAAGCGCTGCTGACTCAACGCCCTGGAGTTTGCCACTAGCAAGCAACGTCAAGAATAACAAATAGTGAAGGACCGGAAATGATGATCAGCGGGGATGAATGATCACAAACCTACTCCCAAAGAAATTTTTCTATAGTTATGATTTTGTAGCTATAAACAAAGTATTATAAAAAATTAGTAGTCAAAGTTTAATTTTGAGGATAGCATCAAGTCAAACCGTATCTTATAAAAATGAAGGGAGGGAATATTAGAGAAGAAATAAACAAGTGTAACAATAAACAACCGAGCTCTGATTACTTAATCAAGCAGGAGTACCATTCCATTCAGGTTTGTGTTATTTACTTAATCAAGACGAGAAATACTGAGCTGAAGTAGAAATAGACGTGTTGATCAAAGGGAAGGATCTAGCTAGCTAGCTAGGCGGAGTAAACCTCAGGGTTGGACAGCCTTGGCGTCGGCACGGCCACCAGCGGCGTGGCCTTCTTCATGACGATCGCGAACCTCTCCGTCAGGTCGAGCCGCGCGCCCAGCGGCAGCTCCCAGTCGAACGCCTGCAGCAGCATCGCCAGCGAGCAGGCCGTCATCCTCTCGGCCATGGCAATGCCAGCGCATATCCTCCTCCCGGACCCGAACGGGATGTAGTCGAGCTCGCTGCCGCTGAAGTCCCACTTGTGGCCGCCGCCGTCGCTCACCTGCGGCAAGAACCTCTCCGGGCTGAACTCCAGCGGGTCCTTCCACACTGCCGGGTCCCTCTGGATCGCCCACACGTTGACGAACACGCGGCTGCCCGCCGGGACGCGGTACCCGCCGACCGTCGTGTCCGCGTTGGGGCAGTGCGGCACCATGAGCGGCAGCGCCGGGTGCAGCCGGAGCGTTTCCTTGACCACCAGATGCAGGTAGTTCAGCTGCGGGAGGTGCGACTCCCCAACCAAGCCGTCCCTCCCCACCACCGCGTCCAGCTCCTCCTGCACCTTGCGCAGTATCCGGGGGTTATGCAGCATCTCCGCCATGGCCCATTCCACGGTGTTCGAAGTCGTCTCTGTCCCCCCGACCACCATATCCTATCCAATCAATCGCAGCACGGACACAAATTAAGCCTGAGAGTGAGAGTGAGAGATCGTTCTTGGATATATAGCCGCATGAACGAATTAGCTAGTAGCTAATAATTGTTAGAGATAAAACAGGATTCCTCAAAATCATAATAGACTTTCTACTCTTCCTAATCCTGAACTACTTTTTAATCTCGGATTTTTCCCGCAAGGGTTTTTACATAAAACTTTGTGTTTCTTTTTGCGTGTGCTTGCTAGATCCTAAACCCTAAAACTAATGATTACCATGAGCAGGGCTTTGACGTTGGTCATGGTGAAAGGGGCCTTCCCGTCGCCACCTTCCTTCTCCAGGTTGAGCATGTGCTCAAGGAAGTCCGCCGCCATCTCGCCGCTGGCCTGCTCGGCCTTCACCTTCTGCTGTATGATCCTGTCGAAGATGTCGTCGAACCGCGCCTTGAGCACGTCCGACTTCCTGCGGATGCCCTGCAGATCGAGCGGCGCCAGCGCCGGGAAGAAGTCCGACACGTTGGGCGCGCCGAGCATCTCGGTGATCTCGGCGACGAGCACCCGGAACTCCTTCCCCACCGCCGCCCTCTCGCTCTCGCTGCCGATGTTGCCTCCCCACAGCGTGCTCGTGATCACGTTCATCGTGGTGAGGAACATCTGCGCGCCGATGTCGACCGGCGTGCCGGACTTGGCGTGCAGGTGGCGGAGCGTGGCTCTGAACTCCCGATGGCGGAGGCCGTGCACATTGTCGAGCCCGGCGGGGCTGAGCATCTCGCGGACGCAGACCCGGCGGAGCAGGCGCCACGTGGGGCCAACCGGGTTCCACACGATGTTCTGGCCGCCGCCGTAGGAGATGGAGCGCGCGGCGTCCGGGGTGTCCCGGTTGGCGAAGACGAGGTCCTGGTCGCGCAGCACTTCGCGGGCCAGCGCCGGCGTGGTGATGACGATGCCCAGTTTGGAGCCGAGACGGATGGAGAAGATGGGCCCGTACTTGGCGGCGAGGCCGGCGAAGTACGTGTGCAGGTCCGGATCGAGGGAAAGCAGGCTGCCGACGAGCGGCAGGCCCGTCGGACCCGGCGGCAAGCCACTACCGCGGGCACGCCGGACGGCAGTGATCAGGTAGAGGAAAGCTGCCGCAAGCAGCGCGGCGTAGAGCAGTGTCGTCGAGGTGGCCGTATCCATGGCTGCAGGCTGCAGTGCTATACAGAGTCAAGGAGAAGAGCAGGGCAGCCGCTGCTTGTATAGCAAATATCCCAACCAAATACGAGCATGTGGACAAGGCGATGTTTTCCTTGGCATCCATTGGGGTTTGATTGGCATCTTTGCGTGCGGACGGAGGCATGCGGTGGTTACCAAGAACGGGAGATGACGCGTTTGTCTCGTTCTGGCAGCCTGCCGGCTGCCGGCCACCGTCCCCGAGCAACAAAAGAAAGACCACAACTTGCGCCGAATAACACACAGAAAAAAAGATGCTCCCGTTTCCTTTTTTCAAAAAAATTTTTGCGGCCATGGCGTGCCCAACACCTGCATAATTCCCTGCTTGGGATGGCACACACGATTACTACCCCCTCCCTCCGTTCAAGTTTCCATGTTTATCATGTTTATTAGACTTATCTTTTTAATTATTGTGTTCATAAATATATGATGTATTTTATATTTTAATACAAAATTTGTGTGATTTTTCCTCTCTGTTGTAATAAATATTTATCTTTATTTTATATTCTCTGCATGTATTTAATATAGTTTTCAGTGATAATAATTAAAAGTAATCCAGTTATTTTTAATATAAACGAGCCTTTTGTCAGGTGTACACGTCAGGAGGAGGGGCTTCCCACACGCCTTTACGACGGGATCAATCAGAAAGGGATACTTTAGAGCATCTCTAATGGTACTAGCTATAAGAAATATCGATGTCATCTATAAATAGCGTATAGACAACCTCTCCAATAGATTAGCTATAGCATTGGCTATAAAGTTAAATATTGATCCACATGTAATAGATAATAAATACTTTGAAATCAGTTATAGCCTGACTATACATTAGTAGCAGTCTATATCTCTCTCCTCATTTTCTCTCTTCCACCTAAACAAAATGCTAAGATAACACTCTTATAGCTAGTTAAAATGACACCATTAAAAATACCCTTATATTTTAGGTGCAAGGAGGACGCGGATCGTCGGAGGGATGCAGAACAAGTCTCGCCAAAGCAGTAAGAGAGCAGGCCAGATTTCGAAGTGTGCTGAATTTCGAATCCAAGTTTGCTAGCTACCGAGTAGTAAGGAGTGTTAGACCAGTCCGGCTTAAAATAGATTTAAACTTTCAAAGTTAAGCTCGACTCCTCGTCCATAGCCCAACTATAGCGCGGCCGAGCTGGCATGAGCTGAAATGCCCAATCCGCTCCCGTCTGATAAGAGTTAGGCCGGGCCTTCCCCACGCCTCTTTTCTCTTCTACAAGTCGTCGCGGCTCAAGCGAAACGTAAAGCTGGGCTGGCCTCGCCTCGCTTGTCAGTTTCTTCTCTCTCTCTCTGTCTCCCCTCCGGCGTGCCTGCTTCCTTCCCGGTTAATTTCTCTCGCCGGCTCCTGCGCTCCTAGCCGCCCCACGCTCATCGGCACATCGTCGCAACCTCCGTGAGCCTCCCGGCGATGGTGACGGTGCCGGCGGCGTGGTTCGTTCCAGTATACGTGCGTGCGTGGCATCCACTTCGGCACCCTCACCCTGACCTGTTGCTACTACTTTAACACTATCAGTGGCGGAGCCGTCCGGGGTGGTGGGGCTTGAGCCCCTCGGTGGCCTATGTAAAGAGAGTGTGTGTATATATATATTAAACTTTGAAATTTCTCACAAGTTATTATTATTACACATTATAATTACTATATATTAAATTTTGAATATCAATTATTAGTAGAGGTTCACTTCATATTTAGGCCCCTCCTTTAGAAATTTCTGGCTCCGCTACTGGACACAATCATATATGTCGTCATCTCGAGTATGCATTGCATCAGGTCGATAGATAGACAGAGATATTCCTATTTGACTTCATTGGATCCAAGACACTATTGACCACAGGTGATACAACCCTTTAAGGGCTTGAAATGACTGCCACTTTTATAGGCCAAACTCCCTTCCTCAAAAAGCTAGTACTGACCAGTCGGCACCTAAGACTTAGACCCTGTTTGTTTCAGCTAGGGATTGTGGAAAGCAGCTTTTAAAAGCTGGAAGGGCAACAAACAGCTAGTTTTTAATCTAGATTATAACAATCTGGAGGCCGAGATTGTAGCAATCCCACAATCCACTCTTCCCCAAATTTTTCTCAAATTTTTTTTTTGCAAAAGACCACAATACCCATCTAACTTCAATCAAAATTACCCACCATTGCCCCGACTTTTCCCAAACTTCAACCAAAATTACCCACCATTGCCCCTAACTATAATCTGGGTTACCAAACAACCATGAGCTTTTCAACCTCCACTTTTTAACAATCCAAATTTTACAATCTAGTTTTTAAAAGTGCTTTCCACAATCCTAGTTGAAACAAACAGGCCGGACAAAGAACCGCCTCTGTTTCAATCATATCACATATTATCCCTTCCTATACGCAACGGTCTAAATTGGAACAGAGTTTTATAAGATAAGAAATAAGCTTATACATCTCAAAACCAAATGAGATGAATCTTATAAAGATAACTAAAATAATGACGTTAAAAGTAATCACGACGAGAGAGAAAATATTTACCAAAACTGACTGCAAATTATTTAAGCATAACCTCAAATCTCCTAACCTTATTGAACCTTTAGGACCTCACGTCCTTATCATATATAAAAATCTAGTGTTAATCAATAATCTAGTCTCTAATTCTCTCGAGTGCCTCTACTTTTAATGAGCTACTTTTGCTTGGTTTACTCCTTGGTTACTTTGACTCTCTATGACCACTCCATGTGTTTATATAGGCCCCCTTAATTCTCCTCTAAAAGGAAGAAAGAATTCTATTGTAAAAAAAGTAGGTATCTTAATCCTATTAGAATTCATTTAAAACTCCTTAAAACACATCTTCTCTAATTCCTAAACGACTACATATGAGTCACCCTATTCAACAATCTTCATCTTAATTATTATCGATTGAAATTGTCATGTTCCTTGAAGAACTCGCACCAAGTTTGCTCTATATTTTTTATTTTTCTCCTCCCTTTAGGAATGCCCCCACCACAAGAGCTCATGCACATTACCGCAATGTATGTGTTGATGTTTAGGTTTGGCCACCCTAGCTCTTCACACGAGAGATCTTTCTCTGTATAGTTTGGTTAATTACACCTCTTATTCTTACAACCCTCTATGCCGTATGTTTGTACCATCTTCGAGCTCCACCTAATCGTTGGTACTGCATGGTTTGTCCCACCACGTCTTTCTTCTTCCAATAACTTACACCTTTGCCTTTGTATCTGCTAAATTTTATGATCATCTTTGTAGTTTCGTACGTCAATCTAAGGGCTTCGTCGATTATATATCTAAAGTATTGTCTTCAGTAGGTGGTTATGATATGAAATATTCAAGATGAGTTCCCATCAGCATCAACAAGAGCTTATCTACAATGTATGGATGGGGTTCAAGTGACATCGACATCCTTCAACCTAGCATAAATAAGTCCATTTTACACTCCTAAACTATAAAAAAGCCCTAATAACCACTAAAACTATAAAACCAGTTATTTAATACCCTCAACTATCAATACTAGATCAAATCATAAAATTAATGCAAAATGTAATTCAAAATTTTTGAAACTTTTTTACGATCCTAAGGAAATACTCATACCCCCATAAAAATTTTAGACCATTATCACACTTGTATAATTTTATAAAATTCTGACAAGGTCACTGTCTCAATTAAGGGTTTTTTATTTTGATTGTTATGAAATACCAAATTATGTAAATTATGTTCAATTCATTTTGTAATTTTTCTATTTGATTCTAGGGATTTAAATATGGCACCATAAAATTTTTAGATAATGATCAAACATGTACATTTTTATAAAAATTTGACAGTGTTATTGCTGTTTTTTATTTTCTAAATGTATTAAATGCTTTCAAATTTTCTTGAGATTTTTGAGAACATTCTTGAGGTGTATTATGGTTGAATTAAATTTTCTCTAAATTTTATTCTTGCATGATTTTAAACTTCAAAGATTACAAATAAAAAATTCAACAAATAAAAGCTTGATTCAACAAATAAATTTTACGACCGTCTTTGTAGTTTCGTACGTCACTCTAGGGGCTCTGTTGATTATATATCTGAAGTACTCTTCAGCACATGGTTATGATATGAAATCTTTCGGATGAGTTCCCATCAGCAAGGGTTGATCTATAGTGTATGGGCAGGATCAAGTGACATCGACATCCTTCAACCGAACACATATTTTCTTTAGTATATAAGTATATAATTCTCTTATTACAAGTTATAAATTAGTGTTATAAGTTTGTAGGGAGACGACCTGTGATCTCCTAACTAGATCCGCCCTGCCCAACAGCGAGGGCATAAACAAAGCTATGACAAAGATCACACAACCAACCCACCCACCTATATGTGCGTATGCGCATGCTAAGCTTCCACCGGGTCGATCTTGTTGCAAACTCAATAAAATCAGACAGCGATGGAGCCGTACGTCTGATCAATGGAAACCAAGTCAATTTGCAAACCAATTCTTTCTGACAAGAGCCAGGGTGCCACGAGTTATGGTGATTCTACTGTTTGTTTCCCTTGTGCCCAGTTCGTCAAGCCCCCATGATGTTGTTGCAAGCAATCGTTTAGCAGCCACAGGTTTCTGCTCCTC
Source organism: Guadua angustifolia (assembly GCA_036346375.1). Taxonomy (NCBI): domain Eukaryota; kingdom Viridiplantae; phylum Streptophyta; class Magnoliopsida; order Poales; family Poaceae; genus Guadua; species Guadua angustifolia. Next base: position 40,903,536 of record CM070514.1, read on the forward strand.
GTCGTCTTGTGCTATCGCCTAATGTCTGAACTTTCTTTTTTTTGAGAGAATGAAATGGCGAAATCTTATAAATCAAATGAAATCTTAGATACTGAGCTTTGTTCAATAAGAAAGATATACTTGCCTTTAATTGAGACAGTGAGCGAGGGTGAGACTCGCCTCGCCGGCCAGCGTTCGAGCGCAGCTTCTTAGCATATGGCCAAGCTCAGCAGCGTCTGATGAGTGGCCTCCTCTACTGTTTCTCCGTCAAAAAAAAGATGAAGATATACTTGGTGTTTTTACTGGCGTTGGTGCGTTAGGCAAGCTTTTGCCTTAAAATTAAGAGGCATGCCATTTTGTAGTTTTAGGCAATATTTGGAATGCATTCACATAAATTTTATAGGAATTTCATATGAAGCAGTTCAATTCCTGTGTAGAAACGGAAAAATTCCCATGTTCCGAAACAGGACCTTGTTTTCTAACTTATGTTGCAAGGGAAGGCTAATGCAAGTAGCTTATGGGATTACACGTATTTTAGTTAATCAAGTATTGCCATTTACGAAGTCGATAAAACATACTTGATCAGCAATGGACTACTGACGTTTGTCCTACCTATATTTAGTTTACTGAACTCTTCCAGTCTTCCTCGTCATAAATCTGTCATGGAGACCGATAAAACAGTGTCCAATTTCAACATTGAATGTTCAAAGCTGAGTTGTTTACTTCACACAAAATTGATCTAGCATGCAAGTGCCGTTAATTTGGTCCTATTTTCATGTATATTATGAGTACAAGCAACAGAAATTTTATCCATGCATTGTGGACGAATAGTTCTGGTGTATGCTACTGCCTACTGCGTATCGATGAGGAAATTCTCCATTGAACTAGTCTACAATGTGATCTCTATATAGACCATGCATGTGTCTAACTACTTGGATTTGAAAGCACAAAGTCACCTGGAGATGACTAGTGCTCCCATTTGGACTGAAGTTGCCATGCATTGCGAGAGGGAGATACCCCACTGTAGCCAAGTTAATGCAAGGTATGAAAATCGCATATAAGAAACAATAATGCATTGTACAAATATACCCAATGTGCATTGCCCTGCCTCACACTTTACATTTAAGATGCGTACAGAAACATGTATATATGTGTTGCGCCAAAAATTTGATGTAAGGCCAGAAGAACGCCGGATTCAGAGCATGCCAACCGATTTGACCCTGCAAGCGGTAAGAAAAATATAAAATTCACCTAAAGCCGATCTTGTAGGGCAATCGGCTTAGATCTAATCAGTTGAAAGCCGATATGTCGGTGTACTTTGCACCGGGATACCCTCTTCGCCGCAGATCAGTAGGCCCAAAAAGCGGCCTGGCCCAGCGTGGCGGCCTGGCGGGCAGATAGGCGATCAAGCCCTGCCTACCGGGCGTCAGCCCACGAGGCGGTCTGGCGAGCAGGTGGGCGATCATACCCTACTCGCCGGGCGGTAAGCCCACGTAGTGGCCTGACGAGCAGGTGGGCGATTATGCCCTACTCGCCGGGCGAGAAGCCCACGTGGCAGCCTGGCGGGCAGGTGGGCGATCAAGCCCTGCCCGCCGGGCGGTAAGCCCACGTGGCGACCCGAGCGGCGGTGGCGATAATGCCTGCTACGGCGGGCGGAAGCCTGGCGGTGCCTCGGCGGCGGTGGGCGATCAAGCCGCCACCGCGCCAGTAAGCCCACGTGGCGGCCTAGCGGCGGTGGGCGATCATACCTACGCCGCGGCGGAAGCCCATGCGACGCTGGCGGGCGGTGGGCGATCATGCCCGCCGCTAGGCGGTAAGCCCACGCGGCTTTGGCGGCGGTGGGCGATCAAGCCCTACCCGCCGGGCGGTAAGCCCACGTGGCGGCTTGGCGGGCAGGTGGGCGATTAAGCCCTGCTCGCCGGGCGGGAAGCCCACGTGGCGGCCTGGTGAGCAGGCAGGCAATCGAGCCTCACTCATCAGGCCACGAAGGCAACCAAAGGAATGAGGAGAAGGCTTCGTCTCAAAGTCTCCTTCCTCTGACACCCTATGTCAGGGCCATTAATTGCGAAGAATTCTGCTATCGACACGACGACGACCCATCTCTCTGACACCTCTCACCAAACCCATCGCAGGAGTGTCATATCCCGGGCGGACCGGGCGAGGCCACGCAGCAGCATTAAATGGGGTTTGAAGGACAATGCTACAGTGACGAGTGTAATAAATGAGTCGTGGGTCGGTGTGATAAGACCATAATAATGGGTGTAATTAATGAGTCGTAGATCAGCGTAGCGTCACCTTCTCACCTGCCCGAGCCAACCCCATCTATATAAGGGCGCTCCGGTGCATAGAGAAGAGGGGCCGGATCCGAGACTCATCCAAGCTCGAGACCAGAAGAACTATTGTAATCACCTCCACATTTCATCAACGAAGATCTAGCAGGACGTAGGGCTATTACCCGTGCTGGGGGCCTGAACCTGAGTACATCACTGTGTTCATTGATCTGTTGATCCCCGAAATCCCTCGCGCGAGAGTCATTAGGGTTTCCAGCCACGAAGACGCCCTCTACCAAACCATACCCTCCATCGTGGGAGTGATCAACCCTGTTCGTTGACGGGGTCTTGTCCGGCGAAATACGCCGACACGATCATATCGAAGGTAAGGGGTAAATCTAATTAACTGATTAAGACTAATTAAAGGGTAAATGTAGATCGACTTTGAAAAAGGATATGCGCAACAAGATCAGAGTAAATCGAACCTGAGAACGTAATCGATGAAGATCAACAATCGGCGATACGCAACTTTATTGATCAAGATCGAATTACAGAGCTTCTAGATTACAAAACTACTCCTAGTCGACGGAAAAGTAGATGAAAATATAATACGGGCTGGTTGCTTTGATTGTGTTGTTTGTTTCGCCTAGCCTCATCTCTTTTATACCTATTGGCCGATCGAGTCCTATTACAACAGGTTACAAAATATGATCCGTATCGGCCTCTATCCGGATAGTTTTTCCTTAAAAATCTCCACCGTTACCAAATATCTTCAAGTTATACATTGGCTATATTCCGTTGACTTCGAGCTGCCGATTTTAACTACACCTGCCAAATCTTGGTGCAAACAGTATGCATGCATACATGTATGTATATATAAGATATCTCTACTAATATAAATTTACAGTTGGCGGCAGTGGTCCGTTCTTCCTAGCCCCCCATGCCATATCTCCAATAATGGCCGATCATTATAGCTAATTATTCTTTCCTGATTTACAGCCAGCCATATCTCTCTAAATATGGTTGATTATTGCTGGTAATTAATAGCCGGCCAATCATTCCTTTTGTGACAGCGGTCCGTTCTTTCTAGCCCCCCTCGCCATATCTCCAATAATAGCCGGTCATTATAGCTAATTATTTTTTCCTGATTTACAGCCAGCCATATCTCTCTAAATATGGCTGATTATTATAGCAAAATCTCTGATTATTGCTGGTAATTAATAGCCGACGAATCATTCCTTTTGTACTCTATATATGTTGTACAGTTTTCACAGAATCAATCAAGATCTCCCATGTCGTGCCGCCACGGCGAATGAATTCGACGAACTGATCAATAAGTGACGGACCGACGTACATGGCCGCGAGACGCAGGAGGCCGAGTGCCGCGATCAGTAGTAACTGTGGCCAAAAGGACAGCCAGAGCGCGACGCCCACTGGGTGCCGTGACCCCAGCACCGGCCAGTTGGACGTGAACAAAGCGTATGACACTTCGGTGCAGTTGCCCAGCGACACCGGTGGGACATCGTCGGCGGTGAGAGAGTCATTGGCATACCCCTTGGAGATAAATGGGTTGATCTAGCTAAACGTCGCGAGAGAGAGGAATGACGCGGCGGCGTACGGCGTGGCGGGTGCCTCGACGCTGGTGTTTTCTGGTTCACCTTCATAGGCTCTGGCATCTGGCTGGTGAAGTCAGTGATGGCTAGATACGCCAGAGGCATAGAGACGAGTATGCCGACAAAGGTGAGAGGGTCATCTGGAAAGAGCAGCGAACCGCCGGCGCAGCGGACCACCACCGAAGCGGAGAAGAGCGCAGTGCCGAGGGCGGTGGCCATCCAGAAGATGCGGATGTGCAAAGGCTGGGTGGCGGCGGCGACGGCCTCTTTCTCCGAGGCGACTGACCACGCGGCCATAGCATGCGCGGGCATGGCGAAGGAAGAGGAACACAAGCTGGTAATATAAATTGCAAAAAGGGATAAAAATGAGTGATTGATTTTTGAGATTTGTAATCTATATTGCTACGTATAATATATTTGGTTTTAATTCATATCGGAGAAGAAACCATAAAAACTTTTGTAATCGGGAGAAATAGATGTTTGATCTTGTAGCATAATTTTCTTTTATTGCTTGATTTTTATATTTCGTTACCAATTTTATTTTTCGTAGCAACGCATGGGCATTGATCTAGTGGAGTGTAATACACAAACCCCTTAGTTTTAAGGGTGAATTATCACTATTCTATAGTCTACATATGCCTCTGCTTGCCTTTGGCAAGGCACCCGGAGGGCTTTGACTTGTGATCATCCTGCTTGGCGAGACGCACCTTTGTTCTCTGTTCCGTCTTTTGCACCTGTTTGTCATGCACGATCTGTATGCGTCTTTAATCTAAATTTTTGATCCGTCTGAGCTGTGGACCATTGCACTGTCGATCAAGCTCGAGTCGCCCATGCCAAAATCTTGGTAGTCAAGCAGCCAATCTGTCGTTCCATCGCTGGGGAACGGCCCGGCGATGCCGCTGAACTCTTTGTCGACATTGCTACCTGCAAAGCTGAGCCATGGCTCATCGACGGGCAGCTCTGCCTCCAACAGCCAATTCATCAACGGGTCCTGGTTGTGACCGCCCGTGCTCCTGCTTGATTGCTCCGACGAGTCGGTGGGCATCGGCATGCCCCCACTGCAGCGTCCCTTGGAATCCAGCCGATTTATCGTGTCGCTGGATTTGGCCGACTCTGTCGTGATGGTGGATTGAGAGGCGGTTCCTGTTGGGCTAGAAGAGATGTTGTTGGCCAGAGGATGGTGTGTGGCCGGGTCGACGCCCATCTTGATGAGCTTCTTCTTGATGTGTGTGTTCCAGTGGTTCTTGATCTCGTTGTCCGTTCTGCCAGGTAACTTGGCAGCAATCTTGGACCATCTGCACGTACAGTCAGGTCAGATGCAAGACATCAAGAATAACGAAAAGGGTACTCTTGGGTGTACGTACTCAGGGGCGGAGCTAGAATTTCGGGTTAGAAGAGGTCACGTGGACTAATTAAAAATTATTATAGTATCCATCAAAAAATATCATAGCAATATCGATGCATTTAAATTTAAAAATAGCATAACTATATGTTCACATAAAAAAAATATGACATATTTTTTAGAATAAGAAACTTACATCTCTATTAACTTAAATTTAGTTCTACGACTACCTAGAAAATCATACAAGTCAATAAGTTTATCTGAACTAATTTTCGCTGCTAGTTTTTTTTCAATGTAAACTATCATGCAATGTCGAAAAAAGTCATCTCCTATTTTATTTAGAAGGTAGGTCTTGACAAGTTTCATAGCTGAAAATACTCGCTCTTGTAGTTCTTTGTTGACCTTGGAAGAGTTATGACCAATCGTAATGACCTATCAACCATTGAATAATAGGAAGCTTTATCTGTTTTATATAGTCCATTTGTTAAGTTAGCAAGAGAAATTAAACATTACATACATCAGTTGAGAAAAATAGAGCTTTCCCTGTTGGAAATAGACTAGACCCTTATTTGCTGTTTGCTAATGCTAACTACTACTAATTACTATCACCTAAACCTTGTTTTTGGTTGGAAGTCAGCCCCACGCCACCCCCCTCCTCATACATGCGTACTCCCACCTCTAATATCTTGTTTAAATGATGTTGTTATACCTCTTTATCCTTTTAGTATACTCTAATATTGATTTAATATACTCTAAAGTGAGTTCCACAAAAATTTCATTAAAATCCACCCTTTATAGCAATATTTGTTTATATATTCCTTTTATATATGGAAAAGGATATGTAGTAAAAATAAAGGGTTCTCATGAATTTTTTTCAACCATGAATATATAAACAAATATTGTTATAAAGGGTGGATTTTAATGAAATTTTTCGTGGAACTCACTTTAGAGTATCTTAAATCAGTATTAGAGTATACTCAAAAGGATAAAGAGGTATAACAATATCATTTAAATGGTATATTAGAGGTGGGAGTACGTACACCCAGGAGTATGGAATCATTTTTCGGAAGCCTTTTCCGTACTCCTAGGAGTACATACTCCCACCTCTAATATACCACTTAAATGAACGGTTTATACTTATTTATCACTTTCGGTATACTCCAATAATAATTCTAAAATACTCCAATACAACATGGTTGAAAAAATTCATGAGAGCCCTTTATTTTTTTACTACATAGCCTTTTCTATATGTAAAAGGAATATATAAACAAATATTGCTAGAAAGGGTGGATTTTAATGAAATTTTTTGTGGAACCCACTTTAGAGTATCTTATAATCAGTATTAGAGTATACTTAAAAGGATAAAGAGATATAATAACATCATTTAAACGGTATATTAGAGGTGAAATCGACACCTTCTATACTCCTGGGTGTACGTACTCCCACCTCTAATATACCATTAAATGAATGCTTTATACTCTTTTATCACTTTCGGTATACTTCAATAATAATTCTAGGAAACTCCAATGCAACATGGTTGAAAATTTTTCATGAGAACCCCTTTTTTTTTTACTACATACCCTTTTCCATATGTAAAAGGAATATATAAACAAATATATATGCTTCGTTTGTTCTTTGCAAAGTGGAGTTTGAGCTAGACGTAAAAGGCAAACGTGAGAATGACCTGATCAGTGCTAACTACCTTTGCTTTGCAACTTTTGAAGTGCTCTTCAATTCAAGACCTATAGATATGGAGGCTACATCAGAATAATATTTGCCTATTTGTAGTGCAATAATGGAGACAAAGATCTGCACTACATTTGTTCTTTGGGGTACGTCAGCATCATTCTAGGAATAATGAATCAAGGCACCAAACAACAAGGAGCTAGGTTACAAGAGGCTACAGAAGAAACAAAAAAGGAATAAGAAATGTTCTCTTTCCAACTAGTGAAAGAAGACATATGCAACACCCAAGTATTAAGCTAATTATGGAACAGCCAAACGCTGATCCAGCAGTATTTCCGAAAGGTAATAGCTAGTAAGCGCCCTATTCTTAGCAAATGAAGATTTTAGAAAATTATTCTAAGCAATTCCAAAGAATAACTAACAACGATGTTAATTAAGATGTAGAGCCTTGATAAGTGTGTGGAAGGACTCGCATTGTTTCTTTATCAAGACAACAACAATTGCTTCCAGATAAGCTTGCCTTCGATTGAGAGCTGTGGATCAGTAGGGACCTTTGAGGTTTGAAAACGATACTACGAGCTTGCGGCTTTGCAGCTCTCTGTCGTTGCTATGAATTCAGCTGGTTGGAATATTATGCCATCGTTTGACTGTAGCTAGTACCCTATGCTTTGTGTATATCTACTACTTCTTTACGAGTTGATAGTGGTGGTCTGTTCTCCCTCTCCCCACCGGGGCATACCCACGAAACCGTTATTATCCCGATCTTCTATACATTGGTGAACGGAAAAAGTTTTAATTTGATTGGATATGCATGCATGCGTGATCTGCGGCATATCAGACTCTTATTTCAATCACCAATTCTATTTCCAAATACTTCACGGCCGATTCTTTTTCTATATACTGTACACATATAGCTTCTGAGTTACCATGTGCCTTTGAGTTGCTATATGCATCCTTTCCATTAAATATTTACTTGTTCGCTGCGCTCGCCTATCTCACCCTCTCCACCCTCATCCGCCGCCGAGGCCTGAGATGGCTCCTCTACCTGGACCGCCTCCAGCACGACTCCCAAGACGTCCCCGCGGGCTATATTGTCCAACTCGTTGGCTTGTTCCACCTCCTCGCCTGGTTTGTGCCCCTCTGCTTCCTTGCTGACGTCGCCTACAAGGTCTTCTGGTACAGCGCGAACTGGCCCTTCCCACCATGGTGGTCGGCTGTGGCGTGCACGTTTGAGATGGCGTCGTGGATATACCGCACGGCTATGTTCTTTATGGTGTGCGTGCTGTTCCAGATCATATATGCTACCTGCAGATCTTGCGCATAACGGGATTCGCGTGGGACTTTGGCCAGTGCACCGATGTTGTGGCCGTACTGAGGCAACACCACCGCATTTCCGTGACCAGCTCCGGCGAATCAGCCACCGATACCAGACATTCATACTGTCATGCCTCCTCCTCGTCACTACCAGCCAGTTCTCGATGCTGCTCGCCGCCACTAGGCCCCACGCTCAGGTCAACATCACCACTACCGGCGAGCTCGCGGTAAGTGCCAAACATTCCCTAGTGTTGTTCTTAAAGAGGTTGCTTAGTTGTTCAACTCCTAATCAACCGGTTCTTGTATGCGCATCAATTTTCTGTAGCTTTGCTTAATGAGCCTCATAACCAGCCACCTCATCTACCTCCACAACGCGACTAAGATTACGCACAAGACGCAGGCGATCACCAACGTCGCCACGGCATGGAATGCCAATGCCACCATCAACAGCCTAGACCATGACCAAGAGAACCCCAGGACGCCTAGCAAGGCATACCAACAGGCACCCACGAGCCCTTTCCCTCTGAGCACCTCCTCTAGTGACAAGTCCGATGACGACGAGTCATCCTGTAGCGAGGACAGCCTCGACAGCTCAAAGTTCAGATCTTTCCACGTCACCAACATTTCCTTCCAAAGAGGCAGGCACTGGGTAAGCAACATCTAGCAACGCGTGCATGCATTCACATGTAGTATGGATTTTTCGGTGTTGCAATGTTGGCACTTAATACTGTAGCTGGTCATGGTGTTTTGAGAGACCTACTTGGAGGACAATCACGCGGGCATCACGGTATTCGGCTTCGTCATCGACCAGACATGGCTCCACACGCTCTTCATGATCGAGTCATCGACCATTGGTATCTCCTAATGGCTATATACATTATCTTTGTGTTTATGATCCAGCTCTTACCGCTGCTGTGCTGATCTTATCATGGTGTACCGTCTAAGGACCCTTTAGATTTTGTAAGTAGTCGAGTAATTTTTGTTCTAGATATAAAGAAAACATATGTAACAGTTCTGATGTGAGAGTTAGATTTGCCGGTCTATTTAATGCGGTAATGTCGCGCTACAAACAATGACAAGGAGCTGTGTGTTTATCTCTTCTCTACTACTTTTAATTACGAGTTGGTGGTGGTGGTCCGTTCTCCCCCCGGCATACTCACGGAACCGTCATTGTCCTGATCTTCTATACATTGGCGAACGGAGAAAGTTTTAATTCGGTTGAATATGCATGCATGCGTGATCTGCAGCCCTTTTTGCGTGCTCCATTTGGATCAAAATGAAGACGATTGTTCAAAATGTATCAGACTCTTATTTCAATCAGCCGATTCTATTTTGAAATACTACACGATCGATTCTTTTTCCATATATTGCACGCATACAGCTTCTGAGTTACTATGTACCTTTGAGTTGCCATATGCATCATTTCCATTAAATGTTTACTTGCATGTGTAGGTAAGATCATCTTTTCTTTTTTATCTAAACACATATGGACTTGATTCTGTCCAGATAAGTTTGTTATCTCTATCTCTACTAATTCTAATTAGGAGTTGGTGGTAGTACGTCCGTTCTCTACCCTCACCCTGACACGTATGCGCACCCATGTGGCTGAGTAAGAGATGAACAGTGGCCACCCCGGTAGATTGGATTGGATCATTCCATCGCGGGAGGTAAATGAATATGCATGAGTAATTTTTTGCTTTCCTTTCTCCTATTGATCTGACATTCGAATCGGCAGCGATTACTCCCGGTGCTTTTCGGATTGGATTGATTGATTTCCTTCCGAAGGAAGCAGAGCTCCGAATCATGGAGTTGGGTCTCTTCTTGCCTCTTTCCCTTTTATTGCCTTCCTTATTCGACGATTTCTTAATTTGGATTCCATAGATATCTTCTGGGTTGTTGAATCTATATAACTCCACCGCTTCTTGCCTCTCCTGCAGATGTGTTGAGCTTATCGGTTGAGCGGAGTTAATGTGCAACCTTTTTAATCTCATCGATGCGGCACAGTGGCAGGTCATCGGTGGTGGACGACAAGATAGGCTGACGGCGCTACTGGAGTTCGTCGCGGTGGATGATGTCAATAGGTTAAGGGATGCATTTGGGGGGAGGCGAGGAGACGGTGGAGCTGGTTAATGGGGTGGGGCTATGGTTTGGCTGGAGCAAGGCGTACGAGCTACGCACGCCGCTGATGGTGGCAGTCACATACGAATGACGCCTACCTCTTCAACGCCTTTACGCCTATAGGGCAGCAGGTGATGCCTCTCTTAGTCGATCGATTGATTTCGAATTATGGTGTTATAAATTTACAATCCCAAGTGCTGTGATGTTATTATTTAAATTTGTGAAATTAAAGATAATCTTAAGCTCGAGTTTATAAATAGGTGCTTGGAATTTGTATGCTTCGATGAATTGATTTTAACATTTAACCATTGCATATTCAGAGTGAACATTATTATTCAAATAAGGTTAGTGCTCTTTGCAAAAAAAATTTATCGCAAATTAAATTTTTATTGTAACGCACAGACATATAGCTAGTACTTTTATGACACACAAGCTAGTCAAATTATATACAACCGTCCACCAATCTATCACAGACATTATGCGCTACCATGTGTCTTGTGATAATTAAGGCGCATGCAGGCATAAAAAGCTGTGTGTTTACAAAGAACACGCATAAAACAGGTAGGAGTACTATATACACGTGAAATAATGCTTATATGATCTCTAGGAAAAAAAATAAACTACAGTGCTTGGGCTTCTAAAGCATATTGAGAGATTATTTTGTAACTATCCACTGCTACATACATAGTACGCACGTTCTGGTTTTCCAAAAGTATGAGGAGTACTGTTCATTATGTGTAAGTTTTTGCTCTATCAGTATATGCCGTGGTTTCTTTTATACTTTTAAACTTAATAACACAGAATTTACCCATGCCAAGTCCAGGAATGCATGCAAATAGCTTCTTCTAGAATAATACCTCTACTATTCTTAGGAGACTTCGCGTCCTCCCATGCGTTTGAGACGAGTCAGAGCGCGGCCGGCTCGGCTCATTTTTTTGCGTTTTGATTCCTAAAAAAATACGTAATTACGTGTAGTTCCTTCCTGTGGTTTTTATGCAAAACGGACCTTTTGGTTCAGAAAAAATCACGAATCTTTCGTGAAAGGATCCTAAATAAATACCGAAAAAAAATGTAGGTCGGCCAGCTCGGCTCATTTTATTTTTTTCGCATGTAGCTCCCTAAAAAATGCGTAGTTACGTGTAGGTCCTTCGCACAGTTTTTCACGAAGAAGACCTTCTGGTTCAGAAAAATCGCGAATCTTTCGTGAAAGGACCCTAGATAAATACTGAAAAAAAAACGTTGTGACATTTGGATCATTCCGACTATTTTTCACGAAACGAACCTTTCGATTTAACGCAATCGTGGATGCGCTTGTGTCCTTTCAACTGTTTCTCGCGTTTCCTCAACGATTTAAAAAAAAACGACGAAAAAAACGAAGTAGCTTTCCTCGGAAAAAACAACACGGGGCCAACAGGCTCACTCGTTTTTTCTTTTCACATGTAGGTCCCTCAAAAAATACGTATTTACGTGTAGGGCCTTCCCGCGATTTTTTTACAAAGAGAATCTTCTGGTTCTGAAAAATCACGAATCTTTCGTGAAAGGACCCTAAATAAATGCCTAAAAAACGTAGTGCTATTTGGATCATTCCGGCTAAAAAACAACGCGTCGACAAAAAACAGAATTATTTCCATAAAAAAAATAACGCACGTGACGTATTACACCGTGAAAACTATCCTAATAGTATATATAATGAAGCAAATGGATAGCCATACGAAATATCGTATATGCATGCATGCATATGCACGCGCGCGTTGTATAAGATACCGTACCTGTTGCCAAGCTTGGCGTGAAGGTCGACGACGAGCTGCTCCTCGTCGGCGGTGAGGAGGCCACGCTTGAGGTCGGGGCGGAGGTAGTTAGCCCACCGCAGCCGGCAGCTCTTACCGCAGCGCAGCAGCCCCGCCAGCTTAGGCACCGCTCGCCAGCAGCAACGGCCGTGCGCCAGGATAAAGCTGACGAGCTTCTTGTCCTCCTCCGCCGTCCATGGCCCCCGCTTCACGCCCTGCTTGTCACAGCACGGCTGCCTCCCCATCTCCTACTTACCGCAGACTTACACCAGATGATCAAGTACTGTATTAAAAGGCTAGCTACCAGCAAACTTCTATTGCCTTGTACATATCTAATGAGCTACCAAACTCCCCCAGACAAGCATCAGCCGTGACAGCTCCCTTGCAACTGCAATGGGTACGTGTCTGTGCTCGCATATTTATAGCTCAGCTCAATTTTCTTTAAAGAAGAACGGTGCAGTGTTTTCATGCATTTTACATGTGATCGATGATGGCGACAGTGATGGTGCTTCAGTTAATTTAGTGTGATCAGAAATAAGGCTGTAAAAAAAGCTCGAGGCACACGAGCTGCTTGAGCTCGTCTCGCTCTAGCCTTGATTCGAACTCGGTTCAAACTTCAAATTAGCCAAGCTCAAGCTCGATCGCGAGCTTCACCAAGCTAAGCTCAAGTATTTTTTTATTGTTGAAAATTAGTGTATATTGAATTGTTAGTTGTTACCGAGCATACTCGAGTCTAGGTTCAGGCTCAGACCGAGCTCAAGTTTGGAAGGCTAAGCTCACTAGAGCTCAGCCCATTTACAAGCCTAATCAGAAAGCAAAGGTCTCAATCAATGGTACAATTAATAAACTTTGCAATGTTTTAAGTTCCCGTATAAAGTAAAAGCAATTACAAATATGTACTGCAGCATTGATGTACGTACTACTACTAGAGTTGATGATCAGATTCATGCATGTAGTGTCAAAATTACGAGACCAAATCGATCCCCAATTTAATACTCCTGACATAGTGCAAGGGCTTTCAGATGGTCTTAATTAATTAACTCTGTACTGAGATGAGCAATGCTCAATTCTTGCAGACGTCAGAATAGCACAACGCCCTAGCAAATGATCATTTTTTAGAAGAAGAACTGATTAAAGACGATGCTACAGAAACCACAAGTGCAATTTTCTCTGAAAGGAAGCCACATTTTACCTGGTGCTTCTGAAGCTTTTCCTGCTTCCATGTCCCACAGGGCTATATATGCATGTCGCCTTCGTTGCCCTCTTACGCAACGATTCCATCAACCATTTCGTCATCAGTTGTGCATTATAGCTGATCAAACCATGAGGAACCCTCTCGTGGTCTCTCACCTGCATGTGCTCGTTGCAAGCTGCACGTGTAAATATCTGTGTGGACCAAGATCATAACTTTGAGCACACGATGCTGTATATGCTGCATCTAAACTGCAGAGTAATCAAGCACGACCAGTGAGGCACTGAACTCCAGTGGTGTAGTCTGTGCCAAAACATTCAGCGTCCAAGCTTTACCGAGACTGGTGTCATAACGCTGAGTTATGCCAGATCAGCTGTCAGTCAGCTGTACAATTTTCTTCTGCCACATGCCTAGGTGTATGTATGCAACGCCCAGCCTGATCATGGTGTCCCTTGTGGGCCAAATGATGTTTGGGCGGTAGGATTAGTCTTACATTAATAGTTTAAAGTAAGTTGTATTAACATATAATGCTCACTGTATCTCAGGGTTAACCCTTCATATAAAGTGTCAAAGTGAGGACGAAAGTGTAAGTAGTGTGCTATATGCATGTAGGAGTAGGACTGCTCCATAGTGGGCTATACATTGAGCAGATTTTAAGCTAGGGGTGTTACAAATTTACGATGTATCTTATCTGATAGCAAAACTGAAGATGGAAGGAGATACAAACAAACAGGGTCACGCAACAACCATACCATGTATCACCTTCCTCGCAGCTGTAGTTATTCATGGGCTTCACGACCAAAAAGAAAAGTTTAGGCACTTCTTAGTTCTATGTCAATATCAAGACAGCACAACAGATCAGAAAGAAAAAGCATCTAATTGATTAGATTTGGGGGAAACAGTGACCGCCATCAGTAGATTTCAGGTATCCCGTTGCATCAAACAGTTGACTCGTTGTGTAAGAAAAATGGTTTCTGTAATAGGATGCAAAAAAGAGTAGAAGATTACTAAATGAATGATTTATCTAAACTCATCAGAGCCTTTTCACCAAATGAACAGGAAAAGAAACAGAAAATCTTACTTCTACTCAGAAATGACAGCAAGGGATAGCTTACGCATCTGTGGGTACACGACACAATCTGCCGACAAGAACAACAAATGACCGCGCTCTGTAACAAGAAAACAACATCAATGCAGTGATCCATACTTTGGACTATTGATATACGCAGGGGCAAAATCAATCAATCACCAAACTTGTTGATGATTGCTCTCCAGATCCTGGACTGGCCTGCAATTGAAGCATATTTTGGTGAAGAACAGGCCTTGTGTGAAGCTGTGTAACCTGCAAGCAAAATGCTAGCTACTGCTTACGGGATGGCACTATGGTAGCAACATTGTGGGATCCAATGCTCACAGGTCCAGAAGACCATAACATGACACTTGTTTGGTTGGTCCTAAGTCCTAACTGGATTTGCAATTGCACGGTAATGTCAATTACAAACATAATAATCTATCGCACATTCCCGCGGACATACATAACATATCGAAACCAAGTTCAATGTCTATTTTTCTTTCCAGTAAGCAATGCAAAATCTATATTTTTGAGTATAATTATCCGACAACATTTAGTTTGAAAAGTGAACGGTTTATCATTTCCAGACGAACAAATAGGGGCTTAGGCCATGTTTGGATCGCCTAGGACTAACTGTTAGTTAGCTAAAAATTAGCTCTATCATTAGCCAGCTAAAAATTAGCTCACCTATTAGTCTTCCTGTTTGGATGGGCTAATTGTTAGCTCACTCTCACTAGCTGATGGGCTAATTGTTAGCTCAGAGGTTGGCTAAAAATTAGCTCTTCCTGTTTAAATGGACTAAGACTAATTTTTAACCAGCTAACAATTAGCCAAGGATCCAAACATGCCCTTAGTCTATGTCAGACTCAGCGTGACCTCACCTTTGCATCACACCGCAATCACCAAATGCACCACCGGCCCATGAAACAGATAGCCCAGTCGAACGTGAATCTGGCCCGCGCGGACCAGCGGCCGCACACAAAACTGAGGGCCTAAAACGAGACGTCCGCAAGTAAAAACGTTCGTGCTCCACCGCTGGACCGGCACGGCACGCCTCAAACCGCGGCGACACGAGACCACGAGGAAATCAGCGCATCTGACGCTGTTTTCTCCGTGCCGACGCGGCTCCCGAGCTGCACGGCGGGGAGGATTTGGCTCGGATACGATAATAGAAATACTACGAGTCGTCCCGTCCCCGCACGACACGCCGTTCCACTCTAGTGGTCGCATCTCTCAGCCGTGCAAGTCGTCGTCGTCGGCAGACTCCACGAGGCGCATTAACAGCTCCTGCCCGGTCAAATACCGGAGTGTTCATATCATGTTCAAATTCTCAGCGAAATTTCAGCTAAGATTTCAGATATTGACTGGAGATAAGATTGAGACTCCTGGTCAAATAAAAATTTAAATAGTTATGGTGATTTCAAAAATTTCTACAGAAAATTTGATCGGATTTCAACTCTTTTGGACCGGATTTGATCGGATTTGGGATGGTACCTCTTAAGAATGTCATCTTCCATGAAAATTAGTTGAAAAATCGAATTTTTAAGTTGTCTTATTAAGAAAATAATAGAAGCACTATCAGATTTTTATAAAAAAGTGCAAGTTTGATCATGTTATAAAAAATTTATGGTACCATCTTTAACAGTCTAGGATTATACAAAAAAAAATTCAAAATAATTGAACTTCATTTGCTATCTTTCAAAAATCAAAAACAAAAAAACATAGTGAAATAATAACCTTGTCATAATTTTATAAATTCACTCAAGTGTGATCATGATCCAAAATTTTTAAGAGAGCTTAAGCATTGCCTCAGCACTCTTCTATAAAATTTTCAAAACTTATAAACTTGTTTTGGTTACTCAATAAAATCTATAGAAGCAATACATGTACTTAACTATTTTATCAGAATTTTGGGACGGTAGCACTGTTAGAATTTTTTAAAATTCCCCAGGCTTGAGCATCTCCTGAAAATTTTATAAGAATATTATTAATGCATCACAACAGTCTAAAAAAATTCACAATTTTCTAACATGATTTAAACCATTTTTCATTCGATTGAATTTTATCAAGAATTCGGAAATCTCGGTAAAAAAATTATAGATTTGAATTTTATCTGGACTTCGTTTGAAATTCTGAAATCTTACCGAAATCTCGAAAATCCATGTGTGGGCAGAAAGAATTTCCTTTTTATCTCACGACCAATATATCGACATGCTATATTCCTTAAAGAGAAGGAGAAGAGAAAGAACAGCAGTGGTTAACTGGGTTTTGTATATTAATAAAGATAATTGAAATGTCTATTTTAGCTTATGACCATATATATACTCTATATAATAATCCGACACATACCGAGGAACGTGCACGCACTTCACCCAAAGCCAATTGACCAAACCTAAAAAAATTTACTGCAATCTTCTTTACGAAACACACACAAGTTTTTAGTTTTTACACAACAGCCCGGAAACCAGCGGTTAATTCCTCTTCCACGGCTTCGCCCTTACTCGGATGAAATGATCTCCCAACGGGAGTCAGGAGTAGGGATGAAAACGGATCAGATACGGTCGGATATTATTGTTCTCGTATCTTAACCTATATTTTTTTTCGGATTCGGAATCGGATACGGTAAGGCCGAATACGGATACGGATATGGATATTTCGGAGTTTCGGATACGGTACTGTCGGAACAGATACATACCGGATTCGGATCGGAAACGAATAATATAGGCGGATAGTACGTGTATATAAAAAGGAATATACATGGAACCATATAGACATCATGTTGAACAAATAAGTTGAACAAATCAATTTAGATGAAAGCATTATATCACCACTCTATTTGTTGATAGATTTGTTGAAATTCACGTTTAAAGACAAAGTAGTATTTCTTGTGCCAGTATCAAACAACTACTCCCTCTATCCAATAATGAACCAAATTAATGAAATTAACCCGTACCGTTTACCGTTAACGGATATTCGGTCGGATATTTCCCGGATATTTACCATTTACGGATATCTGGTCGGATATTTTCCGGATATCCGGTCGGATATTTACCGGATTACCGTTTACGGATATCCGATCGGATATTTACCGGATATCCGGTAGGATACTTTCCGGATATCCGGTCGGATATTTACCGTATTACCGTTTATGGATATCGGGTCGGATATTTACTGGATACCGTTTACCGGCAAAATATAGTCGGATTTCAGGTATCCCGTATCCGTTACCGTATCCGGTAACAACTATCCGGTATCGTTACCGTATCCGGCCGAATACAGATTTTTCTTTCCGAATACGGTACCGACCGGATTCGGTATCGGTTCGGTCGAGATTAACCTGTACCATTTTCATCACCCCTAGCCGGGAGGAAACGAAACAGCTGCACCGACCCGACCGTAGCATAACTACACCACCTCTCCCTCCCCCGCCTCCTCCCAAACCAAAACCGCAGTGTGTTCACGCCGACGCCGCACGCGCGCTTGACGGGACCCCAAAATAGGAGAACCCCCCTCGTTATTGTCCGATCGGTGCCCGCTCGCCGCGGCGGTAGGGTGGCCGGAGCGAGGATGAGGGGGTCGCGGAGGCCGATGGGGGTGCTGGTGAGCTGGGTGCGGAGGCAGCCGCCCAAGGTCAAGGCCTTCGTCGCCGTCGTCGCCGGCATGGCCGCACTCGTCTTCATCCGCTTCATCGTCCACGACCACGACAACCTCTTCGTCGCCGCCGAGGCCGCGCACGCTCTCGGCATAGCCGTCCTCATCTACAAGCTCACCAAGGACAAGACCTGCGCTGGTTTGCTTCCCCGCTTCCCCTTTTCCTCCCCCCATGTTTATTATTATTATTATTATTTTGGGAAACATTGGTAGTTTGTAGTATAAGCTTATCCTCGTATATGGTGCTAATTTCCTGCCTGTTAGTGTGGCGCGTTAGATTCAGTGTGGATTATCAACCCAATTTGTTTACGGAGGTAGATAATTCTGTGTTTTTTTTGGGTGGGGTGTATGAATCTACGCTTTGCTTTCATGCGGGAGAGGAAGTTGTTACTTGGGTACTGTCTGCAACTTGCGCTGTGTTCTACGTTGCAATGGCAGTGAAAGTTAATACCACGTACCTGCTGATTTGGGGCACGGTGAAATTGTTGTTTGGTGATATCGCTGGGTGAGTCCAAAGTAAGGATGAAAGCCTGTGCCCGTTCTAGAAATGTGATTGCCATCTGATGTGCTTCAGACTGTAGCAAAGAATGTTCCGAGCGGTATGGTTTGTGTGATAGGGGACACAAATGTTTGTTGGGAGCATTTCAACTCTCTGGGGCAGAGATGGTAGCAGAGAGCTCTGTCATGGAATTGTTGTTTTTCAGAAACTTTCCTGCTTCACTTTTCCAAAAGACTATGTTCCTAGATGCTTTAGTAGTGAAAAACCATGGATTTATATAGAGGTGCAAAGTTAGATACTGTGGCATGAAAAGAATAAGCCATGAACATAGCAATGACATGTTTCAAACACAGCATCGTCATTCTCTTTTGTAATTTTGGGGTTGTGATTTGGACTGTCTCAGATCCAAACTCCAAATCTTCCAAAAGCACAACTGCTATCTTTGTTACCAGATGCTTATTTGGAGCAGGTCGATGTTCCTTTTCTTCTTTGGTTGCTTAAAGGCTGCTGTTTCTTTAAGGAAATAGGGGAGTTTCAACTGATCTACTCTATGTTAGCTACAGGAGTTTCAGTGCAACTGTAGCATTATATTGGGAGACATGCAAATACATTTTTTCTGCATGTGACTGAAGAATTTCTCTTTTTTCATAGTATGTTTGTTCATGATGTTGCCTACTATTAGTTGTTAGAATATTAAGATCAGGTATTTTGTTTTATCATATCAAAACTTGGAAATATCGTATGCTTGTACAAGCTGTGAAAGGAAATGGAAATTTGTAAGGTCGCAGAATCTGCCCTCTCACATATTTCTGGTAGAAATGTTCTGTTAGATACTGGAGGCTGCATCCACCTCCCAGTTTCCCGTTAAGGTCAAACCGAGTAATTTCTGATAGTAAGGTGTATATACAAATGACTTATCTGCTCTAATAAGAGGCACTAGACTGGCATATCATTGTATGTCTAAAATCACGATTGTAGGATATTTTTGCCTATTTTCCTTTTGTTATCGTTTGTTCGTGATCATTGTTGTGTATTTTTTATACTCATGTTCTAATTTGTTCAAACCTTCCCCCCTTTTTCTTAAATCCTTGCAGGACTGTCACTCAAATCTCAGGATTTAACAGCATTATTTCTGGCTGTTAGGTTGTACTGCAGCTTTGTTATGGAGTATGACATCCATACAGTACTGGATACAGCTACACTAGCAGCTACTCTTTTTGTTATTTACATGATTCGGTTCAAACTGAGGTCAACTTATATGCTGGGCAAGGACAATTTTGCATTGCACTATGTGGTAAGAACAATATCAGCTTCTAAACTTGAAAATTGTGAGGATTTTGACTATTAAACACTAATTGATAGTGGTGTTTTCTTTCTTAAACCAACTCTCTGACTACAATTTGTGCACTGGAATTGCTGGAGCCATACAAAACAGCAATTCTCTAAACGTCTATATCGTAGTTCCACACTTTTTTAAAAAATAGTTTGTTGCACCCCTGCTTGACCAAGAAAAGATCATAGCCTGCTTGTGTATTGTAGTTCCACATAATTTTTATCAATTGTCAGTACAATGATGACATCACTTTTAGAAAGAGCTGTACCTCTTTCCTTGGTGCTGGCTAGTTTTGCTTGTTGATCTATGTCAGCCCACCTTTTAATGCCACACAAGCTATCTTACGAGACTTACTTTCTAGGTGTTGCCTTGTGCTGGGCTAGCGTTACTTGTTCATCCTTCAACATCACATAACATCATCAACAGGATCTGCTGGGCCTTCTGTGTTTATTTGGAAGCTGTTTCAGTGCTACCCCAGTTGCATTTGATGCAAAATACAAAGGTTTATCTTAGAACATACATGGGCCCTTGAATGCAGGGTCGAATGGCTGAATTTATCTGACTTTAAAATTTTTTGGTGCAGATTGTTGAACCTTTCACAGCTCATTATGTGTTTGCATTGGGTGTTGCAAGGTTTCTTAGCTGTGCACACTGGGTCCTTCAGGTATTTTCTTTGTCTTTTTTTTTTAAAAGGATCTACTATTGCAGTTTATTTCTTTAGACGAAAGAGTCAATACAATTGGTGCTCAGACCAGTTACGATATGAGACATTCACAGCAGAGGTCCAGACTCCACATACCAAAACACCATAGAAAACAGAACAAGCAGTTCTGCTACAAATATAAAAATAAACAGCACATCTGGTTGCCCTTTATAGTTTATCATTTATCTAGGACTCTCATCGCACTGTAGTACATTGTTTTTGTCAATGAGTACAGATAATCAGGAATTAATATGGAAACTAAAATTTTCTGAATTGAGGTGTATTTTTCCCTTGTTATCATCACCATCATTCATGCTCATGCCTGATGCAACATATCTTAAGAAATACATTATTCTACTGTATTGCATGATGGATGGTACGTTCTCAGTGTCTGCACTTATAGCTGTGTCATTATTGAGAAATCCTTTACTTTTATTGCATGGACTAGTAGCATCCTTATTCATGATGACTTTGTGAGTGATCAATCTAAACTAAGTAACTATACTCGTAGGTTTTGGATACTCGTGGTGGTTTGTTGACAGCTCTGGGCTATGGTCTGTGGCCTTCGATGGTGCTTCTCTCTGAAATCGTCCAGACGTTCATCCTTGCAGATTTTTGCTACTACTATGTGAAGAGGTACATAATCTAGTTTTTACTGTCACTTAGGCAAAGCGTTTAAGCGTTGGCTAACCAGCGCCTTCTCCTTGTGGTGCAGTCTTGTTGGTGGGCAACTGGTATTTCGACTTCCTTCTGGGGTGGTGTAAATTTTGCAGCAGGATACACTACTTATCAACGGTCATTCTGTCTCTAGTGCCCCAACCGTCTCTTCTCTTCCCACAAGTGGGATGGATACCAGAGCCTTGTTTGCTTGATATTTTTTTTCTGTTACAAACTGTTTATGTGAAAATTGTACCAAAGACCGTCGTGAAGCTTAGGATGTCGAGCAGACTGTTTACTAGCTTTCTCGAGTGCTTAGTTTTTAAATGAGTTGTCACGGTTTCAGAATAGAGAGATCGAGATGGGATCCCCGCATTTTCAATGACTATGTTCCTGTTTCATTTCCGTTGATCAGGCGCTGTAGCTGTTAAGCATTGGGCTTGCCAGCGTTCTCGCTTGTGTTAGCCCACACATCTTCTCTTTTGGCTTTTGGCACGCGAAGCTGCATAAGGAAATCTGTTCATGTGGCGGTGGCCTTGGGTTCTGCCCAATTAGCAGCTCGGGCCATGAAGGTAACGGCGGGGTGGTCATCAACGGTATTGGGCTATGGGCAAAGAACATGACCAAATCCGTAATGAATGACATGGTAATGCACCAAGTAAGGTTTCAAATTTTATTTTCGGATCACATCTTGGAGTGGTCGAAATCCAAAATTTTAGCGAGATTTCAGAATTTCGGTTAAAATTGAAAAATCAAATTTGAAATCCAAAATTTTTTAGGAATCCTGAACCGAAATTTTGGTGATTTTTAACCCTATGAAATTTGAGGTGCATTTGAACTTTTTAAGTTTGTCAGAAATTTGTCTTTTTTGTAACTTTTAGCATAGGACGAATTTGATCATGAAATTTTATATGTAGATGGGGTAAGATGAGATGTACATCCATGATTTGTTTCAGAATTTTTTGAAACTTTTCTTAGTTAGATTGCACGGTGATTGCACGGGAGCCATGATTGCACTGCAGTCGTTGCCCTATTTGAATACAAAATACTTAAAAGTGTCGAGCCTAGATGCGTTGCTCAATCACGCAACCCAGCCGCAGCTCTCAACCTTCAGACAGTTGCAACGAACCAGGAGGTCGGCCGCGCGCGCGTCTCGTGTTGGACCGAGGCGCGCCGGCGCCACACAATAACGACACATACCGCAGAAGGGCCGACCCTCGCGCGAGCGAAGCAGCGGCCGCGGCAAACCGGTGGGCAGAATCCCAACGAAACACTTCTGGTTGCTTGCTGTTTATATGTATCATTATTTAAAGTTATATAAATATTAAAATATAGTAGACAAATAATGAACGATGATTACGCTTTTCCATTTTCTTTTTGGAATGTCTACTTAACATTTGACTATTTTTTTTAGCAAATCAGTCAAATGTTGAACTATACGGATCAATTTTTACGAAATGGCCGCAAGGTGGTAGCAATCTTATCAATTTCATAAGAAAGATCCAAACTTTGTGACAACAGCTTCTAGCGAATCCAAACAGCAGCCGGGCAAATTCCATGTAAAAATTCACAAAATCGAAACTTCACGACCGCGAATTAAAACAAAGGAATGTCTACTTAAACCCCGCGCAGAGAAAAATAAAAAGATAAATTTTCTAAACTAGACAAAGAAAAATGGGATTGGTGAAACCTAATAGAAAATAAATGAGAAAAGAAAAATACTCTAGCTAAATCACGTATCTAAATGCAATTGGATGGATAGAAAAGTGATTGAAATCAAAGAAAAAAACGGACGACAGATTTTTAGCAATTTCAATTTTTTTTGCTTTAAGATTAGCTTGTTGATATGTAGGGGCTGTTTGATTGACTGGTTTCATGTAGCTAGACTCGTGAGAGTCAAGAACCAATGTTTTGTTGACCATTGTATCACGTGAGTCTGCACTTATACATGCAAGATAGCTATTTGGTTGCTGCATGTGCATCTTGATGTCGGTAACACGATCATGTAAAATTTCGCAATCGACTCATAGAATACGAGTTTCATAACTTTTTTTTCTAGAGCCAGACTGAGACGGTGCAGAATCCTACGGCCAGACTGGTACTAGACAACAACTAAACAGCCCCGTAGAATCGCTGCCAACACTCCTGCTAATCAATCAGGCAGGCACCCACAGAACAGAATCCCGCCGCAACCGCGCACGACAGGAGCGCCCCCCGGAAGTCCAGGCGGATGCTGACTCGTACCCACCTCATATTCTTATCGCGAATCCTCCCCCTCCCCAGTCCACTCCGCTCCGCTCTGGTATAAGATAAGCGCAGCGCGGAGGCCAACGTCTCACCTGCCTCCTCTTCTTCCCACGTCCGGTCCACATCCGTCCATAGGCGCGCGGAGAGACGTCTCGCCCGTTCTCTTCTCAGATCTGCGGATTCGTCTCTGTTTTCTTCTTCTCATGATCCTCGCGCCTCTGCTGCACGTCTCGCCGCCGAAACCTGCGCTTGGGTTTCGGGCGTGCAAGATCCGGTGCGCCGTGGCCGTCGCGGCGGGGAGGCCGGGCACGCTGTACGACGTGCTGGGGCTCCGGGCCGGCGCGACGGGCCGGGAGATCAAGACGGCGTACCGGCGCCTCGCGCGGGAGCGCCATCCCGACGTGGCGGGCGCGCCCGCGGCCCGCGACTTCATCAAGCTCCACGACGCCTACGCCACGCTCTCCGACCCCGACAGCCGCGCGCGCTACGACCGCGACGTCGTCGCGCTGGCGCAGCGCCCGCGCTCGCGCCACCGGTCGGGCGCCGGGGGTAGGCCACGTCGCACCTGGGAGACCGACCAGTGCTGGTAGCCACGGCGCCAGGCGATTCCACCCGTCTCGAGCTGGATCTCGAGCCGGATCATGTCAGCCTGTGTATATTAGCGCACGTCCTCTTGCCGTCATGCGGCCATGGCGGCTCACCTTAGATTTTTAGTTACGGTGACCATCCATGTGATTCCTCGTGCTTCTTCTTCTTGCTTTTTTTTCTTTTCTTTTCACGCGAACACGCGCTTGTGTGTAAGTACTAGGAATTCAGAACTTAACCTATGTAATGTGAATATGTAGCGCTCTGAAACGAGGTTTGAAGGAAAATGCATGCCCTGCCTCATGGTTCACAAAACCGCTCCGTTTCGAGATTCGCTCGGTAAACCGTTCTAATTTTTTTTTAAATAAAAATTTAAAATTTTTGAAAAAATTTATGTCAGCGACCGTTTGCGAAAAACATTCAATTGGACGGGTTGGTTTTTGATAAAACCGAGCGGTTTTTCGCGAAAAACTGTGGTTTTCGATTTTTTTCAATATTTTTCAATTTTCAACTCTTTGGATTTTTAACGATTTTTCGAGCGGTTTTTACAAAAACCGTACCACGAAAACCGATTTTTACGATACAGTTTTGTGAACCCTGCCCTGCCTCTCCTTATCAGCCTATCTTGATGTTCAATCCTTGTCCATGCCGTGATGTGTTGCGGTTTGACATTTCCTTCCGGCGAGCGATGCCGTCTCTGTTTCTTCGATGGCAAGCAGGCAACGACGTGCTACCATCCTACTCCATTGTTTACTACTATTCGATGCCACCGGCTAACCAAGGGAACATTGCCAATTGGACGGCCTCAAATTTCTACATGAATATTCCATTCCACGAGAGCTTGCTGACCTTTCGTCCTTCCCTCGAGGTCAAAGCATGACATCGTACTAGTGCCATGAGTGACCAGGCGCATTGTAAGAACAAGAGACGGGCATAGCGTGCAAAATTACGCGCCATCTAAACATCACTTGAACTACAAGCGTTAGGGTGTGTTCGCGCCATCTAAACATCACTTGAACTACAAGCGTTAGGGTGTGTTTGGCAAGGATTCAGTTTCTCCAGATTTATGAATCTAGTGAAGCTGAAAATTCTAGCTTCACTAGATTCATAAAGTTGAAATTGTGAGTATATTAAGAGTGTTTAGATAGATTATCTTGTTTACACTTTAGTCCAAAAATATAAACTTAATTCACTTTATTTTAATCTACAAGTTTCAGATTTCAGGAGAAGCTAGAATCTGAAGCTCTACCAAACAAGCCCTTAGTTAGCAGGCACAGGATGGCATGGCAGTACTTGTGATCTGTTCCTACGGTACAATGCGGCTCCAAGAATCACATTGCCAACAGTTTTGCCGGCAACTACGATGTACGAGTTGACCCAATAAAAACTTTGTATTTTCAGAAGCCAAATAGTAGTGCTCGGCTCCACCGTATTCTTGTTTGATCTCTCTACGTCATGTGACTGGTACTGTGGTACACGTCCAGAGAAGAACATCAGATTAAAAATACAAAATGGTACCAAAGAATCTGGACACCAACTGATTAGTGATGTTCCTTTGGCCGACCGAGCAGAAACATTAGCCAGTTTGTCCAGCCACTCTATCCTCTACAACAAAACAAAACATCACCATGTGTTTGTCTCTGTGTTGTTTCTTGTAGCTGTAGTTTTTTTCCATTCACTCCACATCTTTCTCTTAAGATATCTTTACTACTTTTAATTACGAGTTAGTGACGGTGATTTGTCCCCCCCCCCCCGGAGCATACCCACGAAACCGTCATTGCCCTGATCTTCTATACATGGACGAACGGAGAAAATTTTAATTCTATTAGATATGCATACATGCGTGATCTGTGACGTATCAGATTCTTATCTTAATCACCCGATTCTATTTCGAAATATTACACGACCGATTCTTTTTCCATATACTGCACGCATATAACTTCTGAGTTACCATGTGCCTTTGAGTTGCCATATGCATCCTTTCTGAAAGCATTTAGACCCCCTAATTTTTAATTAAATATGATTACAGCGTTTTGGTGTTGATGATCAAATCAATGACCCCTTGGCGATGAGGAAAACTTGATTGGTGTTTAAGAAGTATCAAGCAAAAAGTCAAGATTAAGGACCCTATTACTAGTTTTGGCTTGGGAGATGATTCAAACCAAGTAGCTAGAGTATCTTTAGATTAGTCGTACTATAAAGGGGGATCATACACAAGTGAGAATCTCGGTTCATAGGCTAAGTCATTTAGATTGCTTGGAGTCAAGGTCATATCAAAGATACTTCCCCACTAATATCAATCCTCACCCAAACAAATAGTTTTCCATTCACACCGGACCCACATTGTTTCTTTTACTCTTTAGTCTGGCGCTCACTCAGCTAATTTTCATTCAAGCCAAACTCATAATATTTATTCTATTCTTTAGTCCAGTGCTCTCTCATTTAAATTCCATTCACGCCGAACCCAAAACTTTCATTCTATTTCTTAGTCCGGCGTTCACTTCACTAAAATCCTATTCACGTTGGACCATCCTGGTCTTCACAGAAAATCAGTTCGGCATATATTAAGTCCACGCCGGTCCTCTCTTTTTCAGTCCAATACTGAAAGTCACTCTTTCAAGAATCAAATCGAGCGTATGCCATTTACGCCAGACAATCTTCTGTTGGCACAAAATCAAGTCTGGCATTAACTCATGCTTATGCCAGACCGGCCTTTTTTTGGTCCGACGCAAATAAGTATCTCTCGGTTATGTATCTCTTGCATTCAAATAGTCCACGGACCAAGTCTATCAAGATATACCTTCTACGACGAACCAAACAAATTCGGTCCGGCGCAAATGTGCAAATATCAATTTTCACGCCGGACTCAATATCTTTTCAACGCCTATGTACGACAGACCTAACTGGCTTAGTCCGGCGCAAATGATCATTTTTGAATTTTTGGTTTGGTGTACACAGAGCAGTTTGTGAAGCTTAATTAAGCTAAGTCTGAGGCAGTTGAGTTTAGCCTGTTTTTGACAATCTGACACGTCCAACGGCTATTGTGGTAGTTGTAATGGCTAGCTCCTACTCAAATGGCTATATAAGCTCAACCAGGGTATTACTTGATAAGATTTTTCATCTCTTTGATATTTCAACACCTTAGAGCTTTCAAGCCATCAAGGAGACCGTGTCTCGCCTCTAAAACTCAAAATCCATATTCCTAAGTGTTCTTACTCTAAACTTAGTCTAGTTAGTGCCGTGTTAGTGAATCAAGAGACAGAGCTTGTGGATAGTCTATTACTCTTAAAACTAAACGTTCCTAGACGGCTTTAAGGAGGTTTGGTGCGATTTGTCCAAATAGTAGTGCTCGGCTCCACCATATTCTTGTTTGATCTCTCTACGTCATGTGACTGGTATTGTGGTACACGTCCAGAGAAGAACATCAGATTAAAAATTCACAATGGTACCAAAGAATCTAGACACCAACTGATTAGTAATATTTCTTTGGCCGACCGAGCAGAAACATTAGTCAGTTTATCCTCTACAACAAAACAAAAACTGAGGAGAAACATTAGCCACTTTATCCTCTACAACAAACAGAACATCACCATGTGTTTGTCTCTGTGTTGTTTCTTGTAGCTGTAGCTTTTTTCCATTCACTCCACATCTTTCTCTCAGTATATCCTCCTCTCATACATCAAATTTGGATAGGACCTTTTCAAAGGTTTACTACGACTCACATCGACCAAGAAAGATGTCCCATCTGTTAATGAAGATAGTAAGCAAGAACTAGGTGGATTCAAACAATATTGTTCAGTTCTTTGAATAAATAATAAGACCTATTTTATGCTTTTGTTCAATAGAGCCTGATCCCTTCCGGCCAACCTAAAGAAAGCCATATGAACCGCTATTTAGTCCTTGAATGAAGAAAGGTAGTAATTTCATCTAGTTGCATTCCATCGAATTAACGTAGCAAGTTCTTTTGATAATGTATTTCTCAATATAAGTTGGGGTTTATATTCTCCTAATAATATTTGCAATTAAACTCCTTTTATATTTTATTATTTAGAGAATAATATTTTTATGCAACATATCTTTATATATGCTTTTGGAAAATAAGAAAACACATTTGACTTTTTAAATAACATACATACTAGAATCTTATATGTATCATAGATCTAAGGCCCGTTTGGTAACTTGGACAAGAATCAAATAAATCCAACCAAGGCTCGGAGCGTTTCATATCGTTTCGATTTTTACACACAAGGTAATCGGCTAGCAACACGTTCCTCCGGATTCGATTCTACGAAATGTTTCTACCAAGAATCCGGAACCGTTTCCGTTTCTACTAGAATCTGAAACCGTACCAAACGGGACCTAAGTACACAAGATGGCACGCCTTATATCTCTACTATTATAAAGCAGCAGTTGGTGGCACCGGTCCGTTCTTCCGCGGGCCTCACCCCCTCCCACTCCCTCCCACTACCCCCCACCCCACACACACAGTAGCAAACATCAAATTGCCATTCGACTTTGATTAAATTACTCGCCTATGCCATTCCCATAGTGAAAAACCCTTGCTCCAACCCTAAAGCCCTCCACACCGGCTCAGCCCCTGCCACCCCTTCCTCTCTAGCCCATGCGCCACCTCTTCTCGTCCTCTTTTCTTGACAAAAGCCATGGCCATGGTGCAGCCCTCCTCTCTCCTCCTACCTTGCGGATGGAAGTCGCGCTGTTAGTCCGTCGTCGCCGCCTCTTCCGGATGCTGGCGACTTTGCTGCGCCATTCTATGTCGCCTTGCCAAGAAGGCCCCGTCACCATCCTCGATCGCGGGAGCAGCGTGGATCTGTCGCCGAAGGCCCCGTGGCGACATGGAGATCTTGGCCGCAACACTACTGAAGACGGCACCTGTGGCGCCTGCCGCGGCGTGATTTATTCCCTCCGCGGGCCGTCTCTATCTTCTCTCGGGAGGCGGCGAGATCTGGCCTCACCCGCGTTGAGGTGAGTTGAGCAAACTCCACCTGATCTTGCACCGATCTCGGCTGAATTTGGGCCATGATATAAGTGTCTGGTTTGCGATCTGGTGTTCCATCTATTAGGGTTCTGTCTCGGGATGGCATCGTCGGGGAAGTTGGAGGGCCATCGGTGCCGGCGCTGCG
Organism: Guadua angustifolia; assembly: GCA_036346375.1. Taxonomy (NCBI): domain Eukaryota; kingdom Viridiplantae; phylum Streptophyta; class Magnoliopsida; order Poales; family Poaceae; genus Guadua; species Guadua angustifolia. Next base: position 40,932,725 of record CM070514.1, read on the forward strand.
GCTGGACCCGTACGAGGTTCTCTGCGTGCCCAGGGACTCCTCCGACTAGGAGATCTTGTACGCCTATCACAAGCTCGCGCTCAAATCCGTGCTGCACCTTCTCTCTCATTTCGCTTCTGTTCACGCTGTTTAGATTGTGCTATTTGGAAGGGAAAGATGGTAGGGCAGTAAAATGCGTTGCCTAGCTTCATTTGTTATGGGCAAAGTTGTATGTTTTTTGTATGCCAATTCTGTCACGATGGTAGAGACGTACTGATAGTTCAGTTTATACTAAGATTCTTTATACTTGGAGATGGAGAATGTTTCCTTGAGTAACGGGGTTGGCTCCAATTTTAACGAGGTTGGCTCCAATTCGGTTATCATTGAGTAGGCATGTTAGCATACCATCTATGGTGTTCATTGACCGTTAGCAATGCTGAAGTTTACATCAATGTGGAAATGATTGCTCATGTCTTGTGTAGTACACTACAAAATTGATATTGTAGTTTCTGCGTGTTTCTTTACATAGCAAACACAATGTTTTCAAGGCAATGTGTAGAATTGTGTTCAGAACCATACTTTTCATATAATTCAATAGTGGCACTCTTACTTTATTATGTTGAATAAGATCTGCATTGTTGCGAAGATACCTCTTTAACCCTTTCTTGTTTTTTTTGGAGTTCAAATTTAATTTGTGTTTTCAATTAAATTGTACATTCAATTTTAGAGATGAGAATAAAATGCTTGAAATGGTAACACAAGTTTCTTTGTTGTACTTGCCATCCATTTGGCATATCCATCTTTTTGTATGCTCTTAATTTTTTGATATTGGTAGTCTGTAACCATGAAATCAAGAGCTTGACGCTTTTTTTTATTATGATAAATACTTGATTGTAGGAGAATTAAATAAATAATTATGTTTTTTCTTTTTCACTATTTTCACAATTGCACTACATTTTGGGTGATGGAATCATTAACCATTCAACAGAAAAGAAAACATTAATATGGTTTATACTATGACAATTAGTTATATATATGGGCATAGAAATGGTATGCTTATACGAGGTTAGAAGAACATGCTCTGTTGAGCTAACTCCATGTCAGTAATGATTTTTGTGCATTTCGTGCAATATTTTAAATGTCACTATTCTTTAGTGGCCACATGATTCTTCTGTGAATTATGATCTCTCTCCATGAACAGCACCTTAAATGTGTTCAAAAACTATTGTTCAATTACACCCAATTTATTACTGATTCAGTTTGTTGTTTGCATGATGTTTTTGGACGCAATCTACTCATCCATGTCCCTACAGTGTTGATGAAGTCCTATCATAGAATGATCTTATTCACAGTTCCTTTTGTATTTGACAGGTATCACCCATATAAGAATGCTAGCAATCCAGAAGCATCAGAGCTCTTCAAAAAAGTTGCATATTCGTCGATGGACCGCTGGATTTTTCGTGGTTAAGAGGTTGATTGTGTTGCCTAGTGATTGGATCCAGGTGCTGGAGGCGGCGGAAATCCGGCAGATACCGGAAGGGCACTACTAGGTGGAAGGGGACAATGCAAGCGTCAGTTCGGACTCGAGGTGTTATGGCCCTGTAAGAGATTCTATCACCATGATTTTTTCCCCTAATTCATGCCATCTTGCTAGGCACAATTTGCATTATCTATCTGGGCAAAACTGCATAGATTGGTGGTGGCATTCGTGTTCTTGCTGCCAAAGGTGATGCAAAACAGATGTCTTGTTATTGTGTTCAACCAATTTTGTGCTACCATTATTGAATTGTGATTTGTTTTTGTGCCCAATGTTGAGTTCAGTGGATCTGTGTGTTTACATACGTGCATCTTCTGCCCCATGTTGATGTTGTTTGTTACTTCCATTTTAGTTTCTTCTTTGATATCTGTTCATGGATAGTTGACACATCTTATATCTTTTCCCTGTAGAGTAAGTGGCTGCCACTCCACTCTGGTAGGTGGGGACCTATATCGCCAGAGCGGCGGAGTTCTCATTGAAGTGCATCACTCGGGAAGAGGGAGCAACCTCGCTCTCGATATCCACGGGCGTGTCGGGGAGCCATATGTCCCGCGACGCTTGTCGGTAAAGCGTTTACGCCGAGATTTTATTGGCCTCATCGCCTCCGGGATGCTTGCGGTGGTGAGGACATGCGGCTTGTCGATTCTTTGCTGAGCAAGTCCACCGACCGCCCAGCTCGCAAACCATCCCACTCTCACGGCGTTTGCGATGCCGAAATTTGAATATCTGGGCCCGTTCATGGGTCACGAGGGCTTCACCCACCTCTTCGTCACCGTCGACAAGTTCACGAAGTGGTGGAGGCCGAGGCGGTGCAGCGCCATCACGGCCGCCGCCGTCATCAAGTTTATGCGCGGATCTTCACCGCTTTGGAGTCGCCAACCGCATCATCACCGATAACGGGACTCAATTCACCGGTGGCTTTCTTGGAGTTCTGCGAAGAAATGGGCACCAAGGTCTGTTTTGCCGGTGGCCCATCCCATGAGCAATGGGCGTGAGCGTGCTAACGCTACCGCTTTGAAAAGGCCTTAAGACGAGGGCATTTGATCGGCTTCTGCGGGCGTGGTGGATTTGGAAGAGCTCCGGCGATCTTGTGGTCACTCGTTACCACACCAGCCCGAACCCTGGTAAACGCCTTTCTTCTGGTATCTGGCGAGGGCGTTCTACCCTCGAAATGTCGCTTTCGGTTCCCCGCGCGTCTCGGTGTTCAATGAAGAAGACCAAGAAGATTTCCGGCGAGAAGACGTCAACCTTTTGGAGGAGGTGCGGGATCGCGCTGCTCTCCGTGCCACTCGCTACCAGCAAAGTCTCAGGCGATACCATGCCACCCGGGTCTCTGAGAGAACACTGGTAGTAGGCGACCTGGTCTTGCGCAGAATTCAGACGCATGCCGGGTTGCACAAACTGTCTCCCCAATGGGAGGGCCCCTTTAAAGTGGTTTCGGTATCTCGGCAGGCGATCCATTAGCCCATAATGAGGATGGCGAAGAGTCGATTCCTATAACATAGAGTTATTGCGGAAGTTCTATCCTTGAAGGAGTTGTAAGTACCCCGCAGCTCGCCCTGGTCAGCCATGAGGTAAGTCTCTCCCTTGGCTGGTCGGCGGCTTCTGACGGTTAGTAAAGTTGTTGCCTAGAAGGCCTTTACTTTACCAATTGTTGTCCCTCTCTGTGCCCTTAGCGGCAAGTTTTTCGCGTGAATGTCGCTGGTTCCGTATGTTTGCTAATTCCTTGGTGATCTATAGATTCTTTGGTGCTGTGTCCGAAACAGGACTGGCGACTGAGGTGGGCTAGATCACGGTGCTCAAGCGCGGCTCATACGCCTCAGGTTAGCTCCTGAAGCACTTTTGGTTATTATCCTTCTGAATCGTTAGTCTAGTACCCTCCTGAAGCCCGCCTTTGACACACATGTGCCATGGTTCGACCTCAGAAAAATCGCAAGGACTTAGGAATCAAAAAGGCGGACCGGGGCTTACTTCGTGCGAGGGCCTATATCATTTAATTCTATCTTACATATGCACTGAGCAAAGCCTACTCATCCTGTTGGTAGCTATGTGCGCGCACAGGCCAAGACTTGGAGGCGCCGATCTCTTGCATGAAATCCCCGAGCCTCTTCGTGGTGCCCAGACGCCGGGGCTGGTTTGGCCGCCAAGCTTCTTAAGTGGTCGGGGGCTGGTCGCCCAAGCCTCTTCGTGGTCGCCCAGCCTCTCGTGGTCGCCCAAGTGCTCGGGGCTGGTCGCCCAAGCCTCTTCGTGGTCGCCAGAGCCTCTCAGTGGTCGCCCAAGTGCTCGGGGTGGTCGCCCCAAGCCTCTTCGTGGTCGCCGAGCCTCTCGTAGTCGCTCAAGTGCTTGGGGGATGGTCGCCTCAAGTCCCTCCGTGGTCGCCCAGATGCTTGAGGTCAGTCGCCCAATGATATAAAGCGAGATAAGTGCTTCATGCTGCATTTGTCGTTCATTTCCTTGAGCGTATGCCCCGAAATGAACCAGATTATGTCTTGATTATCGTGGATCTTAGAAGCCAACGGCTCCTTAGTGATAAAAGGAAAAATGCTTAGTGTCAGCGTCTGGCGAGGGCGAGCGACCAGAGTGCAAGTTAGGCACAGTACTCGAACACGGCTCGTACACCTCGGGTTGGCTCCTGAAGCACCGGCCGGTTGTCACCGATTAGTCTTCTTGGTCTAAAGGCATTTCGGTAGCTTGTTGCCTCATTGCGTTCTTGTTGTGGCATGGTTCGAGAGATCATTGGATCTAAGCTCGAAGAATCTAAACCATCGGCAATCTCACGTAAAAACTCTCTGACCCGTGCATCTGTGTGTAAATTGCACGGCTCAAAACGTTTTACGCTTGAGTTACATTAACTTGCATGGTTGGTACTTGTGTTTGTACCTAGTCATGTGACTGAAAAAGGATTCGGGCCTTTGCCCTAAAATGGAAAGGTTGTTTAGCATTAAGCCGAGTCCAAACACAGTCGCTGGCGACTCCAAAGACACAAGATCAATCAAGCAAAAGCGAGCGAACGCCGGGTAAAATAAGTAAAACATCCCTTGAGCTAAAACGTTGTCCAAATGTTTTGCATATCTGGGAAAACAGATCACAACCAAAAGAAAATCAAACAAAAAGAACAACAAGGTGCCGGCCCTTCACTCGTTATCGCCAAGGTCAAGCTCGTCGTCGCTGCCGCCGCCTCCACGGCCAGCCGGAGTGGAGCGTCCATGGCCATTGCTCCACTTGCGACATCCGACCCGCGTGTTCGGCGGCTTTTCCAGCGCTGCGCATCTTGCGCCGCTGTCTCCTCGATGCTTGCGGTCACCACCGCCATGGGATCGGCGGTGTCGCGGTGGCCCAATGAAAGCGGCGTGTAGGTCGCGGTCATGATCGCGACCTCCGTCCTTCTCTGGCGGAGCGGGCAGCGAGGCTTGGGCGGTCCGGAGTGCTTCCGCGGCTGGTTGGTCGGCGTGGAAGCAGCTGCAGGCGAGTCCTCGGTAGCGCGTTGATGCCACCCCAAGGGCTCGAGCACCTCTTTGTGCTGTTGAAGGCCTTCTTGAGCATAACGGACAAATTACGCGCGGCGAAGGACTCGGCTCAAGGTCTTGGCGTCGCCTCGGCCCTCTCCACCGTTCTTCGCCCTCTCGCCGCGTGTCGCATGGCGGCGCGTCGATTCTCTCTGCGTCGATGCCGCCTCGCCCGCCCGCCCTTTCCATTTCTGCTGCAGCCGCTACTCACCGACGCCAACTGGCTGCTTTTGGTTCAGGCTCAAGGGCTGCAAGAAAAGGGTGGTGCCCACAGGCGGCACATTCCCGAGCTCGGTGGAAGAGCTCGGACGGAGCGCAAGGGCGCGGGGTTCATTGACCGTTAGCAATGTGAAGTTTACATCAATGTGGAAATGATTGCTCATGTCTTGTGTAGTACACTACAAAATTGATATTGTAGTTTCTGCGTGTTTCTTTACATAGCAAACACAATGTTTTCAAGGCAATGTGTAGAATTGTGTTCGAAACCATACTTTTCATATAATTCAATAGTGGCACTCTTACTTTATTATGTTGAATAAGATCTGCATTGTTGCGAAGATACCTCTTTAACCCTTTGTTGCTTTTTTTGGAGTTCAAATTTAATTTGTGTTTTCAATTAAATTGTACATTCAATTTTAGAGATGAGAATAAAATGCTTGAAATGGTAACACAAGTTTCTTTGTTGTACTTGCCATCCATTTGGCATATCCATCTTTTGTATGCTCTTAATTTTTGATATTGGTAGTCTCAGAACCATGAAATCAAGAGCTTGACGCTTTTCTTTATTATGATAAATACTTGATTGTAGGAGAATTAAATAAATAATTATGTTTTTTCTTTTTCACTATTTTCACAATTGCACTACATTTTGGGTGATGGAATCATTAACCATTCAATGTAAAAGAAAACATTAATATGGTTTATACTATGACAATTAGTTATATATATGGGCATAGAAATGGTATGCTTATACGAGGTTAGAAGAACATGCTCTGTTGAGCTAACTCCATGTCAAGAATGATTTTTGTGCATTTCAGTGCAACATTTTAAATGTCGTGGAACAGGAGGCCAATCATTGCTCACGAGTCCCTATGGCGTTAGCTTCTCTTACAACAACACCTTCATCGATCTTAGCCAATTCGGCGATGAGCTCACCGCCATGATGCCTATACTTTCTGGTGAACTGTTCGAGAGGTTCCTACAATTCAAAAGCCACGACTTCTACATCACCGGAGAGTAAAAGCCGGCATTACGTTCTCCATTTCGCAGAGAAGATAATGGACAAGAACGAAGAAGTTGCACAGAGCGACAAGACATCAATCTCAAGGGCATCATGATCGGCAACGCCGCCATCAACTCGAGCTCGGACGACCGTGGGTCAAGTGAGTACGCGTGGGACCACGCCGCATCTCCGACGAGGTGTACGGCGCCATCGAGGACAACCGCAAGTTCCCCAAGAACAGCGAGGAGAGCGCCAAGTGCAACCTTGCGTGGAACAACTTTTTCGCTGCCATGGGTGACATCAACACGGCCAAGAGCCACGCTGCGCTACGAAGCGCCAACCTCGAACACGCCAAGAGCCACGCTTGCGCCGGCGCCAACTTCAAGACGGCTAAGAGTTTACGCTCATGCTTCGAGCGCCACCTCAGGCACGGCCAAGAGCCACGCTTGCGCCCCGAGCGCCAACTTCGGCACGGCCAAGAGCCTACGCAGGCTTCGAAGCGCCACCTTCGCAGACGTTAAGAGCCACGCTGCGCTTCGAAGGCCACCTTTTCGCACGACCACGAGCTCGCGCCGAAAGCACCACCTCGAGCACGGCCAAGAGCCACGCACAAGGTTCTCGAGCGCCACCTTCGCAGACGGCTAAGAGCCACGCTGCATACTCGAGCGCCACCTACGGCTCGACTGCAAGCCTATGCCTGCGCCACAAGCAAGGACGGCACGATCGTCTGCAACACATGGAGCATAGAGCAGCTAAGTCACTTTTTACTCAATTATGTCATTATAAATAAAATTGTTGGCTTTCTTGACTTGCTACTTAGTTGATCCTCAACTAAGCAGTAAGTCGGGGGCTACACCTAATAGTGTGCACATGCACATATCTTTTTCTGAGTTGTATTTTTCTTCTTTTACTTAACGATCGTAAATGAATCCGAGTGCGTTGACTCCGAGTTGTGAAGCTCTGACCCCATGAACGACGAACTTTAGTCACCCAAAACGTGTGCCTGGGAAAAAGAGCCATGAGCCGACTCGACGCCGGGGCCGGACTAGTCGGCAGAGTGCTTAAACAAAAAGGGTCAAAACCACTCGGATGAATTCAAAATCAATAAGGAAAAGGAGTAAAAAAACTCTAAAATTATACATAAACCAGTCGGACACCACATCCGAGAGAATTGTTTTTACATTGCCTAAGTTCTGCATATACATGATTTCAGAGCTACTAAATTTGGATGCGACATGTGTGGGCTAATGCTTCAACGACGACATCAAGAACCTTCGACGATTTAATGAATTTAAAGGAGCGGCGCGAATTTCGCCTTTGAGCGGAAAAGCGTTTTGACTTCAGATATTGTTTGGGATACGGTATGCCCCATGATGAGCCACCACCAGGTATGCGCGCATGACCGGATATAATTCAACGCGTGGAGCTCTATTGAGTCCTTCACGATCTCTTTGCCTACAATGGGCACTCTCACCGAAAGGAAAACAAGTCGAAACTACATCAAGAATCGAAGCACTTTCGGCGTGAAGCGTGACTCAGTTGGGCTGTGACCAAGAAGGCGGCAACTCGATCGCAAAAGCACTCGGGCTATCAGAGAGTATATGGACCTGGATATTCTGCATGGCAGTCGTGAGGACCACCTAGGAGGGATGGGCCAAGCCGACTACATGAAGATGGGTATTGCTCAGAGGCAGCCGCCATGCGCAACAAGGAAACCTCGAAGATGGAAACCAACCCTACTTAGGGAGGATACAATTGTAATCCTAACCGCTATCATATTTAATGGATAAGGAAAGAGATACAATCTCCACCTTGTAACCGATTATGACTCTCCTTTGTAACCGCCCTCCTCTGCTATATAAAGGGAGGGGCGGGGAGAACAAGAGGAGAGAAGGTTATCAGCAAATAAGCTAGCCAATCATAATCCCAGAGCACAGGACTAGGGTATTATCTCCACCGTGGGAGCCCGAACCTGTATAATTTCCCGTGTCTTGTGCTACCATCGAGTTTGGATCCAGCGCCTAGCCCCTTTTTATTATTGTCGGTAACAACCCTCGACACTATTCTTTAGTGGCCACATGATTCTTCTGTGAATTATGATCTCTCTCCATGAACAGCACCTTAAATGTGTTCAAAAACTATTGTTCAATTACACCCAATTTATTACTGAATCAGTTTGTTGTTTGCATGATGTTTTTGGACGCAATCTACTCATCCATGTCCCTACAGTGTTGATGAAGTCCTATCATAGAATGATCTTATTCACAGTTCCTTTTGTATTTGACAGGTATCACCCATATAAGAATGCTAGCAATCCAGAAGCATCAGAGCTCTTCAAAAAAGTTGCATATTCGCTGATGGACCGTCGGATTTTCGTGGTTAAGAGGTTGATTGTGTTGCCTAGCGATTGGATCCAGGTGCTGGAGGCGGCGGAAATCCGGCAGATACCGGAAGGGCACTACTAGGTGGAAGGGGACAATGCAAGCGTCAGTTCGAACTCGAGGTGTTATGGCCCTGTAAGAGATTCTATCACCATGATTTTTTCCCTAATTCGTGCCATCTTGCTAGGCACAATTTGCATTATCTATCTGGGCAAAACTGCATAGATTGGTGGTGGCATTCGTGTTCTTGCTGCCAAAGGTGATGCAAAACAGATGTCTTGTTATTGTGTTCAACCAATGTTGTGCTGCCATTATTGAATTGTGATTTGTTTTTGTGCCCAATGTTGAGTTCAGTGGATCTGCGTGTTTACATACGTGCATCTTCTGCCCCATGTTGATGTTGTTTGTTACTTCCATTTTAGTTTCTTCTTTGATATCTGTTCATGGACAGTTGACACATCTTATATCTTTTCCCTGTAGAGTAAGTGGCTGCCACTCCACACCCTTTATGCGTCAGGATTTCTATCTATTGGACAATCTCCTAAAACATAATGTGGACATAAATACTCTTGATAAGGTAATTGCATCAGAAAATGTTGAGCTATCTCATCTTATATGCCTAGATAGCTTGGTGTCTTTGTGATATCATTATCGTTCATTGGGCCTTTTATGGTTTCTTCAGGATGGTTTGCCAGCAATTCATAAAGCAATTCTTTCCAAGAAGCATGCTATTATCAACTACCTCTTAAGGAATTCAGCAAATTCATTTATCCATGATAAAGTGAGTGTGTCCTAGGTTTAGAAATCTTGGAGACAGCTTTTATGAAGCCTTGAATAATACTTGGAACTTACTTGGATTTAATCTTGTTCTTTGAGTATTTGCGTTGGCTATTTTATGTATGTGTCGATTGCACTTCTGGATTCCTTCTGGTTCCACGAGTCTTCTATTTTTTACTGTTTTAACATATATTTTTTTGGGTTAATTGTGTTGATTTATTTCAAACAACCAACAATGCTATTTTGGTGATACAGGATGGTGCAACCCTAATGCATTCATACTGTCCAAACAAAGATGTAGTCGACTATAAAGACTCTCTTCTCAGACAATGTTGACATCAATCGCTTCGGATGATGTAAGTTAAGCTTTGGAATTGTCTTGCTTTATTTTCTTTTATGATGGATTAACTGCTTAACTCATTCAATTTGCAAGATGGTCGGACACCATTGGATCTAGCTATGCAAACACAGAGAACCGATATTGTGAAGCTACTCTTAGTAAAGGGTGCTGATCGAACTCTGAAAACTCAGGTAATGCTTATTTTGTATTAGTTCTCATATGTTCAGTAAGAACATATTTGTGGTGTGGATTGGCTAAGTTCTTGTTAGCTTGTTTCACATTCCTACTCTCTAATGATATCATGCACTCAAATTTCGGCTCTTGTCATTGTTTATTATCCATATATAGTGTCCTAATTTTAGATGGTAGTTTAGAACACAATTATGAGCACCATCGTTTTCCTTCTTTTTTTTTTTGAACATCGCTTCTACTAAATGAGAGAGTAACCTTGTTTGATACTTTCTACAGGATGGATTGACCCCTTTGGACTTGTGTCTCCGGTTGGGTCATCATGTGAGGACATATGAGCTTATCAAATTACTCAAGAGCTTTCGACTACCAAAGCAATATGACTCGGTTTAGCACTCCTGACGGTGGATGACCTTGTCGAGTCACCAAGTTTATTCTTTGAGCTTGACTTGTCGGGAGCCAACTTTTTCAAAGGCATGACTTTTTTCAAGGCATGACTTGTCGGGAGCCCCGCGACACAACCACTTGAGTAGCCTCACAAACCGCCTCCTTTCAAAGGTTGGATCACGTGACAAATTGAAGCCAATCAAAGAGGAGCTTCCAGATAAAGTAACTCTTCCTCCATGCATAATTTGACTATTTCTTTTTGTGATCAAGTAGATTTATTGCTTCAGTGAACGTAAGAACCATTTACCTTACAAAATATGTATTATCGTGATGTGTGTGCAATTTTTATTGGTTCTGATTCTTTTGATTGCTAGACTTGCTTTGTGAGATGGTGTTGATGTCATCCTTGGATGATTAATCCATGTGTTTCCAGGTTTGACACGAAACATTGCCATTGTGGCCGGCACGTAAGGGATGGGGGAGGCCATCGCGTGGCTCTTTGTTAAGCATGCCTCGAGGGAGGTGATTGCGAACATGGCGCATGGTGGAGAAACTAAGGTCTCAATGATCAACGT